>NBSA01000016.1:2296425-2896425 GCA_002916415.1 Talaromyces borbonicus
TTTTTTTCTTTAAATTTATATCTTGCCTGGATGGCATGTCTTGATCATTGATTTTCAGGCTTTCGTTGGCATCATTGAGACGCACAAGTAAGTACTAGATATTCCTCAGAGTCAATTATTCAATTTCCCTTGATTCTCCCTCTTCCTCGCTGGTCCCTAAAAAAGACGTCTGTTTTCTCCGTACTCGCTACTGGTTGACGTCAACATCGACTCCCGCGCTTTTCCGGCTTCACTCTTTTACCCTCTTATTCCTCGTCATTATTTGCGTTTCGTCTGAGTTAAACTGGATGACGAGATTTCTAACTCAACTTTCATAGTCTCTGCACATCCAAACTCCTGGTGAAATTCTGGTGAAAACCGACCAGACACCCGCCACCCACGACTGACGACTGACCACGACGCACAAAAATGCTGGATACATACCAATTCAGTGAAGCCGGCCCGTCGCTGGGCGTGCGGCTCCCTCCCTCGGCATTCTTCAAATTGCCAGGATCACAGCCCATGAGCCTCGTTCCTCCAACTCATGAGGCTTCCCTTGCACAGCCATTTCAGATCCCCCCAAAATTATACGCAGATCTTCTGGATTACAGAGTTCCGCTCACCATTGGAAGCATCTACGCCACAACTGTTATCTTGTTGAACCGCGTGAATAAATCTCGGGGCTACAAGCCTTGGGCCTTTAGCAAGACCAGCTGGTTCAAAATTCTGGTGATCTTGCACAATGTCTTTCTGGCCGTTTACTCCGCGTGGACCTGCGTGGGTATGTGGAGAGCTTTGCGCCAGTCCATCCCTCGTTTCAATAACGAGTACGGCGCTGTAGGCGTCATCGACGGCTTCTGCAGATTGGCTGGTCCTCGCGGTCTTGGAAACGGAGCTATCTACAACGCTACCACCGATCAATGGCTGCTACCAAACTCCCAATACAAATTGGCCGCTGACGGGCTACCTGATCCCACCGACGTGGGACGTCTGTGGAATTCAGGGCTGGCTTACTACGGCTGGATCTTTTACCTATCCAAGTTCTACGAAGTGATCGACACCGCCATCATTTTGGCAAAGGGCAAAAGGAGCTCGACCTTGCAGACTTACCACCACACTGGAGCCATGATGTGTATGTGGGCAGGGATCCGCTACATGGGCCAGCCCATCTGGATCTTCGTGCTCGTCAATTCTTTCATCCATTCTCTGATGTACAGCTATTACACACTTACTGCGCTGCACATTCGAGTGCCAAATGCCATCAAGCGATCCCTCACAACCATGCAGATCACTCAATTCATCTTCGGCACCTTCTCCGCCAGTGCCTACATGTTTCTGCGCTACTCTATCCCCATCACCATGTCTCGCGCTGCGTCTTTGGAACATCTAGCCAGCGCCGTCCCTGCTGCGGCAGCCTCCGCCGCAGAGTCTGGAATTATGGCCGCTGCAACTGCATCAGCCGGTCTTGTTCCCTGGTTGAAGAAATTCGCCTTCCGTGCCGCCGGCGCAGAGGGCATTGCCGAAAACGTGCTCAATGCTCAGGGCCAACATTTCGGCGCTGAGGCTCTCAATGCCGGACGATCTCATCGCTCTGCTAGCCAGCAATCAGAAACCACCGTCCTGTACCAGACGATCGATTGTGTCGATAACAGTGGCCAGGCATTCGCCATTTGGCTGAACGTCATGTATCTGTTACCCTTGACTTATCTCTTTGCTCGATTTTTCGTCAAGTCCTACCTCCGCCGCAAGGAACCTGCTCAACAGAAAGTGCCTTCGACGCAAATCCAGCAGGTTGAGAAGGCAGGTCTGTACGCATTGAAGGGAGTGAGTCGCGAGATTCGCCGAGCAGCCATGGAGCAGAATGGGGATGGCGACACCTCCGCCACAGACGAGGACATGATTCATAATGGCAGCGGGGCAGAGAAAGTCCAAAAACTCAAGTCTGCCGCCCAAGAAAAGATTCAGACGATGGAATCTAAACTAGCTCAATCTGAGAAGACTGCTAAAAAGCAAGAGGGGTTTGAAGCCGTGCCCTCCAAACGACGTGCGAAGCGCGGCGAGGCCGAGAAGAGTGTCACGTCTACTTCGCCTGTTAAAGCCAGCAATGCCTTTGATGTCTTGGATAACGATGCTCCTCCTTCTTAGAGCATTTCTTCTTACTCTAAAATATATATATATTTTTTTTTCGTTCCATCCCAATCTGTGTTGATGACAGACTTAACAGAGTAATAGACGAAGTTTATGTAAATATTGCAACATCGTTTGGTATCACTTTTTTTCTCGTCCTGGAGTTCTTAGCAATGTACATAATGAAACACGAGTTGTCTGTTTTTGGTACCATGGTAATTCCTGGGATGGCATTCTCCCAAATGCGACTAAAAAATCTATTCAAATTATATCAAAGTATTTACCTTTTCCATGCAATCTATCCAAATTTATCTTTTCTGTTGGTTCCAAGGTTGTCTTTTGCTCTCGTTAATTGACCTCGGGAATTTCGTGTCATCCAAGGTTTCTACAACCTCGGAAGATAACGAATTGATCTTTTGCTTTTTCAATTTGAAAATATTAAGCCTTAGTTGCTGGCAGAAAGAAACAATTTACTACTTCCCAAGGTTGACAGCTTAGGTATACGCTCAATTGTAATCAAACTCATTCATTCAAAAGTTCACTTGTTCCAACGACCGAGCAAGGAAAACCTGGCCCCCCAACACAAATGGACGATAGGAAAAAGGCCAGGAGATACAATTGGCAGGCCACAAACGCTTTACAAAAAACCCAATATTCGGAAAACACAGGAGAAAATCAAATGAGATTGGACACAAACGAAGATAGAATAATAAAAAAAAATGATACATAAGAATTGAAAATGACCACGGACATCTCCGATCAAGGAAGGTGGATCGATTAAACGCAAAAAAAAGGACAAAGGACAACGCTGCAGAGTGAGAGAAACAATTACATAAATCAGGACAGCCACTGGACAGTTGAATTGAGAGCGAGGGGGGACCATTCATTTCCCTTGGTGCCGGAAAAGTGTACGAAAGATGAAAGATCGGAACAATTGAAATCAGGTTTTAAACAATGTCAAGCCCAAATCATGCACGGCCTCCCTAACTTTCCAAAACTCCTGAGAATGAAAAACCTTGCTCAAGATGAACGATTTGCTGAAACACGGTCGCAAAATATTTTTCCGAAGATATGATATCGACATCGCTAGATTCGAAAATCGATCGTTTCGCTCATGTCCAAAATAAACAATCGCAATTTATCGAAAAGGGAAATTTACAAGTGGGTCTAATGATCCGGGTAATTGGGGGAGAATGGTTTGTTTGTACGGTCGAGGTCTCTATTGAGCCTTGCGAGCTCGTAGCACAATATAGTTGGGATGATGCAACGACATGTTCCGAAAAGCGATGCTGTATTTTTGAACGCCAATGGGAATGCATTAGAGGAAATGCGTGTAGATCTTTGATGTCTCGTGAACTTCCATTTCCTGTAAATCTGCGTTAGTCATCGAACACCTGTGTCACAAATTGTGTATATTCGACGAACATACCATTTTGAAAGTATTCAACTCCTCCTTTATTTGCTGCGCCAATAATGGCGTCAACTTATTGCAGGTTGCAGTTTCTCCTCGTCGATCGTACTCGCCACTGGGCCAAGTCTCGTGGAACTGGATGCGTGGGCTGAAAACAATGCTTTTGCCAGCTACAGGATGTGGCGTGATGGGCGCACTCTTCGACTCTGCACCGTATTTAGTTCGGGTCATGAAATAGTCTTCGCCTTCTATTTTGACCGTATCTGTTCGTCGGTGGCTGATCCGGTGCGAATGATCCTCAGGTGTGCTCGGGCTGCTCGAATTTGGAGAATCCGGGAGATGGGGCGGTGCAAGTTCCGCTTGCCGACTCACGGGGGAAGCACTTCCTGACCCTGAAAAGAGATAATGTTAGCAATTGAAAGATACTGTAATTCATGTAAAATATAGGCTCTCACGTTTTAAAATTCCCTTCTTGACAGCGGCCAGTACCTCTGCACGTTCCCGATCACCCCCAGCAATACTCTTACGCGAGTTGCTTGTGTCCTGTACAGGACGTTCACCGGCCGCAGGAGCGGGAGCTTTGGGTCTCTGAGTAACGGGCTGGATTTTGGGGAACAAAGTACCTCCTCCACTCTGCTCATGAGGATCCGCATTTGCAGTGACAATCTTGCGCTCTGCCTCGATGTTGACAACTGATAATTGCGGAGCAGTAGGCTCTATAATCGCTACGTCTGCGCTCTCGTTGATTATTGATCGCGGCCGGAATAGTCCCACGAGAGACCGAGTAGACTTTTTCATTCCACGACCCATTTTACGGAGCATGATAGATGCCGAGGATGCAGTCGAGGAAATAGAAAGATTATCCGTGGATCCCAATTGGTGCGAATAAATGCTGTTACCCAGTCCGTTTGCTTCTTGCTGCGCAGCAATAGCAGCTTGCTCCGGATCCAGTTCGTCGCCGTCTTTGACCGGTTGCTCGCCATCTCTCTTTCCAATGGAATTCTGAACCGACACCTTGCGCAATTCAGCAGCACTGCCGAAGGAAAATGCTCTCCGTAGGCGTGATTTCCCAGGTTTCTTCCCGTTGGCCCTGCTTATATCGGCAAGACGTTGCGCAGCAGGGCTACTACTTGTCATCGGTGCTGGTTGAGGAGCAGGAGTGGGTGCAGCCGTCGAAGGACTCGCTTTTACCTGGCTGGAGAGAGGCGAGGGGTTATGAGAGGCATTCGTGGAGTATTTTGAATCAAGACTGGGGGTAGGAGCCTTGTTCTCAGAGGGCTCCTTGGTGGCTGGTCGGCTCGTCTCGGATGGTGCAGATTCAGGCTGAGAGAGCGGAGGAGTGGTGAAGTTCAGATCCGGTAGTGGAGCGAAGAGGGAGCTGCTATCCAAGGGAGATTCCTGAGAGAAGGCATCTATATTGGCCCAGCTCCGACGCCGGTACCTCTTGGCCACATCGGGATGGGACTGTTTCCCGACACGACTATCATCAGCGCTTGGGGTCCGCGTATGGGTAACAACTGTGGGTCGAACAGGTTGGGGTAAAACGACAGCAGTCGCGGAGAGATCATAGGAAGATGACCGAGCAGGAACAGGTACGGCAGTCTGAGCGGGATTACCGTCGTCGGTGGGGGTACGTTTGACTCGTCGATAGCGGTCGGGTAGTGGTTTGCTGGAAGAAGAAAGAGAGGGAGAAGAGGGAGATGGCACGATAGAAGGACTGGATGTTGAAAGACTGATGGTTGACACCGGACGAGGACCAGTATCGGTAGTCCTTCGGCGGGAAGCAAGGATACTGTCGTCTTGTGAAATATAGGGAGCTCGAGAAGAGGAATTCGAAGACGCCCCAGACGACGATACAGAACCAGCTGCGAGATGTGAAGAGGCACTAGGAGTAATATTCTGGGCCCCGGAGGATGTCGACGTGTGGTGACTATCCGGGCGAACCTGCGGAGACCAGGCCATATTGCGCTGGCTGTGATTGCTATTGTTATTGTTACCGACGTTACCTGCGTTGGTTGAGGCGAGCAGTCCCGGAGTGCTGGTGAAGGCGTAGGGCGCCACCGAGTTCCGGTTGGGCGTGTTATTTACGCCATTGTATGAGCCTATCGACATGCTGTGTCCGCGGGCCACGTGAGGTTGCATGATCTGAGAGGCCGCGAGAATTGAGTTTTGACCCGTTGTCGACGATGATTGGCGAGTCTGCAGGAGTGTCACAGTGCCGTTCTGTTGAGGAATCGTCTGGACCAAGGCTGCCATGGTGCTCGCCCGCAAAAACCGGAGGAGCGGAAGAAATGTACTTCTTTATTGATCGTCGTTCAGACAGAAAATATTACGATTCTGAAAGGTGCAGGGCCAAGCAAGTATTCAATGTAGTGGACGTAGCTTTGGTTCGGGCGCTCCTGACGGAAACTCCAAGGCTTCCGAGAGTAGATACGAGACGACTTTTGAGTGATTGGAGAGCGAAAGAAAGATGGAACGACGGCTTCTGGGAGTCAAATGTCAGCAACAGCATGGAGACCGAGACCGAGTGATCGATGATGCAGGCTGCTGTTCTGGAAGAAGATAAAAGAACGAGGATGGAAGCGAGGAGAAGGGGAAAGGTGGAGGGATACGCAGACTCCACCAGTAAACAACGTACTTGCTTAAGAAACAAAACAAGTCTGTACGACGGCAGGAACCGGTCGACAGCCGGGTATCTATCTGCATGCAACGACAAAATCAAGAGAGAAGAAATATGAACGCCAGCGATCGAATTAAAACGGTATGCTTAGATTGAGCGGAATATGAGGTAGATGTCGAGATAAAAGACCACGGTCGCCTGAAGCCAAGTAACTGACTCACGTGGAATTGAGAGAATGAAGAATCTCTCTTTCGAAGACGACGGACGGAGTGTAGAGGCAAGTCTGTATCGATGGACCGGAGATATCGGCAACACGCAGGGTGATGCCTTTATTCGAAAAAGGTCGTCGAATGTCCAGGGGGGGGAATTCTCATTCTCAAGCCATGGACACAGGAGTCGGGATTCAGTCTGCCGGGGCTGGGCAAACGGTTGGATCGAGGTGGTGTTAAAAGAATTCGAAGAAGAAGAAGAAGAAGAGAAAAAAAAGAAGGATTGAATAAGAGATGGTCGAACGAAGACAGGCGGTCCGGGTGGGCTGTCTTGTCTGTGTTTCTGTCCGTTCGTTGGGGATGCGGCACTATGGTGGATGGACGAAGCCGGTCGAAGAGGGGGGTTAATAGGTAGGTATTGGGGGATAGGGGAATGGGGATGGGGGATGGGGAAGATGAAGCAAACAAGAACGACGAGACACGATACAACAAGAAAACGATGATGGATGAAGCCGAGAGAAGGATGAAGCGAGAGAAGAGGAGAGAAAAGAAGAAGAGGAAGAGGAAGAAGAGAGATTGAGACACGACCAGATAGAGAGACAGAGACGGGAAGGAAGGAGGGAAGGGAAACACAAGAGAAGGGAAGGAACGAGCGACCGTGCCAGCCTGCCAGGGGAGCGCCAGAAGTGGGGTAGAACCAGCCGAGGCGCCCGCTGATTGGCGGACGACCGAAACTAGACGGCTCTTATAGGCTGCTGGTCTTTAGCAGCCCGCGGTACATACTTGGTACTACTTCTTACTCACTACAGAGTACTGATACTGAGTACCTTTAAGTACAGAGCATTGTTTTGTTTAACAACTACTCGAAGTACTGCTAGTCAGTCAATGTAGCAGATTGAAGTATTTTCAAGTGTTTCAATAATTCCACCAAGGCTCTGAAGTAAATATAAGATCGTATCTTCAAGACTCAGGGCAGCAAATAATTGATTGCGGGACAGGGGAGGTAGATACTACGGAGGACATGAACATAGTTAGTACATACTAGACGCTGGCTAGTACGACGGCTCCATGCTGCAAAAGAGATTGGCCGCGCCAACGAAACAATAATATCATATAATAACAAATCGAGATAAATAATTTATGCTTGTCAACGTACATATAACCGACTCAGATGCGATTTGATTCTCATTTAGACATTCCACACACTCTGTCTATCTGTATACTAGGTCGTATGTCGGCCAGATTGTTTGTTGCTACAGCCAAGCGTCAAAGGCTGGATGAATGTCTTTGAAATCACCCGCTCTAGACTGGATCAGGACTAGCCAGGATGTATAAGCCTCCCGATCTGGCTTAGGGGAGATGCCAAGACCCGCCGATGGACAGCCGCTATTCCCAATCAGAGAGGTACCAGTCAGACGCTACAATTTAACTAGCAAATTGATGTACCTGCCTCGTTCCGTCTTTTTTCCAATTCAATCATTATTAAGCACGACTCGAGACGGCGAGACTTTGAAGAGAATGAAGACGGGGGGTAAAGAAAGACTGATTTGAATGATGGACATAGTGCTTGCCAGTGACTCTCCAGTGACTCTACTAAATAATCCCTTTCACGACGAATCAACGCCCTTGTCTGTTTGTCATTCTGTCAGATTTCAGGTACGATCATGACTTGCATATGCCAAATCGGCTATTTTCACTCGTTCTTTCGTCCCTTGTCCCCCTCGTTCTCTGGTTCTCTCGTTCCCTCGTGCCAACGGAAAAAGAAAGAAGAAGAAGAAGAAGAAGAAGAAGAAAAAAAAGTAAAAAGAAGACAAAACGACTGCTTCCCCTCCTTCTCGTCTCTTCCTCTCTTCCTACTCGTTCTAACTTCCTGGTAATACAAATTGATCGGCACAAGGTGGCGTGATTGGTTGAAATTTGTGCCTCTTCAACTGACAATCGGTACACGACCAATCAGTCCTGCCGCTGGGACATGATGTCTACGGGCGCTGACGACGCAGCGGGCGTATCGTATCTATCGTACGATGTATTTAGCACGGATGTCAAACTAGACGCTACCACCGTTGTGGAACAAAGTATAAGCTCGGACTTGACAGCTGGTTGCGCTCCAGTCTATCGTCCACATGCTTCTACAGATTCAAGTCGAACGAAGATACCTAGGTAACTTGACTTAAATAAGAGAACTAACTAATTTACTCGGTTTATGGATCATTACTCAACAAATTTAAGTACGTGAGGAGCTAACCTAACTAGTTAACTATTCATTATCAATAAATTAATTCGACGATCAGATACTCCGCAAGACAACCCAGCGATAGGCTGAAAAGTACCGCTCCGCTGACAATCTATCGAATGGTGGGACAGCAATCTCGGAAACAGAATAGCCTCATTCAATCCGAAACCTGGGTGCTCAAGCGCAGAAAGGCAATTGAATGGGGTAGATTATCCTGAGATGATGAATCTGGAGAGGTTATGAATTACTAATAATTGCATTGAGATGCAAATAATCATTTTTTGATAGTATTAATAGTATTAAATACGTATTAAGTACAATTATCCACAGCAAATTCACAGAGCACGATCCAATCACAGATGTAGAATTAATCTCATGACTCATGACAAGGCTGACAAGGATGAAGTTATGTAAGCCGTTGTGGTGTGTTAGTCAGCCACTTAGTCAGTCAACTAACTTCATCAGGTTAGCCAGACTAAAAATCCCCTTGATCAATTTAACTTATCCTCCGCACGCCATTGAATTAACTATGCATGGTAAGAGAGAGGAATTATTTAAATTGGCATTCTCGATGCCAGATTTCTCCTCAAATATGCGCGATCAATCATCTCTGCTAGCATCAAATAATCTCTGATTTAATAAATTTCTCAGTCCACCTAGGTACCTCAGCGGGACGTGCTGCTGACGGCGCTATGGCTCAATCCAAGCAGCGTACCTTTAATTACGCACTGCAGGCAGTGGACTACTAGTCCGTTTTGATTTGATTGAAACAATTTCTGACTGATTAGACTCTTGATCTAAGGTTTTGTGAAGTTAATATGTCGTGAAAGGTTAAGTTGCGGGACATGGAGAGGTTCCAAGGTTAGTTTTGATTTTCCACTAGAGCCCTGGAAGTGTATAATTTTACTGGTCCCTAGGTAGTTGAATCCAATGATTTCTTCGGATTGCTCCTGAGGTATCGAAGTTTTTGGGCGTCCAGGTTAGTTCAAGGTTGTCATAGTACCGTTCACAATGTCGACGGCCTATCTACCCAACATTTACCTAGGTAATGCGATCTACGACCGTCGAGCTTTTATATACCCTGACAATATACATTGTTTCGGCTCAGGCAACCCGAACAGCCAGCGGAAAGAATTGCCCAGATGTATACAATACTAAAGAATCCAGGTAGTAAGATTTGGGAAAGAAATGCAATGTTCATTAGGTAGATATTAAACAGACCCAAATAAGCCCTCAGGCTATGACTGACTCCTCCACACGAGGATGATGTTTGAACTCTAGGTTATGACTGGGCAAATGCTTCTCTTCCAACCATTCGAGAACCGGCGAGTTGCGGAGTAGAGGCCGCCCATTCACAACCCAATCCAATTTCACAATGTTGAAATGCGGCAAGATATAACAAGTAACAGATCGCTGTAACCATCCCGGCCAGACCACGGACCGGACGCGTTTAGCTGATGCCTTGTATGTCTTTTTAGTATCATGGGCTCTTTCCGCGTGGTACTGCTTAAACAGCTTTGTCAGATCGTTGGTGCTTGGATTCGGATCAGACTTGAGCAGTCGTCGGAGATGATTGACGAGGACTACCAAATCGACCACGCCGCTGTTGTAACCCCAGCCAGCGTTTGGCGTTACCTTGCGAATCGCATCACCAGCAAGTACAATGCGACTCGAGTACCATTTATCTACCAGGCCTTCTTCCAGGTTGATCATCCCAGCCTCCCCCAACCTGTGCTTGTAAATGTCGCGCACTCGATAGCCGGGTGCCACGTATAGATCCCCCCATTTGTCCAATACTGTCTGTAAATCCTTCTCGCTGTACCGCACACGATCCGAAGTCGGCTTCTCGAGCTGTTCGTAGACGTTGAACCACATGCGATTCTTCCCGACGAGAAGTTGCGTGGACACTTTATCATGGACCCCTTCGTAATTTACTCCCGCATCAACTCCATCCAGCTTGGGCGCATCACCGTAGAGCGCTCTATGAGAAGCCACGTAATAAGGTTTCTCCTTCGGGGTTCCTGTGGTCGAAGACTTCTCTCCCTTTCCGATTCCGTTCATGATTTGTCTGACTCTGCTGCGAACACCGTCGGCACCCAGCACTATCGAGCCTTTTTCGACCGCTCCATCTTCACAAATCACTTCGACCCCATCCGACAGGATATTGATGTCCTTGACTCGCTTGCCCAGTAGTATTCGGCTTTTTGATTCTTCAGGTAGGCTCGTGTAAAGCATTTCCGTGAGGTCCGCACGATGTCCCATCACTACCGGATGACCGCAGCTAATTGATAATTATTAGAACCAGGAACATCGAAATTGCGAGACGCGTTCGTGCTTTTCCGTAACCAAAAGGAACATTTCACTTACTCAGATTGCAACAATGTAAATATAGCACTCTCTTCTCGAATTGTTTTCAGTTGGTCCGCTGCTTTAAAGAGATGCATCCGGTGTACAACATCACATTTTTCATTCAATGCGTCCAACAGGCCCAACTGGTCCATGATGCGCTGCACAGAAGGCATAATTGACAGAAGTGAGCCCAGGTATGGAGTAACAGTGTCATGTTGCTCCAATACCACGAAGTCAATTCCTGCCTTGGAGAAGATATGAGCTGCCGTTAGGCCAACCAAACCGCCCCCTACGACGATCACACGAAACGTCATATTGGAGAAGGTGTTTTTTGATTTTTTTTGATTTTTGATTTTTTTGATTTCTCTCTTTTCTCGACACAAATATATACAATTCAGAAAAAGCAGTCGACTTTGCTGGGGGCGAGATCCCAAGGGGTTCTTTATACTGCTCGCCCCTGAAGGCTGTCCCATTGGACGCCTAACCTCCGTAGCCTCAACGAGCTATTTGTAGACATGAAGGATCCCAGGTGTTTGGAGCTAGTAATTTTTCAAGCTGAACATTATCTTCCTCCCAGACCGGCCGAAAACTCCTCCGAGAAAGACAACAAACGCCAATAAAATTTCTTTGATGCTCACCAATCGACTCCCGAGGTCCTTTTCCGGCAAAGTTTAAATAACAGCCGCGTCGACTTCCAACGGTGGGAGCCAATTGCGACACTCTTCCGATGTTATTTTTGTACGAGCCTGCCTATCAGACCCTCGTCAGAATGGGGCTGAATTGGGTGTTTAAAAGGTGCCAAGGTGTTGCGGCTGGGTAGGCTTGCAGTTTTAACCATTGCGCTAGTACTACTCTGTAGTAAATTCACGTCGGTGATTTTTTCTAGACCACCGAGCGCGGCCGGCGTTATGAACTGGATTATTACCGACTATATTAACCTTTTGATTTCAATGGAGAATTGATTTTATAGCTTTCATAAATGCTAGAAAAGTGGTATAATTTATAATTGACAAGCTTGGCAGCTGTTTAGATATCTATAAAAGATCCATCTATAGCTCTAATCCCGGGTTATGGATGCCGGTAAGCTATATTTACCTACCTACCTAGGTACCTATATTTCCAGGTTATAAGTATAAATTAAAATATTAATACATGCGTGTCAGCAGTTATGAATCGTTCATGCCGACCATTCCCAACAAAATTTGCACAATGTTAAAGTAACCTGCGGCTTGGCTGTGTTCAGCTTTTAATTTATTGAACAACATCCAACAGTGTGGCTGTGAGATGAGGGTTACCTACCTAGGTAGGTAACAGTATAGTTAGCTCGGTGCTGCGAGCTGGCGTTTGGAAGTCTTTACTTCAGTCGGAAATACTTGCGAGTCATTGCCTGGTCTAAGAGTTGTACCAATGAGCCGGAAATGGGTAACGACGGAGTGTCTCGACTCTCTAGCAGGGATTGTTAGTGTGCCTCATCTGAGGATGGAGATATCCATGGATGTAAAAAGGAAAGCCGGAGGAATCTCGCTTCTATTGATGCCTGGGTAGGAAGTACACAGGTATTTTAATAGACATCCCTTTAAAAATTGGCAATCAATCATTACTGCCGAAAAAGATACCGATACCGCGTGATCATTTTGAATGACTCAGGTATTTCCTGCCTATCATACCTAAGTAGATAGGTATATTGCATCTGGGTTATCTCACCAAAAGAGCAGGCTGGAAATGGCAGGATGCACGTGTGAGACTTGCAGGATTTATATACAGTAACATCTATCATAAGAGTCCGTCACTTCATATTTTAAAGTTTCTTTCAAAGGTCCTTTCAGAATGCCGAGTCTGGCCCATCCTCCCCAAGCCCGGCATTTTGCGCTTCCATGTCCATTCCATCCTCATCGCCATCCTCCGTATCGAGGCCTTCGAAGACCATGAATTTCTCATTCTTAGAGTCCGTTTCGTCCGGCACGACATTGCCATCTTGAACCTCGCATTCCTTGAGATTACATTCTCGTCCAATCTTTGACCGATTGCCAATCACGCAGCCCGTCAGAACTGATCGTGGGCCAATGACTGCCCCGGCCATCACGACACACCGTGTCAGTCGCGCCCCTGAGGCAATGTGGCAGTTTGCACCGATGACGCTCTCCTTGATGACACATTTCTCCTCCACCGTCACATTCTCCGCTAGGAGACAGTCCTGTCGAGTGACTGTGCAGCGCTGCGCGATGCCGGCCGGATAAGCGACTTTGGCCGCATGCGCGAACGGGGACGAGTTGGCTCGTCCAACTTCTTCAATGGACTCCAATTTCGCCAACTTCAGCGAAACGGAAAGTAAAAGAGCCGAACTGTCAACTCGTCGAACAAGAGGTGCCGATGATAGTGAAGAGTGTATGTACGCCAAAACGGGGGGGATAACCACGTCAGAGGGCTGATTTCCTGCGACTCCAGCAGCGTCAAAATCGGCTTCAGAGGTCCCCGTATTGACTCGTGAAGCTAGACGTGGCCGATGAATCAGTTTGCTTGTAACGTCTTTTCCTTCGATTCCGCCGGTGCTGGCCTTTGTAGTGCTCATTGCTTGCAGATCGACTTCATCCTCGATTTCATCTCCGTCATAGCTAGCGTTGTCAGCGGCATCTGAAGCCTCTGCAAAGATTTCCCTCAATCCCAACTTTTCTCCTAAGCCCCTCTGCCACTCTGCTTTCGCCCACCAGCCTATCAAATCTTCACTGACACTTTGGAATTTTTCATTTTTCCTTGCAAACTCCTTGATCCAGTACGGGAACACGTAGATATGCGCATCACGATAAGTCGTTAATAATTTGACTCGTGCATGCTTGTTGATAAGTGAATGTCGAATGAGTAGACCCTTATCGTCCTCCATTTGCTCCTTCAAGGAGTCCACGGGCATAGCGTAAACCAGCTTCGACAGATTGTATCGTATTGAGGCAGGTCCGTCTACCGGAGGATACACCACCGGGGCCTCATTCTGGTCCAAAGCAGCTGTGGCTACAAAATCTGCAACTTCTCCCTTGACACTTTCTTCCTTGTCGCGAGTCTGATACCAAACTCCAAGGCCACCTTTCCGCACGGCATTCTCGTTCCGGATATCTGCCACCCGGGCTACGCCCTTGTGGCTTTTGAAGCCATTAGTGTGCGCCGATCCACCCAGGGATAGCTGAGAGACCATCCACGATTCGAGAAGTGCTTCGCCGGGGATATCGCAAATCAGGTCACACGGTAGAAGGAGGAAATCGGACTTGATAGCTGCTTGGACCTCTGGATATCGAAGCAGCTCTGCGGTACCGGTTGTCAAGGTCAAACCGCTCGGCGCCAGTACTGAAGGCGATGGTGCAGGTAATGACGTGAGATGCGGGTTCTGGGAAAGGGCTGCTTCAAGAGGTGCTTGACTCGCAGGCGGCGTCACGAGCGTAATATCTATTAACGACAATAATATCAGCAACAAGCGCGGCATATTGTGATAGACTAGTAAGGGATGAATAATCATACTTGTTATGCCCATTCGGTAACACCAGTCCAACGGATACCACACCATCGGCCTGTTAGCGATTGGTATCAGGGCTTTAGGAAACTCTTCTGGATTCGATGTGAAGGTATTTAGTGATACGCCGGGACCGCAGAGAATAATCGCCTGAAACCCCGCAAAGGGCACAGGCACCGAGTGAGGCATGATTGCCTCTATTTGTAGCGCAGTGCCACAGCCCTAGCTACTCAGAGCTTTTTGGCGTGTTGAAAGCTGATAGAACGAGGTCAATTTGATTCTGGTTGTGCCCCGCTTGAGATGACTTTTCTTCGAATTGTATGTTCTTTCTTGCCTTGTACCACTAAATCACCTCGAGAGTATTCCTGTATTCTAATAAATTTCACGCAAGGGTTTCAAACGAAATACAGAAAAATTCGAGGTCTCAACAAAGCTCACCACGTTGTTGCGCAAAACAGACTTTAATGTAAGACTGCGGCCGAATTTATTTCTCCAAGGTTGACCTGACCGCCTTTGGCAAAATAAGTTACAGTACCATAACTTATCATTGCGGCCAGCGCGCATCATCATTTATTTCTCTATTCCTGACTTCAAGTACTTTGTCAACTACAATTTTAAACCATAAGGACAAAATATTCAAGAAATTACTACCATGGCGAAAGAATCACTAATCGATCCTTCAGCTGAAGCTCTCGAGCTCGACAACGAAACATACAACTCCGAAGATGATTCCGACTTTCAGCTCGACGAAGGCGATGTCGCGGGCGACGATTCAGGCATTTCTTCCTCCGATGACGATGCAGTCGAAGCAGACAATGACAGACCGACTAAAAAGCGGAGACTGAACGAAAGCAAAAAGCAAGACCTGAAAAAGCGCAAAAACGATAAAGCGGACCTTATGGAACTGGACTCGGGCGATGAAGCTACCATATCAAAAGCGAAGCGCTCTAAGGGGAAAAAACTGGTGGACGGCAAGGTTGCGCGAGGAGAAGATGAAGATGATTTAGATATTGATATCTCAGAGGGCGAAGATACTGGTGGAGGGGGCTTTGTCAAGACTAGAGCGATGAGGATGAAAATGTAAGTGAATCCAAGACAGGGTTTGAATTGGGTAGTATCTGATATCATCCTACCAGGCATGAAGAGCGAAGACCACTTGCAAGAATCGATGGCGCGACGATTGATGTGGATGCATTATGGGCGCAGATGAACGCTCCAGGAACCGATTTGGGGCTACTTCAAAGCCAGAAACCAGTTGCCAAAGAGGACGGCAACCAGGCCGATGAGCAAGATAATGACCAAGTCGCCACCGAGAAAATACACGAGAAACCCTTTTCCGAAGACATGATCAAGATCAAACGAAAATATAAATTCGCTGGCGAAATTCATACCGAAGAGAAATTGGTCCCTCGCGACTCTGCCGAAGCGAGGCTATATATGGCGGAGACCGCTGGTGAAAAACCTATCGATTCAGAAGATGTATCGCAAGAGGGACAAGTGGTTGTTAAACTACGCCGGCCACTGCGTAAGATATCTCGCTTTGATCCGAATCCCTCGGGCGTCATCAAAAAGAGTTGGGAAAAACAAGCCGCGTCCGCCACAGCAGGCGATGCAGACGGGCTCAAGGGTAACAAACTCAACACGGTTGAGAAGTCACGGCTCGACTGGGCGCAATACGTTGATGAAGCTGGAATTAAGGATGAGCTCAACCTGCATAGCAAGGCGAAGGAGGGCTACTTGGGTCGCATGGACTTCCTTAACAGAGTCGATCTGAACAGAGAGGAAGAAAGAAGAACAATTCGACTCAAGGGGTTATAAGAAGATTTCAATTGGGTCCCATGGAAAGTCATTGTATATACATTTGTAAAACTATGTAAAATATAGCTATATCGTTCAAAGCATTACGTCTTTAAAAAATTGGAGCTTTTTTTCTTCGGAACCAGTCACCCATAGAAATATGCCCGGCAACCAGTGTCAAAGTTTTTGAAAAATCCCGGATCAGCGATGGGCTGAATTCGACAATGTCATTGACTGATATTGCTCGTCTCGGAAACATCAAGAGAGGCTCACTGGAGCTACTGCTTAGGCGGGTAAGAGACTTGATCGGGGCAGTTTGAGCTGTCGGCTATATCAGGGGTCACATTAGTTGGGAGTCACTTTGAGTATGGGCATAGAATGAAACATACGAGAATCAGTGGGACTGTAGGTTCCGGTGATAGCATTTCCGGAGAGGTAGAAATAATAATAAACAGACGAGAGAGCGCCGTTGGAGCAACCGAAGTAAGGAATGCTGCCACCGTGAATAGCAGCGGCCGCATTCTGAACGTCGCTCAGAGCATAGGTCTGCGAACTATCTGGAGTGATACCGGCATTGGCAAGGGCCTGTATGAAAAGATTTAGAATCAAAAACAGAATGCACAAGGGGGGACTCGAAAGGGAATAGGGTCACGACATACAGTGTAAGTATCAAGACCCTGGAATAAAGTAACAACTTGTTGGAAGAAATCCACAGCCTCGTCACCGGTCTGATAGTTTGAGTAGCACGAAGGATCAATGGTATTGACACAGGTGCCGTGAGTAGCCCACTCATGCTCCCAAAATTTCTCGTCGGTCTCGTCGTTGCTCTGCCAGTAGGTTTGCATATAGTTCAGCAAATCGGTCTTGCCGGCGTTCTGAAGCAGAGTCGTGATGTCCGTGTAGGCACGAGACGAGTCACAGTTGGAACTGAAAGAACCGTCGCAATTATCGGGCCTATAATTCTAGCGTAAGTCACATCCCGAAGCTAGATATAGTGAGATTATGCGGCATGGCACTTACCAGAGACCGTGAATGCCCCAAGAATCAGAAGGACCAATGGCAGGGCTGTAGTCCCAGAATTGCGTCTGGAGGAGCAAACCACCAGGAGCTTCATAACAGCAAGAGCCTTGGTTGTTGGTGCTGCAACTCAGCGGGGAGCTCGCGGAACAGGTATCAATTGTTCCAGCGAGGGCAACCTTGAAGGCCGCACCGAAAGCGAGGGCTCGAAGAGCAATAGACATTTTTCCTGCTGGCCGCTTTTTATTTGTTGAGACAGAAATAAAGTATGTGTCTGCGAGATGCCTTGCTGATCGTCTAACCAGCTGGTGTGAGAGCGGGTGATGCGAGCCTTTTATAATCGTTTTCCCCAGTCATTAGAAGAGGGCATGGGATACTGATGAAGTGCCCCAGGTGGTATCGGGCGTCGTCGAGAGCCACATTTCCAATTGTAAAAGCTAAAAGCTTATGCATATCACAGAAACAGAGGGGATCCTGGCTTCACCAGTGAATCCCATAATTCAATGTTAAGAAACACCCCATAAACGTTCAACACAATGTTGTACTGCGCAAGATCATTCGTCAAAGGAGTTTCTACATGATCGACAGGTCGGTGTGGGGGGCTCGGGCTACAAGTCGTATCTGGATTTTGCGTCTAACCAATCGACGGTGGTGCAGGGATCAACGAGTTGGCAGGAATATTGACGGCTTTAGATGGCCGAGGATGATGGGCGATAAGTACGAAGCTACGAAGGACGCACTCTCCGGCGAAACCAATCACAATCGCAAAGGAGGAATGCCTTCAGAGCGATAGTCAGAAGAGGCAAAGCGTAGAAAAGATAAAACCTCCAGAATGGGTCAAATTTATGCCGTAGAACAGAGTAGCCGAGTTTGGCGCAATCAAGCATTTTTGAGGTCATGCAATGACACCTTCCTGATTTTGATATCAGGTCCGGGCTGGCATTTATGGTTCCGGACTAAGAAAACCAGCGCTGACTCCCACAGCGTGAAGAAATTCCGATCTTGCGGATGAAACATGGGGTCGTTCGAAACCAGGACGTGGCTTTGAGAACAACTAAAGCAGCGCTCACCCACAGCACGTACCACTCGGTGGACTGGAATTGAATTGAAAAAAAGGCTACTATGCTTCAAAAATCATAGGACGTGTAATTGAAGGATCAATCCGAGTGAGCTGAGAAGCTGAGAAATCTCCGGGGGCTCAGTGAGCTGACACCGCGTTGTCCGGAGAAGGCTTAAAAGGTGGCGGTTGGCGGCGATCTGGCGTGTTGACTAAAGCTGGCATCACCAATAAGCATGAAGGAACCACATCGATTAGCGAGCGACTGAACAGAAGGTTTTCTTGGGCTTCTTAGAAAATACGACTCTATTCTGAAAGTATATTGTGCGTTATCATGCCCGGAACCACGTTGTATCTTTACTCACGTTGATTCGGGGTCATGATTAAGCCATCGGGGTCTGCCGAAATGAAATATGGACAGACAGACTCAACGCCCTCAGTTTTCAGCCTGCATACACGTGGGCATTGAGTAGCCCATAAGCCACCGACTTGTAAGTCAAGACAAAAACTACATTCACTCAACACCATAGACGCCGTGCGACTTCTATCTCAAAAATGACTTCTTGCTAATTGACGTCATGTTGCATGGCTGGCGAGAAGCTAGGCCAAGAAGCAGATTTCGAGGGAAAGAATTTCATGCACTCTCTGGCATTGGCACTTGCGCTCTAATGCAGAGAATAAGCACCAATGTCAGAAGGAAAATGACAGAGCTTGCTATATACGGCAACCCCGACCACTCGTTCCCCAGTTGCAAACCGATTCCGTATAGGCTCGCAAATATTGGACCAGCGACCACGCTGCCAATGGTTCTTGATACTGACATGGCAGAATATAGAGTCGCGACCTGCGTCTGGGCAGGTACAAAGGTTGCAGCCGCACTCATGATTGAGGAGATGAATGGGACAGAGAACGACATAAATAAGCTCCCGAATACAAGTGCGGACGTGCTCGACGCCAGAGCGACGACCAAGTAACCGACCGCACCTGATGCAGCAGAGAGCCGGGCAATGCATAAATCTTTCTTTGCAGCGTCATATTGAAGGAACCGAGAAAGAAAAGACGAAAGTGAGGGCAACAGGATCAAAAGGGTTAGAAGCGTCATGCAACCTCTGACGGAAATTAAGTAGCTTGCCTATAATTCTCGTTAGACGGAAAGTCGTGACGCAGCGGATTATAGTAAAGAATGGCGAATACCAACATACCTCAGCTATACTCCAATGAAATTTTGTTGCCACGTATTGAAGGAACAGGAAGAAGGCACTGTTATCCAGGCTTCCGGCAAAAGTCGCCAAGATACATATCCATATTCGAGGAATCGACCACAAGAATCGAGAGCTTGCAATTAATGCTTGAGCTTTGTCCGCGACATACTCTGTGAAGGTCGTCTCCTTCAATGGACATGGTTCTGCTACCACCTCAGACTCAACGCAGCAATTTTCAGTCGCTTCCTCAGCAGTGGTGTCGATGTTCTGCCGGTTGAGAGTTTCGGGCATACACAAGACGAGCCCTATTCCCAAAACCATTATCAACGTGCCTAGCATATAAGGCTTCCACGGATCGGACTCCAGCATCATTGCGCTGAGCGGTGTCGCAATAACCTCTGCCAGAACGCCCATCGCACTTAGACGGAACATCGCTGGACCTCTAGATGTTTCTCAGAATGAGTGATCGTCGACACAGGAAGTGAACTGGGCACGAGCGTTATGCTTACCTTTCCTCTGCCGAGAAAGTGTCAGCTACGATCGTTACCAGCATCGTGACGGCTACTAACTCCCCGCCGCCGGGGACCTGAAATAATCCGGCGAGCCAGGTCAAGCGCAGGGGGAGATTGAACCAGCCTAACCCGTTAGCTATGGGTTGTATCAACAGCTGGGGGAGCTTATATACGTACAGACAACTCTCGTCCACAATTCACTGCATGCCAGTGAGGCGAGTGACATAATGAGGACTGGTCGTCGGCCAATTCTGTCGGCCAGAATTCCAAATGGCAGAGCCAGCGCAACAGCTAGTATTTGACCGAGTAATTAGTGGCTGATGGGACGGGCGTTGTAAATCCGGTGTCGTCTTTGCAACTTTGCGGCACTTACAAGGTAGAGAGTCAAAGGTATTCTTCCATCCTGTCACTAAAGCCAGCTCCTTTTGCACTGCCGGCGACTTGCAAATATGGTCATAAGGCGCTGAACCACCATCCGCGAGTGTTGGGAGGCCATTATCATACAAGCCCGTCGAATTTATCGATTGTAAATACCCGCTACAGATGATATTTTCGAAAATCTGGAGTTGCGGTGCCTGCGACATAAAGGAGCCGAAATTGATGGACAGCAATAGCAAGGCCCCGAAGCCTATTACTCGCCATTGTGAAGATGACCATCGAGGAAGCAATCGCGAAAGGAAAGCATTTCTTGTAAGCTGAGTTGTCGGGGCGGGTTCGAAATGGACATCGTTATCCGAGGGATGAGGTCGGGCATTGAGCAGAGGTGTCGTCTCATCGTGCTCGTAAACTTCCATTTTTAGATATTGAAGCTATGATATTGACGATGTTTATGTGAGGTAATATGAATTAGACTATGTTCCCACATCAGATCTCTGGGAGTCGTGGATATCAACCGGCGGCTTCACGATTGCAGTTCAATATGTGTTCAACCGAATTGCAATGTTGCCTATATCGCGCCGGGGATGTTCTCAAAATCATATAGCAAATCCGCCGTCTTCATGTTGGCTATTTCATTGCAATTCTGAGAAAGAAAATAGATTTTACATTATTCCGGGGTGATAAGCGACCTATCAAATACAAGGTTGAACCAACCTTGGAAATCTCATTCAGGCTCCAGCATTTATATCTTTTGTTATTTCTTGAAATGTTGGTTTGAGGCCAAGAATGGAGCTTATGCTGTCATGCGCCAATCACGCACTGTAAAGCAGGAGAGTAATCCGTGGCGCCACTAAAAGTGTTAAGTTAAAGTATGTGACGGAGTTCAGCCTGCAACTATTGAACTCCGAGGCCCCTCAACAATCTCTGAGACGTCATGGTAGGTTTGATCGGAAGATAAGCACGTCTATAATCGACGAAAATAACGATATATTAGGACTCTGGAAAGGAATCAAGAGGATATATAGGGACTGTAGAGAATAGCTTCGAGATCTTTTGATGTATAGCCTCATGAGGTGGAGGTGGGTGCCGCCTAATACCTACACATCCCGTGCCCCCAGAATTGAACCTTGGAAGGGCCGATAAGGGAGGGATCCATGGATTCTTACCAGAAAAGCTTAGATAAGCTAATAGTTACTCAAGAGACGAACAAGCAGTGTCGAATATTCCCTTTTTTGAAATTTTGTGCCAAATCAGTTCGAGCAGGGCCGCGAGGCATGCAGTGGCCACAACAGGAGAGAATCAACTCGGCATATGGTTTTAATACTTATATTTTAACCTTGGCTTCCATTGAAGGTGCCCTGAGTCCCAGAAATTCCAATGCCAACGAATGAAGCGGATTGATCTCGTTGCTGCTTTGAAAATTGGTATTTTTGTTTTACAATTTGCTGCTTTACCAAAGGCGAAACTAGTTGGCTACTGAGGTACTCGCGGGTCGTGTTCGTTTGAATTATTTCAGGTGTTGCTTCTCTGTCCTTGCAAAACCCAAATTATGTTAAATGGCCGAGTGAAAACTGCAGCTATCATTACCTTTTCTGAGTGAAACAACAATTTCTCCGCTGGACTTGAGAAGCAAGGGAGGTTTATCATTGCGAACCACCAAACTCGATCTATTCCCTTGGCAGGCTTTATTTGGAGTATGATTTACAGTCTCGACCGAGGCCATGAATTGTTTGACTTTCAAAGTTAGTGACTGTGCTCTAAGGTCAATACGTGGAACGGGGTGTGATTGCTACTGAATAGTTAAGTCTAGATGAGATGAGTGTATGAAGAGCCTTGATAAATTTTTTTTTTTCATATTATTTTGCACTCATACGCACACAGCAGAGTGACTAATAGGCGGTGGATGCAGATTGTGCGATGGCAATGAAAGAGTCGATGGTATTACAAATTTGACAAGTAGACTGAGCAGCCAGCAAGTTGTCAATGGCAAACAAAATAGAAAATTCAAATGAAATAAAAACACGAAGTCAGAGAGCCGACCCAACCTTTTCACAAATTCCACGGTGCAACAAAATTAAGTTACCAGTATCAAAGAACACCGACAATATGGAAACGCAGGAACGATCAAAAGACAGACGAAGATATCTCACCCTCGATAAAGATGACACGGGTTGTCTTTTTTTATCTTCGATCACGAAGTTATTGTACAAGAGAGCGCTGCGAAGCGGGGGACTGTGTCTGAATTCGAGTTGTCCCTTGAGCTGTATATGAATGAAATTAAGATAGTTTATAGTTCCTCCACAAAGGGTATATGACCAGGATTCTGCGTGTTTGAGCCAGGGTGTTGAGCTTGTTTATTCATCCCAAGAGTCGCCGTCTAAGTCGTTGTCCATCGGAATGGGATCATCCAACTTGGATCCGTAGATAGGACGACCATCCGGTGTCAATTGACCACGGAACTCTGGGTCATAATCGGGACTGGTATCGTCAAGAGTAGCCACATAACGATTCCTTCCGCCACGCTTGCTATGGGTCTTTGTATAGTGTGCGTTGAGATTGTCACTGCGAGAAAAAGCCCGATTGCAACCGGGGACCCAGCACACATGAGGCTTCTCCTTAGAATGGCTTTTCATGTGTCGCTTCAGATGTTCCTGTCGTTTAAAGCGACCCTTACAGCCAGGTTCTTTGCATCGGAACTGGACCTGCTTTATGATGGGTGGGAGGTTCTCGAGTTTGAGGCTTTGTTTTGACAAAGGCTTCTTGAGAGTTTTCCTCGACACTTGTCGTTGAGGCTGGCGGTATCGGAGACCTTCGCGTAGACCAGGAGATATCCATTCCTCATCAGTATGATCGCTAGGCCCACCAGATAGACGAGTCATGGGGGTCTCTGTCCCAGAGCCCATGGAGCACGATCGGACGGGTGTGATGGGAGTGTGCGTTCGAATTGTATTGGCCGACCCAGGAAATCCCGCGTAGGAAGAAGGAGGAGTCATGGGCTGGGGAAATGCTTGGGCTGGCGTTATTGTTTGTGGTTGCATCATATCTGCAGAAGGCATCCACTGGCCCATGTTTGTCATTGACATGGAGTTTGTCAAGCGATCGTTATGCTGGAAGATCGGGCGGGACAGACACGGGTTGGACGCTGATTCTGGTAAGTAGCTGGATTGGTTGTTTCGATAATAGTTCCGGGTCACCTGCGGATATGACTGCATCATATGAGGTGGACAGGAGAAGTTGCTTGTCTGTTCGTAGGTCTTGGACATGTCTTGCGGGACCCAGAACTGTTCGACATTATCAGTGTATCCTGGGATATAATCCATAAGAGGAATCCTATCATGAGCATCGACGTTGTCGTATTGAGACATCATTCCATCACCAGCTGTGATATCAGCCAGACGGAAGCTGCTTCTTAGAGGAGTTGAGTTTCTTGGGGCTTCCAGGCCGTGATGGTAGCCATGGCTATCATGCCAGCCGGGGGAAGCTAATGATCCTTGACTATAAAGAGATGTGGGAGTCGGTGTGGGTGACTCCATTGGCGAGAAGCTGGAGCATGTACTGGTACCCAACGGTGGACATTCGACATCAATGGTGAGTCGATCAACCATGTTGTATTCTGACCGCATCTCTTCACTGTCTGGCGTGGAGTAGTCAAAGTTTTCAAGGGCAGGGTCGATTTCAATGTTGGATTCTAGTTTTTAAAAAAAAATGAGTATCACAATTGCACTTTTCTCATAAAAGTCGAATGAAGGACGGGTGGTTGGCTGCGGGAATTTGAATGAGAGACGAATTAAGACAATGACGAGTAAAAAATATTGAGCATTGATTGTTGCTCGTGTTGTATTGAATGAATGAATGGATGATGAATGAATGTGAGTAGGACTGCAAAGAAATCCCCTTGGGCGAATTTGGTAAAGAATGTCGAGAATAGTGAAATAAAAGAAATTAATGTACATGAACGAGGGTGCCAGCGAGATCAAATATCGGATTCTCTGCAGAGATGTGCCGCCAAACCTAGACAGGAAGATCGCACTTACCCTGAAACGCCATGTCTTCGTGCAATTGAATAGATAAAAGGCGAAAGAGAGCGCGACGCGTGCCTGTGATGCAGATGCAAGGCCTGGAATGTGGATTATGGGTTCCTTGGAAACCGGCACCGCGAAGATAATCACCCTCGGGTTTTGTATGTTACCGAAAAGCAACAAAGTACCCCTCCAAAAGGGCTGGGAATTGTTCACGAGGAAGTCAGCCTGGGAAAAAAAAGAGCGAGAAGTGAGAACCAGATGAAGCTCGCGCGCAGGTGCAAGCAATATGCTGTGAGAAAGTGTGTCCCTGCAACGCGCTCTCCAGATTAGGACGAGGAGCTCTGTTGCTATATTAACCAGGAGACCCAGCAAGGGGACGTTCGAATATGGAAGTTGTGGCCTGAAAAGAGTAGAAAGTGCTATCCTTTTTGTACTTCAGGACAGCAGGGTGGGTATCGTTTATAGCTTTTTAGGACGACCTCTCGACGATTTTTTTTGGTTGACTCTACCTTGCAGCTAGGGTGGCTCACAGCCAAGCACTACCTGAATTTAGGATATCGTAACTGTGTGTCACGGTCCCTTAGACAAGTTACAGAGATTCCGCGGTAGAAGTGGAGCGATGGCAATGCCGGTAATCACTAGACCGTTGAGACCTCCATAGGTGCGCTGCGAGTGAATCCAAATTGAACATAGGCTCCAGCTACGTCGAATATGATTGGAAGCAATGAATTTCCGCCTCAAGAATGAGAATAAAATGGAATGCTCCAGGTCAGTTAGGCGGTTGGATCCTGCTCTGCGGCTCCTCAATGAGCCACTATCTACCCAGTATCCTTGGAACTTCCAGGGACCGGATCAGCATAGTCATACTTTTAGCTCGAGTTCACATTTAGGACAATCTCGGACAATTACCATGGTAGACGTTCACCTAAGTCGATTGTCTGTGCTGAGCTGAAAGTCAAGTTCGAGCCACTATATCCTGGCAAGCCGAATCGAGGTCTGGGACCTGCGTTGAGATCAACGGAGCAGGGGCAGGTTTGATCGCCTGTCACTATCGACGCTGGAGACTGTGGGAACCGATCTCGAATCGAGATGACCCGCCACCAAAGTCTTGCTAGCCCCGTTCAGGGACTAATAAGCGCCACTCAGAATATGACCTATGATCTATACATTGGTCTTACGAGCTTCCCCAACTGCATAGAAGATTGCTTTAAAGCCAGTCAATCGTACTCGGTAGAAGTCATCTCGAAAGCTTAATACTGGAGAATCTTGATTGCTCGATTCGACAAGAAGTATTCCCCAACCATGATTCCCGTAACACCGCATATGAATGCCGTCTTGAATGAGAAGGCATTTTGAGAGTCAGCGGTAGGTTGCCTCTGTTGACCCACTGAATCATGTCTGGCTCTGATCAAGTGGGCCCCCAGGGCTAGGAATGGGGAGAGCGTAGCTTTGCTGGATTAGTATAGTACTGGACCGTGCATTTTATTGATCCTACTTGGACCCAATGTTGACCTCAAGGTTAGTGAGAGCGATATGTGGAGCACATATCAAGAGCCCTCATTGCGCAAACCCGCAACAAAATTTGCTTAGAAAGTGGATGAAACCGACACTCATAGCGATCTTATTTACGCACGGCCATCGGCCGTGCGTCTGAAGTGAGCTAATGACCATCTTGTCATGGATTTCGCTGGGCCAATTTTTATCTCAATGAGCTAAAGTTTCATCGTATTTGAGTTTTCTGTAACGAGCCATAGATAGATACTTGTGAGATTGTCCAAGGATTCTGGATGATGTGCATTCCGAATTGATCTTGCCCTCCACGCGACTAGCTGAGCCGAGTCATACCAGAGTTCCATATCATTCCTGAAAGATGGAAATCTGATGCATTTGCCATCAGCTGTGACGGATACCGACCGGGAAACGGCCTGACAAGGCCTAGACAGTCAACTAGCGGCAAGTGAAAAGCGTCACGTTGGTGCATTCTTGTTTTTTTCAAGATGGAAATTTCGAGGCCAGAGTATAGGGCCACGCAGAGTGACGCAGAAGACAGAGCGCATCGAGTAGCATATAGGACAGGTAGCAAAATTGATAAATGGAATGTTCTTAGACCAGTAATTTACAGTTGTTAGCCAATACGAGATGCTGACAAAACGCATTAAATATCGTAATTTACATGTAACGGTATTGTGGGGTAACAGCAGCAAATGAAAAAATCACAGGGCCAGCCGGGCGAGATCCGCAGCAGCGGGTCCCTTGTCAAGCCCAATCATGAAGGTTGTATTGATGGGTAATATTACGTGCAGCTTACAATCAGGACCCAGCCGCTAGCAGCAATAACCGTAATTTTACACATCTGTACTCACTTATCAACTGTTTTTACTTAATCACACTTTATTCTCTCTGTCTGTCGACTGCTTGATGGCTTCGTTCGCAACACCAAGCGCATTTACTCGGACGGTAAAGTCATCGAATCGATTGAAATGTTTTCGAAGAATATGTTCAGTAGTGCGTTGTTCTTGTCCTTGAAAACTCAAGAGAACTCCGATTTTGTATGCACTTCTACATGTCGTACATGTTGCATCTATTCCCTATTCGCTGGCTTTTCTGTCTACATCGCAGATACACTAGTACATACGTCGATGCTCTGGAATGTGGAGAATAAATAAAAAGTAATGATTCAGCGATCTTCGAGGATCTATCCTACTACTTTTACCGCCCTCAAGCGCCTGGCTGGATGCAAGAAGCTGCGTGTTGGGTGGTATACAGTATGTATGCATTCGCGGCTGTCTTGAAATCGTGCGTAGTGAGATTGACGACGACAAGACTTTCAAAAAAGACAAATATCACGACAAAACCTAGCGTGAGCTTTGAGCTAGGAAAAGTGACTACTGCATGCGCTACATGGCTCGTCGTTGACGACGCTGATTAACGGCGACCATCCGCCAGATATTCCGACACGCACAGTACAGATACTTATTGTGGTACCTACGTAGTCGCGCAATCTGCTACTGGGCGAGTGTTCTGGGAGTAGTAAATTTCCTTTGGAGTGCATTCTATAAATCGAAATATTTCGTTGGACTCGGCTGTGTTATCCGGCAGCCAGCTGTGCTCGGGGACATGATTTACATTTTTCTTTCTCATTGAGGGTTCAGGGCTGTCGTATTCTTGGAAGTGGGAGTTCCAGCCGACAATCCAGGCTAACGGCTTCTTGATGGGTTTTTTCCGGTGTCACTAACTTACCCTTCATTTTTGTGACCCATCAACTGTACTTCTAATTTCAGGGTATTATTTGCAGCCCGGCAAGTCCCAGTCGTGGATTCCTCTCCTTGGATCAGTTCAAGCATTATTCAGCATCTTCTAACGAACTATTGGACAGTAATATATATATGGAGTAATTCCGCCGCAGAGCCAAGCAAACTCTAGAGTTCGATTTGAGGACTGAGCGTTCAACAATTTACGGTAGCTGAAATCGTTGTTTTGATTGCCGAGATTTGCCCCAGTCGATTGATATTGACACGGAGCGACCGCACCGCATAATTTGAGAAGAACTTCTTGAATTCTATGTGCTGTCATTGCAGTATGTGATGCAAGCTTACTATTCTGGAACTGGCATCTCGCGGATGCAGAAGAGCTTCCGGCATTCCTAATCTAGTGGAGCATACGAGATTTGCTGGTCCCAAAATAACACGTCTCATTTACCGCCGCCTTATAGTGCGTCATGAAACATAGCTTGCACAGGCAATTTCTTATTTTCTCCGTCTTATCTCCAGCCCTCGCGATCTGCTGCTCTCGATTACGATGGCACGATGAAAGAGAAAAAAAAAAGTGAAAGTAAAAATGGCATTGAATCTGAAACAAAACTGTTCAAACATCTTCATTGTGTTCTTAATCAAGACATACAAATACTTTATCCTGGAGACGCTTACAGGGCCCAGACTCGTAGTTAGATACAGAGGGCGATTTGATCGGCTCAGATGCATGACGGCCAAATTCATACCCAACTATGCTGAGGACATATCAATGCATTCACTCTGCTTCACATTCCAGCTGGAAATTGTAATCCATGTTGGCCTAGTCTGTACTAGTGCACACATAATTTTTTCTCCTCCACAGTTTGGAGTAGGACAACTGTTGTGGATGCTGTGGAGGCTGATAATCATCCTCTACTATGCCACTTCCTCTTCGGGAAATTGCCACCCTTTGAGTCTCGATTTGTCTAGCCAATGCATGTAAATTACTCCAATATGCAAGATCAGGCCGGCACAGAAGATCTATTATTATTTGGCACTCAATATTATTTGTCGTACGAACTATATATCCTTCCACGAGAATTACTGTATCTATTCAGAGCACTTGGTACCGAATCCGTACCCAGTGTCCTGGCAAATGAAGTTATTTCCGAGGTGATAATAGGAATTGACATTCTCATGTCCCGAACTCCACCGTTAGTGTATGACTGAAGTTTGGATGTTGACGGAAAACGCCCATACAAATTTCGTTCATGGGGATTCTGCTGCTTATCGAGGATTTGACTCCGTGCTCGCTTGGCATGACTACAGTATTCGAGGCTATTTAGCTAGGATTTTGACCCGGTAAGAAAGTGTGACCGGTCTTCTCCAAGGCTTGTGAGGCGTTTCCAGGGAGTGTCTAATATCGTTCTTACAGTCCCAAGCGTGAACCACGATTGCTCAGTTGCGCTGATAGCTAGGCAGTAGTGTTGAGTGAAAAGAGGCCTCTTTGAAACTTTTTATGAGGACCAATAGAAATGAGGAGGAAATATCTACCAAGCTCTTGTGAATCGTGTATAGAATCGGGATGATATATCAACTGCATTACCTCACTGTTATCTTCCAAGGTTTTCAGCTACGGATTACAAGAATGCTTGATCCATGTCGCTGCAAATGGACAGAAAATTAGGGTCGGAATTTTGTTTAGAAATAAATTTTGGTTTGCTAAGTGCCTGACATACTTTTTGCAGGCTTCGCTCTTGGCTGTAAAATTTGGCCTTTTCACGAGAAGAACGAAATCCCTTAGTTTTCTTCTGCTCCGGTTCTTTGCTCAATAACAAATTCACATGGTGACTAAATGAAGATCTCAATAATCATTCGTATACAGCAAATCTTGGAGCCTCGTTCTGTGACGATCATGGCTCATAAGATGCAGCAAGGGGCGTTCTATGATTACCGAGAAAAAGGCAAATCATTGGTGGTCCCTGCATTCCTTCCTACCTGCCGCTCTCAGAGACTGTTTTTTTTCTTTCTTCAAGGATAGCCTAGGACATTTATGGCGAGGGAAATGATTGCCTGCTAGAGACAAAAATATACTCCCCACTCCACCCAACTTTGTCTTTTGCCCCCCGGCTGCGCCAAGAGCATACTCTGGAGTTCCCCAAGCCAGCTGTGGCAAGTTAGCCTAAAATCCGATCCAGAAAATACCTTGTGATAATGGCTAACTAGTTTACCAGACTTCTGCGCATTGTTAGTGAGTGCTCCCGGGTTATAGGAAACCAAAAAGATCAAAAGCAAGTCTACCTAGATATGAACGTGCTACTACTGCGGTGAATCTGGTCGATGTCAAATCCTACCTCTTCGGGTCATGGAGATTTGTTCTAGTTCTGATTTTCAATCCAAAGAAGAAAGACATTAAGAATTGTTGTCCTTCGCGTTCAGTCTTAATGTAGTTATTACTCAATATCTGGAATAAACTGAGTGATGCCAAGGAACAAAACCCCAGGTAAGTACTGAGCACCACGATTTGTCAGTTTTATCCTTTCAATAGTTGTCTGGAGTTTTGCTAGTCTAAGATTTCTTAGATAATCTTGTAAATATTTGCTACCGAGAATGACCGTGAGTCAGAGACCATACATACATTCCTGCCCTGTCACAAGAGCCACCCAGAGCTAAATCCACGATTCAACGATCCAACCCTAAGAGACTATTGAATCTTAAAATAACGGCCCTTCAACCAATAGACATGTGATCGAGCATGGCCGAGAGACTGTGAGAAACGCTGAGTTGGATCTGAAACATATGACTATGCATCTGCTATTACTAATTCCTTAACATCACTTATGACCTGCATATCACTCGAACCTCTACAGGACCCACAAATTTTAAGTGCCTCTTGATTTCAAGCCAAATACAAAATGAGCCTTTAGTTATCAAACTCAGTCTGAGAAAAGATTTGAGCCTAGGGTCACCTTCTGAGTAATGCAGCCCTAGCCACTTCTGTCCTTCAAAGCGCCATAATTGGTATTTGGATTAGGGGATGCGCATGTATTTTCCAAATACGGAATGAGTATCGTCACAGTAGAAATGCTTCCATTCAATGATAGACGCACCTGTCAAGTAGCCCGTACAGATTCAATGAGTGCTCTCGTGAAAAGTCTGTGGTGCAATACCTAGGTACACATCGATCAGATGTTAGTGCCATTCCTACTAGACTAGAACTCTCGAGACCGTATGGTTCCAAAGCTTGGGCCGTCCGATTCGACCTGCTTGATTTAGGGCCATATACCCACAGCTGTTGCTTCTCTCCATTTATACTTAAGTACGCTACTGAGCAGTCTCGATAATGACAATTCCATGGCGATCTTTATTGAAAATTGTCCTATTCAGTCGTCGGAATTTGCCCCAGACGGTTTTACTCGGTCCTCATTTTCCCGTAAGAAATGAGCCTTCGGACATAACAATCAACGCTGAGTCCACTTGTGACCAAGAACTAACATTAACCATGGAAACTCATCGATAACTTATCTCTTCTGAAACCTTCTAATAAGAACATCCATGGGCTCTTTAGAGTTTGCCCACATCTAAGCACTCCAAATCAGTTTTCGAAGACCCTTGCGTTCATTTCATTTATATAGACTGAATTCGAGTTTGTCAAACGGACGGGAAAAGGACCCAAGCCAATACAATTTGATGGTAAGTAGTATAGTTATCTTTTCCAGCTAATATATCGAAGTACCGCAGTAGTAGTTCCACCATGCTACCTATCTCTAGTACCTACCTAGATAGGCAACATGGCTTCAATATCGGAAAGCGGAATTCAAATTCATGTTAGCAGTGGCGTGATCAATTTGCTTGCTACTTAGGCCAGATTGAGGGACTATTGGCCCTGACAAACTCGTAATTCGGTTTGCGTTAACAACTCTGGTGGCATGGTATTGAGAGCAACACCATATTCAAATGCACAGTGTGCATCGTTCTCTAGATAACATGGGGTGATGGTTTCCAAAACTATCTTTTATTCTCAGAAGAGCGATAATAGCTAATATTAAATAAAAAATCTATGGGAAATCCATATCCGTAGTTCATGTTGAGCTGATTTGGTTCTCTTGTGGTTGGGGTTTCGGATGTGACACCCGGAGTGCAAGAAACAAAAGATAGTTCAGGTCAAACATCATGCATATAGATTAAGCCTTAAGACTATTGCTGCAATTTATATATAGAACTTTTCCGGGGTAAGACATGTATCATTTCGATCTATCATGACCCCTGAGGTATGCATATCACAGGTGAACTCTGAAATGTGATACATACAATCATTAACACGATAGTATAGATCCTGCACCAGATATCATTAGCCACAAGGTAATTGCCACTCGAACTTTTGCTCAAAGCTTGCCAAGTAAACCAAATTTTGTGCAATTGACTGAAGAATTCGAATTTTCTGTACTAAATTTCTTGAGACCTTCCATCCCATATCACGATGGTGAGATTTATTTACCGCGGGAGCTCGAAACATGGCATTTTACTGACCAGCCGAGCCCATACTGAATTTTGTACCTGGTACCATGTGAAAAATAGAAAGAAATCATATATACAATTTTTTTTTTTGGCAAAGGAGACCATGCCAAAACCTTCAAGCTATGCGAGAAAGAGATTGAACACCTGCGTACATTTGACGAAAGCCACCCGCGTTCATCACGATCCATGTCAACAGATGAACACAGATGGATCAATTGCTTGTAGACATCTTGAAGCTATAACAGCAATAGGCACGAATATACATGACAAGTTACTGATGATTACCCTACAATTACTTGTTGCTTGGCCGGTCCGTGAGCGATGACCAGAATTCATCTACGAAATCCTTGAATATTCCAAGGTTAATATCGATGTCTCTACGAAATGATTGAGAACGCTCAATGAAAATTACGCATTCAGGAAATCTGGTTGACGCTCTGTAATATTCATTTATGTCATTAAGCTCGACATGAATGAGCCAAACACTGCAACGTCTCATCTCATCTCCTCAATGGAGAATCTGGAATTTTGTGATAAACAAGCTGAAAAGACTTGAATAGAATTCATATCTGTCCCAAATGAGAATCACTGTTGGGCAATTTGACGGATTGCCGTTTTCACCAGGACAAAGTCATTATCATCAATTCCGGAAAACTGAATCATTGTGCCGTGAGTCTTTGCTGATCGAAAGTATCTGATTTTTCCACCATGTGCTTTTGAATCATTGTCGTTCATGCCCTCGAGGAAATATATAGCTTCGAACTGACCCGCTGACTCTAGCATATCATAGTTAGACTCTGCATCCTGAAGCCATATCCAGTCTCTCTCAACAGCACTTAAACCGGGAGACTTGGATGTTACATTGCTGTCTGACGGAAAGGAGGCAATGATATTTCGAAGACTCCGGCCAATGTCCGGAGGAGACCCGAAGTAGATGACGCCTTGAACACAATGTATAACATTGTGGAATTCCGAGGTTGAGGAATATCCTCCAATGACCTATTGTACTCTGTTACTTTTTCAATGTTGCCTCAAGATTTTAACGAACATGACATACCGCTTTCAGTAACAGCACGCCAAAGCTGTGTGCCAAAAATATAATAGGTCGATTCTTAACCTAGGTTTCGTGAAAATTTGGCCTTCCATCAAAAATGACCAGATGATGATTCCAAGAGCCTGGACCATACCTCTTCTGAGTCTTGTCTCAGTTCAACTAGTTTTTCAATCATGCTCTGACATACCCCCCGAGCTGGCTCGGTGGACGACTTTGATGATGGATAGTTAAATGACAATACTCTCGAATTGGGCACGATATCCGGCAGCAGATCTCGAAGCCAGAAAGTGCCATTAGGATGTGTCCATGAACTCATGTAATGACCTCCATCACCATGCACAGCAACGATACTATTATCAAAAGAAATGTCAGCACCGGGCTTTACAATCGCGCTTTAAAAACAAAGGTGATATGGCTTCTCACTCCAAATTTGAACCAGGCTCTTCAAAAATGACTTCAAGACTATTCTGTCTTCCTTTTCGACAAGTGTCTCCTACGCAGCGACGGTCCTGATTATTGTCCAGCAGTCCGGTCTTAATTGATTGAAAGAAACGTCGCATGGTTACGAGCCTAGATGGTCAAGAATTTCAAATAAGTACTTAGCGCGATGCCTCAAAAGGTCCCTCCGATATTCCATATACCGGCTTTGCTGTACTGACGAAACAGCTTCCAAGTGGAGGTGGCTTACTAAACTTAAGCGAGAAGTTGAAATAAAAATCATCCAGTAACTTCTGGCGAAACTTCAAGACCTTGTAGTTCCCGTAGTGCAATTATTTGTGATTTCTCTTAAATGGATGTTGTGGTGAAGTTCTACACGCTTTATCAATCCGCCGGGATGTTGGGGTCAAAGTTCCCCCTCATTTAAGTTGCAATTCTTACTACAACCACCTGTGTCATCAGATACCTAGGTATGAAATAAACGAGCTAGTATATGGGCAATTAACGCTCCTTTTGATGGTTATCAGCATTCATACCTAGGTATCATACCTAGGTATGGCCCTGATGAGAAAAAACACTCGACCCTCAGGTGATTCCCATAAAACCTTCCAAGGTTGGAATATGGATGTATTTTACTCATTTTCTACTACTACCTACCTAGCTAATTGCACAACATACCTAGGTAGGTAACCCGAAATTGTAAGAAACAGAATGGATTCAATGTGAATATTATCGATTGAGCTGATGACATACAATAATACACGAAGTAAAAGATAGAAAAAAAAATCGAAGAACCCAACCTAGCACCGCGAGAAAAAGGCACTTGAAGGAGAGAATAACTTCCCCAAGGCACCTGAGAAACTCCGGTACCCAAAACATGAAATCGATGAAGAAAAAACCCATACAGCTTGTTCCGAATCGTCGTAAAAACGTCGTGCGGCTCATCTGCATTTTTTTCGTGTTATAGACCAGGGCGTGAGGATATCAAGATTCGAAAGTAAAGGAAAAAAAAACAGATAGAGGAAATAAAACACAAGACAGTACGCCTCGTCCTAAAAGCCTATGTATGACCGTCAAAGAAAGCATGAGAAAAAGTAAGTCCGTACCAATCCGGTTCACTGAGAAATTGAGCTGGAAGCAGATCTTGAGATCGTTCAGTTTTATTTCCCCAACCCGTTTGCCATCATTTGTTGCTGTTGCTGTTGCTGTTGCTGCTGTTGTAACATTGCAGCCTGTCGCTGATGTGCCTGTGCCTGCTGCATATTGTCACGCTTATAGCATTCATGAACAAACGTTCTTGCGGAATTCTCCAATCCAGCATAGTATTGTTGGGCAATGTGCGGCGGATATTGTTGTGGCGATCCATATTGGGCCTGTAATCGTTTCTGCATTTCGCCACGTAACATTGTTAATCTTTGCCTGAACAATGCTTGGTATCGGCCACTCAGCGCGTTTTGAGGTATTTGGCCCTGGTTTGCATTTGCCTGGGCAGCCGCCATGAGCATTTGCTGTTGCTGCTGCTGTTGTTGCTGAGGCGTCATTTGTATACCATTCTGGTGCTGCTGATTCTGCTTGTGTTGGGCCATTTGCATTTGTGCCATCTGATTGCGCAGCAACTGGGCCTGGTAGGCTTGCTGGGACTGCATTTGCTGGAGTTGATGTTGCGGAATTTGATTCTGCTGCATTTGCTGTTGCTGATTCAGTAATTGTTGTTGATGCTGCTGATTCTGTATGTTTTGTTGAGCTTGTAGCTGAGCAAATTGCTGTGTAGAGAGACTTTGTTGCTGATTCATCAGTTGCTGCTGCCGTTGCTGAATCATGAGCTGTTGTTGCTGAGGAGTCAATCCAATGACATTTCCCATTTGTGGTGTACCCATCATGGCGTTACCCATCACCGGTGTCTGTGTCATAGTTGTGTTGGGGGGACTGCCGTGTGCCATACGTTGGGTCGGGGTAACGTTGCGCATAACTGGCGTGGCATGTGACAAGGCTGGTGTACCTTGAGTCAATTGCGGTGTACCGTTTCGGCTTTGATTCTGTTGGCTTCTCGATGGAGCCATCGGGTGTCCCATAACAGCCGGATGCCCATGTTGCATAGTTGATGAAACCCTAGGAGGGCTACCGGCTCCCTGTGCAGACGAGGTCATGCTCATCGAAACCCCACCTTGTGTTCCTATGCCATTGCCAACGATCGGAGAAGATGTCACGAGAGGGGTTCCGTTCCGTACAACAGGCGAAGACATTTGACCCTGAGAGACCTGTGCCAACCCGTTGGCAAGTCTCTGTTGCTGCTGGGCAGCTAATTGTGCTTGTGCTTGTTGTGCAGCCAGTTGTTGACGACGCTCCTCCTTTGCGGTCTCTTCTGCCATTTTTTGCATTTCGATTCGGCGCTTTTCTCGTTCTTGTTCTTGTTGCTGTCGCTTGACTTGTTCTTGCAAAAGCTTCTTCTCGTGATCTCGTTTGGCTTTTTCTTCGTGCTGTAAGCGAATATTTTCAATTGTCTTAAATCTCGAGAAACGTGGCTCGAAAGGCACTGCGCCAGCTGTGGGATCAACGGCAATTTTAGATCCTGCAGCCGCGCCTGAAGTAGCAGGTTCTAGTCGTTCATCCATGATGAGCATGAAGCGCTCTTCTTCTGCAGCAAGAGCTTCGTCGGCAGCCAATTCGGCGACCGTTCGTTTTCTTCTCTTTGGAGATGGTGGTCTTGCACAATGAAGTGGGTTCTCCATGAACTTGAGAAGCTCTTGAGCAGACTCGAAGTCGTCAACAGGGTCCAAATAAACAGGAGGAGCGACAGCCTTGATGAGCAATGCTTCAAATGTTGGCAAATCTTCGGGATCAACAAGCATTTTTTGTCGTTTGGCCGGGGGCTGAACAGAACTTTTACCCTGCGATTGGGTCGAAATCGACTGCTTCTTACTTGAAGCCGAATTTGCAGAAGCAGAAGGATGTGGTGTAGTGGACAAATAAGTCAATTCAGCCTGAAGAGAAAGTGCTGTTGGATGGAGCACTGTGGTGAAGATCTTGGGCTCGTGATGAGGCTCCTTCCGGGATTCATTTGCGTTTTTAGCAGTATCATTTTCCGTATTGCCTTCTTTCCCGGCACTGTCATTAGATGCATCTGCATTATCTTTCTTCTCGGGAGTATCGGACTTGGCCGACTCATTGGCTTCAGATCGAACTTGATTTTGCTTTGGATAAGGCAGGTAAGGCGACGGAGTAACGTGCTGATTGTAGTTATGAATTGAAAAAGGAGTGTTATTATCATCGGAGACGGGAGTTGCTTTGTTTGTTTGAGCCGAGACAGATTTGTGGTCAACGACCTTGACGATTAGACAGCCTAATTTTTTTCCATCAGCAAAGAATTTCCAACGATGGACTAAGTAATTAGGTGAAGGATAGCTCACCTTCGTAGAACTTGACGCCAGCACGCAGCAGCTCTTCTAGCAAATCATGAGGAACGGTCTGTGATCGAATATGTTCAATAATGACTTTCATTTCCGAGTTATACGGAAAACTGCCATCTTGCTGCTCGAAGCGAAAGTGGGTGGGATGTAGATGAAGAACCAAGGACGGAGGCGATTTTGAATATTTCTTGAGTATGTATGATGTAGTTTTAACTGTTGATCAACCGTTGAACATTAGTATATAAGAGTAATGATCAATGCGCCGAGCGGCATGATAAAAAAGATAGGACAAGACGAACCAAAAGGTTCCGGAGGGAGTTTTGTCACTCGACGATCCGAATCTGTTATTGAGTTCCGAGTCGCAGTTCGTAGAGGACGCGAGGAAGTACTATCTGCAAGTTTCTGTGTCTCTTTCCGTGGCCGGTTGACAGGACGATTCAAGCTGTTGCTGGTCGTCGGCGTGGTCCCACCGTTCGTCGATCCTTGGCCGGCGCCGGGCAATCGTTTGGAGGTCAAAGCAGGCGACGAAGAGGCAGATGGAGATCGCTTGATACCATTAAGAGTGCCATTTTGCGTGAAAGACGGCGGAGGGCGCTTCATCTTCGGTGGTTGCGATGTGGGTTTAGATATTGCGGTAGCCATGATGGGCGGAATTGCTGGCCGGATGGTGCTTCAAAACCCATGCAGGGACAAAGAATTCGGCGCACGCAATCAGCGAGCACTCAACCAGCTTTTTATTTTATTTTTCTTTCTAATGTCCACCTCCACCAAATCCTCAATTTCAAATTGTCCAGGTCGGGCCCCAAGCTCCAGGATATGACACTATCACCGACGCGCGAGACATGTGGGGACCGGGGTGACGATAGGGTGGGCGACGGGGGTGAGCGTTCGGTCGGTCTGTGGGCTTTAGGTCGAATGCATTTTTCCAAATGGAGAGAATTCGCGATAGACAATAGTTGGAGGTATTGAATGGCAGTAAGCTGCGAACAATAGGAGACGTTGCAGCGGCGCAACTTTCAACCAGCGTGATGACGAGAGCCGTTTTGTCGTGTCTCGCTCATCTCGGCAGGTGATGTTCTCAGTCGGCGCCATAATGCGGGAGGCAGATTGGTCACGTGGTGTTACGGATTCGGTTAGCCCAGAATATTTCCCCCAGCTTTTATATACTCGCTTTTATACTCTATATACTCGACCTTCATCACGACCATGGGTTCGCTAATTATTTACGTAGCTACGCAGGCTTATCGCTACTTTTCTGGTTTTTTACTAATAAGATTTCCTGGATCATTTCTGAATCATGTAGAAGACCTTATGTCGAGAAATCACAGAGCACGTAGTATCGAAAGCCCGTTGTGGTAGAATTCAAATGGCGAAGAAGTATTCGATATCGCACAAAACATTGATAAAACAATAACGCTACAGACGAATTGATATAATCGACCCTGTATCATACCCTGGGCATAGATCATATAGTCGCCTCCTCCTGCATAATCATCAATCCATTAATCATGACCCGAGACACGGCGCCTCCAATCATCACCAGCTTTGAGACTATCTACAACATCAATGTGCTTTCCGATTCCGGTCACACCATCTTTCTGCCACCACTTTTCACGTCGCTCACCACCGAGGGCGGAGTGTTCGTCCTCACTATCGACTAAGCCGCCGCGACCACCTTCGTCACCCACGACTACTACCACATGTCGCACCCAATCCGCAAGTTTTTTGACACCGTCACCGTCCGGACCAGCAAGCGATTCTTGTATATAGACAATATCTGGCGAAATATGGCGCAAAATATGAAGGTATCCGTTTTCCGTGCTATACGGCATGATCATGCTGTCTTTATCCACAAGCGCTTGGGCTTGGGTGTAGAGCGTCTTGAATAAGCGGCCAGCCGATTCAATGTCATCTGACGTGGCACGGGGTTCAAGAGACGCAAGGTCGTTGCCCGAGGTTCCGGGAGCTCCCACTGCCTCCTCTGGCGCAATGTTGGAATACGAGGAGTCAACGGATGGAGTGGGCCGGGTTGACACCGACGATTGTAGGCCAATGGTGTGTTTTAGATTAGGAGCGTAAATGAGAACAAATACACGTGCCGAGTCGGTATCAACATGAGAAGGAAGGTGAGAAAGGATTGACTATTGGCGAAAATGTTAGTGAGGTGGAATGTTACTTGTCAGTGCCAGTGAAACGTACCGCGTGTTCCGACAGGGTGAGATCATCAGGGTCATCAGAAATGGAGACGGATGAAACAACCAGCGCTACGGTTCTCTTTGATTTTGACGCAGCTGAAAGCGGGCCGCGACGAGACACGTCCGTTACGCCCCGAGCACGTAAATCTGCCTCTTCAGACCATCGCGAATGGTCCGCAAAATCACCGCGTTCTTCCGTAATTGAACTCAAAGCACCTCCAACCATTGCGCCTGCAGCAGCCATCCCAGCGACGACCCGTCGACTCGCGCCATCCAAAATTTGCTGTGGACTCGGCGTTCGACGCAACGCGCCTTGCATGCGGGCAATGACACTGCCGTCTTCTGGTCGCGTCTCCGGTTCTGCAGATCGTGTTCCATCCGGACCAGGAGGAATACCGCCAGGATATCCGGGCGGTGGAGGAGGATGCTCAAAGTCGTCGGGATAATCGCGACCCTCGTCGTCATCCTCGCTTTCTTGTCTCTCACTCCAGATCCAAGCGGCGACACTGATCGTCGCAATTCCAACTGTGACAGCCAGTGGAATCCAATATCCCATGAAAGTCCTTCTGCCTGTCCCACTGAAGCCCATCCCATTAGGCGCACGGCGCCGGCGATCCTGCCCGTACGACATCGTGGCGAGGAATTCACTGGGCGGCTCCGCCCTGTATCTTCAGGGTGCTGTGCTCAAGATGTAGGAGTATCAGAGATTGATGCAGCGAACGCAGCTCAAGGATCTCATGTCATCGAATTAATACGGACGAGTTGTTGCGCAAGCGATAGAAGAATAATTTTGGCCCAAAGAGTGAGAGGATGTAACAATGAGAATGCGAGGAAAGGAAAGGACGAAAGACCTCGGAAAGAAAGAGGGCTGGCCCAAAACATGTGGCTGGAGCTTGTCCTCCCACCCGCGGCTTTGCGGTTCACCAGGCAATGCGCGCTCATGTTTGTTTTGTTTGTCTTGTTTGTCTACCAATTAATTCCGGTGGCAGGAATTGCTGAGTCATCAAGGGTTAGGGTATTAACTCCTTCTATCACATGATCCCCTTTGCCCTAAAAGATTCTGATCTCTTTTTTCCAGTACGAAGCTCCTTGTTTATCAAACCCCGAATCTGCTATCAAATGGTCCAACACATACCAAGGTATCTTGAAATCTACCATATTATCGAGAGGACCAAGATGCTACAATTAGTCCGTTGAGCTAACCCGTTTTATGCCTTATTATTGCAGAAATTTGTATGGATGTGGCGATTGCTTATTTGGAACTGAGAGAGTACTTAGCCCTCAGCCTCTCGCCGTAACGATAAACTATCCACGGCAAAACACTGAAAATTAGAGCGACAAGTGCGAGCATCGTATTTCCCCAACCGAATGTCAGGTGGTCGTAGAGCGATGTCCCACTCAGAGGTAAGAGAGCAGCGGCCAGGCATCGAATGGGGGAATTCGCTGCAATGTGAAGTGAAGAGAAAGCGAGCAGAGTGTGCCTCACAAAATCATGTGCATGTGCAACAGAGAATGCAATCTGCTGCCAATATTGAAATGCAGATGCATTGTGGGAGAGTGTTTGAGCCGTAAAGCTCACAAAATGGGAGAGAAGTTCATTGCTCTGATCTGAGTGGGTGGCATAAATAAGGCTACTTGGGCACTGATTTAAGGGCGGGCAATGGTCAACCACAGGGAGCCAGGTGTCACAGTCATAAAAATACGACATCTCTTCCACAGTCCCCTGACTATCAATGTCACTAGGCATGCTAGGGTGACTCTCGGGACTCGTGGACCGACCGCCGACCTGGCTGAATTCGAAGACTATGTTTAATTCATTGGCATGTTGCCCAGCACCGTCCAATGGAAATTGACTCGGAGATTGTATTTTGAACAAATCTTCATAGTCACATTTTAGCTTCCTTCTCTTGCAGTTGCCGCAGACCGGGGACTTCTCGTCGCACTGTAAATAAGGTCGGATTAGCTCCTTCGTGAGTCAAGGTCACTTCTAAGGGTCTTTTGCGCCCTCCAAAAGATCAGTCTCCCCGACGGAGCGCACGACTTTCGGTAGGACAATGCGCCAGTTTGTTTGAGGCTCAAAATCAAATTGTATTATATAATTGGGACCTCAGGATGATCATACCTTCTTTCTGCTGGCCTTGCACTGACCACATCCGTGTCGTGATTTTATGTGACTTCTCCGCAGTCCGTTCTTCGTTTCAGACGGACGCGACATATCTGATTTCAGTAATTGCTCGACAATTTGAAGAGTAAGTAGTAGTATACGGAACAAATTTTAAGACACTTTCAGGTGCGCACTCCATACAATGTAACTAGTCACACTGTCGAAGATTTAGAAAAGGAGAGCTGTGTTCAATACACACTCGATTGGGCAGCCAAAGGCTCGCGGTTAAGCAAGAAGAATAACGTACTGCCTAGATTCAGCCCCATTTGAATGATGCGTGGACGCATGTTGACCGAACTCGGACCCTCCACATCAGCCGTAGAACAGTCTAAGGGTCTCTTTGTTTCAAAGCGACAATTCAGTAAATTAGTGTAATCTGCAGTCTACTATTAGAGCTGTGGATACCATTCACACTAACCACTATAAGATTAGCGTATTCGTTGTTTTAATTTAACCGCGAATCGCAAACTTTATGAGAGGCGCAATTCCGAAAGTAGTATAGTTTACGACGAACTAGTACATTTACTTTAACAATGAACGTTCGGTCATCTCTCCAATCATCTCTCAGCTGATTGTAAGCAGATCTAGAATGCATGAGATGAACAGCGAGCATTACGAATCTGTAGCTTCGCGGCCATGAGCTATCGGGGGTGTAAGGGAATACGCGAGGAATTTGGAATAGGCAACTACTTAATAATTTATGGCTGGTTCATATTTGTGTACATATATGTGGAGTTGTTGCTTCTTTTCCACACCCTAGTCGTGGAAGCCATCTTTGGATCGACATTTTTGAACAAAGTCGATCAGCCTTATATTCATCTCACATCATAATGTTTTCTACAGCGAAAGTCCTGACGTCTTGTAAGCGAATTCATCCACGATTCAATTGTTTGGATGCAACTGTTTCGACTGATTTCTTTATAGTATTATTCTTCACTTCTTCGGCAATATGGCAAACAGCCAACTCAGCTGCAGTGTATACTTCATCACTGGGCTCTTCTCAAGGAAATGTCACTTTCGCTCTGAGTGTTTCCGACCCTGCGATATCACAGGATGTATCTTTCCATATTTCCGGTCCATCTAGCTATTCTTATATCGGAATCGGAACTGGCACAGTCATGCAAGGCTCGATGATATTTCTTGTCTACTCCAATGCCAGTGGCGACGGTCAGTCCCTCATTTGATCCTTATATGTACATTTACATTGTTGAACTGGGGCTGAATATTCTTTTGGTGAAGGAATAACCCTTAGTCCTCGAATCGCCAGTGGCAACAATGAGCCGGTTTTTGAGCCCAAGTTCGACGTGGAGATTCTTCCGGGAAGCAGTTTGTCGAACGGTCTCATGACTGTTAATGCACGATGCAAAAACTGTCTCAAGTGGAGCTCGGGGGCTTTGAATCTGGATGACAAGGCATACCCTTGGAATTTCGCGATGGGACCAAACAATGCGCAAAGTACGAAAATCAAGAGTAATTCATTGTCAGCTAACACGGAGATGCATGTTGAATATGGTATGTATTGATTTGACTATCAAGCAAAAATGATACGGAAACATGATGCTAAAATTGAATAGGCCTATTCACTGTGGATATGACTCAGGCCACTGGGGGTAATGGAACATTTCCGAGCTCTCTGGGTGGTTCGTCTGGTTCTAGTGCAAGTGGCTCGCTTGTTCTCACGAGCAACTATCGTTCTATTATCCATGCAATCCTGGCTACCGTGCCCCTTGTTTTGCTCCTACCCGGTGGTGTAGTTCTTCTACGATTCGTTCCTGGCAGCGTCCGTTGGCACTGGGTGAGCCAAACACTTTCTGCAGTGATCAGTCTTCTTGGATCAGCTGTGGGTATATATTTGAGCACTCTTTTCAACAAGTCAAAATCTTTCAGCGGCGGCCACCAGATTTTTGGCTATATCATCTGTGTGATTGTGATTGTACAATGGTTTCTGGGATTTTGGCATCATCGAATATACAAAAAGAAGCAAACCTCAACCAAATATGCTCTCGTTCATCGCAACCTTGGACACGTTGTGTTTGTCTTTGCAATCGCAAATGGCGGTATCGGACTTGCTTGGAGTCAAACTGCATCACCCGTGATGATAGGTTATTCGGTTGCTGTTGGTGTCGTTGGTGTCGTGCATTTTACTCTCGTGGTTTGGAAACGATGGGAACAGTATAAGTTCAAACGCACAAATAGTGAGGAACCGAAGCCGTAAATAGTTATACCAGAAGAATACGATTTTTCTTTCAAAACAGACTATAAAGCAGCCTGTTTAGCTGTCTGCCGCGGTCTTACGGGGTTGAGTTGTAGTGGCTTATTTTAGCAAATTTTACTTCATTGACTGCATCTCCACTACGATTGTCATGATATAATAGTCCTTCATTGGGTTCAAGTGCTCGTGAAATAGCAGGGGTGTATTCTATGCTCTGCAGTATGCTCTACACTTAACGAGGTTGAACGCAAGCCGAGCAAAGTAGTTCGAAAGAGATTTGATCTAATAGCCAGGTGCGCTACACGCCAAAGGAGAATAAGCACTTCGAAATGTGACTAGAAACGATGAGACTTTACAAGTTATCTATATCCATCTTATTTTACTTAAGATGTAGATCATAATATGGCGTGGCGCTTAAGAACTGTGCCTAGGCAGTTTCGCATGCCATAGACCAACCTCGTCTGACTGTGAGGCTCCACAGCAGCGATGAGTCTGTATATTCCGAACTATGCATCGCGAATCAGTCGAGTCACTTTCCTGAAAAATTCATTGGAAACTACCTAGGCAGCGTACGTCGAGGTCTATTGTGGCTGCTTCAGTGTCCATAACCTTGGAAATATTCCACCTGTCCCACTCTCACACATTTGAATTTTATCTCCAGGGTTGGAAGTATGCATGCTGAGGTAGATACGCATCTAAGTAAAATTACCTACCTAAGAAACCGGGGTATAATTCCAAAACCCAGGTAATGACTGAGCATACCTGCATACCTTCAAATTTTCCACCCTTGCTAGGTCTAGATAGTTTTTCTTAGATGTACGAGTGCCTGTCTGAACCTTTTTGTTATCTCTAGTTAAAATTTGCGGGCATCTATAGATTCAAGTCTATCTGCCTGCGCCAAAATCCGGCTTGAATTCTTTCAACCCACCGGATTTCATCAACTCACGAAGTGCCATCGTCGCATACTGACTGGATCCCAGCTGAAATTTCAATACTACAGCCAGTTTTGTCTCTGCCCCCGCTTCATTTGTAGCTTCGTTGTTACTGACCTTGTTACGACCTTTCAATCGATCCATGTCCGTGCCGACGAATTGAGCATCTTCTTGAGAGTAAGCGTGGGTTTCGTACGAATAAACAGGACCAGGCCGACTGAGTATCTTGCGATAACTACCGCTTAAACTGATATCCTTCCATTTGCGTCGCATGTCGAAAGGATCAAGTCCACCAGCACGCTCACTCGCCATCAAGGTCTTATAGTATTCCGTCATCTGATTCGCAGGGTAGACGATGTCGTAACCGGGGAGAGGCAAAACAACGTCAAATATCGAATACTTCCCGCTCGCCGCCTCTTCGGCCGATAGAGGACGAGCGCGAACGAAGACTTCGTTGACAATGCTGGCTCGATCCTGAGCTTGAGCTTCCACAATGACTTCGCCATCGGCGTCAACCATTTCGCCGGCATCGGCAACGTTGTCTTGAAGTGAATCTTTCGTCTGATCACAAATCACGAGGTCTCCCTCAACAACCTTTTCTCCAAACAAGCGCCAGCGTTCCCCGGCAGCAAGGTTCCAAATAAAGGACTGATATGCATGCACGTACATCAATCTTAGGTTGCGAGGGATGCTTTGCAGGGCGCCAAAATAGTCATTATTGCCACGCGAAAGAAACCGGATTATACTGGTCTCAGCCGAGAATTTCCGAGGTAGAATCTCAAGTGCCTTGTTTACATTGCCGGTTGTGCGAAATATGTCAATTGCTTGCGCTCGAGCTTTATCGTCTGATGATATCAGCGCCTCATTGTTGGCGTCCTGTGTAGCAGCCAGGGTTTGTGGGGTGACATGCAGAAGAGCATCTACAGCGCCCTTGAAATCACCTTGCAGCATCTTAATACCTATTTCGTGCGTACCGATGGCATAAGTTCCAAATCTCTGCATCCCGTAGTAATTCATGTAACCCCGTTCCCGTAAATTGTACATGGCTTGTCCAACAAGCTCTTTCGCCTCGTCAACCGAGACAGTTTTTCTCTGTCCAGCAGCTTCAAAAAATTGACATTCTCGAAGGGTGATGATAAACTCGTTTCCTTCGAGATCGCCAAGATCTAACCCATGTTTCTTGTACTCAAAATCACCCACAGCCGCGTTCCGCAAGGTCTTGTTCAATCCAGCCAACCTTTCTGCAGCCACCTTGAAGACGCAAGCCCTCTGCACAGTGACGCCTCGCCGATCTTTAGTGCCCGCAAACTGGAATGCCTTGGCATTCATCTTCAGGGAGCGAGCGAGGAATCCAATAACTTCCATGGTGTCCTTGTTCTCCTTGTAGATAGTAAAATGCAGATACTGACCGCCTCGTTCTTCCCAGCCAGCAGCCCGAGCTGATCGCTGAGTGGGCTCGCCGCGAAAACCTCTAGCAGATTTCTTATGTCGGTTTGGCGCGGCTGTAATCACCATAATATTGTCCGCGTCGGTCCTCGATTCTAAAAGTGAGCTAAAGACGCGGCGCAAAGTCATGTGCATCTTGGTTCGTGTCTCCTTGTCGTCGACGACGCCAGCTTCGATCCGGCCAAATTTTTTGGGTGGTTGATTCGGCGAGGCCAGCACACGCGAATGGAAGTCGATGATCTTTGAAGCAGTATCCTGACCAAACAACTCTTCAAGCTGCGTTCGGTCTTGGTCCGACAAAGTGAATTCAGACTTTGGTTCTGGGGTATCCGCGGACTCGGCCGACGGCTCAGTCTGAACAACGGTGTCACTCGCATTCTCAACCTTCTGCACCGAATGCGCAACGTTTGTAGAATGCAATTGAAGAGACTGGGGTACGTTCAGATTTTGTAAATGCAGCACCTCCCCGGACGGTAAAATTTCATTGACGAGGAAATCTGTATATCTGGAAGTCAAATTGCAAATTGCCATCAGCCAAAATCAAAGAAAAAGAAAATAACAGCAAAGGGGAAGACACTAACCGCTTCTTGAGTATTCCTCCAAATCCAGGAATATGTGTGCTCACGAACTCCGTGATTCCCACATCTATCTCTCTTGAAGCGTGAGCAGCCAACGGGCCAGTACCAACGTTAGAATTAGCAGAGAACGCGACCTCCTTATCCTGGGTCTGGCTATCGTCCACTTTTAGCCGCTTCCGCGGAGAGTCGACTGGTTCTTCTTCATGCATTTTTCTCGAATCTCAATGGCTCCTTCTGGCTCAGGAGCGCAAGAGCTGAAAAGTACCGGAAAGCAAGAAGATATTTTTATGGCGTGATATTTTTTTCCAAAGCGGCCTAGCTTGAGTTGATTATCTCAGCAACCTATGCCAAGCATCACGTGTCAGGGTTCCACTTAGAAATGGATACTCTCCGGTAATTGGTTTTCGGACCGATCTATAAACTGATCCTACGATAAGTTCATCCTCTGCAGATATTTGACTCGCTGGCGATCTTCAAGCCGACATATCTATGTTTTCGGCGATTTTCGGTGTAGGAACAGCCAATACGATAGCTCTACACACTGGTCAATCCAAGGGCATCATACTAGACCTCTCTCCAGTCCACATTCTGTGCTAATTTTTTGATGGTGGCTTTTCCTCTACTAGATAATGAACCAGTAATATCAACCTTGGAAGCATACGAGATCAGATCTTCCCGTCAACCCGCGATTTGTGAGATCCACCGAGGATCAGCGAGATCAGCAATGAACCATTGCATTGAATGCAGTGCATAGCTACAAGATCGGCTCCACAAACACAAGTTTTTCGGAAAGACAACCAGCCACAAATGTGAAAGTGGTTAGAGAATGGAGAATAGAGCCAAGGTCTGCAAGCATGTAGCATCAATCTTGTCACACCGCTGTTCCAATCCTGTATGGGGTATATGTGATTATTTGCGATTGTTCAATAGTTAGCTGTCGCGCTGACATCAATGGTAAGAGATCTAAGCTGAATTCGCAGCGCAGGATAGATGGATGAGCTACTAATACGATGCAAAGCCGTCCGAAAAAAACTGGTATGCCTGAATGCAGATTGCACTTCTTTTCGGGACATTGAATTTTCTCCAAAGCTCCAGGTCTGGGTTCCACTTCATTCTAAACTGTGGACCATATCTATAAATGTATCTCACATTTCCTACCTGAAGAAAAAAAAAACAATCGAATTGATAACGTGTTTGCGATTGAGGTTCTTACTCAACACATGATGGGCTACAGTTTGGTCAATTTATTCCTTCTAGCAATCATTCCATTGGCTACATGCAATCCGAACTACCATTATCATCGAGATAAACGTATTCACCTTCGTGGCGTTGGATTGTTTGAAGGAAATCTGGCACAAGACTGCAGCTCTAACGATGACTGCGTGTCTCTATGCCATGAATACAACTGCGTGTGGTTAAATAAGGAGGTGGCCGAGTATAGGGGTGACGAGATACAGTGGTTCATGCGTCGGATGCAGAGTTCGCGCAGTTACCGTTACTACGAATACAGCAAAGAGGACGCTAAAGACGGCAAATTTAGTTCATACGCGCCCGGAGTGTGTAAATCTGGTACCTGTTATCGAAGCTGTAGCCCGCGGTGCCCCAGTTTCGAAGTCTGTCGAGCCTCGGAAGGGCTGTGCATAGGCCCACAGCCCAATGGGGCGACCTGCACCCAGGATGCCGAGTGTGAAGCCTTTTGTGTTGATGGGTTTTGCAAAGGGCGGGAACTTGGAAGCTTTTGCGAACATGAGGCACAGTGCAATTCGAAATTCTGTTGGGGTGGCAAGTGTCTTCCCACTAGTCTTGAGGAAGGTGAAAAGTGTGATACCCATTGGGCCTGTGCATCGAACGCTTGCCATGATGGTAAATGTGTACCAGGTGGTCTTGATGATTACGAGCCGTGCCACATTCCTCAACAGTGTGCTTCTGGGTATTGCCCCGGCGAGTGTAGGCCGATGGATGTGGAGGATGGTGGTCGGTGTCACGCAGGCATGCAGTGCAAATCAAGGCTATGTCTTCAGGGCACATGTGGACAGAAAGGAATTAGCGATCGTGGAAGCTGCCGTGATGATTCTCAGTGCGCAAGTTACAAGTGCATTCATGGGAAATGTGCAGCGAAGAGGCTGTCGTTCAACGACCACTGCACCAAACACAGCGAATGCGAAACAGGTTACTGCAAAGACAAAAAATGCAACGTATCCATTGGCCAGTCTTGCAGGACGAAGGATGATTGTCCGGGCCGGAGTTGGACCTATTGTTCGTCAGCCGGGAAGTGTGGACAGACTCGACTATATGGCGACAGATGTTCTGCATCAGAGCAGTGCTTAGAAGGACATTGCTGCCTGGGAGGAAAATGCGATAACTGTCCTGGAAGGGAGCATGCGGCGTGTTCTCGTAATGCAGATTGTGGCCGGGGTCTCTACTGTTTCAAGAGTATTGAAACCCCAGAACGAAAAGAATGCCACCCACCTCATGGGGGGCTTAACTCTCCCTGCGGACTTCAGCACAAGTGCCGTGGCTCACTACAATGCCGGGGTGGCTCGTGTCAAGATCCAGGATGGAACAACAAGTAAAATCACTCGTTCTTAGAGCCAGTTGATCTTTTTGCTAATATACATTATAGGGACGGGAATCCTTTAAATTACATTTTACGTCCCATCTCATTGGCAATATGCGAAAGTGCTTGCGCCATTAATTATGATGGAAAGGAGTGCCAAGCTTGCATTGCTGAAGGAGAGAAGTCCCGATCTTTATCCTAGGGCGGAAATGCCTAGATATCAAACCGGCACTGGATATTTTGCACAAAGGTCGATTTTGTGATGGACGTGTCAGTTCCTGATTTGAATGTATATACTGTGGTAAGTCCACAGAATGATATAATCTCAGGGTCGGGTGACTGCAGATACCTAGGTACTAAGTACAGCAAGATAATTAATATCTTTATATAGGTAATCAATGCATATCTTTAACCTCGAAAGTCAAAGGCAATGCCTGTCCTGTTACTTAATAGAATCCATGGATGTGTTAGTTAATTGAGTTAACCTCTACTACATAGTCAGTACCTAGTATGTCACTCCTATGAGATGTTGAGAAGGTATTTGCACAATTATACCAGACAACCTTGGAACCCATATTCGGTCCTCTTATTGGCCGAACCCTGAGGTCACAACCTACTAATTGATTTGGTTTATGTCTGAGAGATACGAGATCCCATTTACAGATACTTCTATTCATAGCATATACCGCAACCACTCACAATGATTATTGGCTGCAACACGTTCCGTCTAGGTAGCGCTCTGTAAATACCGGAGCAAAGATCTGCAAAGCCACTCCTGGACCTCCGGGTGCAGGGTTCGTTGGCTCCCTATATAGAACAGTATTTGGTAGCTATTTAATTAGCTAACTGATTGCTCAGCTGTGATCGGTTCCCGGTTAGGCGCCCAGTTCTGAGCAGTTAATTGTTTATACCTGAGTGTCTCACATACTTTAGGCGGGCAGTTCTGGTGGGGGGCTGAAGTATTGATCTAGTTACCAGTCTTGCCAGGTCAATCCATGGATGCTTTTCAGGACACGGGGGGTCTAAATGACGTTTCGATCAGCCACAGTACTGCTTCTTAAAAATATTGTCTGTAGGCGTGTACTACCTAGGCAATGCAACGAAAGAAAGATCGACGAGCCACTCATATGATCTCCGGCAACGAGTACCATATATACCGATTTCGAATCATTGGTCGGTTCGTCTAGGTCAATGTGTCGAGCTGAATCTAAGGTTTTATGCACTGAATATAGCATCATTTGTGGCATTGACTGAGACCACTCGTCTCCAGGGCTGGCCTGAAGTGGCTTGAGCTTCCACTGAATCATCTATAAATTCCCTCTTGTCCGTCGAGGAACTGGCTCTTCAAATCCATGTTGACAATTTGAATCACTCATTGACTGTTGATAACCAAGAACAAAGCACCATCAGGTACTATTGCAAAAAATCATTCAAGATGCGTTTGACTTCTCCTCCATCGTCGCTTGTGTTGCCCATGGCGATACTCGGAATATCGTCTATTCAAGGGGTAGCAGCGAAGTGCTCAGATGGACTTGTGAATGTTGTCTTTAACACCGGTTCGGGCGGCTTCACAGAACAGCGATGGGGGCAGATCCATTCTGCTTCCAATTGGATCACTTTTGGCTTTGGACTCGCGGACAAGCAAATCCCAATGTTAGGCAACGATAATGCGGCTATTCAGAAAGCTATTGACGTTGTTAACGGCCCGAATCCGCCAGATTTCATGCTCACATTTAACGAGCCCGACAATCTTTACGGCTCGAATCCGAGACAAGTCATATTACAGCCTGCAGACGCCGCTAATCTTATTAAACCATTGTTGGACAACCGCGGAAACCATACAAAATTCATTGCACCCGTGCCGGCCTTCGACAACCTGCCCTGGCTTCCTGAGTTCTATGGGAACTGCAGTTGTCAAGACGCCTTTGCAGCATATAACGTCCACGTCTACAATGAAACCGTCGAAGAAGCCGAAGAACGCATCAACGCTTTCCACAAGACGTGGAACGACAAGCCTTTGTGGATTACTGAGATTGCACCGCACCAAGAAAAGGCGTGTCCGAATCCCATTCCCTGGGACAACAGCATCCAGTTCATGCAAGAAATCTACGCCTGGGGGCAGAAAACTGAATGGATCGAGAAGATATTTTGGAACTCGGCTAATGAGATCGACTGTGGTGATACGAATGTGGATGCCTCGTTCCTGCTTGATTTTAACAATAAATCGACGCCACTCTTGGGTCCTTTTAATCAGTTGACTTGCTCCTGAAAGCACCGGCACTTTCTGCTGAGCCCTGGAAGTTTTCTTCTGGGGTCTCGTTTCGAGCCTTCGTACTTTTCCTAAATTATCATTCAAATGATTCCACTGCTAGTTAGCAGGTGGCTAAGACATGAGATAAAAGCTCATTCATTCTTTTGGACCATTCTGTGCGATTCTCATATTACAGATCATTCTTTCATCTCAGCCCATGTAAATACAGACTGCTTGTTCTTCGATCTTTGTCCACCTCAATACACCCACAGTCATTCTTTCAAGTTTTCAGTGCTCAGTTCTACTCGGGGTGTAAAGCGGCCAGTGGTCACTAAAACGGAACCGGAAAGCTGTGAGGAGTCAGGAAAAATCAAGTACGTAGGTATATAACTGTAAACGGAAAGAAGAACCAACTACATCAAAACGGGCAATGTACCTAGGTAGTCAAATGAATCCATGCGTAGCATGACACCACATGAGATATTTATTCTGATATTCAATAGCAGACTTGTATATATTCAAGGGACTATTCTATTGTAACAGCTAAAGTCTTGTTCGAAGCATTCCCGTCTGGATAGAATGATATTATACCACATATGAAAACTACCTAGGTAAATGCACAGGTAACCCAGATCGCTTAACGAGTTGTGCAGGCAATCTGTAGGTACACATATCTGATAATACGCTTTGAGACAAAGAAAAGGGTATCCTGTAGTCAAACAGAAAATGCTTTAAACGACCGGATCAGTCCAGCCCACATGTGTTCAACTGGGGAAGGGGTTGGAAAAGAAATATATATGTATATATACATCAAGTAAAGCACCTGCGCAGGTCATAGACGCTGGCAGCTAGGGCGGGGTATTTAGAAAGTATGTAGGAAAATGAGTCCAGAGACGAATCCCGATAAGGTTTTCGGAAATTATTAACGATATCGAAAGGATTTGCGAGCCAGTGGCGACGATGCTGTTTGTGGCAGTGCTGTTAGGGGATCTCGTAAACGTCCACCACGCATAGGCGTCGACGAACAATATACGCATATGTAGACCGGAGGCAAATTTGCTCGATCCAGACCAACGCATTTTGTGTGTAGCCAGTGACTGCATGATTCGCTGTCAAAACTTGTTAGTCCATTTTCATGTTACTATGTCAATCGAAATTGATTCTGAAAAGCATACCATTGTATCATGAGATGGCCGCCATTGTCCAAAGACTTGCATACACACCTCGTACCGCTGCTGGGGTTGCTGTGCCGATCTGAACTCGGTGTTGCCAAGTCCGGATCAGTCAGAGTCGTAGGTGACGCGGCAGAGTCACTGGAGCCCAAGTCAAACACGGAATTAATCCCGGGAGGTGACGATCGTAGATGGTGCATCGTGTGGGATCCAGACATGCGGTTTTTGATGTTGTTACCCGCCGCTCTTCCTATTGTGCTTTTCCCCCGGCCCTTGAGTACCTGTCTCAACGCATGCTGAGCATCTCCAGCATCCTCCTCATGGTCTAGTAGAGTAGTGTCTGTCGATGATGACTGCCCGGTGAAATTAGCATTAAGAATCGTTGCCAATCGTTGTGGCGTATTGGCCCAATCCGATGGCAGTATGGCAGATTGAGGTCGCATTGGTCGTGTTTCTGCCCAGGGTGATCTTCGCCCAGATGCAGAAGAGGAGCTGACGGTTGATGCAAACGAACTCTTGGAGTTAGGCCGAGAAATAGATCCAGTCCGACTGACTTTGGGCTTTGTGAGTGCAGATGTCGGGAAAGCAAACGAGTTGCGGGCGCTATGAAAAAACAAATCATCGGAATATTCGGCAGAATCCGTTTCGCTTTCAGTTATTGAACCGTCGATGTCCATCTCCGAAATAGGATCCGTGAGACCGGTAGAATTGACGGGTAGCTTTTCACGTAAAGCATCATGAAACTCTGTCTTCGCTCGCCCATCTTTGTCGATCTTCAAGATTAATGATTGTGAGCGCGTTGGGACCCCTGATGAACTCGATCGGATCAACGACTGCCGCATAGTCTTGACTGGGGAAGAGCGCCCTTTGGAAGGCGTCTTTTTAATACCGTGGGTTGATGACAAGCTGCTGGCCAGGGATTGTTGACTCTGTTGTCGAGTATGCGCAAGGGGTACAGCGGTTGTTGTTTTGCTTCTACCGAGGCCGGGGCGAATTGTTGAAGCGGCTCGCGGAGTAAGATCTTCGTCCTCTCCATCATTTTCGTCGTCTGAAAAGGTTCCAGTGGAAGACCGATGAGCAGTCTGATTCGCTCGACGCAGTTCTTCTCTTTTGGCCTCTTCAGTCTGGTGATGATATGGCTGCCGAATCCTGTGTCGTGGGGCGCTAGATTGTTGGACTGTAGACTGTGGAGGACCAAACCTTCGAGCAGGTGAACTAAGAAATAAGCTTGGGTCTTCGGCTTTCGTGATCGGCACACGAGGAGAGGCCGAGAAAGGGGTGGGAAACAGTGCGGCATCAGTGGTGGCCGTGGTTGCTGTCGTAAAGTTCATGTCTGCAGTAAAATCAGGCAGGTCCATTGAGCCGTGAATCGTGGGGAGAGGTGGCACGTCAAGGGATGCTCCTGACGAAATAGCCGAGTTGTTGGTCGTCATGTAAGAGGAGCCCATCTCTGCAAAGGGATCAGAAGCAGACTGCCCTGAAGACATGTCGTGGGCATCTTGGTCGAGAAAAAGTTTCTGCTGTGGCAGGAAAAAGGATGACGATGCATCGATGTTCGAGAATTGGAAAAAATCCGGGGAATTTTGGAAATTAGCAAATAAATGTGGTGACGATGCAATGATCCGACTGGGGGTCTCTAAATGTGTTTCTGATGCAGCAGAGAATTTCCTCGAACTCTGAAAGGTTTCCTGGCTATCTGCTGGATCCAAAGTCTTTCTATGCGAGGTCCTGGTCGGTGGAGGAGTCTGTATGATTGCCGCGGACCGGATTGAATTGATGGTGCCCGGTTCGTCGTCGTTGGCAAACATAGAACCGGGGGTAGGCTTTATCGAGTGCCTTCGCCTTGAGCTCTGGTCTGTATTGGGATATGGCTTCAAGCCGGGAGACAGATGTTGCCCGGGAGAGGCGCTGAACCCCTGTTGGAGGTGCTGTTGCTGCAAACCATTTGACGGTGTCCCGGGAAGGAATCTCTGAGGAGTCTTGAATAATTCCGGACTGGAAGCATATGGATCCGCGGTGTCCCAGGTCACACGAGGATCGAAAAAACTGGATTCGAATTTCGGAGTGTGGAAGGCGTTCTCAGCAAAGGCGGTCGTCGTCGGGGTCCTTGTTGGAGTTTGAGGCTCGCCGCCATTCGAGTAGCTGAAGCTAAAAGAAGTAATTGAATTCATTAGCTTCTTCATGGTCATGCACACGGAATTATCTATACATTCAGAAATTGCGAGAGGACTGGTGAAGCATCGGCATGAAAGATGGAAGGCTCGGTTGAAAACATGGGAAAGCACAAGACATCATGAGAATATGAAAGGTGAGAATTGTTTGTGGTGACGGTTTGCGATTGGAGCTCTCCATGCCACATACCTATGAACCGGCCGATCCCAACTCATGTCCACAGCGATAACCTAGCAACCATGGACTGAAGTCGGATAAGGATTGACGCTCTGGGTGGTTGATCTGTGTATGAGGAATGTGGAAGGAACAGGGCGATTGATGGAGCTATGGATGATGCAGTCGCCGCTCACTGACTCGTTTGCTGGAAGATAGGTAGGTACTCTGTACAGTGTAGTGCAGCGTCGTTTGGACTCTAGAGAGTATAGAAGCACCGCACCGCCCAGCAACACTAGTGGACGACAGGGCGGTGATTTTTGAAAGGGGTCGAAATATCAGGGCATCGTCCAAATGTTACAGTACTGATGGCAATGAATAATTTGAAATCCGGTCAGCCGCACTGCAAGCCGTCGGGAAGGCAGAAGCACCGTGGGGGAAATAGAAATGGTGATAATCCCTTGGCGAAAGCTGATTGACTGATCGATTGATTGTTCGAGCTGAAAGGAGTGGGGGAGTAGGAAAGGGAGAGCGAGGAAGAATGCGGTCCCTCCTTGCCGAAAGAACGACGTCGGTCGCTGCAGGAGCGGCGCCGAAGGAACAGCTAGCTGGACAGGAGACAAAGAAGTGGTTGAACAGAGCGAGTTTCTATTTAGAACCAAAGATGAAAGTGAAAATGAAGACGATGAAGAAAAAGAAGAGTTGCAAGAAGAAGAAGAAAAGAAGAAGAAGAAGAAGAGAGAGAGAGAGAGAGAAAGCTGGATGGATGGATGGATGGATAAATGGAAGATCGGAAAGAGCTACCCTCTGTTTTCGTTTTGCTGTCTTGGGAATGAAGCACGATTTTTTATGGATTTTTTTATTATGGATCTCCCGTTTCTCTGTCGGATCCAGCTCAATTTTTATCCTATTATTTTTTTTTATTTCATTATTATTTTATTTTTGTTATGGGTCTGATTTGTAACTTGTAATATCATTAATTACTGCCTTCTGGCCCCTCTCTTTAGTCCGGTACCTTTTTTTTCTGAAGCTCCACCTGCTGCTGGCTGGTCTGATTTCTCACATGGATGATAGTGATGGAAATAAATGCACGGAGTACCAACTTCGCAGTCAGTGAGCGTCGGAGCAAGTCTACGGGAAATCTAAAGATTACTACTCCGTACTGACCGTAGACTGTTGCTAGAATATCCCACGATGGGCTGTGGGCAGTACTTAGTAAATCAGTAACTACTGACTGCATCGGAGACATCCCCAGTGGTTCCCGAGTTTTGGTGGTCGGCAGTTGAAACAAATCGGTTCAGCACCTGCAGTCAAATTCATCGTCTGCGCAAGGAATCTATCTCTCGTGGGAAAAAAATAAATCGGCGTTCCTAGCAGAGTCAGTCCACTGTCCAGTCTCAGTAGAGCACCAAGTAGGTAGTAAGAACTAACTAATAGCCTAGGTAACTTGCAGCTGGCCATTTAATTTAGTAGTGACTCCGTACGGCACAGCTAGGTATCGCCATCTCCACCTCGCACCTGCAACCTATGATCCCCGATCACTTCAAACTTTACTGGGATACATTTTATTCCCACTGGGCTAGCCTAGCTCCGATGCAGAGCTTTCGAGCTGAGTTGGTGTTTCCAGGGCCGATTTTTCCTATTTTCCATATTCCCACGATTCAGTCCGTACTCTGTACATAACTAGGCATTTATCCCGGAAGACCTGCTGGTCATTCGAGGGACTTTGACGCTTTCCTTTCCGTCTCCCTCAACAAGGGATCTCGTATCCGATGCGATAGTTAGTCTTCCTGCCTAGGTATAAACTAGTCCAGCCCTGCCGTGCGGCGGGGGGTCCAGACCCAAGCGACTAGGTTGCATTGAGTATTTGCACCGCACTGAGATGATGACTCCGAATGAGACGTGCTGGCTAGCGTGCTGCCTTGCTAGTTAAAGAAGTAGCTGTGTCAATTAGTCGGTTTAGTCGTATGGTCGTGCGTTGCGACGAACTGATCCCGAGCCAGAGCTATCACGAGTGTCTGTAGGAGTACGGAGCACTCCGTACAGAGTAAACGATTCATTCATTGCCCCTTAGTACAAGCACTTAGGGGGTGACTGAAATGCAGGTACCACGGCTAAATGCATGTCCTGTACCTAGATCGCCGGTATCTCCTTTTCCTTTCAAAACAAAATACTTTCCCACTGCTCAGTTCTCGTGGATTTTCTTCTCAATGCAACGCCCCAATTTCCGGGCGACCTTTGACTCTTGACGTCAGCGAGGGCGTGCTGCGAGGAGAATCAAGATTTCAGTAAGCTAGCGATCACCTAGCGATCACACTAGCCGGCTTGGTCTAAGTTGATTGTTTCAGTCTGGAGACGCGGATGGAGTCGAGACGGAACTATGGAGACGGAGAAGAGAAGGAAATACAAGTTAGGCAAGGGTTGGTACATGGATAGGGTTAGGGCATACCACAACCCCAACCCTAAAACCTCGGTAGACTAGGGAAGATAGTGAAAGCGGATCTCGGTTTATATTTCTTGCTTGACAAACAAACAAATGCAGTTTCAACTTCCAGAAATGCGAATTACGAAATAGAGCAATTCCTGCTGCCACACCTCCTCAGGTTGGGTGACGGCAGAGTAAACATGTCTATCTGGTCTAGCGTAATGGAAATATGAAACCCCGATCAAAACGCACGACTTCTACAAAATTTCCTACCAAACGCGCCGGCGCGTCGTCTACCAAGACAAAAAATCGTCGTGCTCATCGTGGTCGTCGAGCTCGGCGCGAAGCTCTTAGGAATGGCCTCAGCACAGTCAATGAAGGCCAATTAGTCGAAAATAATGACGATGATCATGATGAGAACAATTCCTCTCGTTCGTTGATGAAGACATGCACCGTATCGCACCCGCTGCCTGACGGATACGTCTACGTACCCAGAGGTGATCCCTACGTGACTCGACATTGCAAGACGCGCAGCAAAGACGCCGGCAAGACCGTCTACATTGTTTACGTTCGTGATTTCTTTCCATCTGCACTGTCGTATTTTCTCGGGGGTGGTATCAACATCCACCCTCGCGGGGTTTTTGAAAATCTTGTTTAAAATTATTGAAAAAAAGATAGAATACTAATTATTCAGGACTCCTCATTTCGACGACAACTGGGCATCCGTATTCCAGCCGACATTCACCAATCTGTCCTGCAAACTGCATCTCTCACAGCCTCCAAACGCGCCTCGGCAACCCAGCTCCGAGACACGCGGGACTCACTCAAGGCCGAGCGCCTGCTCAACACCACTTTTCCGTGTATGCCGATTGCGTGCCGTACAAATATTCTACAGCATGCCTTTGAGAAAGGGTCTGGACGAGTCGGGCGCATCTCTACTCGCTCTGACCAGCAAAAGGCCACTTTAGCTGTTGAGGCGCATATCAGACATGAACATACATCCTATGAGAAACTCCTTCAGTCCGAAAAGGCAGATAGAGACGAAGCGAGGAAGCTTGTTTGGCCTGAAGTACAGAGAATTCGGGACGAGTGGGCAGGCAAGAAGCCCGCCAAGCAGATTTCGAAGATAGGTGATATTGAAGTTATCGACCTGACATGAATTACTTTCATGCCGATGATACCCTTCTTTCGTTCGGCCTTGGTTTTTTAACCTTCTACATCGTAGCTCTATCCTCGGTCGTATGTAATTTTGGCAAAAGAAGAAAGGAGAAAAACTCGTTTCATAAGAAATATACAAAGAATGAATGGCCACAAGGCAAGAATTACAAAACGGTATTAATACAATGAAAAAGACCCCGGGAAACCCCCCAAAAATAAAGTAATAATGCAGGAAAGCTCAATGATAGCGCCAAGGTAGCCCGCTACCTCCTCCATGTCACTGTAGCACATAGACATCGTACACACTCGCGCAAAAACCCCGCAGAGAGTCGATCAAGGAAGACGTTCCTATTTCTGGCGAATACTACCATTGACTCCATGCACTCTTCGAGACGCCGACCGAGTGGCCCGAGGAATAATCTTAAACGGAGTCTTCTCTTGGGTCGCACAGTTCTCCGATTCGGACGCCGCATCCAAGGGCCCTGGCTCAGACTCTAGCACACGTTCAACGTCCTCTCCATTATTTTCGAGTCTTTCGCGCTCAACCTGCTTCTCAGCAGCCACGCGGGCACGTTCGTATTTCAACTCGACATCACCCGTCCAACGAGTACCCATTAATCGATCCCAGAAAATAAAGAACGGCTGTGAGAAATTGGTCTTAATCCCCCAGCTTTGATGATGAATGTCGTGATAAGCTGAGTTGTTCGACGTGATCAGCTGCAGTGGGTCCCAAGGGAAGTGGTAGCCGCAGTGGTCGTCCACGGTTTTGATAGTGGACATGGTGAAAAACCACATTGCTTGACGTGACGTCAAGCCAGTCACGAGAAACGCGACGCCGGCTCCTGCTGTGTCGAGTAAGAAACCTTCGACGGGGTGATTATACAAAGCACCAAAAGCATAAGGTACGTATAGTCGGTGGTGGCGCGAATGAAATTGCACTGCAAGAGAATTAGTATCAATTGCGACGTCTCGCAGAAGCGGACCGAAAGTGGACTCACCGTAAAGCCACCGATTGAGATGCATGGCTCGATGCCAGAAGTACTGCCATGTGTCGACGACAAGAATGGCAACAAAAAATTGCAAGCCTGGCACGAAATAATTATAAAGGAACGTCGCAAGTAGCAGTTCCCACCCAGCAAAGGCCGGGGCAACAACTTCCAGTCCGTCGGCCGTAGATACAGTCTGCCACAAGTCTGGGTACACCCCACCTGCAAGAGCCGCTGATAATGCAGGAAAGCCTGACAGTTTGGTTGATAAGGCCACCGCGTCCACACCAATCAGACCGAATAGACCGGGAACAACTCGTTGCGCCATGCGGATTCGTCTAGCCCAGACGGCCACATCGTATGCTTCTTTACCGGTACATTCGGGAGGGTCAAAATATGAGACACTCAGTCCGGCAATTGTCTGAATGATCTGTTGCAAGATAACATCTCGGACGACGTCGGAACGAGACACATGATTCCGCTTGAGCAGTTCCGCAGGTGTGTGAAGTCGGTATTGCGGAAAGAGATCATAAACATCGACGAGGTGGAAAATCATGGATACGGCCCAGTAGGCGATAATCGGTAGCATTAAGGCAAGGACATTATCGGGGATCGGGGCGACAAGTGGCGCCCTGGGCGTTAAAGTGTAAGCCGGAAGTGGCGGCAAATCGAAAACCATCGATGAGTTGGCCATGCTGGTGTCGTGAAAGATTAATATTAATAGGTTTGAGTTGAAAGATAATACGATATCGAATAGAGAAGTGGGATGTGGGATGTGATTGTTGGAAGTGATTATTGAGGTCGAGATTATATACAGCTGAAAGTCGAAAGGAGTCGACGGATGCGGAAGGCGAATTAGTGAAGTCGAAAAATAGAAGGAGCGATGACGGCGGATACGTTCGTTGATCGTTCGCTTAAGACTAAAGTTGAGTTGATTGAGTATCCAAAAGAAAAAGTGTTAAGAGTGTCTATTGTTGTTGTAGATGTGCTTTCCAATGTCGCTTTGGTGGAAGTGTATGACGAGTTGCGTGCCAGCAATCAGGGATTATTTAGAATTTGTCCGTGTTGCGCGCCAGGAGTTCGCACTTGACGAGCCGGTCAATGAAATGAGTGTCTGCAGCGTGTGAGAGGAGAGCCTTGCGGTCATGGCACATACCATGCCGGGGAGGTCGAAATATTTGAAGTCGTGGCGAGCTGGATCGAGGAGAGAGAACAAAAGGAAGATGAAGAAAAAGAAGAGGAGGCTGAGGGCTGAAAGAATACAAGGAAGTTTGGTTTTGGTAGCAGAGATCGAGCACAGAAAAGAAAAGTTCCCGCCGCGTCCGGGCGCTTATCTAAGCAGAAGCCCCTGGAGTGGTATAGTTCTCGGAGACAGCCAATCAGAGCGGCGTACTGAGTGGCAAGGTTGGTTGCTCTTCGGGACATCAGCTCCGACGATGGCGCTACCTACATACAACGTAGTACATTTCTCGGTTTCTAGAGAAGAACCCTTGTGTGGAGAGCCCGAGCTTGAGTAAAGAGAACAGTATGGGGCAATTAGACTCGGTATGAGTATAGGACAATTGCAGTATGTGATGCTACCTTCCAAGGTTCTCTTTTGGTTCTCTTTTGGTTCTTTAACGACTCACAGGTACTGTAATGAAGATTTTAATGATTTTATATTGATCACTCGGGCCCGGGCATCTGCATAGGTAGTCCGGACAACTTTTTTTTGGGAAAAAGAAAAAAAAAAAAAGAGGAAACCTGAAGATATAAAAGACGAATACGTAGGCTGAGTAATGGTCAAATCAAGGGAGCAGAATACTGGAAGAAGCTATTCTGAGACTTGAAAATTTTGGAATGATCTATCTATCTATCCATATTAGGTGGGTATATACCTAGGTAGGTGTGCACCTATACGCGCCTATATGCACATAGATACATGCAGAAAGATCAGAAGAATACATCCATGAATGGATGGGAATGATAGACCAGAGTTGGCTGTGTGAATGACCTAAATAATGGACTCTCATAACATTGGAATCTATTAAGATTGATGATCACCCGCTCTTCTCATCCAAACTCCGAAGAAGAGCACTCTTTATCTGATTGATCGTATCCTTTTCTGCAGTGATGTACTCCATTGTCCAATTTGTCAAAGTTCCTCGTGCGTTTTTGACATCATCCAATTCTCCAGGGTCCTCAAAATCGTCCAAACCTTTGACGAGCTCCTTCCCACGAAACCAGCCTTTAGAAATGAGCTTGTCTTCACCAGCGATATGTTTCTGAACGTTCATTCGCCAATACTTCTTTTCGCGGCTTCTTGGAGCAAAGTTGTCAATCAGAGTCCGGAACAAAATATGCGTGATCTCGGTGTTAGTCGCCACTGAAACATAGCTTTTTGTCACATTGTGCTTAATGTCAGGGACCGCAGTAGGTTGAAGTACGGGCGCATTTTTTGCTGTGCCAGTGCCGATGCTCAGGAAGCAGTCGGTTGCTCTCGCGGGACCAAAGACACCCAGGACTTCAGTCCAAAGCCTGCAATCAAACAAATGATTAGCCTTTAATGACCTTAAATCTCGACAGACCATAGATTGAAAGTGCTCATTCATACCATCCCAAAGGATTATTGGCTCCGAGACCCCCATCGACAAATGTATAGCCATCCACTTTCAGGGGCGTGAAAAAGGCCGGCGCAGCAGACGTAGCGCGAGCTGCTTGCCACAGTTTCATATGGACCAAAGTCTTATCTACCATGTCATTGGGATTTTTATACGAGCGCAAAACTACAGGAGCTCGATTATTCCCAGCTTGAGAGTTAGTAGCCATGACGAAGCTATTGATATTGTCAAGTCCAGTTAGCCATTATACTTATCTCCGGGAGGACAGTGATGAAGGAAACAGACGTACACTTTGCAAGGGTTATTCTCATCAAGCAGTGGAGCCTCTGCATCTCCAAGCCTTCTTTGAACAAGGTCTTTGATGGCATTTTCTAATACGGTGGAATCGTAGAATGCACCATCACCGAAAGTGAATTTTGTCCAATTTTTACCGCTTGAGGGGAACACCTTGTCCATGACATTGTCGTATTCGGTGAGGCATTCCTTAACACTCATTTTAAGACGACCCAGCATGATTGCAATAAACCTAGATTGTCCTCGTGTCAGAACTTTTTATACATGTATAAAATTGCCGAACAAGGGATTCTTACCCGCCAGTGCTGGTACCTCCAATCATGTCGAAAATTTCATATGGCTTTTTATCGGGCATTTCTTTCTCCAAAATCTCTTGAAGAATGAGTAGACTTGATATACCTCGGACACCACCGCCATCTTCACGAACAATTAGTTGCAAAAATAACCAAATATGTCTCTGTACCAGGGTGTCTACTTACCGATTGAGAGAACACGTAATGGGCGTTTGTCTCGACCACTGTAAGAGTCGGCGCGGGATAAATCAATTGGAATTTGAGGTTTGAATGCATCACGGTCCACATCGACTACACCAGCCGCCATCTGCAAATTGACATCGTTCACTTCATTCAATGTTTGCTGGATGCTTTGCATTTCCTGAAGAACCTCCGAGTAGGATGGTGGTGGTTCAATGTTTTCTGCAATGATCAAAAGGGTTCAGCTCAAATCTCTCTGTCTCTCTCTGGACGAGAATGACAGTCCGAGTACATATTCCGATCCAGCAACTAGTAAAAGCAAAATACATACCTCGCTCATCACCGATGTCGAAAATGAGATATGCATCCCTTCCGTAGAGCTGCCACGCGGGGAAACGAGCGCATGCACGGACAACTAGGACGTTACCCGGCTATAAAGGTATGACCCTTTAGCTAAATGTACTTCAATGCCTTCCACAAGGAGAGACAGCATACCTCTAGCAAATTCAACAAATCATGTTTGCGATCAAACACTTGTCCCGCAAGCTACATGGCACTCATCATCAGTATTGACCCCTGGATTCAATCAATAGACTAGGTAGGAACTGGCATACCCATCCATATTCCCTCGTCATGAATCGATTTCTATGACTAGACCACACTAGCTCAACTCCGTCCTTAACTCGTGGACTCTCTGACGACTCATCGTCAAAGACCGCCAGCTCAAGCCAAGTCCAATTTCCAAGAGACGAATCGTCGGCAAATCCCTGATCGTGAGTTTCTGCAAAGAGCTGGATGCTTTTGAAGCTACGGATAGCCACATCATTCAATGCCTGTAAAACTCATGTCAGTATGAATCAAGGTAGGAAATAAGTAGGATAGTAAATACTTCAGTCTTGAACCATATATTGTTCTTAATGGCATCGGATTCACCCTCTACGAGAGGCTCGTCACTTTCAACATTGGCTCGGAAAGTATATTTGCCATTTGGGATGGCAGAGGAGTCGTCGAGACTTCGACGAGGGAAGATTGGCAGACTGCTCACAGTCTTAAGAGATGGTTGAGGAGGCATTTTTAGTCAAGGGAGTCTGTCTTTGCTAGGTATCAATGGAACCTTGGAAATGAAATTTTTGTGCTCTTTTCCAATCACTTCGGGTGAGTTTTGGCACTTCATTTATACCGCAATATGTTGATATGTTACCTAGGCACAATGATTACAAAAATTCAAGAAAGACTCAAAACGCCCGTGGACCTACTCACCTACCTAGGAGACTGGCTCAACTACGTCTCGACGATCTTGGAGATGAACCATCAAGGGAATAAATTAGCGAAAAGAGGTCCAGAAACGTTCTGTTTTGCGCTATTGTTTCTTCAGCATCTCTACTTTGCATATTTCTCCAAGCCCCCATCACAGATCATATACAAGATATTGGTACAGGACAAGCTGAAAGCGAGAGTGCCTGGCTAGTGGCTGACATTCGAGGCAATGCTTGCCGAGACTCGGTCTCGAACACGCGGGCGCTCCCATAAGGTTGCGGGCCGTTTCTAGTTTCTTCAGGGTTAGTTCTCCCCCGGAGTATCACGTCGGCAAGGCTAGCCCTGACACATGTGGCCACGCGGCCCGGGGTCGCCTATCACACCTTAAAACCGAGCCACCTCCCACATCGTCGCGTGCACTTGATATTTGACTAGAAGCAATATGTGATCAGAGGTGCAGCTCAACTAACTGGAAACGGTGCTGAGTTCATGCTAAGATTCACAATTCCGATGAACTCTAGTGGTACCTATATTGCCAAGACAGAGGAGGTCGGAGATCAGCGTAGGTCCAAACTGTTCATTAGCTTCATTTTGGCGAGAAGGACTAATGACAATACAAGATTTTCAATCAAAATATACGGGATCCTACTGAATCTTGCAGATGACAATGGCCGTCGATTCGACTTTCCAGTTGGGACTATCACATCACATCAGCGTCTCTGTGATAATGGCTTCATGTGGCGAGCTGAGCAGTGTTGAAAGCGCTTACGAATATCTTCTTTTTTTCCAACTAAGATCACATGAGATATGTATTGCTAGATATTGTAGCCGATGGCTCGATCACGATTCTGTCAGACCAAGCACGAGAAAAGTGTATAAATACTGGTTGTCTCTTCTCAATGACAACCTCAATATCAACTGAGCAAGCAACAAACCCTCTTAGCAACCTTCGAACCGTCCATTCTTTTCACCCACCTTCCTATCTCAAACCTCTCTTGTCTTCTCCTTGAAGCACTTAATCGAAAACAATGGCCGCCACTTCTCAATATGCGGGTCTAGCAGCTACCTGGGATATTGCTCCTGCCAAGGTACCTTCAGCAACCGAGGTATTTTTCCCGGATGCTGGAAAGACCGAAGCTGTCTTTTCGCCTGATAATCGCTGCCTCGTGGACCCGAATGATTTTCAGGATGGCGGAAAGTATCGCTGTGAGTATTGAAGTGAGATATATCCGAAAGCTAGAGCTAATGCCCTGAAACTAGCCATTGTAAAACTGGAAATGGCCTACGAAGGATTCCAAATTGGTTCCAGTAAGATTTGTATGGGTACTGGCTGGCTAATTCGCCCGGATCTACTTGTCACCGCTGGACATTGCGTCTACGACCACTCCGGAGCAGAGGGACGGGGATATAAACGAGTGAGCGTCATGCAATGCCATATCGGATATAACGGTCGTGACTCTTTGAAAGATCCTTCTGCACAGACTCGTTTTGCAAAAAGAATCGTCACTACTGCTGAGTGGATTGACAGTCGCGAGAATCGTCATCGAGACGTTGCCTTTGTTCAGCTTGACAGACCGTTCGAGGGCAAACTTCGTCTGTTTTCTTATGCCCCCACACCCATGAAAGGAAGTGAAATGCTTGGAGTTGTTGGTTATCCCGGTGATATGCGTCTTAAGGACGTGGACGGTATGGAAGAAATGGGTGCTCAGATGTATGAATTGTTCGAGAGTATCGAATACGATCGGAACAGCAATCCCTTGAAAATGCTTCAATACCATCTCTCAACGTATGGTGGTAAGTCCTTCACTCATAAAAAATGACGAGACAAAACATAAGAGGTCAAGTGTCAGCTAACAAAGAGTAAAGGTCAATCTGGAGCTCCAGTCATTCGTAAAAAGGCTGGGCAGACCTCGATTGGAGTTCACTGCTATGCAGGAGAAGAGAAAAACTCGGGTAGCGCTATTGGAAGTCTGAACGGAAATGACTTTGATTCCCTTCTTTCGATATTTTCTACATCCTACCCGAGTGTCAATAGTGTCAAGGCAGTTTCTGGCGTGACTTTTGTTCGGCCTAATTCGTCGGCTTCTCAGAAAGAACCTGTTGCACCTGCTTTACCCACATCTCCATCTGCACCTGTCACTGCTGAAGGGCAAGAGTCATTTATAGGTGCCCTAAAGTCCATTGCGCATATCGTTGGAAAAGTTGGAGAAGTTGCGCTGCCAATAGCTTCTCCGCTTTTGGGCCCCCTCGGCGCTCCTCTGTCGGTTCTTGCTGGAACGGCTTTGTCAGCTCTCGCCAATGCTACTGCTGCGGAGTCCACTTTCGTGAATATGGGGCAAGTTTCCCAGGCCGCAACTGAGCGCGCCGTTCTCGCTGAAGCTACCTTACAATCGGTTCTTCGAATTACAGACACAGAGCTTGCGGACAGGATCGTGCGTGACATGTACGTGACGTACTCTGAGTTGGCACCACATGTCACCAACCTAGCGCCGAAGATAACTCCTGTTTTGAAAGACTCTGCCCTGAGACTTGCCGTTGACCAGGACTACTTGAGAAAAAGCGATGGCGTGAAGCTCGGCAAGCAGCGGGCTATTACAGATAGTACTGAAGCCATCTCTTCGCAGGAGACCCCATTCGTACGGGGTTTACTGGCTCCAACTAAGCAAGTCGATGGTGAAGAAGGGTTCTTTACCGGTTTGGGATCTTTCATTGGAAGAGCGATTAAGACTGCTGCCCCTTTCGCGTTAAAAGCCGCCAAAGAATATGCGTTGGAACGTTTGAACGGTGCATTGAAATCGTCTGGAGAAGAAAGTGCATCTAATAACCAGCTGGATGACAACAGCGACGTTGGTGCTGCCGCTTTACTCATCCAACGATCTATAATGGCGGAAGCTGCCCTCCGTGCGGTCATGAAACTCAACGAGGAAGATTTCAAGAGAGCTACGGAGAGTCAGGAGGAGGCTATGTTCGCATCGGGAGGATTCTTCGACGGCATAAAGTCCATGGTGCAGGTGATTGGCAGTGCGGTGTCCAAAGTGGCTCCCAAGGTCATTAGTGCCGTTCTCCCGATTGCGGCAGATGCTCTGAAAAAGACGCTCTCGGATCCCAAAGATGAATCCATTAGGGTGCCTGTGGCACGAAAGCAGCCATCCTTTGCTGACATGAAGTTCAACTTTGGTTCCGGCCCTGCTTTGGAGGTGAGTGCTATTTCCAACAGTGTTTCCCCTGCGACCAAATCCGCCACCATTCCCGTGGAGGAGGACAACGAATTCAAGCGTCCAAGTTTGGATCCCCTTCCCGAGACGAACAATCCACATTTTTGGAAAAGGCTCCCTCAGCCTAATGTATGAGGTCAAAAAAAAAGATAGTGGGAAATCCCGATACTGATGTCTCAATTTACTCCTAGGCCCGGTCTTGAAAGCTTCAAAAGTTTTATGGGATACCAAGGCTACCTTGATATAGATGTACCTCGGTACATATCACAGAGCCCTATTTCAGCTGCATGCGAATAAAATTGTGTGAGGGCTAATTTTTCAGTCCAGTGGTTATTGTATCTACAGTCTTTTGAATAGTGATTTTGTTGTCGTTCTTGTTTACCTACATTTACCTAAGGCTGGAAGAAAAAGGCCACATGTAAGATTCAGTTGGTTCGATAGTTACATTAATTGAATGAGAGGGACAGATCAACCCTAACCCCACGAATGAATAAATCCATATTAGGCATAGCGCCATTTCTCCCCACTCTCGGCCGGACGAGCCAAGAGACTGAGAGCCTCAGGCAACAAAATCCTTACTCTGTTTGCCCCTCCCAATCAACAAGAAATTTAACCTCTTTTTTTTCCCTCTTCCATTTTTTTCCATCTCGTTGTCTCCCCAGTCCAATTCTTATACCCCCCCAGCGTTCTTTGATCTTGCACATTTCCTCGAGTCTCTCCTCACAGCCGCCAAAATGATTATCTACAAGGTTCGTTTATTTTCTCTTCTTATATTCCGCTAATTCTCATGCGCTGCCTGTGAGCGGGGTCCAGTCCTGCTGGGGAGGGGGATGAATTTTTCTCCCCCCTCTTTTTCCTCACGATAGTTCCTGGATTGCTTTCCTTTTCATCATTCGATACTATTTTTTGGTGGATTATCTCGACATGGCTGACATTTTCATTGGTACTTATAGGACATCATCACCGGAGATGAGATCATCTCCGATACCTTCAAGATCGTCCCCGACGGCCCCGTCCTGTGGACCGCCGACTGCCGCAAGTACATGAAGGGATCCGAAAACTTCGAGCTTGAGGGTGCCAATCCCTCTGCCGAGGGTGGTGACGAGGATGAAGGTGGCGAGGGTTCTCAGGTCATGGTCCACGACATCGAGGATCAATTCCGTCTGGTCTGGCTGAAGACCGAGGAAGGCATGAAACCCTCCAAGGATGCGTATAAGGCCCACTTGAAGTGTATGTTCGGTCTCTTTTTTGCTTCCCCTGAGGCTCGCCATAATTAATCACTATGCCCAATCACGTCGTTGATTTTACTGACTTACTTGTTTTTACAGCCTACGTCAAAAATGTCAACAATAAGCTCAAGGAGAAAGGTGCCCCTGAGGAGACCATCAAGGAATTCCAGGCCGGCGCTGCTGCCGCTGTCAAGAAGATCCTTGCCAACTACGACAACTACGATGTGCTTATGAACCAGTCCATGGACCCCAACGGTATGCATGTTCTGATTGACTTCCGTGAAGATGGTGTTACTCCTTACGCCGTTGTCTGGAAGCACGGTCTTGAGGAGATGAAGGTGTAGACGTTTGTCTTTTGTATTTCGATTATATTTTCATATTAAGGAGAAATTCATATCTCGTGATTTTTCTTCTGTTTTCCCATGGAAAATGAAAATGGATACAGATTGGGTACCTACCACATAAAGTAGAAGTCGGAGTAAGATCTTGGAGAATGACATGGCGGGCTTAATATTGCCATGTCTCGAAATTTCGCCATGTATCGTTCCCCCCTGGTATCGTGGCCATCCCATTCGCACTTCTATTGCTTTGTCCTTCGTTCATGTGACCGTCGTTATTACTCGTAGATTGATCAAATAAGTCGATACCAAGCTCGCTGCTACTCAAAGACCCTAACATGCCAACTACCGGATCGACTTCAACCAGTTCGTCAGCCATGGATAACTGTTGGCCAAATACCGCATCCCATTGATCCCAATCAAATGCGAAATTTGCATCCACCATGGACGGAGGAGTTGGTGCTGATGCTGGTCCACTTGATGGACTAGTAGGTGTCATGACTGCGGCGGGAGATGGGTTCTGAGGTGGCCGAAGAGATGAAGAATTGGATTCTGTGGTCGCCATCATCGGCTCACTCATAAGAGATTGACAGAACTTCTGCTGCTGCTGCTGCTGCTGCTGTTGTAGACTCTGTGGGCGTGGTCCAGAATTAATATTTTGAGTGTTGGAAATAGCCGCCGGAGTGGTCAGCACAGGGCCTGACGCGAGATTTGCAAGGGCTAATGTCGCTTCTAGGCTATTATTATCGAGTGAGGAGTTGGGCAAGTATCCGGAATTAAGTGTCGAATTGTTGGGAAACGGGTGAACGTGTTGGGGCTGCATTGGAAAGGACGAAGGTGTATTTGACACTCGAGAACCTGGTGACCGTGGAACTTGCGCTTGAGATTCCTGTCGCAGAGACGAGACGGCAGGATTCGGAAGGACATGATTCCTTGTCATGTCGAAGAATCGCTTGTTGAAATCGGCGACTTGGGAATAATCTACAGCCGGTTTAGCCACGAGTGAGGTCGCAGTATCGATCGATTGTATAGTCGTGTGCGACTGTCGTGGAGTTGGGCGATTTGCATGGTGTGCTGCAACACCTGCTTGGATCTGAGCCTGTTCAGTCCACAACTGCTGAGGGTTAAGTCCTGCTTTTTGCCATGCCTTCTCTCGTAGGCGTCGCATCATATCCCATGCCTCTCGTCCGCCATCTTTCAGCGGGCGGGCCGTCCTGACACCATCCTCTCCACCGACTACACCGCCGTCTGGTCCACTAATGGAGAAGATCTTGTCGATGAAAGCTCTAGACCGCAAGGCTTCGGGACTAGTTGGTCGCTCGTATAGATCAATCAGCATTATCATGGTTGCATGCATGGGCTGATGATTTCCAGGCCAACTCCATTGAAACGGCTGGAAATCAGGGTCCGTCGCAAGTGCGATAAACTTTTCCATGAACCCATGGCAATGCCGTAGCGCGCCTTGCCTTGCGGTATTCCATATGCGACTTCGCGCATTCTTCAGGAATGGCTGGTACGCAACACAAAACGCCTTGTCGAGAAACAGTGAAAGAAGAATTCTTGCCCACTTATGAAAAGCCACCAGCACTGGAGTATGATATTGCTCACGGCAGCCACCAGGCTCATCACCCGGAAGTAGACCACGTTCATCTCGATTTTGAGAGATAGGTTGACCTGGTTTGCTGGCAGGGCTATTTCTTCCTTGAGAGTTAGGGTGTTGAGCGAGCGGGATACGATTGATCAGAGAATTTAGTTGGAATTGAAGTTCCACGAGAATCGACCTGAGTTCCTCTAGATCACGACCTGTAACCGGCTTTGTTCCCAGCTGGATCTTTAAGATTCTTCGGACGGCACCTAGACATCAGTGTTAATAAGTCTCTATTAATGATGACTCATGACATGGTTCAACACTCACGAGCCATAACGTATTTGCCTTTTGCACACAAATAGAATACGTTCACCATTGAGTTCCCACCGCAAACTGTTGGGTCATCAGGATTATCGGGAGGCCTTAAATTATTATCTACCAGCCTCGAATATTGTTCGGCTTGCGAGGTTCCCAGCAGAGTATCTTTGACCTCACTTGTCTCGCGCACATCCCAATAACTCTCATCGCATACCAAGGGTGGCAGACCCGAAGACATCGCCACAACGCCGTCCATGTGAATGATATGCCACCATATGCGTCTTCGGGTCTCGGCCTCACTGGATTTTATGCCAAATTGGGCTGGATCCCGGTGTAGTCCCATCGCTTGAGCAACTCTCAAGACAGTACTAATGAAGAGACTGCTCGCCAAAGGCTCTTCCTCGCGGGACTGAATAGTGCGAGTTATAAGAAAGGCGACAAGTCCATTTAAAGACGGATTGCGGGGAAACATTATTTTATCCAGCCATGTAATCACATTTTCATGAAGCGTGTCAGAAAGCTCGGAGCGCCCTGAAACGTGCGGAAATTCTGCTTCAATCGTATGGATGGAGATGGTAACTGAACCGCCGTGCCACATAGCGTATAGTAATGGAATAAACGTAACATCTGGACACCGTTCACTCGAATAACTGGAATTGTCGTACCAGTCCCAGAAATTTTGGTACGCCCGCAAAACCGTTGGCGGATGTAGAACGGGACTGATAGCATGGACACCTGACATAAAGCCCTTATACAGAATGTCGCTTTGCCTCCTAGTCGGCATATTTTCCAGCATGTATGGCTCAACATTCTTGTCGAGAGCAGTCGGAGATTCTCCCGAAAACAGGAGTGCTCTATTTAACTGATGGTTGCTTGTTGAAGACTGATGCCTCGCGGTGCGACGAGCGTTACCAAAACTCGCCATCGGCTGATCTACTGAGACCATTACGGCATCTGTGTCGTTATCGCCAGCATTCGATGAGGGAATATCGTGCGACTCATGTTGTTCACGCAGTAATTGATTGAGTTCGTTAATCTGCTGCTTTTTAGTGGAAAGAATGGTAGTATTCGAATGGGTGGTTCCGTACCTCCCCAGATATATAAGCCCAATAGGTTGTTCCAACGTATCTATAGCGGAGTTAGCAGCTTCGTCACATATACCCAAATTGTCCGACTGACCTTGATCGTCCGCCTTCTAGGCTTAAATGTCCCAAATTCAAGCCAACAGGATCAATTGGATCCGCTGCATTTCCCGAAGGAACAGGGAACTCGTCCCCACTGGACTCCCCGTTGCGACGTGGACTGTTGTCCCCAGAGACAGACATTTTGTTCGACGAAGAAGCTGATGTGTATGCCGCAATCTTCCCTTCGCTGGCCGACTGCAGATTAACTCCTTGACTCAGAGTTCGTAATTGTCGATTCATCTCCTCAACTGGCAAAGACCCTTTGGCCTTACTCAAATTCTCAATCATCGAAGTGAGTTTGTTCAGTTGGGCTTGAATGGCTTGCGATCCGTTTCGCGAAGAAGCAGCCGGTTGGTGCGCATTGACGGCGGTGACGACATTATCGTCATCTTCGTCGACAGATCGCAGTGTTTGTCTCCTTCTCTTAATCCCATGGTGACCGTGTTCGTCAGAAGCGTCAAAGTCGCTGCTGCTTTTCTTGGAAGCCGCAGTGTCGTAGACACACTCTGTCCCCGTCTTGGTGCAATTACCGCAGATTGGGTGGGCCTTGAATTTGCAAGAGAGACATTAATTCTCGATTCATCCATTTCAATGCGCTGAAATCCGACAAGAAATCACACGTACCTTGTCGCACTTGACTTTCCGCCGCCGACACGTATGGCAGCTATAACTGGCGCGGTTTCGAGTTATTACACGAGTCTTGGATGTGTGATGTCGACCAGAGGTCGGACTGGTCTCGGAATTATAATCAGACATGTCATTTCAAGCTGCACGTTGAGCATATTAAACAAATTAGCATGATGCAGTCGTCGCTTGACTCAGGCCCTCGGCGTTGCGGGCAAATCGCAAGACCCCGAGCAGCGATTGAGCGACGCTGGCGCTCAACAAGTCTATTGGAAGACAAAGGATCTAACACCTTGTTGTGCCTCTTGAATATCTCGGTGGAACCTGGCTCTCAGGCGATGGTATCATCTTGTGTCCATGAGCAAGAAGTGTCGGAGGGGTCAAGATTAAAGACCTGGAGCTGGCCTTGGGGAAGCTGCTGCTAAATGCGGAGCTAGTAAGACCAGCGGGAACGCTCGTGATTGGCCACTCGACTAGATTTATCAGTGACATGCCTTAAGGCTCACCAAAGAGCCGCTTAAATTAATAGACATTTACTATAACTTCGTTTACTTGATCATATATAATTACTTCGCTACGATATTTGGCTACAGTTATCTTGGATAGAAAAAGAAGACGATCTCTTAGCAATATCTTTTTCTTAAATGATGACTTATGTCCGTGAATGCCCTTCTTCTGCAGCTACATATACTGGTATTATGCACAGTGAACAAACCCGCAACTGCAGTTCCGGAAAGCAGCGCCCAACGCCGGGAACCATGCAAAAGTCGTAAAGGCATTGACCTGAAGCCGAAACGTGTAGGCATTGAAAGCTGAATTGAAGTATCTAAATCAAGCCTTGCCTTTCTTCTTCTTCTCCTTCTTCTTCGTGTCCCCGGGGCCGGATGATTCTCCCATACCCATCAGGCCGTGGGGAATTCCCGGAAGACCTGGCATCCCTGGCATCCCTGGCATTCCCGACATGCCCGGCATGCCTCCCAGTTTCTCCATTTCAGCCATGGCATCTTTGAACGGATTATCACTTACGCCGCCCCCTGAGTAAGCGGGCGAGTGAATAGGCAATATCTTCCCAATTTTCCACCCCCGCGGCGCTGCAGGGGCATCGGGAAGCTTGTCGGGCATTGGCAGTCCATGAATACGGAGTCGGAAAGGCGATTTCTCATCAGTGGGATGTGCCTGGAGAAATTGTGCGACGAGATTTTGTAAATGGTGTTCTAGAGAGATAAACCCCGAATTAGATGATACGCCGACGACTGACAGACGAAAGAAAAACTCAAGGGACGGCCGAACGTACTGTTCTTCACACGTGGATTCAATAAGTTCCCAGCCTCATCTTTGAGGAGCACTCGCACTCGACCCGGATTGGCCCAGTCCTTCGGATGTAGCTTTTCTGGCTCAAAGCCCACCTTCAGGCCCAGCTGTTGGCACGCATCAAGAATATCCCGAGCCAGCGGATTCTCCACGGCTAATTTGCTGGAGACCTGTCTTCCCTCCGAGCGCGAGCGAGTTTTGTCGAAGTAAACCGAATATAAGCAGTGGAAATTCTTGGGGATTTCCTGTGGTGCTCGTGGCTGCGGTCTTGCGCCCATGGATGGAGGAGGCACACCTCCGGGCGGAGGATGCATTATTGAGGGAGAGATGATGTGGTCTGCGGGGAGCAACTCATCTGAAGGCGCGACCTCCTCCGGGTCTGAATCCGACAGCTCTTCGACTTGAGCCTGGCGCGACATGACTGAAATGGCAATGTGAGTACGGTCGGTACAATTGACTGGGAAAGGAGCGCGGACAATCGTCGATACTTCAGAGGTTGAGATAAAAAAGCTTGGAGGTGAAGTGTGCAAAACCGGCCGGTTTGTGGGGTAATTTGCTACCTAATTGCCGTGCGTCGTAATTACTGATACAGGCAGATTATATACCTACCTGGAGATTATGATATCCGGTCCTCATGATTCACAGATATTTGTATATTTTTACAGGGAATTTGCTTCACTGTTAGATTCTATTTAATTGTATAAGAATTGTCAAAATTTGTACTTGCCAAGCTCTATTGGACATAAAATGATGTATTGACATTGTGAATCCATACCGTAATGGATTACGAATATTACACTATCTCCATATCACTTCATCGGCATGCCGAACTTCACCAGAGAGATCCTCGGAAATATTCTTCTCTTGGTATTTGTCTTCCCAGTCTATGATTGATACTTTTCTCTCTCTGTCAATTCTGGAAATATATAAGAATAATAAGGCGCATTCAGTCTCGCAACCTCGACAAATCCAATATGCCTCCATCAGCTGCTCTTCATCGACAACTCCATCAAGCTCCTCCAATTGCCGTCTCTGGCAAAGGTAGTTATATCATACTCAATGATGGAAGACGTATCCTGGATGCTACTGGTGGTGCAGCCGTGTCATGTCTCGGTCATAGCAATGAACAAGTCAAGCAGGCAATCATTGCCCAAGTAAACCAAATCTCTTATTGTCATACGGCCTTTTTTTCAACACAACCTTTCGAAGACCTAGCTTCGTTGCTAATCGGGTCTACGGATGGGAAATTGAGCAGAGTATATATTGTAGGATCTGGTATGATGGCACAGTCGTTGATTGTTCTTACGAACTCGTGAAAATGCAGTATGAATTCTAACAGATTATTATTGCAGGCTCCGAAGCGATGGAGGCAGCCATGAAGCTCGCGAGACAGTTCTATCTCGAAAAGACAAATCCGGAACCTCATAGGACAAAGTTCATTGCTCGTAGACAGTCCTACCACGGCATTACCATTGGTTCTCTTTCTATGGGATGTCACGCATTCAGACGAGAATTGTTCGAGCCGATCCTGCTACCTAATGTCTCGCATATTTCGCCCTGTAACCCTTATCGCAATCGGCTGGAGAATGAATCCGATGAAAACTACGTCTCAAGGCTAGCCAAAGAACTAGATGCCGAATTTCAACGCTTAGGACCAAAAACTGTCTGCGCGTTCGTTGCGGAGCCTGTCGTGGGAGCTGTAAGATTTACCCATTTAACTCGCGACATATCGCATCTTATGGCCGTGACTTACTTGACCATCATTCTATAGGCAATGGGATGCGTTCCAGCAGTCCCTGGGTATCTTAAAGCAATGAAAGCCGTTTGTGAAAAGCACGGTGCTCTTTTCATTTTGGACGAAGTGATGTGTGGAATGGGCCGCTGCGGAACAATTCATGCCTGGCAACAAGAAGATGTCGTTCCCGACATGCAAACAATCGGCAAAGGGTTGGGAGGCGGTTATGCCCCGATTGCCGGCTTACTTGTCGGCAACAAGGTGATTGAGGCTTTGGAAATCAGCACTGGAAGCTTTCGCCATGGACAGACATATCAGGGTCATCCAGTCTCGTGCGCGGCAGCTCTGGCGGTGCAGCAAGTCATTCAAACTGAAAATCTTGTCGAGAATGTGAGAAATATGGGTTTATTACTCGAGGACGAATTACGCAGACGATTATCAGGACATCCTCATGTCGGCGATATCCGTGGCAAGGGCTTGTTTTGGGGTGTGAGTTACAATTCTTCCTTTGCTTCTACCAGAAAAAAAAACCTATCAGGACACGTTTTATAATACAGACTAACCAAGTTGAAATATAGATCGAGTTCGTTCGCGATAAAACCAGCAAAAAACCTTTTAATGAGAAATTGCAGGTTGCATTTCGCATACAGGAAAGAGGCCTCGAGCCTGAATACGGCATTTCCTTATATGCTGGTCAAGGCACCGCGGATGGTGTAGCTGGTGATCATATATTGCTTGCACCGCCATATAACTCTACTAAAGATGATATCATTCGTATTGCAGAACTCACTCAAAACGTTGTGGAAACAGTATTGGGTGATTTGGTCATATAGAGATTGTATATTTGTCATATCCTTGGATCGGCTTGTGAATTTTGAAAATTACCTAGGTACTTAGGTAGGTAGAAAATGTAAAAATTTGTATCTAGATGTATCAATTTTTAAACATTTCTAAGGATACCTGCCTAGGTAGGTATATGATTTAATTGATGAACGTCCATAGACGACCATGCAAAAAGCACCTGGGCAGTCATAGTGCTACACGGTATTTAGGAATAATAGATAGTCAATTATCTCTGGGGTCCACTATTTAATATGGTAAAACTTGAAAGTACAATGCCTCCGAAGCCGTTGATATAGCGATATTATCATGCCTCAATCATTGCAAGCTTGCTTTCATAAAGCGTATTCTCCATGCTTCCATGTCCATTTGCTGATATCAATTTATCGCTTCTTCCACCGAGTCCTCCCGTCCACATACTGGCAACCGTCTCAACAGCGCGTTCAAGCACAACTCTAACGCGATCTCTGAGCACAGCATAGGAACAATCCACTTCCAGGTCTTCAAGCCATACACGCGCAACGTGTTTGTCGATTTTGATTTCAACACCAGGAAACGGAATGCCAAGTGCATGTAATCTCTCCAGCTCATCGGCCTCGGCTTGTTCTTTTTCCCCTTCGGAAAGATTGCCCTCTGCTTCTTCTTCGGTACCCTCATGAGTCCCGTTCTGGACTAATGACCCGGTGGCTGTACGTGGCTTCTCTATCGGAGTCATGGTGTCGCCAAATTGTGCTTCGAGAATCATCAAGAGCTGAGCAAATCTTTCGTGTGAAGTCATCGTGCCCATTGGAACAATCGATTTATTATCTAGTTCATATTTCTCGTCGTCGTGATGATGGTGAGGTTTATTCTTGCATGATTCTGTGAGTGCGTTAGATAAGATTCAATTCACGGCATTTGGAGGCGGAAAAACGTACGCTTCACGGAGGCTGGGCTGCTCTCCACAGTCATAAGGACAGCCATAACTGCATCGGCAACTCCGTCATTCATCATGTTACCCTCCCATTCGAGCTCAACCTCTCTTGTGCGGGCCAAATATCGTACAACCACACTGCCCATCACCAAATAAGCTTCGTCTCGTGCATATTCAATCTCTTCTTCGGCAGCCTCTTTTAATTGATCATCCTTCGTGAGCGTATCGTCTGATGTTGTTCCAATTCTCTCGATGACCCCAAACGCACTTTCTAACGCCCATTTGATGAGATCCATACTCGCGGAGCTTAGAGTTATAAGCTGCTTGCATGTAATTGTGGTCGTGGCCAGCCCAGCGTATTCTCGAAGATCTTCTGGCGCCATCAGAGACAAATCAAATCCGTTCTGCACAAGAACTCCAGCCATCAACTGACTTTGTTCACTTTCCGTGGGTTGTGCCGCTTCTGCCAATTTACCCACTACTTTCGCAATCTTATCCTTCCTAAATGGAATGCGGATCTCGTCGCAATTTGCGGGTGTATATACTTTCACTTTGACTGTTTTGTCGGCGTTCAAGCTTAAAAGCTTGGATTTGAGTCTCATCATCTGATGCTTCTCACCATGGACGAGAATCTATGAATATTGAGTCAGCTTCTGTTAACACAAATGTATTGGATAGAAAACGCACAACGACTGGAGCTGCGACCTGCTCGATGAAATTCCGATTTTCAACACCGTCCACATGTGCAGCAAAACTGATCTCGTCAATCGTACAGCGTCTTGGAATCATGACTTTCTGATCTTCATCGCCCATGGGATTTGCCCGACTGCCGGGACCAGCAGCAGCCTTTGACATTGTTGCAGGAATCTGCTCGGGCTCATTTAGCAACTGTTTTGCCATAGTTCCTTCAACGCTGTAGCCAGTCATCACCACGCCATTTCGTTCACTCGGCGCCCACCGTTCTAGAAGTTCCCGGCTGGTGCCTGTCTGTAGCATACCTGGCGACGCAAGCATAACGCAGCCACCAACATCATCAAAGCGATCAAGACTTCTTAGACTGCGAACGTATCGGAAATCCCATGGTCCTGCGGCGACATTTTTGTTGCCACTGGCTTCCGCCTCTGCCATTCGCTGGCGGAAAAGACCCTTGATGTTATCGTTCATAGCACCAATGTATGTTTGGTAAACGACCATACATCGTCGTGCCATGTTACCAATGTAGTAAATGGGAATCTTCTGGAATTCAGGATGCCTCTCCCAATATTCTTCCAAAATCAGGAGAAGCTCTTGAGCTCGACCCAAGGCAAATACGGGCATCAAGACCCTGCCGCCACGATTCAATATACTGGTAATGGATTTCATCAAAGCGGCCTCTCGTTCTAGTCGAGGAGGGTTGGACGAAATGCCGAATGTCGATTCTGTAATCAGGACATCAATTTTGATTCCTCGAGGAACTTCTGCGGGAATCAAATGCCGATCTTCCTCTCGAGAGTAATCACCCGTGAACAGTATATTCAGGCCCGCAATTGAGATGACGAACATAGCAGCGCCCAAAACATGACCGGCTGGGTATGGAGTGACGCGGATGCTGTTGATAGTATGTGTGGTGTAGAAATCAATGGTTTCGATAAGTGGAAGAGTCGCCAGGTGATCATGTTCGGTATAGAGCGTCGTTCTTTGATCCGACGACGAAGAAGTGTTGCTCACGCGTACGTTGTCTTGTATTAACCACTTGTAGATAGCCTTGGTTGCGTGAGTTGTAAGTACGCGGCCTTTGAAATTGGTTTTGCTTAGAACGTAGGGAAGCGCCGATGAATGATCGACGTGAAAACTGCATCGCAGAGCTTGAAGTCAGTTTCGGATATTTCGTCTCAAGAATCAAAATGCAGCACTATGATGAATTTCAAGCTCTAGCAAATACGCGCAAGTACGGGGGTTGACAAGAGGAACTGGGCGCAATGGAAACAATTTGCATTCATTTCTGCTATGCACATGAAAGACCTCGTATATGCAACGTCTCTTATTTTGTATGATGTTGGAATGCAAACGACCACTTTCCCTAGCCACACCAAAGAGAGATTTTCGATTGCTGTGGAAGGAGTATAGATCGACACGGAACGGAGAGAAAGTCACATACTGGCTGAGTAGAAGAATATCTACGGTACTAAGATCGAATTCGTCGAAGAAAGGTAGAGCTGCGAATCCTTCTTTGGCTGGATGCATGCCAGCGTCCAGCTACAGGTGATTAGCACACTGGAACGGCAGGCGCCACACATCAGAGAAGATGCTTACCATGACTGTCTTTCCCTTGTATTGTATAATATGACACGAGCGGCCGACTTCATTGCCTCCTCCTAAGCAGTAAAAGGCAAGCTCGTCACTTGGATCGACGGGCTCTTCGTCGACGGCCGTGGCCATGGCGGAGGCCTTGCGCTTGGTGGCCATGGTTGTACAGATTTCAAGCAAGAGATTGCTCTAATATCCGCAGCAAAAACCTATAGTCTCACCCAGCAACGCTTGCAAAGAAATATCGATTACCACGTCAAAGCGGACGTGCCATGGCAGATCGAGGAACCGTAGCCGGATCCGATGGCGTATTTGCCGCAATACGACCAAATTATCTTCCTTGGGTTTTCTCTCCGACCTATCAGTACCCGATGATAGTATGAGAAATGCGAAGCTCAGAGAGACGCTTTGATGGATAGTGAGTGAGCAGAAGAAGAAGAAGCGAGAACGAGGAATTTCAGTAACTTTTGATGCAGACAAAAAGCAAGAACGATGCCGCGTCATCACGTGACCCACCCGCCGACGCGCCTTCCCAAAGCCGAAGCTGCGGGTCGAGCTAACTGAATTAGTTCAGGCAAGCTTGACGACAGAAGGAAAGAAGGAAAGAAGGAAAGAAGAGGAAGAAAGAATTCACATACAACAAAGTCTTCTTCTTTCATCAACCACCATCAGCATCCTTTCTTTGCAGAAGAACTCCATCGCCTACATTAATAGCAGTACGCGGTCGATATGCCGATATTTCAAGCGTTTTGAATCGCCAAATGCGCTGTTTCTGAGAGAGATGGTCACGACGACCCGTTCACAAGTCTCGCTTGAGCGGTTTGCTCGCCTACTACCTAAAATCTGTCGCTGAGATTCATCCTTCAGGCTTCAGCAACATCACCAGGCCATTTGAATACCCTCGCGAGACTATCTCTCACCATGGCGCAAGCCCAACCACAGCAACCTCCGCCCCAGCGGTCGCCTCAGTTTTCTCCATCTCAGCAATTCTCACCTCCCGCATCAACTCCGACCCCCCCTGCGACTACAGGAATCAATCCTCCTCCTCTCAAACGCCCACGACTTTCGCCTCTTCCTCAATCACAATCACCTTATGGATCACCCAGCTTCAGCGCGTCGCCACTTCCTCAGACACATTCCGTGGGATTAAATGGGCCCCAAACGAACGGCATGTCATCCATCTCTAGTCCTATTCTAAGCGCTGGTGCCATCCCCGCTGCGCCGGTCGCGCCAGCACCGCCAGGGTCGATGGGCCCGCCGTCGCGACCTGCCGATAAACCGACAGATGCATCAGACCTGAGCGATGTTCTGGCACAATCTGGTATCGACGTCAGGGAAGAGGAGGCTTTTCTCACACAGAGTTACGCGGCACCAGTGGTAGCGCCCCGAATACAGCCCCCTGGTTTGAATACCTCGTTTGTATCGGCTCCATCAACTCCAGGCACCGCCTCAGCGAATGCCAGTTTTGATCTCAAACCCCCACCAACTCAAGAGCAACATATAGTTCCGGCCTACTCGGAGGATGCGCCGTTTAACCAGCCCACCTTTGAGGAAACACAAGCAGCAAGGAGATCTCAGTATCATCTTCAGGATCCATTCCTTCTCACAAAGGTTGTGGAGCAAAAGATGCAGAATCGAGCGTACGAGCTGGGTGTGAGACTCCCCACTGACGGCTTATTCCATCCTATGCCAGGTTCGCGCCAGCCGATCGAAGTGACGGGACCGGATGGCTCGTCTATCATTCGCAGAGGACATACCATCATCAATCAGGAAGGGGCACCGTTGGTCAATATTCTCTCACTTATGTCGCTTTCCTGTGAAGAGCGTCTACGAGGTGTGATTGAATATTCTGCTAGCCTATCAAAGAGTCGGCGACTACATTCGCATGGAGATGTTCCGAAGGAATGGCAGGACGTAGCCGTAACAGTGTCGAACGGACCAGAGACTGTTACGGAGACGCCATCAAATCGTACGGCCTCTTTAATTTCCTGATTTTTTTTTCTTCTATAAATTTTATTACTGACGCACATCCAGCACCACGGTCCAAGATCGAACATGGAACGCCATCCCTGATTGGCCAATATCTTGCCTTTTCTGACAAAGATATGTCATTGGAACAATCTCGAGCTGCGAAAAGAGCAAAACGAAACGCCGACACAATCATCAGCGATGCAAATGGTGGAAGTAGAACCCCCTCGATAGATGTCGGTTCTGGTACCGCGACCCCGCTGTCACAAATGGCGATAAGTCTTGACAAGAAAGGCATTACGAAAAAGGAAGCAAAGAAACAATCCGACGCTCGCGCCACAGAAGCTCAGCAGCATCAGCAATCAGTCGAGACCGCTCGTATCGCTCTTTCCAGTACCCTTTTCGGAGGATCGAAGAAGCGGACTTATTCCTGGTTGAACAAGGGGTCGGCAGTCAAAGCAGCATCGTCTCCTCGTCCGCATTCCCCGGCACTCGGCGCCAGCAATCTTAGTGCCGGCAGTGGTGCAGGATCCGGCGAGAAGAATCGTCGTGACAACGCCACGGCAACTGAGGCTGCTCGGTTCGGGGGTTGGCGTGAAGACAGTTCTCGGGGCATAGAAGTACGAGATATCTTGTTCATGCTTGAACAAGACGGTCGAGGTTCGCGGCACATTCAAAAGGCTTATAGCAAAGATCTGCGAGAAGAGCGACTTTCATAAGCCCAACTGTACTTTCACGGCCGGCTGACCTATCTTTTTTTATTTTTTTAATCTTTTTTCCCCTTATTTTTTCAAAATTGTACCAACATAAATTCATTCCTGGGAGGGGTTTGGGGCATTGGTCATTCTAGCGTTTACATCATTACTAGCACGAATGGGTCGAAAAGAAACTATCACAATGGGTACCTAGGTATACAATAAAGTAATCAATTGGCGGAATGACAATGAGCCGCAGATTTCAATAGAAGTGAAGTATTGGTGACAATGCCATTCTTCTATATAAGAACTACCTAAATCTACCGCCGCACCAGTCTTAGCCAAAACACTGTACCCAAATGACAGACGTCGTGATATATGTACTTACCAAGTCCGATCCAGTAAATTGCAGTGACCCAAGACAGGCGCTTAAAGTTAGACGAAACGTCAACGGACAATCTGGCGAACCTCCAGGGCTCATTTCGGAATAATTGTAGGTAGCTACCTACCTAGGTAGTTGAGGGGCTGTCTCGAGTCTTCGCCCCGACATTGTCTCACGGTTGAAGGGCCGGAGCCAGTACTGCGACAGTCAAATACTAACTACGGTAGATCCATGGCCCTTGTGGCAAAATACTATATACAGTGCCCAGCGCCACTCGTATCGTAGTACTACATTTTATCCCTCTCACAGTCGGCTTGGAGGTGAATTTACAACGAGGTTTTGTGTATTTTGTAGACTTCTACCTAGGAAGATCCAACATGAATTTAACTGCTAAGAAGGCTGGCCTAATTCCTTCAATCAAAACCACGATGGCCTCATCAATTCAGTTGTTGCGCGGGCCATCCACGCTAGTTTAACAGGCTACTTTACTTACTCCGTAGTCAACTACCGTACAGAGCGCAATTTGAATAGATTCTATCAACGGCTATGATATAGCAGTTTCTTGATTTAGCAGAGAAGTGCAGTACAACAATTAAAAAGAACAGGATATACTAACTAATTTACTTGTTTTTTTCCTGTTGCAATTTGTTCTCTAGGTAACCAGCCAACATAGTTAAGGCAACTGAGAGGTCAATTAGTTAAGTTAGTAGTTATTAGGTGAGCAGTGTTAATTGTTGTTCCGGCCGACCACCAACCCGCATTTGCTCTCCTCCACACCCACACTGGCCTCTCTCTGTGTCTCTCCGTCTCTCGCTCATTCACTCTCGCTCCTCCCCTCGGCGTCATCATCCGCTTTTCTCTGGCCTCATTTTCTCTTCACTTCTCTTTCTTCCTTTCTTCCCTCCATCGAACTCTGCTCTCCCCTACGCTTTGTGATCTCGCTTCGCAATGGCCCTCTGCGTGCAGCCCATGTCTTAAGGATCGCCAAACTGCCCTTTCGCTATACCGTCATCCATCATTATTGACTACTTACTTCAATCCGCGCTGCTGTTGATCCACCGTCACCCTCCCGGCCTTTCCATCCCCAGCCCCGGTAGACCGAGATCAGACATTCCTCCAGCCCATCATCTCCTTTGCAACACGCCTCAAATGGGTTACAGTTGATCAATCCCCCAGACAAACCACGAATCGCTCCCCTCGCGAGACTCGACCTGGCCGGGATATCGCGGTTGACCCAAGCAGACCACACACTACACACTACAACGACGCACCAGACGACCGACCACGGTGTTTCTGCCCGTGCGCCGCCCACGACACAAGACTATCAAACCACACTCCTTCTCCTGAAAGCAACCAACTCCCGTCGACTCGACGACTGACTGACAGAAATCATAAAAAAGAAAAGAAAAGAAGAAAAAAAAAAGATTGTCTCTCGCAGCGTGCGTCGTCTCAACGATGTCAACTCCCTCAACCGCTACAGCAACTCACCCTTCACATCACTCCCACTATGGCTATTCCCACCACCAGATCGGATACCAGTCGAACGATGCTTATTCCGCAACTGCAGCTGGCTCTACGTCCGGACCGACTCGTTTAGCAAATAGTTACGCCTACTCAGCCAACACGCCTACATCTACTGTCACGGCCACCACATCTTCACAGCCACAACCTCATCCTCTTCCTCCCGTTCCTCAGCACGCCTCTACCCCATCACAACCTCCTCATCCCACTGCCTCATCGTTGTCGTCGTACAACGCCAATTCAATGTCGTCCGGCACTTCATCCCGCCGTCGGAAACCGGATTGGAAGGAGTTCTACAAGAACGGACTGCCGAAAGAAATCATCGTGATCGACGACACGCCTCCCCCCGATCAAAACACGGGTTCTCGTCCTGCGGCGCCCACCGTCGCGAACGGTCAACCCGCGGGCAAGAAGCGTCGGACAGGCCTGGAGTCTGCGTATGATGTCACTTATCACGACCGGCCTTCCTTCTCGACAAATCCGCAGCCGTACTGGGAGAATTCCTCACATAGATCGTTGTCGACAGACCGAACCACATCCTTGCACACTACGGCTCCGACATCACTGGGGTCAGCTGCTGGGAGCGTGGGTACGAGCAATGGTATGGTATACGAAGACGCCAACGTTGGCCAAAAACGCAAGCGCAACACGAGGACATCGACTCGGCAAGAGGCCAAACGGCGAGAGCTTGAAGCCGTCAGCGACGCCTTTCTGAGTTACATTCCTCCTCCCCAGCCCCCAATTAAGGCAAAGGAGGTCCCCGTGCCTGTGATCCGCGATGTGAGTCTCCCCTCGATTCAAGTATATCAGTGGATAAGGACTAATTCGGGCGTTTGTGTCTGTTTCAGTATTCATATCAGAAAAATGAAAAAGTCGACGATGACGACGGTCATTATATTGTACAGGCAGATACACCGCTAACCAATCGATGTAAGACCGCAACAAGAAGATGAGAACTCGGATCGAATTTCTTACTGACTACTTACCACAGACTCAATTATTCGACTGCTTGGTCAAGGTACCTTCGGCAAGGTGGTTGAGGCGTACGACAAACAACGCAAGGTTCGTTGCGCTGTAAAAATCATCCGATCAGTGCAGAAGTATCGAGATGCCTCCAAGATCGAGCTTCGAGTATTGTCGACGTTAGCGTCGAACGATCAGACAAACCGAAACAAGTGCATTCACTTGCGAGATTGCTTTGATTTTCGAAATCACATTTGCATCGTCACAGACCTACTCGGTCAGAGCGTGTTTGACTTCCTCAAAAGCAATTCTTTCGTGCCGTTTCCGTCTAGCCAGATACAGAATTTTGCTCGCCAGTTATTTACCAGTGTCGCATGTGAGTACAACCCAATTCTTGCTTGATTGAATGATTCGCTGACTCAATGTGATAAGTCTTGCACGACCTTAATTTAATACACACGGATCTCAAACCCGAGAACATTCTTCTGGTCAGCAACAACTACCAAACCTTCACATATAACCGGACTATCCCCTCGTCCTCCCACACAACAGCACGCAATGCACGCCATCGTCGTGTTCTGTTGGACAGTGAAATTCGACTGATTGACTTCGGCTCGGCTACTTTCGACGACGAGTATCATTCATCGGTCGTTTCCACGCGTCATTACAGAGCTCCTGAGATCATACTGAACTTAGGATGGAGCTTTCCATGTGACATATGGAGTATTGGCTGCATTCTTGTGGAGTTCTTCACGGGAGATGCTTTGTTCCAAACGCACGACAACCTGGAGCATCTTGCCATGATGGAGAGCGTCATTGGTAGTAGAATCGATCCGAAAATGGTCAAGCAGGTCATGCAAGGTCGAGGCGCCAGCCAAAATCAAGCCGCAAAGTATGTGACAAACAAGGCCTCTCTCATAGCTTTGAAATAGTGAAACTAACATTCGCTAGGTACTTCAATCGGAACAAACTAGACTATCCAAACGAAGAGACGACGCGAGCTTCACGAAAATACGTCAAGGCAATGAAGCAGCTGCATGTGAGTGTTTTCTCTCTGTATTGGATCAGTCATTTTCACGAATACCGTGACTAATAATGTTTTCCAGGAATTTATACCCCAAAATCACGCATTCAACAAGCTGTTTCTAGATCTTTTGCAGAAGATCTTCGTCTACGACCCTAAGCAACGGCTGACGGCAAAGCAGGCCCTCAAGCATCCGTGGTTCAAGGAGTCAATAATTGATGATGGGACTGAAGCTGTACGGCTCGCCTCATTGTATTCTTCTGTTGATTCTCGAAACTGACCCTTTCGTGCTTCTAATGCATAGCTGAGATACTCGGGTCGTCAGAAAGGGAACTAATATCCGTTGAGTCATGAATTGTGAAAGGATACATCACAATGATTCTTTCTACCTGGTGTTTGATGACTGGGTATTGTTTCAAGCTCTTTCTCTCCTTCTCTCTCCCTCTCTCCCTCTCTTTTATACCCTGTTTTTGGTGTGGAGATATCTCTGGGAAGGCGTCTTGTCTCTATTCCCTTTGCATGAAAACGGAGAAGGTCAGCACCGCCGGCGAGTCATGCTTGAATCTCGTTTGGCCAAGTCAACAGCAAACTCCACACGGCCCTGGGATGCAAAGAGGCCGAGTGCTTTCAGCTTCAGCCAGAACTGCACAGCCATGCTGAAACGAGACGCCACTCATTAATCAATCCGTCATCCCTTTTCTTGATATACCTGACACCAGCCACGCAGGCCGTTTGGCTAAGCCGGCGTTTCTCTGGTGGACAGAGTTTCTATTTTTGATTTGCTCAAATCATCCGCTCTGGTGTTTGTTCTTTCCCAATTGTCATTCTCATTGTCAATTGTGTGTCATGTGTCGTTGATTGCTGGGTGTTTGGGTTTTTACCGTCCGACTTATCCTGAGTCGATTCGCTATCGGTCTATCGTTATATTTACGGATCATACCTTGTCATGTATTTAAACCCGCAATGATTTACTGCTATTATAGCATATGAACTGTGTCTACTTCTATCCTAGCGTGTTGAGATAGGATGTTGAGCTAAAGATATTTGCATTTGGGCCGTTTGGATGTGTAATGTTCAGTGTCTGCTGGCAATACAAGTCACTTATTCTAGATTTTCATTATATATTGTCAAATCATATAATGTACGAAGGACAAAAAAAAAAGAACAAAATTCAATGCTGTTGGCGTGCTCAAAATAGTCTATAGAGATGAAGTACTGGAAAATATACGACAAAGAACAAGAAAAGACGAATTTACATGCCCCGGTTAAATTCGACCTTCCCTCCTTCACCACCTTTATCCCAAAACTCCTCCTCCAAGCTCTTCACAGAAATAGCTTGTCGAGAAGGGAAAGCACCCAGCGCCAACGGCAAGGCAAAGATAGAAGTAGTCAGAATCAACCCCAAATTGACCGGAAGCACCAATCTCGGTCTCTGTTTCAGCCAATCCATCTTCTCAAGTCTGACCAGGATCAGAGGCGGTAGGACCATGATCGGTGTTGCGTTGAGAACGCGACTAATGGCCGTTTCGCCGACGGCGATCTTGGCGGCAATTTTGCTTTTGCCGAGACTCTCAATGGGTTTACCGGATGATTCTTCGCGATATTTTTTCTCGTCTTCGCTTAGGACGGGGTAGACGTCGATTCCGCGACGAATCTCTTCGCTGCGCATTAATAGGACGTTTAGTGCTGTGGCGCTCGATACGGCTGCAAACGGTACCAGACGGCCGAGGATGAGTTTGGTGTTTGGAGTGACGTTTTTCAGTCGAGGGACAATTGCCTTGAGACCCAATGCTACGGAACATGAGGCTGATACGGCGAGGAGGTATGATTTGACGAGCATGGAGGTAGTTAGAGGAGTGGATTTGTTGGCGTTAGATGAGTTGATGGCGACGTTGAGTGATTGATTGGCAATTTGCCAAAGGAGCGTACCAGTGGTCTGTGGTGGATTGATTCAGTCTCAGTCCTAATCCGCCAGTTGGAAAAGTATTGAACTGACCTGAAGACCAGGCGTGAGCATGCCAGCTGTCACGACCAGATTGGAGAGAACGAATGATGACATTCGGAAAGGCAGAAACACTGGTTTGCCAGTATCTAACGCTGTCTCAGTCTTCTACGCTTCTTTTCCCTGAACCGAATCATAAAGCTATGGCTTACCGGGATGTAGGGTCGAGTCAACAATCTGCTTTGCACGCCACAAATCCGGAGACATGTCCTTTATCTCGCCTTTCTTGTATGCCACGATCAGGTTCTTTGCATTTTCCAGTCCCGCCGATGAGACAAAAAGCATTCTAAAGCAAGAGACATCAGATGTTAGTTCTTGTCCGTAAAGAAGATGTTCCTAGATTGCTTGCTCACCGTGGATCAGAAATTCCAGCAGACTCGCGCACGCGACCCCAATATGTGGTCAAATCATATTGGGACCGTGGGAGCTCCCGATTGCCAGGAAGTGAGGCGGACATTGCCTCCGGTGAGAGGAGAAGTCGAGTGAATTTCCAGACGGGATATGAGTTGCAGAAATATCAATTTGAGGTTGAATTGTCAGAATTGGGAGAATTGTAAAGAAAATAACGCAGAATTGTGCATCTTCAAGAATGAGTAATATTAGAGCAAAATATGAGCGATTATCGGAGGAGTCGGTGAGTAACCGACGATAAGCGTGATAAGAAAACTAAGCTAGCCACTTTTGGCCAGCATGTCTGCAGCCTCAAGTACGTAGCCTTTAGTAAGTACTGCAACAATTTTTCTGCTCCTGACAGCTTCAGTATTCACTCATACGCTACCCCTCAACCTTCTTCAGCGCTTCCCCCCCCATGGCTAGCTCGGCATTCCCGAATTCTTCATTGTCGGCGAGCTCAAGATCGAACCGGTTCAGTAAGACTGCCTCCATGCTAAACTCCGATGTCGACTTCATCTCCAACACGTGTCCGCCGTAGGTTCTGTCTTCGGACAGGAAGTGCATGTGTAAACCGCTGACCGAGACGCCGTCCATATACGCTGGTGCCCAGAATCCAACAATGCTGCCTGCCGCTGCCTCGTAGGTATTCACCTTCTGCGCGTCGCCCAGTTCAGAGAGCGGCTGTCGGGGATACTGTTGACCGCGCACAACGCGGGCCGTGAGAGAATCGAGGTGGATTTTCCGGATCAGAAAGAAGGTAAATCGATTCTTGACTCCGGGGAATAGGGTCTGTAGATGGTCGAAAATGGATTGCTTGCTCGGTAAATTTGCGAATGTAGACTGGATCCGACTCTTGCAATCGTTGGAGGAGGTCACCATGGCGAACGGGAGTTGTTGTCCCATTTCAACCACGCGCACTGCGCCAGACGACTGTAGATGATAGGCTGTGCCGTCAAGAATCACGACTTCCCCATTGATAGAGGCCATTGTCCCCAGGCCATGGTTACCGTGAGCGAGTAAGGCCGACAATTGAATGCCTTTTGCCGCGACCCCCGCCATGAGCGCGGACGCTGTGGAATATTGGTAGAGTCGGTCTGCCATCCTATACCCACAGGGTTTATGATTGAACAACACTCAATGCTTTATATATATTTATCTCTGCAAATTTACTGTCGTAAGAACAGGTTGGTAGCGATTTCAAGAATAATCGGCTGCCACCGGAAACAGCGGGCATTTCTCTATCTTATCGTCTTAATCCAGCTATAAGTCCGCTACGTCAACATCCACCCCACGTTCAAATTCTCTACTAGTTCTCGGTAGTCTTTTCTCTTTCGCCAAATTGAATGCCATTTCAAGCCTAGACACTACAGTCAAAAGCAAGATAATAATATACTCTTGTGTGAGGTATAGCTAGCTACTCAAACAAAGAAAGAGCTGGTGCAGTGAAAAATACATCCTGAAGAACCTTGGAAGCCAAGGTCCTCAAGGCAGCCTTAATCAAATCATATATCAAAATGGCACACCACAACCTCGCCCATGTAATAGTCGCATCACTTGCCAATGCCGGTGTCAAAATCGTCTTTGGAATTCCCGGTGCCAAAGTAGACGGCATATTTGATGCTTTGAGTGATCACCCGGACATCAAACTTGTGGTTTGCCGACACGAACAAAACGCAGCTTTTATGGCCGCCGCTGTTGGCAGACTGACGGGACTACCAGGGGTATGTTTGGTGACTTCGGGCCCAGGAACGAGCAATCTTGTCACTGGACTTGCTACGGCGACGACGGAAGGGGATCCCGTGCTCGCCATTGCAGGAACAGTATCAAGGCTACAAGCTGCACGACACACGCACCAGTCTCTCGACGTCAACAAGGTCTTGGAAGGGGTCTGTAAATCCGTGACTCAAGTCGGGGTTGAAGACCAGGTCAGCGAGGTGATTGCCAATGCATTTCGACATGCGCGAAGATTCCCACAGGGGGCGACAGCCATAGCCCTGCCCATGGACATCATTAAAAGCACTTCAGTCGGCGTCCCGCCGTTCCCCAGTCTTAGCTTTGAGTCACCTGGCTACGGAGCAAGCAATCCAAAACTAGGCAAGATTGCCATTGACAGACTCCTGACGGCTAAACGGCCCGTGATTCTCCTTGGTATGAGATCTACAGATCCGTCTGTGGTGGCCTCTGTGCGGCGTATGATTGAGAATCATAACTTGCCCGTAGTTGAGACTTTTCAGGCGGCCGGCGCCATCAGTGAAAATCTACTGCATAGATTTTATGGCCGCGTAGGACTATTCAGAAACCAGCCCGGTGACAAGGTCCTGGTAAGGGCCGATCTTATAGTCGCAGTTGGCTATGACCCTTATGAATACGATGCCGAAACGTGGAACGTCAATAACCCAGCTACAATCCAGAACATTGTCCACATTGACTATACAGACGCCCGAGTATCACAGCATTACATGCCGCAGATTGAGCTTATTGGAAATCCCGCGGATATTGTGGACGAAATGACAGCAAGCCTTAAGGCGTACGGGCCGACATTTTGGGCTGGCGAAGAAAGTACTTTGCAAGAGATTCGGCAGGAGATAGATGATTGGCAAACATCTGCCACCAAAAATGCGATGACGAAGGAGTTGTTCCAGGGCGCAGTTCAGCCAAAATACTTTGTTTATAACCTCCGCAAAATATTGCCCAAGGAAATCGTGGTTGCAGTAGACGTCGGCACTGTCTATATCTACATGATGAGATACTTCCAGACGTACTCACCACGGCATCTGCTATGCTCTAACGGCCAGCAGACTCTCGGTGTTGGTCTTCCATGGGCAATCGCAGCGAGCCTCACTCAAGAGCCAGTGGCATGCTCACGGAAAGTCGTCAGCGTTAGCGGCGACGGTGGCTTTATGTTTAGTTCACAGGAGCTCGCTACCGCCGTGCTTCAAAAATGCAATATTACCCATTTCATCTGGAATGATTCGGGCTATAACATGGTCGAATTTCAGGAGGAAGCAAAATACGGCCGCAGTTCGGGAATAAAGTTGGGAGGCATAGATTTTGTCAAGTACGCAGAAGCTTTCCAGGGGGCTAAAGGGTTTAGAATAAATTCAAATGAAGAGCTCGAAGGGGTCATGAAAGAGGCGTTGGATTTTCAGGGAGTGGCTATTGTTGACGTGAGGATCGACTACAGCAGAAGTTCGGAGTTGATGAAGGATATCATTCCTAAGGATTATCGTTGAATTATATCATAGAGTGTCTTTACTGATGGCTTTAGAGCGGAAGAAATGGTACATAAGGTTTAGCCACAGCTTGAGACGAAATTGTATATGGAAGGTGCTTTTATTGCCCGTGCAATATTTGCTACTGCAGTTCATTCAGCTAGTGATGGAACATTGCCAGTCAAACCAAATTAATGAAGCATCTATCTCCCCCTTTCAGTATTGGCTCTTACATCTATCATGCGTGGTTGCTCATTCGCCCTTGTCATTCTCAAGCTGGTTCCCTCCATTTCCCGGCCTGGACTCCATTGGGAGCCGGGACTGTACATGATCGTTGAATTATACGCGGATGGAGATTCTGACCAAGGATCACGGTCTCTCGATGTGGAGAGAGCGAAGGGAGAGATATTGGGAACGAAAGGGAGTTTGCGTTCATTTGGAGTCCTGGGAGTCGTTGGCATAAACGGCACCTGTTGTCTTTCGGGAGTCTGAGGCGGCATTGCAAAATATGACAATGGTGACGAGGGGTTGAAAGGTGATGAAGCGCTCATTTCGGAGTCTCTTTCACCTGGAGATGAAACTGTAGTTTCTGAAAATCGAGAATGAAATTCTCCTGTTGAAAATTTTCCAGAAGACCATTGACTGTATCGGCCGTCAGATGGTCGTGAACGAAGCGTATTGTGACCAACTCGGGGTGATAGTTGCTGGTGAGACGCTCGCAAATCATCTCTAGAATTGCCGTACATATCTATGATTGACGCTGGATAGTCGTCCATAGAAGATGCACGGTGAAGACTCCGGGGTGAGGACTCTTTCCGGAATTCATTGAGAAAATGATTCTCATTGTCAGTGAGCTCGTCATCAATTCTTGCTAGAGATGGGGATAATCTAGCCGATTGAAATGAAGTCCCTCTTTGCCTTGACGTAGCACTGTACAGATTTGGGGTGCTTTTATGTTCATTTCGTGATAGACTTTTGGTTCGATTGTAGTCAGGACGAGTAGCTTTCAAGCTGGGTTTCGTTTCCTTTCGAGGTCCAGAATTGGTAGCTGGACCTTTAATGCAATATCTGATTTCTTCCGCTCTCTGGTCAGACACTTTAAGCAAATGATCAGCCTGATCCGTAAGGCGGATCATCGCCTCGATGCATTTGAGGATCTTCGAAGAAGACTCTTGGGAAGTCGGATTGCACAAGATCGCGGCCCTCATTTCACGCAGTATGCATGGGTCTGCAGCTATCTGAGACAAGAAACAGACATTGCAATTGTCGTGGTTTTGATTAACCCGTGCGTCAAGTGATGATGACAAAGGAAATGTCTTATCGAGACGCTCCAAAGACTTATTTTCATCAGGCCCAAGTACCATCTTATGCTTTTCCAAATATGCAACCGCTTTCGAAAGTTCGAGTCGCAAGGAATCCAAAATTACAGACGTGATGAATGCGAAATTTTGTTGGGATTCTTCTGTACCAGTTCTGAAGCAAACACGGTTTTCTTTATCATAAACGTGGTTGAGCCTTTGAAAATAGACTTCTATGTCGAAGTTTATGTCTTCTATACGATAATGAGCAGCCGGAATGTTGACTGGAACCGGTTCCATGTTGCACTGTTTCCGAGAATGGCCTTCTGAATTGGAAGAGGCTTTGGTATTAATGTATTCGATGTGTTTATTGACTTTCGGGTCTCGAGCTTTCGCTCGTCGGCAATAGAGATTTCGGATTGTATCAAACATTGATATATATCCCAGAAATCATAGTCTAAGTAGTTATTTGAGGAATACCTAGGGAATGTAGCGAAGACCCAGAAATGAAGCGACTCGACTAAGTAGATGACGAAGTGACGCATACTTATATCCCTGATGACAACCGATGATTGAGGAGTCATCGGTCTGGAATGATCTTTCACGACAGAAGAAGATTGGAAGTAGTTCATCCTGACTGCTCCTTTGAAGAAGAATTTGCTGATACCTAAGTCTCGAAATTTCTTCTCAAACCTCGGAAAGACACGGCAAGCTTTGTTGATATGATGAATGCACTTCATTGTTGCAGATTACGCTGTTTCTAAACTCGAAACAGTCTTTAATTCTGAATCACAATTCATAAACATGTTATTTGTAGGAACCGGTAGAAACCAGTCTTTGTATGACACATGTGCATCTTTCATCTTATAATAATTTGATCTCGTTGTGGTAGCGCATCAGACAGGAACTTCTTTCGAGCAGAGTTGTCATGGCACTGTTGGACATCCGATATATATGATTGGGGAATTCTTCATCATTAAGCCAAAGAATGAGCTTGAAATCTGTTCAGAAAACACTCTGGATTTCAATTTATTATCATAATCATGGGTAGAAATGCGACTTTTCTGTAAAATTTGATGCTGGTATCTATGTTAAGACGAAAACGGGTTCCTTTCGTATACCACGAAAAACCACCCGCAATCAGTCTGAAAATCCCTCCCATTCGGAGTCACTTTCTGCTTTATGAGTCAAGACTTTTTCCTGTGTGCTGTGTTCCTTCTGACTATTCAATGCCTCAGAATCGTCTCGCACAAAGCCAGCCACGAAAAATCCTCCCGTACATTCGTCATCACCCGGCCAACATCGCAGGCAAGCATCTAATTGCTCTTCCGTAAGATTGACCGCTTCTTCATTTTTAGACTCGTTGTCGGCATCGCTGCGGATGCCACGATGTGGCCATATCTTTAGACCTCGTGGCTGCTCATCTCTTCGCAGGATTCGCCAACCTCTTCTTCTTGCAGTTTCCGACGCGAGGATTCTTTCAACAACATGTTCGTTTTCGAGAATGTGAATAGAGCACGTGCTGTAAGTCACCTTTTTGGCAGAGGAGAATTTGAGGGCATGCTCGACAATATGAGTCTGTAAATTTGATAATTTAATCAACCGATCCCTGTTTGCCGGGTCGATATTTGGTTTGGTTTCCGATATGACTTGAGTATGAACTTCTTCTTTTTCTGCAGGTCGCTTTCTCTTAGTCCCTCTATTTGAAGACTTAGAGGTTGTAGTAGATGGAAGGACCAGCTTAGGGACGTCGTCTCGCCCGATAATACCACTGCCCGAGCAGCTTGGATCAAGAAGTAGTCCTGTCACGGTTTCAAAATTTTCATCCTCTGGATCCAGCGCCAGAAAGTCCTGTCCCGAAAGGACAGTTACCATTTTGTCTGCGCCAGCAGCTGAAACCATTTTTTGTAACGTTTTAGAGCGCGGAACTGAAGCGTCCATGGAGATGATTCTTGATTTCTGAATTCCACTGCCAGATTGGCTACTCTTTTGAGCTGCAAGTAGTGACGCAAGGTGAGTGGTTTTATTGCCAGGTGCAGCACAGCCATCAACGAGGTCACCGCCGGGCCATGAAGACTCGACGTCTCCTAGCAGCAAGTAAGCAGGGAAACAAGAGGCTTTGTCTTGTAAGATAATCTCTCCGGATTTATATGCTTTGGAAGACGTGAAATCGATTGCTCCGGGTGCGAGTGCCACCAGATCCGGAATATGAGCATCCAAATATATTTGATTGCCACCCTTGAGGTCGTTGAGTTGGCTGACTGTTTCAAAACCCGAGAAGGCCGTCTCCAACTGCGCAGATAGTGAGCTTTTGATATTGTTTATACGCACCCATCGGGGATACATGTTCTCCGTAAGCTCGTTTGGTGCTAGCAACGAACGCTTCTCTGTGAGGATAACAGATTGTAAGTCTTTGAGAGATGCACAATTTCGCCTCACTCGCGACTTTGTCAATTCTGCCTTGAGTCTGACTTTGTGTCTCTCCACCGCCTGGCGAAGCGGATGTGAGGCTGGAGCTGCAATTCCATTTTTGCTAAGCAATAAGTCATGCACCAGAAAGAGGCAAAGTAAAGGCGTCAACTACGATTGAACGTCAGTCAATATTTTACAGAGCTTATACGCCTGCTGAAAATCAGAAAGATCCACCTTGGGTTCTGCAACGAGAATGCCAGAATTCTCAATTACTTCTTTCAGGAGAATATCCCATTTTGAAGCCTCTGTCACTAGCGCATAGATTTGCGCTGGGGAAGCTTTCAAAGATTTGGAATTATAGATTCTGGACTTGAACGAGCCGCCCTGCTCAGTCGATGTGGAAACGATGACTGATGATGCATCGTGATAAAGCGACATCTTCTGATATTGCACTCGACATATGAACAGTGCCAGATGCCCATAACCCAGACTAAACTTTTCACGGCAGAATTTTAAATTCTAACAACAAAGTTATTGGGCGGTGAACTATCCAGCCGATTGGCTATTTCGACTCAAACGGGTAATTTACAACCCTAACCCTATAATTTAAAATATCGGAGAAGTGTTAAATGCAAGGTGATACTACCTAGGTACAGTCATGAGATTTTATAAACTTTTTCTTAGCAATGATTGAGGCGGGCTGCATTTTCCTTGATAAAGTTATCCATCGTTCCCAAAACAAGAATTACTTTCCCCGAGTGTGGTACTTACATTTTTGAGCGGGATACAACCCAAGTCGCTTGTGGTGTGCAAAGCATGCCTATATGGTTGCTTAGGTGTCCAATAATAGAGACCGCGTAAAAATATAATTCAAGTTAATTTTGAGATGATTGATATAACTATCCTTTTGGTTGTAGAGTGAGAGCAAGTATGAGTTGTAAGATAAGCTTGTGAGCCATGGAGCACCTAAGGTTTGTAGAAAATAGGATCTCCGAGAGTGATGAAAAGAGAGATCGTGTGCAACTTCCAGGAGGGCAAGTGCTGGCAGTTTGGAAGATTGTAATCGCGGAAGTTAACTTAGCAATTGGTCCTGATTTGAAAGTTCAAGGCCCCAGATCTTCTGCTCTCTGGTATACTCTTGTACTAATAAAGGTTGACGCCTCAATATCTTTCAGAGTTTGTCCATGCAGAGTATGAAACCTTGATCAAGTCGATACGGAAAGGTGAAGAAAGTAAATTTTCACTCGAATGTTATTTTACTTTGGCCACAGCATAATTCAAACATGAACATTGGGATCAGATTACTCTGAAACCTGGATAAGACACACGATGACGCCGCAGCAATGGTAAGCCATTTCAGTCAAATTACTCGAGATACTGGAACTATAACATTCAAACGATTCGTGCATTCTGTGCAATATAAGTAATCAGCTTCGTAAGTAGGTTTCACGAATAACCTGTAGGCCGTACCCGAGTGCGCAGATCAGGGAAACTCTCATCAACACATTCTACCCTTACACAACTCAAAGCAGCGTGGGCTGCATCCTGCACGTGGCAGTTTAGGTTTGTGGGTCAATCCATCTGGATTGAACAATTCTGGAAAAATTAGCAGTGGAAGCCGATTAGCAAAAAAGATCAGAATCTAACGAAGTTTGATGAGAAGTTCTCGAACGTGTGGGTTTTGATATTGAATCTTGATAATTTTGGTTAACAAGCGCGTAAAGCGATGAAATGTCACGATAAAAGAGGAGACTAAAACCCTGAACCGAAGAGCCGGGATGAGTGCACGTGTGAGCAGGATAGAATTCTGATTGCTCAATCCTGTAGCTAATAGCTCGCTCCTTCAGTCCCGTATATCGAAGCTTGGACCTTCCCGCATGGTAATCGATAATAGTTCTGTGATTCCACTCCTCGCTTCTTGCAGCGAAGAATAGTGGAAGCTGGAGGCGAAATACGTACGTATACGATAGTAACTATTGAAAACCCACTCTACGTGGCCCTTACAACGTGGAGATTCGAGATCAATGATCGAGATTATCTTTGTAAGTGGATAGTCATCGGCGAGAGAAACCTCTTTAGGCCTGAGAGAAACTAGACCCTTTATTTTCGCCTAGATTGCCTTATTTCAGCCAGCCAGATCCGAATAGTTGCCCATAGTTGCCTTGACAGTTTCAACATGCGACAAAGCCCTCCGTCTTCGCTGTATTTCAAGAGCACTACCAACTACCCCGTCTCGGTCATTTCTGACTGAAGACAACTGGGTCTTGTATCCGGAGTGGGACGTGCATATAAATATAGATACTGCCCGAGAAGGAGCCGTCAAGTGGGCTTCAAATTAGAGACCACGTGTGAGCTAAAGACTCGGTCGGGAGCAGCACGCTTTATACTGAATGAATGTAGGACGTACGTTATTTCCAGTAGGCACCTCGGTACTTTACTCTGTTGAATTTGCTTCTTTTCCGTGACCTCCATGGTGATACTCTAGTTCGAGCATAAGTATGCAGGTGAGCTACGAATGCTGTGTTATCGAAAAATCTCCAGACTGTTCCCACGTGCGAACCTTGGAGCTCCATTCACGTAAAGTTGACAGGCGTTTCGGTGTTTATTCCTAATTAGCGTAGAAGGAGGCACACTTCGCCAAGGACTATTTCTCCGGGTGATGACGGATCAAGTATCCATGCTTCTTCATCTATCGCGTTGCGAGGAATACTTTCCTCTATTTGCGAGCATCAGGTGGCTCTGGCGCTCCGGTGGCTTACGGCTGACTCGGCCATAAATCACGCCTTGGGCAGTTTCAAGTCCGATTTTCACTGACTTTGTCGTGGACCTGGTCGAGACAATTGTACAGACTCTTTCAAGCACCATGTCTTATATGATACAAATATGTATGTGCTTTATTGAGTAGCTAACCCAGCTGATGATCTAGTTATAGAGAAGGACTGTGTACAAGGTGACGCAGCTATGCGGGTAACAAAGATACAAAATACAAAATACAATCAAATGATCCATGGATATGGCATAGTGGGACCCCGTACCAAGCTTTTCACGAAATCCAATCGATCGAGCACGTTGCAAGCAAATCAGCCACTAGTACGAATTAGAAAGAGTCCGTGCTTTTGAGTGGGGACGGACGCGTGGGTCTTCTTCCCGCTTAAACCCAAATGAGCTTTTGATTTATTCCATATCGGGTATAACTCCACCACCCTAGCCGCTGTATGCGATCTGGCCCGGCTCGCCGAGTCACGCCTTGTGGAGACAGATTTAGCCAATGGAAACGCCACAGAACTTACTCTGCGGACATACAAATTTGTGATTGTAAGGGCAAGGTAAGAGCTCAGTCGGCCTATTCGTCGCCGTGCACAATGCGCTACTGCTACTATTACTGCTACTGGTACCGGTACTGCCGCTGCCAATGCCAATGCCACCAGGTAATCATAGGTTATAGCCATCCACGGCCGCGTAGAGGTTGACATGCGTAATTGAGAGGATGGCTTTGTCTTTTTCCATCCACCCTCGTTCTTGTTCTTGGTACCTGAATTATTTCTTTTTCCTTCCCACAGCTTTTTCGTCAAGATTCGGTCTATGATCTAGTATACGAAGCCGGGCATGCGCAATTAAGAAAAAGAAAAAGAACATTCAATATATTATTGGAAAGAGTCCATACCAACCATACATTACATGCCGAGTCAACGTACACCATACAGAACGAACTTTTGACTCATGGGGTAATACCTCAATACTCAGTCACATCCACGCATTCTTGCAATTATTCGACCTATCGCCCTTACTTACCAGGCTCGGCTTCTTATGTTTTAGATTCCCACAATTCGAACCAGACTTTTCAAAAGCTCCAGCCATGCTCTTCGTTGTTACATAACCATTCTGCATAACTAATTACTTTCCATATTGCGGCTATCGTTGCCGTTACCGAGTCGTTATCATTCTTCTTACCTTTCATATCATTCTTTTTATACATTTAATCGCGCCGCCACACTGCCATCTTTTTGACCTTTCGCTTTTTATGATGTCTACGGTACAATCCCAGGACTTCGAAGACTGGCCCGACTGGCCGCTTCGTGACGGCAAATATATGAGTTGCGGATCAACCACCACCGAGGACTCGGAGGCTAGCCTCTTGTCTATCAGCAGATTTCATCCCCCTCCAAGCCCGACAACGTCGATATCGCCTACGTTGAGCGATCGAAGCAAGCCCGCGACCCCAGTCGATGTAGTGCGCGTGAACTTGAGTCCCTTTGTGACAGTGTACGTATCTGTCTTTGCTTTTTTTTAGTCGTCGTTTCTTGCGCAGTCCAGTCAGACCATGACTACCAAAAAGAATACTGTTCTGATGACAAAGCTTGCGATGGGATCGCTCGGGAGGTATACAGATCCTTTGTCCGCAAGACCCGCTTGTTTCGCATGCAGTATTCGTACATCGATATAGTCAAAGAACTCAACGGCACCTTGAAACAGCTAGTTCTGGGAGGATCGAACGGTTCTCACAGCACTTTTGTGCATGACTGTACGTGAAGGCTCGAATTCCGGTCACGATAAGTGAGAGTGAAAGAATCCGAGACTAAACATCGTTACGCAATTTGTTGATAGTTGCCGGAACCCGCGTCTCTATCCCACATCTCGAATATCCTCGTCTCAGCGCAGATACTCCACATCGTGTCTCTTTTCTCGACGAACAGACGGTTCAGACTGCCAATACGTCATTCGCTACTCAACTCGCTTACACTTTTGACCATTGGGACGGTTAGTTTGTCGTTCAGGGGCATTCCCTTGTCGTGGATACGATATACGATAATCGCTTACTGACGTTCGGGTTGTATATAGATTGCGTGAGATTTCAGGAACTACTACTCTCCTCCAAACTTGTATTCATCGCTGGGATCGCGGAAGCCAAATCCAAGGGTCGCGGCGAAGAATGCATAAGTCAAAATCTCCGTCTTCTCCGTGGCCGCCACGAGCGGTTTACACTACTATTCTTTGCGAATTCCCAGCGGAAAGAGCGCAAACGATACGTTTCCGTACCGCTGAATTGCATTGACAAAATCGACATACCAAAAAAGACCAGCAAGCCGGTATTGTTATACTTGAGGCCGAATTTTGAGATCTTGGCGGAGATGAAAGTGTTACAGTTCCATTTTCTAGACGACGACGGTTGGTTTACTTCTCTCGCGCAATTTTGACTTCTGAGTACTTTGTACTGACTGGTGGAATGTAGAGCGACAAAAGTTTGGTGAAATTATTACACATCACATCGAGCGCTAGTCCGTTTAGTTGTGTCGCGAGTAATTTTTGGAATGTCTACGATCTCATGCTCGGCGTTGTTTCAGATTGTGGTTTTCGGATTGTGATGATAATGCATTTTGGCGTTTGTATATAATACTTTCTTGTGTTCTTCTTTCTACAATGGCTTGGCCGTCTCCATGTTGTTTATCTCTGTCTTTCGGCAGCCACAATACCCCCTGTGCGATGAATTTTTATGATCTTTTTTTATATTTTTATTTCCCCCCTCCTCAACTGCATCGCATAATAGAGACCGAAGGACTTGTCTTGATTCTCCCGGTTCCCGGAACACATCTCTATGCCCCTCGTCATAATGTAGTCGCACATTTAGCCAGGGAACGACTTCCGAATGGTCAAAAAAAATACGCACTATACGTTCCAACCGCTGTCAGCTGCATGTGGCCAAACTAGTCACCAAGGCTAGTTCAGCCGCTAAAGGCGAATTTTCTGATCAAAGTGACAAAATTTGCATGCTTGGGCCCCTCCTTCCCGAAAAAAAGAAGGCGTAGTTTGAGCAGAATCGAGTTAATAGTCCGCTGCTAGATCGGATGAGTTAGATTCTCGCCCTCTGGACTAGAAAATAATGCTGTGGAGCGCGGTGGGTTTCGCAGTATAGGATGCACGTGCGAGCTATCAATGTGCGAACGTAGGGCGTGGAAAGCTTTGGCGAGGGGTGACTACAAAAATATCATGTCAGTAAATCTCGCGGTAAAATCGGCTGTCTAGCCAGCAATATATTACATAAGAGTGCTTAAGTTAGTTAGCTAGCTAGTTAACTATTTAGCTGGGTTCACGAAGTAACTAGTAAATAGTCGCATACATAGGTACTAGGAGCAAGTCAGCCGGAGGATCATTTAGCTGCTTAAGAATAACTTACTTCGCGCAAGGCTATGCACGAAGATATGCGGTGGTATGTACTACAAGTACGCAGTTGATGAATTGGGGGGAGATTACTACATGTTTGATGTTTGGTAGTGACCATTTACCACGATAAATCTGTAACGCCCGTAAGATTATTCTTATTAAGGACTAGATAGGTCAACTCTGAAAAGATAGATTGATAAAGCCGGAAGATTCGGGTATTGACGGGCTGGAGGGGCACGTGTATCCAGGGCTCAATTTCGCTGGTGAAGTGCTCCGTACTACTACTTACAGAGCAAGTCAGACAACGTTAGGTGAGCTCCACACTTCGTTTCTGCCTCTCTCGTTCTCATCGAGGTCTCGTATAAGTCTTCTACATCCTAGTCGTTACTATTATGCACGGCGTCTGGTTGAATGTCTCGAGTCAGGCCGTTTACAGGGGTATACCCCGGTATGCTGCAGAAATGTCGCCAACACTGGAGATGCTTCCTACAGACAAAAATCGTGGCCCTGGATATACTCCGAACTTCAAAAGGCTCAGGTGGAGACACTAGAGAGGGGAGAGTATCCTGTCATTGTCCCAGCGGGCCACTAAATTATCACTTAAAAGTCTAATCCTGGCCATTGGCTCGTCTGGGTCATTTAGTGTCAAGCCGCCGTAAGCTCTTATTGCATGCAGAGATCTTTGCTAGTGATAGCGCGAACAAGAAAAATAGTGTGATTCTAGAGATTATGGCCTTTTTATCCACTGTGATATCCACAAGTAAGACTAGAATTTGCTTCAACTTGCCGTTTTAACAGCCAATGACAATTGTCAGCAACAACGCCTGTCTATGCGTCGCCGTGGTTGGAGGAAAACTACCTAGCATTCGGCATCGGCCTTCTCCCATGAGCCTGGTTCGGAGCTAGAGTCCTTTCCAGGGCACGAGTTGAACATTGGCCTCCGTGCGCTGATTGCTAGTCTCTACAGCGTAAGTGGCAAGAGCCATAATATATGAATCGCACCGGATTGTGAAGAAAAAAAAGGAAAAAGAAAAGAGACCCAATTACAAGCCCAAGAAAGAAAGTACTCCACCAACCTTGGAAGACTTAATTGTTATATACCAGGTGCATCTTTAGCCGTCTTTCTAACCCTCCAAGGTTCTTGAGACATCTTGCGGCACCGGAAAAGTCGGAGTCAAATTCATTTCGATTTTACCTATATCAATCTCGGAAACAGGTTGTCACCGTTGTCCCTACTTTTCTTATCTACAATAACCGGCGACAATCGAATCATTCACTCACAGACTTGTTCCTTGCGGTATTAAGCGAACAACAAACTCGAAATTGAACGTTTAGCAAGAAATCGAATCTGAGGAAGGATTCAAAATTGCCCGCCATGGGCCGCATGATGCATCGGTTGTATAAAACCGATAGAGCCCGCGATTTCGACCACGAAACTGTATGCTCGATCATTCCGGAGAAGCACAGTACAGAGAAACATATTGACTGGAATGAAATACAGGACCGCTATGTACGCATGCAACAGATCTACGAGACGATTGATCGCCAAAAATATCAATGGGTCGTGGTTCTCGTAGCTGGCGTCGGGTTCTTTCTCGATGGATATACTGTATGTCACCCGAAGCCTTTTCCTCCAACACAGTACAACATATGAGCTGCAAGTCGCTGATTATATCTTTGCCGGGTCATAGCTATTTGCGAGCAATGTCGCTCTTCCCATGATATCCTATGTCTACTGGCATGACGATGTCGGTTCGAAAAAGTCAACCTACATCAACATGGCCACGCTCGCAGGCACACTCGTCGGTCAGATCATGTTTGGATTTTTAGCGGACAAGAATGGGCGAAAGAAAATGTATGGTGCGGAATTAGTTTTGTTGATTGTGTCCACTCTCGGTGTGACTATGGCATCCACTGGTACACACGATAGCATGAGCATTTTCTCCTGGTTGATCTGGTGGCGCATTACGACTGGTATTGCTGTCGGTGCTGATTATCCGCTCAGCGCGGTGATCACTTCAGAGTGAGTTTCAGAAAAATTGTCTCTCGGTGGTTCTCAACTATCCTGAATGCATCAAATATTGACCGGCAAAAGATTCGCACCCACAAAGCATCGTGCTCGCATGTTAGCTTCGGTTTTCTTTATGCAGCCGCTCGGTCAGTTGGCAGGTAATGTCGTCGCTGTCATCGTGATTGCTGCCACCAAAAGTCGCGTAAACGACGACACCGTTCGAGCAGTGGACATCATGTGGCGATGGGTTATTGGTATTGGCGTTATTCCCGGTGTCATCGCCTCCTTGTTCAGATTTGCCATTCCCGAGACACCCCGTTACCTTCTTGATATCGACAACGACCCTATCAAGGCTGAATTCGATGCAACGACGCTGTTTGGTCCAGATCAAGATAACGTTGAGCTGGGCAGCGAATTTGATGCCCCTTGGGACGGCACGACGTTGCCGAAAACAGCATCATCATACTCATCTTATACTAGCGGTGGTGCCGGCCCCAATGCCTCGTCGGAAGACGCTGGCAGCATCGCTCCCAACACGGAATATACTCTGCATCCACCAACCTTTCAATCCCACTGGCGAATCGTCTGGAACGACGTAGTTTACTACTTCTGGAACGAAGGCAATTGGCGAACTCTACTTGGAACCTGTATTGCGTGGACACTGCTTGATTTTGGATTTTACGGCATCCAGCTGTCCAACCCGCAATTTCTTGCAAAGACATGGGGTACTTTGAACCTCCATGGAGCGGCTCCATCGTGGGAAACGAACGACAGCGGTACCGAAAATATTTACACCATGTTCTTGAATACATCAGTTGAAGCCATGGTGATTCTGAATGCGGGAAGTGTCGTCGGAGGACTACTCCTGATAGCGTTTGTGCCCAAGTTGAATCGGGTTCATTTGCAAAAGTATGGGTTTTTGGCATTAGCGGTTCTATTCATTGCCATGGGCGTTATGTTCATCACAGTCCACAAGGAAGGACCTGTGGCGGTTGCTCTATACATTATCGGCCAAATTCTGTTCAATTTCGGTAAGCCTCTCAAATGACTGTCTCTCGTATTCATCCCAATTTTCCCCCTTTCGTGACTAACACCTGACAGGCCCGAACGCAACCACATACATGCTTCCAGCTGAACTTTTCCCAACTCGTTACCGAGCAACTTGCCACGGTATCAGCGCCGCCTCGGGCAAATTCGGCTCAATTTTGGTCCAGATATTCACCATGTACTACAACATCGGTAGTACCTCAACAGATGTGAGCAAAACACGACGTTACGGTACGATTTTGGTGGTGTTTAGCGTCGCGATGATCCTTGGGTCAATCGTTACCCATTTCCTTATTCCTCCAGTCCAGCAGCCCAAGCGAGCCAAGACAGGTCGATTGGCTAGAGAATGCTCTAGTTTCTGTTTTGAAGAGAAGGAAAAGACTCTAGAAAAGTTGGCTTTAGGACGACTAGGCGAGAGTAGTCGGTATGCCGTAAGGAGAACGAGATCTGTACATCGTTTGCCTGTTCGGAGATTTTGATTTTCCACTTTCTATTGCATTCTGTCGTTTATCTTTTTCGTTCGTGTATCTATTTATACCCTGGGAGATCTTTCGATCATTTTCTTGACTTTGGTGACCGGCACACTTAGACTACTGCATCTATACTGAATTTCACTTTGAGATGATGGCGTGGAATTAGTGAAATATTACTTTATTCGATATATTCGGAGTCAAACTTCTCATTTCAATGGTCGAATACGTAGTGTAATACAGTTCGATGCATCCGGGAATAGCTCAAGGGTGACTGCCAAGTTTGAGCTTTGTGAATCTTTCTGGTGAAAATAGAAACTAAATATACACTTAGTGAATAAGAAAGAATTTGAAGTATATTTCCATTCCAGGCTGCAGACAATCTGCTTTGTGCTATCTAATCTACCTAGCTACTAGCGATTAATATAATTGGCTGTCTGACATACATGACATTCAAGAATTCTATGACAAGGGCCTCTTCATCATCCTACATATCCAGCGAAGATAGAATTCAAGGGTCTATTTACATGACCATTTTCACCTTCAACTTGTCCCCACTCTCAATCTCGTCTTTCCGCTCAAATAACTCTGACATATCCCAGGTAGCACTGAGGTAACGTCCATTCAGCCACATGTGCCTCTGTTGAGTCAACCAGACAAAAGTGTCTGCAGCCAGCTCCGGAGTATCAATGAGCACTCGGCGCATATGATCCGGCATGTTCTCTGAAAGTGTTGTCGGTATAGCACCTGGATGAATACAGATTGCAAGAATCCCCTTATCGCTGTACTCTTTAGCAATGAATTCGGTGAGTCTCAATACAGCCAACTTAGTGGTTTGATAGGCCGATGCTCCTGGCTGGACGACATGGCCACCAAGCGAGCCCACGTTGATGATTGTCTTAGTCTCGCTCTGTAGCACAAGAGGTAGAAATGATCGAGTCACAAGGTAAAGTCCCTTGACGTTAATTTCCCACGTCTTCCACCAGTCGGTCAGATCGCTTTCGGTAATATTCAATCGTTTCTCGAGATATCCGGCATTGTTAATGAGGATGTCTATTTTATCGACACTTTTGCGGACGGTATTGGCAGCATGCTCAACACTTTTTTCATCCGTGACATCCACTATTAATTTGATTACTCGTGGGCTTGAAATTCCAGATTGTTTCGCTATTGCAAGTATCTCGGATTCAACCTCGTCAAGACTGGTTCGGGCGGCGATGATAATAGTTTCGGCCCCGGCTCTGGCAAAAGATATAGCAGTTGTGCGACCAATCCCTTTAGAAGCACCACTTATGAAAACAGTTCTTCCTCGATGAGATGCGCTTGCAATCGCAGGGTAAGTGTCGTGGTGAATGGTGGACGTAAAAGCATACTCTCTAGGAGGTTCCATATTGTTCAACCTCGGGCTAGAATAAGATATTCTTCCTTGTGAATATACTGGTTGTTGATAAACAGGTAGAAATTGTAACTGACGGACCAAATTCGAAGAAATAAAATTTTCTAAATGCACAGAATCAAGTCAGTCTTCTTATATAAATAGACCTACTCGTCACAACTGAATTCAATTATTGAGAATTGGTCCGGACATTATCCGGAGTTAAGTTACGGTAACTTGAGAAGCGACGGATTTGAAAATTTTGTGATCGCCGATTGGTCCGCTCTCAAAAGTTCGTGCATAGAAGAACAATGCATTATTTTTCCATTTATGCTCAGTGGTGAAGTTTTGCACTGCGATTCGATCTTCAATAATGATCATGGTGATATGTATGTGTCTGAACTTCTCAATCGGGCGAATAACAGATCCCGAAGTGATAGTGTCGGGCGCCTTGCGTGACCGTGTCGATCTCGACCGATTCGGATTTTTTTTGCAAGAAAAGTAAACAGGAAGGTAAAAGACTTTCTCGGGCTGAAAAAATAATTCTAGACACATCAATGAATTATTCATGCAGCTCAATGACAGCAGTTGCATCAAGATCATACGATGATCGTCTAGCGATGGATCCCGCGAACGGTGATGATATCCGAATTACAGAGAATATATCCTGAAGAGATACCAGGAAATGACTTCTCTGTATTGAAACTCAGTCCCTTGGTATCATGGTCTGAGCTATCACCTGTATGTCTTCCGAGCGAATAATCGTGAACGGCAAATCGTGACATCCAGTATGGTGTATCAATCGTCCAAGCAATAAATGGTTGCGCAAGCCGTTTGTCACCGGAAACAAAGAAAAAGTTCTTTCACATACACCATAATCTTTGTGAGATATAATGCATATGCATATGCATTACCTGGCTATCGATTCATCTCGAGATCGGGGCGTTACGTACGTGGATACGACGGAGGTCGGATCGCGGCTTCAGGAGTTTCTGTCGTAGAAGTAGGATTTTTTCACGAAACGAAGAAAATCAAATTCCTACCGCAGGTTCAGACAGGGTGGCCAAGGCTCGGAGACGTTCTCGCTGTCTAGTCTGCGATGAGATGCAGAAAATTGGATCAATGTGACTCATGTTTGTAAGGCAGCGCTCGTTTCATTCAAATAGTATCTTAGCACGCCACGAGATTAACGGCGATCTTGACAGAAGTTACCACAACCGCTTGATGAAGTACTTGCCTTATATATGGTAGACTCTTCCAAGGTTAGTCGCTGATGCCCAAAAATCAGAATGATATTGGCTAGCATAATCTGAGCAGTGCCTATGCATCGACTTTCCTGCGGATCAAATATTCCATAGAACGAGTTGCCCACCAATGAAATGGTGGATGAGATAAAATAATTCTATATTTAAAGCCTGCTCCTGGGTGGCAGAGGAATATATTTGATTTATAAGCCCAATTGTAAGTGTATTTGATGAATTGGTAGTCAATTACGGGCGAGACCGGGGCCCCGAGACATGAAAACTCGAGCAATTTTCATCCCAATAACTTAATAGTCTACTGCAATAAGAACAGAAATGAGTTAGACGCTTTTCTCTGGTCATCCTCCGAGACTCACTTAGGAGATCTAACCCGGGGAATCCTGCCCAGGCATCTTAGCCAAGTTGCATGGCCACACTTCCCTGTTGCCGTGTGCGAGCCTCCAACAAGTTGCAGAACACGTTATGAGCGTACAATAAAAGTACTCCACTCCCCATCCCCCTCATGATTTTCCATGGAACTGTTGTCATTGCGCAATCAGCCGAAGGTGATAAGAGTGAATATTGAATATTTTGATGGTTATTTTTAATGCCAAACAATAGAGTCTAATCCCGATACGGGATAGTGGATGTCACTAATCTGCCAGACCTCGGATCCGATAGTGATTGGCCAGATTCTGCTTACTTTGTAGAGTTCTCATTGGCCAGCTCGGGTTATGACATCAAACTTCTATTCGGCCTTACCATTTATGGAAGTAGCTTACTCTTTTAGGTAAGTTTAGAGCGTGCCTTTCTGTACCCTAATTTCTTCAAAATCTTCGCGGTCTTCTAGACTATATCGCTTGTATTTTCTCCGCCTACTTTCTTCCATAAGGCCAACTCTCTGAAACGCCCTTGTCTTTCTTTAGTGGACTCCTTCAGTGTCTAGAGCGTGGCTATGTTGCAGTGGTTTGCAGTGGAACTGCTTAGATAGCAGTTTTGTGCCGGCTTGTCAATTCAGGGGGGTCGACCATCCAGCAGGCATATCATGCCATGGCTGACCAGTTGTCTTTGACAAACTGTATGCTTTATAATGGAGTGAAATTCCCCTCGAAAGTTCATAATTTTATTTACATTTCATGATCATCTTTGACTCTCCGATTTTATCACCACGAATGAATTGATTCATTGAAATTCCTTATTCCTCCTATACTGCTTTCTCACAAAGGCACCAGAGGAACGAAACCTTCCCACTTCATCTTTTCTTTCCACACACTCTCTCTTCAAAGTTATCAAATTGGAGTTCCTGTTGCCCTCGACCCGAAATATCCTTTATCACAAGTTCGATTCCAGAAACGTCCCGCCCAGTATTGACGACTCTAAACCCTCTCGAATAGAGAAGTCATCAAAAGATCTCCGCCTCTCTGTCTCGTCACTTCGAATAACCGACTATACCAGTATTCCATCCATACCCTATTTCATATCGCTCCTCAACGAGACGTCACTTCGCTCATTACTCGATAATTCCAGCCCAAAGCAAACATGTCGGATTCAATCGGTGGCCTTAGTGTTGGGATGGTTAACCTGATCGTGGTGTTAGTGATACTTGGACTTGCGTTTTTTACGGCCATGGGCTGGGGTTTCTATCGAATGGTCAGGGGGGACGATATGAATTTTCTTGGGCCCCGAGAGCCGGGTCCGGATCAAATCAATTACATGCGACAAGTGCGATACAGGACGAGGCTGGCTATGTTTGGGTCCAGCAAAGAGGCATTCAAAAGCAGAGACTCAAGGTTGACAGAAGAGGGCGAAAGTTCGGTTCACTATTGAGTGCACGATACTCGGGACCGATATCATGGTATCAAATTGTCCGGATACATCATTGTGAAGACGATTTTCAAAAGTTATTGTATACGAGCTATGAAGGAACCCCAATTTGCAATTGATCGCATTAACACTTGCTGCAAATTTTGAATTTCAGACTTTGTTGAAAGGGTGTTACTTTAAGGTTTTTCATGTCTCGTACCTACGTTATGAAGTACTTGAGAACTAGAGTACCTATGAAGGTGCGCAGCGGCTAAACTACAATAAAACTTTTGATGAGGCTGGTGTCTATTGACGAAATGGTCCACGAAATGTAGACCCCTTATTCTTGAGTTCTTAATAAAGTGCATCCCAGGCAAATTGACCTTGATGACTGGAAGCTTAAAAACACTCAACTTCCCATGGACCCAGCTACACAGAAAAAATTCAACCATTCTTAGCATTAGCTGTGGCCGATTCTAGAAGTAATCGTAATGCCGGTGGCTGAATTTGTTGGTGTCGTGGACACTTGCATAGTTGTCGATACGTCGTGACACGTCAGGTTTGTCGCTGCAGTGTGGTATCCATCTACAGTTAAAGGATTTGAGTAGCCAAATGGTTTTTTACATTTCCCGTAATTGAAGTTTGATTCCTAATTACTTTACCTTATCGAGTATCTTGGTAAACCTAGTGTTTGTTGATACTTCAAGAATGACCAATTTTCATTCAGGTCGTCTCTACCACAAGCTCTAGTTGTTCCAAATGTGCTCTGGAGCCTCCTATTATCCATTTTAAGAAGAAATTGATTTGCCTAACATCTTGACATTCTCTAAAGAAATTACCCAATCAAAATCTTGGGGCTATGGACTCGTTTCTAGCGACTTCAGTTTCAAAAAGAAAGAATTTCCAAATGGATTCCTTAGGACAAGAAGATACGTACTCAGAGGGGATAGAATATTTGAACGAAATTAATTTTATTCCAATACCTCACACCAGAGAAATAGATCAAATGTTTTTATATAACCTTTAACTTTTTGATCTTATAGTGGAAAGCATACTTTCACGGCGTCAGATACAGGAGCCACAAAAAATCACACGAGTTGCTGAACAGAGCAAGCTTCCGCGCGCAGATTGACGTACGCCATGGGAGATCCAACAATATTTCAAGGTCTTTAGGTCTCGGAATTTGTGCTTTTAGACTAAGGAGACGATTTTATTTAACATCTATCATCAGATCCAAGATGGTACTAAGATAATCGAGCATGATACTTGAGGCAAGCCCTAGGAAGTTACTGACCTCGGGAGCTGTTCGGAATGCGGACCTTACACTGTAAGCTCACATAAACGCGTCTAAATTGGTTAAATACACTCAAGAGAGTAGTGTCTTTTACAAAGAGATTCTCGTCGAATGATTCTCTAAGTTTTCTAGATTGCAGCTTGTATCTAACCCTAACCCTAAATTCATTTCCAACAATTATTTCTCAGCAAGACATCACGAGAGAATACTGCGATGTGCATTGCGTCGAGGATTTGCAGAGCTCTGTAGATCTTTCCCCATATATTTTATTTGGTGCGGGAAATTATGGCAGATCACGTTCAGCTGTCAGCCTCAGTGGGACCTTGCCAACCATTGGCTAACTCTTGCAAACAAATGAAGGGACCAGTGTAACAAAGGATGATAAATACCTCGGGGAAAACCTCCAGGGCTCTTGTTTTTCGTTCAGCAGACTATCCATCTATTTATCATCTTCTCTGAGAATCTCCTCAATATTTGCGGCTGGCCTTCTCGCACTTAATTCAAGATTGTCTTCGAACTTTGATCAACATGTCGGTTCCCATCGTCGACCTCTCACCTTTTACCTCCGATCCCCCAGATGATCAAAAACTGAGAGAAGCAGCTGGAAGTCTTGCGGAAAAATTGCACGAAGGGGGGTATGTAGGTATAAGTGGCCATGGCGTGCCTCCAGAACTACTACATCAAGCCTTCGAGATGTCCAAGGCATTTTTTGATCTCCCTTACGAAGACAAGATGAAGGCACCTCATCCTGACGGAACCGTACCTCATCGTGGTTATTCAGGTATTGGCAGAGAGAAAGCATACGCCAAAACTGCCCGCGAAACAAAAAATGACTCTGTGGATGACGCAGACCACGGCCCCACGGATTACAAAGTCAGTTTTTACTGTTGATTCTTGGTTTTTCAAACGGCTGAATACGCCTGCTAACACCAATACTCTGATTTTTATAGGAAAGCTACGAGATTGGGAGCGACGAGAATTCAATTCAGTATAATATTTGGCTTCCAGAGGAAGTTTTACCTGGATTTCGAGCATTTTATACGAAACTATTCTGGGAATTGAATAAAACGTCGAATGCAATTCTCGACGCTCTAATCATGAGTCTCAATTTGACCGCGAACGAGGCTCAGTCCATTCGTGCTTTACATACCGGTCACGACAATCAGCTTCGATTACTTCACTATCCTCCTATTACTCGCGAGATGCTGCTCGAAGAGAAGGAACTTGGTCGTCTCGGAGCACACACTGATTGGAGGTTTGTATGACATCCAAGATAAATCGCAAAGGCACTAACGATGGAAATAGTACCTTTACTCTTCTCTTTCAAGATGCCAATGGAGGATTGGAGTTCCAAAATCGACAGACCGGGGCCTTCATTCCAGCGGTTCCGGTAGACAGTGTTTTGTACATGAACATCGGTGATATGTTCGAACGTATCTCGAATGGTAAGAACGAAAACAACTTGATTCGATAGACACAGTCCAGACTGTAGACTGATCACTTGGTGTCAAGGATACTATCCCTCCGGTCGCCATCGCGTGGTTATTTCTGGGAAAGAGCATGGAGGAGAGACACCAGTTCGGTACTCGATTCCGTATTTCTTTGTCCCGACGGCGGATGGAGTGATTGAACCGCAACCCTCTCTGGTTGCAGCACACGGCAAGCAGGTTTATAAGCCAGTGACTTTCACGTCATACTCGGAGGAAATGTTCCAAGCAACGCAGATTCGGGAGTAGACATCAAGTTCTATTTTGTCTGATTTGATCTTATCCAGTGGCTCAGTTCGTAAGTATGATTTCGTGGGATCCAAGATTGTAGTATTGCCAAATAAAGCAGTGTGAATCGTTCTATGAAAACTCCTCATATCTCGTTACTCTCCAGATCTCTCGTCATAAATGATTTTTGGCCGTTGCTCTTCCGTATAGGCTGCATTTCCAATTCCATTTCGTCAGCAGGCATGATCTTGGACTCTCGATCAGATGCCGTTGACCCAATAGGGGCGGCTGTACTGGGTGTATTGCTGAGGTTATTGCGGGCCCCAGCGATCCTTTCGTTAGAATTGAGCGATACATTCAACCAGAATTCGCGAAAATTCTCAATGAGGTTTTGTACTGCCCAACTTTTGCGAAGTCCAGACAGAGATGGCAAACAGACCGCAACCAGAGCAAAACAGGCTTCGTTAAACATAAAGTACAGACCTGCTGTTGACACGTCTTTTGGAATGTCAGTAAAGCATGAGTGGACCTCAATTATTGCCGAAAAAACTCACAGTCTTGATCTGCTGTTGCGAGAAACTCCACTGCGTATCTCTGTCAGATTCTCTTTTCCAATAGACGCAACGACAGTCGGGCTCTCGTACCTTTAAGCTCCTCCACTATGATTACCAGCCGTGTGATTGAAGCTGCGACAGCACTGAACAGTTTAGTTGGGGGCAGTCCAAAACGAAGTAAAGACACAAAGGATACATTACTTACAGGCCACCTAAAGTGAAAATGCCTATGACCAGAAACTTCTTTCCTAGCGACAAATGCATTCTCATAATCTTTTGTTTAACCAATTAGTGTCAAATTCAACGAAACTCTGACAATGCCAACTAGGAACTTCCATCATACTTACCCAGGGCATCGGAAATATCAAGATGATGAAATCCATAATGAAGTTCGAGATTGAGAGCGAAAGATCAATTTGTGACAAATCGGCCGGACATTTTAGCTGGTTCTCTAGATTGGTCCAGAAATAGTCAAAGTGGGTGTTACACGCGAAGAGAAAGCTGAAAAAGAAGCCCAATCCCCAGATCGAGATGAGAGCAATCAACAGATAAATCACCACGTTGGCCACAGTTGATGCGGATCGGAAAATGCGTTGATAGAAGAGCATGCAGCTGATTTTGATAAATGTCAATGCGGCAGTTTGCAAAAGTGTAATAGCCATATACGCCTGAAACTCGCCGATTGTCGTAAGTCCCGTCAGTATTTTGTATCCGTACATCATTCAAGTATCTTCATTTGGAACACTTCGAGACTTACTTTTCGAGTCACTGTTTGCGGCACACTCGTAGCGACGGCTTCTCTTCCTGGTTCTGGCTTCGGGGTTGGATAGCCCAGAGCATGTTGTGCCACACCTGCCAGGATTGTCGCAGCCATACCAAAGATGAGCACCTTTCAGCGAGTTAGCAACTTGCTTTCTAAGTAGATGAATGTCCACGGGTGCATAGGTGTATATTATGCCTAGGCGTATGATCGGAATGGGATTTTCTTACCAGCGCTGGAATCAAGATCCAATCGTCCGGACCATATCTATTGCGTTGAGATCTTCTGACTGCAAAGCGACTTAGCACAATCGCCAAACAGACAGGCGGCCATATTGTGCCCGCTGTCCATAACAGAGGCGGTTGAATCTGAAGAGATGCCATAGGGCTGGTCTATCCGTCAAAGCAATGATACTGGCCGAACGACAATTTGTTTCCGTCGAATGTTATTATCATTCTCAGCAATCATTCAGTATTGTCTTCAAGGCGTGACGTCAAATATGGAAGTGCTAGTTTCTCATGCCTTGCGTCGGGTAGAGATCGTGCTGGAATATGACCTGGAATACAGCTTGATTGCAATGGAAAGATCCTGATTCGATATTTATGCTTAAATCGATCTTAAGAATCATAATTTTCGAGGTTTCATTCAAGGTAGTATTGTCGAGGTTACTCAAGGAGCTTTATGTGTGTTACACAATAGACATTCTTGTGTCCTCCCGCAGAATACCAATCGGTCCACGTCTATGACTGTCCAGGGTGGATTGTAAGTAATTTCCATCTCTAGGAAGTGATCGCAACACGATTCAAGACATCCTGTTGACTTTCCATTTTTGTTCCAATCCACAGCGTCGGTGTATCATAGTAGTTTCCACCTGTGTAGCCAACGGGGCACAATTCCGGGCGCATATCGTAAATCACTTGACAGCTGGATTCGACCAACCAGTTGCAGGGCAAATGCAGCTGAATGCAGGCAACCCGTATTCAGCTATCTTTATTGGATGCGTTATCCCGTGCTTCTCCGCAAGCTGAAGGATGAATTATTCGCAAAGACATGCATACTTCCAATGTTACCAATGGCATGTGCAGGAAAATATATGCATCCTAATTTCGTTCTGCACAAAGTGGTCACCTTTTTCGGAGTGACCGACTAATTGCAGATCTCTCAAATGGCCCACGCATAAGTGCAACCCATTACTACCTACCTACCCTACTTTGCAATGAACTTATGTTTTTCGATTTCTTTCTCAACTACACATGCTGATCTTTATTCGAACTATACAAGCAACCCAAAAGTCACCTAGAATAGGTAAATTAGAACCTTGGAAATCCCGAAACCCTGACCCCTCCCCGCTGCGCCCCCTGCTTCAAGCTCAGCCTTGTGCTTACCGCCGATCCCTTCGCACAGACTTCCCAATTCATCTCGAAGGACCCGTATCCTTCATCAAGTCCTTAGGATCCATATTTCGAGCTTCCAGTAAGGGCACCAGCGCTTCCCAATCGACACATTGCCGTGTAACTTTTGCGCTGACTGTGACTGGATGATATACATTGCCTGACCAAAAATAGGGATGCGGATTCAGGTCCGGATAGCATAGTAAAGACGACCGAATGGATTCCAAGCAGTGAACTTGAGTATTGTCAAGTCAGTTTTTTTGTGTCTGGTAATTGTTTTCCACGAGGAGACCAGAAGAGGAAACAAATAGTTCTGGTTAGATAAGTAGCAGGGTAAGCTCACAGCTATGCATCCGATTATACTCCAACTCATCTTCAGAAGCATCTGGATAGTAATACTCGGGATACATCATCTGGCGTATACGTCGCTACGATTCGCACCCCATTAGCAAAAACCACCGACAAGTCTTCGAGAGTCCTCATTCCAAGGTCACTTTCGAGGCATCATACAATAGAGTACGTACCAGACAATGTAAATTATGAATGATGCCAAGTTCAGTCGCAAAGTCTTCCCCGGGTTGCGCCAAGATGCTATCGGTAAGGTTCAAACGTGCAGCTTCGTAGCGATGGAGACGAAAAGATCGCGCTGAAAGAAACGCAGGTGTTTTAGTCTTTAATCGAAAGGGCTTCGATTGAAAATGGGAGAGAAGAGAGGAAAAAGAAAATTTACGGCGTATCAGCTTATTCCAAGCAATATCGGATTCGTAGCTGGGTTCACCAAAGAAGAGATGAGTATCCCAGCCATCGGGGTCCAAGGACTCGATTTTGTAGGAAGCATGATGATTCAGCGGTGCTAGGAGTATGAGTTAGTCTTTTATGGCTTTCTTTTGTTTGCTATGCTTGGGAGATAGGGTTTCTTACATTCGAATGTGCCAACGAGGTGTGCATCATGGTTCACAGGCGATGACTGAGTAGGCTTGCTCGGTGAGGGTTTTGAGGTGACGAGAATGAAAGTAATAGTGGTGAGAAGAAAGAAGACAGTGTGCATCAACCCAGTGAGTATCCAGTGCTTGTAAGACCGCCGAGGGATATGCCGTTCCAGCTGTTGTTTTTCGCAAGTTGGACATTTTGAGAGCAGTCCTACTTCGTCTTCGTTGTAGGCTTCCATGGTAGAGATATTAAATTATTGTATGATGAAGTTTTTCAAAAATCCACTTTGCCAGGGCGTATGTTCTGGCACTATATCACCATAGATCACGACAGGTCAATCGAGGAAGTGTTAAATCGAAAATCGACCGGACTGGATTTACTTCTGCCTCTTCCTATTTCCATGAGGAGGCTTTTCAAGGCTTCCCAGATTACGCCTTACGTACGGTCCCCAGGCAAGGCCGTCACTGTCAGTCAGCTGGAACAATTCAGCTGAATGTACTCTATCACCATGCAGACGAATGAAATCGCTGTATCAGCCGCAGGAACCATGCAACAAAAAGAACGCCTAAACTAAAATGTGTCAGCTGCAGTCGGGGGCTACCCTTGGGCTTCTCTACGCGGCTATCTTGTCAGCCTCCTAAATGCTGAGTCCAGCCGCAAAGGGCTGAATCGATCCCTGATCAGCCGCCTAAGCTTTTAAAGAAGCTTCTTTTCCCTTCAAGAGGGTTACTTTCTCCTTGACACTACACACCCGAGACTCCTGTCATAGATTCTTTCGTTGAATTCCGTCTTTACGAAACCATTTGAGCTATTTGAGTATAACTTCCACCAGTCGCAATCAAGTTGACCATGCGCGTCACGACTATAATCTTCTGCCTCGGCTCAATCGCAGCCATGGCCACTGCACTTCCACTCGGTAAGGTTGAGAATGATCAAAGTGACACGTTGAATTCTTACTGATGCCAATTCAAATATATAGTGGCCTCTCCTTATGCTGCTGGCAGTGAAGACAAAGCCGCGCCACCACCCGAAGATGTTCTTCCAGGCATTACGGTTGACTATTGAAAAGACTCGCGGAAATTGTTGACGGTTGAAAATGACCGGTGGGGGATTGTTGATCCTGTTTCATGTTATAAGCCCAGGCGTATCGGTTTCAACCGAGTTCCAAGGTTGAAGCTGGGAACAAGCTTTATTTTTGGAATTATGTACCTGGATGTGAAACCAAGCCTTTAAGACTTTCCCAGTCCTCACAATCTATTATCTTGAGGCACTTTTCAACGAACTCCACAGACTGTCACTATTCCATCGGTGCAGCTTCTGTAGACAGAGATATAGTCCAGTAGATTCATAACCTCCGTGAAAATACCGCCAGAATATAAAATCCCTTTCGCACCAAATGTAGATACAACAGTATCAGTGCCACATGTTACCAGAGTCTTCTGGTAATCGTCACTTGGTCATCTCAATTTGCTCCATCCTCTGGGCTCAGCGAGTTCTTGAGCATAATTGGGAGATAGGGATGTTCATTATCCGTGAATTCAGTTGACCTTCAATACTCGGTGTAACGTAGCATGATAACCCTTCGAATTCAAAGAGCCGAGACTTTATAGTCTGTAAATAGACTGGTAACGTTGTGTCAGGCCGTACTTGCAAAACGACAAGTTTGCTTATGACTCGAGACCAAGAGCGAGTAATGTGATAAAACGAGAAGCTCCGGTCATCCACAAAGAGGACAAACTTGACAAGGACCGGTTTGTCTTCTCATCCTTCATGACTTATGTTCGAAGCAATAAGCCGAAGCGACTTCAGATACGACTGAAAGAACATTAGACGCCTCCAGCTGGCTTGCGAAGAATGCCTGGCAAAGGTCGACGAGTCATTGTCGTTAACTGGATATGATAGTGACGACTTCCATGATAGACTTTGGAGAGGATCTTCGTTATAGTTGGAGAGCCCGCTGGCAATAATGTGCTGGATGCTAGAGACCGGCTGCTTGGAACACTGAATATATCCATAGATACTGTGGTGATAAAAAGACATGAATCTACCGAGCCAGCTCGGTCAAGTCAGTCATTGCACGATTATATCCATTATCTCTATGAATAGGAAACGATCAATGACAATTCCACAGCCGTTGAATATGAAAATTTAGTATATTCAAAAATGCGGTGTACATGAATACACGACAAGGCATCCAATGAACTTATTGTTTGAAGCGCCGTGGAATACCTGTGATTTGACACTGACACATTCGAGGATGAAGTTAGAAGCGACTAACCGTGTTGGTGTTGACATTGATAGAAAATGGAAAGTGGGCGACGATCATGGTTTATAGAGACTAGTCTAGATGAGGAGTAGCGCAATTTCATCCCGCAGCGGAGAGCTGTCTAGCTCTTGATTGGATGAACTCGCCGAGAATTTAAGGCAGGATGGCATGTGATTCGCGTTTCTGACGGCCGCTTATCGCAAAGCCATGATTGGTCGGAAGGTATATTTCAGTCCCGTGATTGGCCTCTTACGACTCTCTCTTTTTAGGCTGAACTGTCTGGACTCTGCAGCACTTCGTATATATCCTGCATCCCGAGACTGTCAAGCTGTAGTAAGTCAAAGTCATTCTCGTTACGGATTGTGGTAACGGTCACTATACTGGTATTGATTCTATCCACGATTACTTCGCCAAGCTTCAAAAATCAAACTCAGAAAGAAGAAGAAGAAGAAGAAGTAGAAGAAAAGTCATACTTTCCCAGCCATCCACTCTACTCCGATCAATTGCCGGCCGGGCTTTGATGGTTACCCCTTTAATACTAGCGCAGTGGCCCCGATTTAGTAATAAATTGCGGCCGAGTGGCCAGCTTCTTCCCGGTTTAAGCAGTTTCTCACGTGTGACATGAAAATGAGAATACTACGTCCGCTACCTAATTTTAGGAGAAGGAGACTAAACCAGAACAGATTCCGATAAATTCTTCTCCTCGGAAGCTAGGTTAATTGGCATTGGCAGATATTTCAATTATGCCTGTACGGAGTAATTGAGTGGTTGCTCTGAAATGGACCAGACTATCGCCGAGCGGTGTGCTTGTGTTTGGTGGTGGTGCTGGTGGTGCTGCATTCCGGCCAAGGATTCCATGTTCGGTCCTTCGTAGTGGCGCACTGTCCCGCATGTCTGAAGATCCCATCGTCATATCGGATCATATCATATCTCATATCATATCATATCGTATCGTTTCCCGTCCCAGTCTGACGGGTTGAATTGAATTGAACGGCATCCGTATAGAAAAAGAAAAGAGAAAAAGAGCAAAGTTCAAGTCTTGACACACACGAGACGCTGAATGGTCCGGCCCGAATATCGGAAAAGGACCCATTAGTTAAGCTAGCTGTTGGTACTTGACTAGCCGGTTCCACTTGAAACGGTGGTTACACTGCTGGTTGGTCCATATTGAGGCTCCCCAGTCACTATTTGACTTGGCGACCCGCTCATACTTCCAAAGTCACTACTCCGTACGGAATATTACGATTCCACGGATGTGGTCGACAATAATATCGCCTTACGCTTGGCTCCACGAGATCTTCATGTTGGTGATGGCCAGCGATGTCATTCAAGGAGGATTGTAATCCGGGAGATTTTTATTTCCTAGTCAAGCAATCACTCAGCCATATTTTGTCGTCATTAGCTATGATAATGGGGAATGAGAGAGACAGCGTTATGACGGTATCATCTAGGTACTACGTAGTTCAAAGCTCACAAAGTACAGGGCACTCCCCACGAAGTACATAGGACAATTGCAAAGATTGATACTAGACCTACCGTTAAATGGCAAGAAAGGATCCGGGGTGGGACCGTGTTCGTACGACAGACTCGAGTGGCGCATTCTAGGGCTTCTGGACTTTTCTGATATTCACGTCCTGACGGCCCTTGCAACGCCTGGATGCTCGACTGTACATAGTACCCTGCAAAGTATCTTTGATTGATGGATCTAGATGAAGAACTCAGTAGCCTCGCGGTCATTCGTTTTTCTGTTCCAAGGTTGTGGACGGATACTGGTTCGATTGGATGGGCGCATACTGCCACCCATCTGCCGTAGGAAGCTTCGGACCGTCGTCATCTCGAGTCGGCAGACTTGCCACTATGTACGTAGTATCGAAATGTTTCATTTGTGTCCAAGTCCAATCGCGTTGGACTGTTTGTCGGTCAAACAAAGACAATAGAATATTGAATGGATATTAAATGGGGTGCTGTATTGGATCAAACAGGATGTATTGGACATTGTTGTTGTGTATTGTGGATGGATGATGTTGTTAATGTCGAGTCTCTGATTAGGCACCGGGCGCGCCTTCCCGAAACGGCGGCCACTTTTGCCCCATGGCCATTGCCGGTCGCTCTTCCCCCGCCGCCGTTCTTGCCTGCTCTTGCTTTTGCTCTTATCCGACCGCTCCCTCCTTGCGCTAAGGGGGATCCTTTCTTCCGGTTGTCGCCTTACTTAATAAGCCTTAGTTAAAACAACCAAATTACTTCTTCATTTAGTTTAATCTATTATAATCATACTAATCCTCTAGTCTACCCCGACGATCCTCATTTCTTCATTTCTTCATTCTTCCTTTCGTCGTTCGTCGTTCGTCGTTCTTCATTTCTTCATTCCCACTCCCGCATCCCCATTGCGTTCTACCGCTGTCTATTCTTACACGCGACACTCAGCGCACTCTTTAATATCCTCCTCTCGCCCCCTCACTGCCAGTGTCCTGTTCTCTACGAACCTCTACCAGCTCCTCCTCAACCATTCAACCCACCGTGAACAGCATTCACCTCACCATCACGAGAGCTCTTCTTACTCAATACAGCCGCAGCCATGGCGACTCAGCACGCCTCGACGACTCAAACTCTGACGAACACCGGCCAGATCTCCATCTACGGCCATCCCTCTCCGACAAATTCAAATACCAATACCCCCGTTAACAGCTCTCCCACATCACCACACCTGAGCTCAGCAACAGTACTCCTCCCGTCGCAGTCTCGTCAAATCCGTCCTCCCAAGGCACCGCTATATGTCCCTGCAGTGCTGCGCCCGACAGAGCGACCCTCGCGCCCGCAGACCTCTACTGCGCCCGGCACCAGAGACCCCTCACCCATCACCCCGCCGCGCAGCGTTCACGGTTCACTCGACAGTCTCAACGAGGACTCGGGGCCCAATTCGTACACTGCCAAATTCACCGCACCCAGGCTGAATGTCAGCAAGGTTGCTGAAGATGCGTGGAAAAAGGGCGAGCAATTAGGCGAAGTGACGGGAGTACCGAAACGCGACCACTGGAAGGTTAGTCATTTTGTTTTTGATCTCATTTATCGCTCGCAAGTAGCGTTTGTCTCTTCACCGATGTCTTTTCCTTTGAGATCTTTTCTCTCGAAAAATATCCCGGAATCACTGGCAGTTATATATGTCTTGTTTGGTGGGGCTGCGTGATTTGTTGCTCCTATTACGTGCTTGCTGCCAACAGTTCCGCACTATATGTGTTTTGCAGTGGGAATAGGTTCGCTTACTGGCGTGGCCAGTGTGGAAGAATTGCTGGAAAAGAAATAAATCCCGCAAATCGAAATCCCATCCCTTGCCTCATTCGTCCTGGAATGCCTGTTCATCCGCCTCCTTCGTCCTGCTCATCCAGTCTTGTATTTCTCTGAGCTAATTGATTCTCGCCAGGCCGACTCTGCTTCTCAAACATGCGATTCTCCTACCTGTCGCTCCTCGTTTGGAATCTTCACTCGTCGTCACCATTGTCGTCATTGCGGCCACTTGTTCTGCTCCAGTCATACTCCCTACACAGTTCCTCTCGACCAGGACGCACGCTTCCATCCCGACGGATCCCCCTCGCGGGCCTGCGACCAATGTTACAAGGCATATCTACGATGGGAGGATAGCCGTGCAGCCAGTATGAATCGCATTCAGCAGAAGTTGGATGCCCGTCACATGCAAGCCGAAACCGAGCACGAGGAGCAGGCCGATGACGCAGCAGAAATGCCTCATCGCCAGACAGAATTCACTGTCGCCAGCAGTGTCCCGCGTGACTGGAACTGGAGCACTTTTTGATCTCCGATTTTCTTTCTTTCCATTTTTTCCCCTTCTTCCGGGCGGCGGCGAATTGCTTCATTCTAGATATCCATGATTCCCCATTTGTTTGACTGTTTGATTTGCTCGGCGGCTTTCCTTGTATGGCCGGGCTTAGTTTCTCGCTGCCGATGTTTGGAGTTTTCTTTCTTTTTTTCGGCTGTTTCTAGAATTCGCTGTATCTAGACCCAGTTATATCTAGATCTGGGACAGTGTCATTTTCGGCGGCGTCATCCTGTTTTTTTTTTTGGCTGAACGATGGCGTCTGGTTTACTAAGGGTTAATTTTCTTCGCGCACATATTGCGGCTTTTGTTCCGCCGATAGACCACATTCGATGGCTTTTATTCTCTTGCTGATTAGCGACGGGGGAGGCTCGAGAGTTAATACAATTTGTTCTTTTGAATTTATAGAGTTTATTCTGATTTTTAAGTCTGGGTCCGGTTGTCACGAGTCTAGTAATACACTTACTCTCTTGAACATGCCCACGTGCTGTATGCCTTCTTCGTCCCAATTCCCCATAGCGGAATCCGTCACGTACCCCATGGCAGCATACATTTTCTCCACTTGGATTTGGGCATGTAGACCGATCAATCCATTCCACGGCTTTTCCCTTCGGTTCTCTCGCGTCATCTGCGGGTTATCATACTCGCTACTCCTGCTGCTCTCGATAGTCGTGATAATACGATGCGCATGCCGTGGATCAACGCGATATTTCGACGCCAAATCGTCAATTAGGATCTTGTTCCGCTGAGCCCATTGCTCGACCATACTCATCATCAATCGCGACAATCCGTATCCGCGGAACGAAGGTAGGATGGCCACTCGAGTTATTTTCACGTACGGCTCGGCGGGGAGACAGGAAGAAGAAGAAGAAGAAGAAGGGTGGTGGTTAGGCTCTGCGTTTTCATCGTCTGTATCCATGGATATATGCGGTGTATGCGGTGGGGGGACAACTCGTATGGTTCCTACGGGTATTACATTCTCGTTGTTTACTTCCTGGCCCGAAACAGAAGCAGAAACAGAAGCAGAAGGAGGAAGAGAAGGAGAAGGAGAAGCGTATACAACCCAACCCCAACTTCGCGCGTCGTCAAAGTCTATTTCTTCTTCTGCGCGACAACCCTGTTCGCGAACAAAGACTGCGTCTCGAATGTGCATTGCGTCGGTGAAGACGGGATCGTTTGTCGCGGGATACGGATTGGTAGGTGTAGGATAGATTGGTGGTTCGGTCTTGTGGTTTGGGTTGAGGATACGCGGTGAGTAGCCACGGATTGTGAAATTGTATTGTTTGATGTGGATTGGGAATGTCATTTTGTCTTTTTAAATCTCCTCTCTCTCTCTCTCTCTCTCTCTCTCTCCCTTCTTGTTGATATTTGGAGAGATCGAAAGAGAGTAAATGAGAGGCTGAATGACTTTTTGCTGGCAAATCCATTATAGGCTTAGCGTATGTAAATAGGCTTAAGTTAAATGTACTCCGTAACTTAACTAACTATTCTAGATGCTTAGAAAGCTGCTGACAGTTACAAAATGAGATTTAAAAAAAATATTTATTTCTCCTAATCCTGATAATAATCCCAGTATTTTTAATCTGGATGAAAAGTTTGGTATCTAGGAGATTGAACAGTTTGACCTCTCAGATACCGAGCTTTTTAACTGTGTTTCTACAGTCTCACCTCAATGCCCAAAGTGGTTAGGGGCTCCATAGTAGAGTTCGCCATGAAGTTCGACTGAACATGTCTAATTGTCCAATTAGTACTCTGTTTAGCCCGGCTATATAGAATAACGACGTACATAACTAAGTACAAATCAGTTGAACATTTGGCAAAATCATCAACTTGACCAAAAAAAGGAGACGATCGAGCTTGTGGCTAGCTAGCTAGCGGAATGGGCCAGCTCAGCCTCAGCCAGCCTCCATAATTGAAGGACGCATGATTTCCGAGCGTATGTATTCTATTTCTCAACAATCCTAATGTATTATCCTGTAGTAATATACAACATCCCTCTCGATATGTATACATACATAATATTATAGAATATTGTATATATTATAATTTGGGCCATTTGATTGGATACCAGTGGTTTAGTCAGCTGGTTGGCTTGATGCGGGGTGGAACAGCGCTAGTAATGCCCTGGTAAGACTCTGTCAGTTGGGCAGCGATATTCGTGTAATTTATGTATGAGTCGTAATACAATACGATGATCGCAGTGCACAGACCAGGCTGCATGTGAGAAGCTGCCCCTAATACGGCAGGTCTCGATCCATCTGCCTCGGGAAGGCGAACATGTCCAGGTAGCTCAAGACGCTCGATTAACTTTGATCTTTTTTCTTCTTCCCTACTCATCTTCGACACTTCAGCCCCTCGGTTGGTGAATAAATATCCCAATTGATCCCGGAATTCTCAGATCATCCCTCTTCCCAGCCTCTAATCAACAGATCAACAGATCTTCAACCAGCATCACCAATTCACTACGACAACAGGATAATAAGTAGATAATTGCTTCATCATGGCCACTGCGGGTTATACACCCTTGGATGCTCCTCTCTTTCCCTATCCTGAAGACTCTGTCTTTTCGGATATTCAATGGGAATCTCTACTCTCGCTCTGCGACGTGGTCATTCCCGCTTTGACGACGGACAAGAAACCTACTAAACCGTACCAAAAGACCATCACTACAGAGGAATACGAATCCACTCTATCGGCTATCACTGCGAAGCTCGACACCCCGGACGCGACTCAATTGGCGCGACAATATTTGGAAGAAAATGTATCGTCAAATCCACTGTTCAAAGAGGGCCTGCGCCGTACCTTTTCTTTATATATTCCGCGCGAGGCTAAGAACGGACTATCCTTGATTCTCACGGCTCTCAAGTAAGTCATCGTCAAGATCCAGGCGGAGGGTTTCTTCTCAACTGACATATATAGCACTCGCGCTGGATCACTGCTGTTAACGGGCTCGTCGACTCCCGTCCAGAATCAGGCTTTTGATGTGCGCGAAAAGATATTGAACGGATGGTCGACTTCCAGACTACCCCAACTCCGACAGGTAGCTCGATCTGTCGTATTGCTGAGCAAACGTCAATGGCTGGCCAATAGCCCGACGTCAAACGAGATCATTGGTTTTCCACGGGTGCCCGTCTTTGGCAAACCCGAAAAGTCGTTTGACTATGAATTCTTGCAGTTCCCTCCTGGAGACGAAATTGAAACCATTGAAACCGACGTAATCATCGTCGGCAGCGGATGCGGTGGTGGTGTTGCCGCAAAGAATCTGGCCGAGGCAGGCCATCGTGTGCTCGTTGTCGAAAAATCATACCACTATCCATCATCCTACTACCCCATGACTCAAAGCACTGCCTATGCCCACCTGTTTGAGCAGGGCGGCAATACCATCACCGACGATGGCTACATGCCTATCCTAGCGGGATCAACCTGGGGTGGTGGCGGCACAATAAATTGGGGCGCTTCGCTGCACACACAGAACTACGTACGTCAGGAATGGGCCGACAACGGTCTCCCTTTTTTCACTTCGTCCGAGTTCCAGAACTCTTTGGATCGTGTTTGTCATCGCATGGGAGTTCATACCGACTACGAACAGAATTTCCAAAACAAGGTCACGTTAGAAGGGTCCCGAAAGCTGGGATATAACGCTAAGGTTGTCCCCACTAATTCTGGAAACAAGCCTCATTATTGCGGTCATTGCACTCTCGGTTGTCATACTGTCGGGAAGCAAGGTCCTGTTGCTTCGTGGCTAGTGGATGCTGCAAATGCCGGGGCCGTGTTTGTCGAGGGGTTCAAGGTCGAAAAGGTCGTCTTCGAAACCGTGAAGGGGAAGAAAGTGGCTACTGGTGTTCAGGGAGAATGGACCTCCCGAGACACTCATTTGGGTACCGCTGGCAAGGATGTCACCCGAAGGAAGGTCCACGTCAAAGCCAAAAAGGTCATCGTCTCATGTGGTACACTTCAGAGTCCTCTGCTTCTCATGCGAAGCGGTATCAAAAACAGCCATCTCGGCCAGAATCTTCATTTACATCCAGGTATGTTCGCCCTTCCTCTGTATTTCTATTTGCTTCTTCCTCTACCATACTAATCCGCATCTAGTCCTACTGGCTGGAGCCGTATTCGACAAAGAAACCCGACCGTGGGAAGGAGATTGCCTCACGACAGTGGTTAGTGATTTCGAAAACCTAGACGGTCATGGTCACGGAACGAAGATCGAAAATGTGGCCATGGTGCCGAGTATGTTCCTCCCAACATTACCCTGGACCAACGGCCTTCAATTCAAACAATTGGCTGTTAAAATGAGCCGCATGGCTGGCTTTATTTCCTTGACAAGAGACCGAGATACAGGACGGGTTTACCCCGATCCTGTCACAGGGCATCCGCGCATTGACTATACAGTATCACCGACTGATCGCAAGCATGTTGCCGAGGGCTTGATCAACGCTGCAAAGATAGCGTACGTCACTGGAGCCACCGAATTCTACACGTCGTACCGTGATATGCGACCTTTTATTCGATCAAAATCAAACACCGCGACCGAGACAGACATCAGCGATACTGAGGGTGGTATCAACGACCCAGAACTGCAAGCTTGGATTCGTGAATTCCGCAAGAAATTCCCTTTGGTCGCGGAACTCGGCACGTTTGCCAGTGCCCATCAAATGGGTACATGCCGTATGTCCGATTCTCCTAAGAAGGGAGTCGTTGACCCGGACGGCCAGGTCTGGGGTACCCAGGGTCTTTACGTGGCAGATGCGTCGGTTTTCCCGAGTGCCAGCGGTGTCAATCCCATGGTCACCAATATGGCTATTACGGATTGGAATAGTCGCAAATTAGCCAAGGCGATGAATAGGGATAAACTGACTCAGACGGGCGGTGCGCGATTGTGATTGTACAAGTTATTGTCGGTTTGTCTTGTCGGCTTGTGGTCAGCTTGTATTTGTCAGCGAATGTATCAGATGATTCAAAAGCAGTCACCTTTACATAGTATTTTAGCAAATTCCAAATTTCTTTATATTAATCCAGTCTGGGTAACTTGATCGTTCCAATGCTATTGACGAGACTAGAGTTTAAGCGAACAACCACAAAAGGCCGTGGACATTGAATGATTCATACATGCAAGACGCCCAATTTTTCATTGTCGGCATGCCTACAATAATGCACGGCTCGAAAAGGGTTATTAGACTTGAATCAACCTGGAAACATCGTTCCGTTCCATTAAAGGCACACGCAGAGCACGAGGACAGCAAACCCTACCTCTAATCACCGCTAAAAGATGAAATTGTTTGGGTAATTTATTCGCCTGTACCGACTATCTATGCAGTGAGACATCCATTGTACAACGGCATACTCAATACCATGCATGCTATCGCTATTCATTTGGCTTGGCAGAAATCTTTGTTCTACCGGATAAGAAAACAAGTCGACCTGCATACCTATCTAGGTCGGTATCTAGGTACCTAGTTGGATGAATAGGACTTGCGTAGGGGCTAAACGGGATACCTAGGTAGGTACCTAGGTAGCCATATTACAGCTCTCTTTGTTAAATGCATGCATGATTCTAAGTTAGGTACTGGACTCGCGTTCCAAGGTTTCAATTTCTTTCTCTCGGCTCTCCGATTCGATTCGTCGTCTATCGACAACACGTCGGTGCGCACGCAAATGTGTTAATCAAAGGATATCGAATCCTCAATGGCTCACCGCAATATTGATAACGGTAATAAAAGGTGCAAATATCAAAGTAGCGCGGGGACCAACCTGGGCACAATCCGGAAATAACGAGTCAAAAGTCTGTTGTCAAGTGTCCCTTGGCGCGTGTTGTTTGTCCGAACGTACCGAATCGTGTTATTCCCGGGGAGAACATTGGATTGAGCCAGGAGAACGGGGGAACCTCCAGATTTTATTGTTCCTGTTTCTCTTTTATTGTTACGTTTACATGTACATGTACAAAGGTACAATGCAGAGACACTTGGGAGTCCGGTTTGAAACCAGTCGGAAATCAAGATTCCTGTCCGATTTTTGGTCCAACATCGGTAACCCCGGCGAATATTTACCTAGGTACAGTTGGATTGCTGCTCGATTTCTGTGCTAAGACGTTTTTGGCAGTAGAGGCCATCACTGCCATTGGTTCTCTCGTGAATATCCATATAGATAATGTTGCTAAGTTCTACTTGTACTTAGCTACTGAAAGAACTCATACCTAGGTAGGTCCGTCGTTTTCCGCTGGTATTGACTGTTGGGTCTGTCGGCTGTGTCTTGCTTGATCGAATAGTCACTTCAATGCTTGTAACCACGAGAGACTCTCGGATTTCTTGCGATGTTAAAATGCAAATGCCTTGTATTGTTGTCTCTTGTCTAGTAGAATATGATAGCATGTCGGCATCATGCGGCTGTGCACGCTAATCCACCGGGGTTTCTGGAGGGTCGTGCACTGCATATTTCTTCTATGGAATAACCATAAAGCTCCGAATTTCACCATATCTCCGTCAGTTACCTAGGTAGCACTTGAGATAGTACTTGACACGTTCCATACTTTTTGGATCCAACCCGGTCCATGATGTCGTCGATCCATTCATGGTTTAAAGGATTAGGTAGGACCAGATTACTCGAAACGGACCACAATAGCAGACCAGTCCAACCAACAAGACAAAGATTAGGTACATAGAGGATGTATCTACCCAAGCTCTTACATCTTCCACTTCAAATCCGACTCGTAATTTCGAGCTGAAATCACCTTGACATTGTTCATCCATTCCTACCTCGGCAAGCGAGATTGTTGAGCCATGGTGGTTACACGGGAATGACAGGACTTCAGTACTTGTAGAGAATAGAACTTTTCGTAATACAAGATGAGCGCTACTCGCGCAGCCAAGCTGCTGGTTTTTTGACGTCGTGCTATGTTAGGTAGGTTCGAAACAGTGTTTTTCCGAGAGTCCATTCACTCTATTGAGGATACATATTCCGTACCAGGGTATTTTGGTCTTGAACATTCGACTAATATGGATATTCACGGATATAACGATAATTCCAATTTCTTCCAAGGTTGAGTTCTACCTAGTTCCACGAACACCTAGGTACCCGTGGACCTAACCTTGGAAGCCTCGAGAATGTAGTATAAGTTCTCTACTTATAAATGTCTACACAGTAGTGAACATGGACAAAATGACTCAATGAGCTTTGTGAGGATAGCCAGGAAGCTCGTCAAGCTAACCTGCTAGGGGAAGTGGTCTCTTTGGCAGTGCGCCTCTAGTTCCACTGTATGTGGGAAATCCCGATCTGTAGGTAATCCCGGGCAACTTAATTTTATCAAATACTTTAGACTGTTGACTGACGTTGTAGTCACCAAGACTGGGTCCATGGATGTTTCGCTTAATCTTGAGCTAGTAGGCGTTCTTCAGACCTGAACATTGTTTGGTCTGTTTATTTCAGCTGATACGGTCTGATCGTGAAACTTGGCCCACTTTAACTGAATTTCTTCCGTAGGTCCCTGGTTCTGCCTTCGGTGGAGCATCAACTACTTATATTGCTACCTGCCATTTCTGGACGCATGGTTCAGATTCACCTGGGCACACTCGTGTTTACTCTACATGACTGCTGGTTTTTACCTTCATTACTTACCGTAAACTCATGCAATCTACAATAGATATTGAGCTGATGGTAAAAGGCCTACAGTCTGGTTTCAGCAACGAGTCTTTGAATCAGAAGTCAAGACTCCAGGAGCAAAGCCAAGTGAATTGAATTAGACAACTGTGTCCGACCGATACTGTCAGAAAATACCAACAATGTTGAGACAACTGGTTTCAAAATTCAGTTTCGCTGCAGATCGACCTGCGACTGCAGACGTGCAGAATAAACCAGGTACCCCTGACAGCGTAAAGCCAACTTCCGCGTCAAATCCAAAAGACCTCAACTTAGCCATCTCAAGAATGATTCAGCAAATCGAGAATCCTCTGCCAATCCCTACAGTTGTTGAAAATCACGCCAGCCAGGATCCACAGAAGGTCTTTGCTTCAATACCATTTGATAACAATGATTTGAGCAAGGGTTTCCGCGACATAAGCTATTTGGAGCTTCGCAATGCAGTTGACAAGGCTGCATATTGGCTTGACGAAAAGTTGGCATATCTAAAAAACGAGAACAGTGATGATAAACCGTCCTCGAGCATTCCAACATTTGCTTTCTACGGCACGCGCGATCTAAGATACTCTATATTTGTCGTGGCAGCGATAAAATGTGGCTACAAGGTTTGTTCCAGATTCTGGTTTCTCTTACTCCTTTCAATCTTCGAGGCTCTATCTTGTTATCTAGAAGTTCATACTAACTCTCCTCAATCAAAAGATGCTCTCCCCATCTCTGCTGTGCTCATTGCAGGCACACGTGCATTTAATCAAAGAGACTGAGTGTCGTCATTTACTATGTATACCATCCGTCAAGGAGCTAGCGGATGGTATCGTAAAGGACCTCAATGGTCCAGATTCAATTATTTCAACTCCTCCCATTGACATAGTCCCTGACCAGGACTACTTCTTGCCAACATATGCATCCGAAGAAGAACCCAGAAATACTCCGCACCGCAGCTATCCATATTTGAAATCTTGGGACGATGCGTGCCATGATCCCTGTCTCCTTCTACACACCAGCGGCTCCACGGGTATGCCTAAATTGATATCATACTCGCAACGCATGCTTGCTACTCCATTCTGGCTGAGTGTCCTACCGCAACTTCAAGGCCAGCCACCTTTTCTACGGGGGTGGCGTGGACGTCGAATTTTAACCACGGTGCCTCCTTTTCATGTAAGTTTCATTTTTCTTTGACAAGAAATACTTTTTGATCCTATCCGTGAGACGGCCTTGTGGGTAGAAATTACCAGTCTTATTGAATCTGCCGTAGTTACTGGGCTATGCTGGCTTCCTCGTCTGCCCTCTATTTATCGGCTCAATTGCAGTTATGGCACCACCCGATCTGCCCTTCGACGCTGCATTGGCCCACCAAATTCACTTACACGGTCGTGTTGACGGTGGTCTGTACCATCCTTCCTTGCTTCAAGATCTTGTCCGTGATTCAAGCAAACGAGACGAGCTGGGAAAGCTCGAATTCGTACTATTCAGCGGCTCGCCACTCGAGACCAAAACAGGCGATTGGCTTGCTTCTCACTTCGGCAATGTTGGAAGCGTATTTGGAAGCACAGAAGCCTTCGGATGGCCTACTGCCACAATTATTGATCGAAAGAACGATTGGAGTTACATCCATTTCTATCCGCTTGACGGGCTGGAGTTTCGACCTGTTGGGTTGCAGAAGTACACCAGTGTCCCTGAAAAGACAAACCCTGACGACAAGCAAGAGCAAAGTGAGAAGAAGACGGAGGAACTTTACGAGCTCATAGTTCATCGTACCGCTCAAACCGAGACATTTACCAACATCTTCCGATCTCTGCCGCATTTGAGTGTATTTCCCACCAAAGATCTGTGGAAAGCTCATCCGGACCCGACCAAGAAGAATCACTGGCTCTATCAGGGGCGAACCGACGATCTCGTCGTTTTGAGTGGAGAAATCAAAATGTACGCCGCTCAAATAGAGGACCGCATTTCATCGGCCCATCCATGCATACGCAATGCCCTTATTGGTGGGAATCAACGAAAGCAACCTTTTCTGTTAGTCGAGCTGCACGAGGCTGAGGCTGAGGCCGAAAGCGAAGCGAAGTCTGCGGACCTTTTGGACGAGATCTGGTCGGCTATCGACGATATTAACGTCCGCTACCTCCACAGCTCTGTCCGATTGACCAGGCCGCTACTTATCGTAGCTGACTCTGATCGTCCGTTTGTGAGGCTGGGAAAGGGGTCGGTTGCTCGAAACCAGACTTTCGATTTGTATGCGGAAGATATTAACCGTTTATACGCGGCGTTGAATTGATGCTGGGGATTTCCCTGCTGTCATCTCGATATGATTACATCCTCACAGATCCGAAAGATATTGTTATTTGGTCCCAAGAATCACGACCTATTTGTACCATGATGAGCACCACTATGTATTCAGATTCAGCAAAAATGCGATTATTATTAGAACGCCAGGGTGTACCTCAAAGTTTCGAGCCATAAGTGGCAAAAACTCCAAATTCCTATTTTGATATGTAAACATGTTTCTGGACTCGCTAAATATACAGCTTTGTCTATGGCGAAAATAAAATACACTTTGTACTATCCCTTCACGGCCTTCTCCAACCCTTCGAGGGCTGTAGTATACTCCTTCATCATAGCCTTTGAAATCTTCTCCGGCCTGGCAGGCTTCAGCACTTTTTGCGAACGAACGATATTCTCACTCCTGACAATGGTCTTCTGGAACCAAAGCCCCTCGCGGTGCTCGACCAGAGTCCATGCTTGTCCAGATTTACCAGCTCGCGCTGTACGTCCGACCCGGTGGACGTACGTGGTCAGGCTAGTCGGCATGTCGTAATTGATCACGACGCCCAGATCGACCAGATCAATACCACGCGAGGCACGGTCTGTGGCAACGATTATTTTGATTCGACCGGCGCGGTAATCTCTTAAAGTTTTGCGAGATGAGGAGGAATTGTTGGATTTCACGATAGTTCCGATTTTGGTTTTCAATGCAGGATTCATCAGTACGAGTAGATGGGTTAGTCGAGCTGCAGATTCGGTCGATTTGGTGAATATAAGCATCGAGGTGGCTCCTGCGTCAGGCTTTGCGGAAAAGTCTATGGAAGACTTTTTTTCAATAGATGACGCGTCAGAGTCGGATTCTGAGCTGCTGTCACTTTCATCGGAGCTGGAATCAGAATTTGAGTCAGAAGAGGAATCAGAAGAGGATTCGGAGTCCGAATCTGACTCCGAAGCTGAATCTGAATCCGAGTCACTGTCTGAAGTTCCACTAGAACTGGTGCTGTCGCCGCTTGACGAGCTTGTCTCGTCGTCCGAACTGGTCGCGTCGTGAGAAATATTACTCGTGGCACGTTCTACAGTGTATGCAGAAGTTGCTATGCCCTTCCAGTGCGCTTTATTGATGGTGAAGATCAATTTCATCAAGTGAACCGGTTTTTCTGCTCCGTCACCGACAGGCACGTAATGCTCCGTCAGAGTAGACGGTAAAACGAACTGTTCCGTTTCGTGTTTTGTCGCTTCTTCAGTAGACGCCATATCCTTAGACCCGATAGCGACGAGTTTTGGATTGTTTAAGCGTAACGAATTCAGTTTGGTAATATCGTTTGTGAGAGTCGCACTGAGTACGACCTTCTTAGGGTAAGGAGACTGTAGAGGGCGTCCAATATTACTCAAAACTGTGTCGCCGGCATTCGCAGTTTTATCCCTTTCCAACGCCGTCATCAAAACAGATACCCACTCCTGAAAGCTCTCGTTCAATAATCTGTCTGCTTCATCCACAATGAGCCACTGTAAATGACGAAGGGTGAAGCCTTCTGTTTGGCGGATATGGTCGACAAGTCGACCAGGAGTCGAGATAAGAACATCTACATTTGGGCAAGGTTGCTGAACATATTGAGGAAGCAATCCCCGAGCACGTCCAGCCTCGACTCCGTATTTGAGTAAATCAAAGTCCGCCCAATCACCCTTGGACATGACCCGTTCTTGATTGGCGGTGTACTTTTCCGGACTATAGACAGAATCCCAGCGCATTAATCTCTGCTGTTCCTCCTTTAGAGCGACATTTCCAATGGCAGTTCCAATCTTCAGATTGCTTCCGCACACTTCGAAGGCCCCCCTCGCCTGTTTGACCAGTTCCCGTGTAGGCATTACTATAAGAGCACGGAGTCTTGGATTAGGCTCTCTCTGTAGTGTTTGATTGATGGGCAGTACGTAAGATAATGTTTTCCCAGATCCAGTTGAAGCAGAAACGCATAGGTCACCTCGATGACGATATTTCTCATCCAGCAAAAGTGGAATTACCGTAGATTGAACTGGGGTCGCACCCTTATATCCGTGTTTGCCAAGCTTTGCAACCACTGCTTTGTCCAGGTTGATGCTCTGAAATTCAATGATTTCTCCGTCATGGTCATACGGAGATTTTGTCACCGGATTACTGATCCAATCAGGCATCGTCGGATATGTGGGTTTCTCGGTTGATTTGTCGATAGGTTCGGGCTGCGGAAGGGGTTCTAAGCCTTTGGCAACGATTGCCGTGCTGGTATCTGCAACGGTCTCGGTTGTTTGGGTATCCTGAGCGACGACATTTTGCAGCTTTCTTGATCTCTCCAGTTTCCTTAACAACTTCGCGTGCTTCGAAGAGGACGCTTCATCGTCGTCGTGCGGTATCGAATCATTGTTCTTCTCTCGTTTCTGGGCCTTTCGTGAGGGGGTTTCGACGTCCGAGCTGTGCTTCTCACCATCGTCGTCGGACAATACTTTTTTGCGCTTCATACTCTTCTTGGTTTTGACGCCATCTTCCTCGGGATTTAAATGTGAAGCTGCCTCATTGGGCCCAGGAGATGCTCCAGATGGTTCTGATTCTTGGGCAGGCTTTTTTGATTCCGTGTTGTCATCGTGTTGTTTTCTTTTCTCTTTCTTTTTACTCGAAATTGAACTCTTCTTCGGCGTCTGATCTTGCAATTGAAGCGGCGTTTGGGACTTTGTGGAGTCGGCATCCTTGTTTTCTCGCTTTCTTTTCTTGCCCTGGGAACCCTCGATGAGTTGAGGTGGAGTCGAAGATATTTCATGACCGTTCCTTTGTTCATCATTGCCCTCTCCAGACTTCTTCTTCTTCTTATCTTTCGCCATTGTAGCCAACACTAACCGGCAGAAAGGTTGGCAGGAATGGACGCAAACGGCAATTAAGGCATAAAGTGCACCATTGACCGTACCAAAAACGGGATGTACAACGGAAATCTCTTTCGATATTTGAGAAAAAAGTTTCAGATAGCAGGACTACAAGTGGAATAACGCAAATTCTGTCCCCAGGAAAAAACTTGCACCAGCTTCTTTTTCCATGCGGACTGAAGTAAATTAATTTGCGGTGATAAAATAAAAATGTATCGTACTGCCGGATAAATCTCACCGCCCGATGCTACAGATACCGCCTTCACCAAAATTATGCCTTGTTGCCTTACAGCGGCGTCCGATTGGCTCAATTCGTTCTCAACTCAATCTAAACTCCTTCACTGCACTCTTTCTTGTCTCTCTCTAAGCTCCTTCTGATACCATCAACCACCTGGGCAATTTCTTATTTATGCTCATTTACGAGCGATTTACGAGTGAATGCTACTGGACGTTGCGCCAAATGACTTAGTGGGGATTACTTCTAGCGGGCTCATGGAGCAAGCCCGGCTGGAATCTTCAAAATGCCTTACAATATCGCGTGAGTTTGTCAACTATATCGCTTCTAAAATAATCAAGACTTAACTTTTACAGTATGGTCAGCGATTTTTTCTTTCCACAGCCAGGTTTGTGCTCATGAGCCTGCCCTGTTAAGAAGCGTCTAAACAATTGAAAAGGTGGTGTCGAGAGTCATATTTACCAATTATCGACGGTCAGTAATTATTTCCGGGTACTCTCGAGGACCAAGATCTAGCTGACATCTGGAGAACGCAGAAATTGATCGATCGCGGCCATAAGGTAATTATCATTACACATGCATACGAAGGGCGCAAAGGAGTTCGATACCTTACCAATGGACTCAAAGTCTACTATGTCCCTTTCCTGGTTATCTACCGCGCGGCCACGATGCCGACGCTCTTCTCGTTCTTTCCCATCTTCCGCAATATCATCGTCCGCGAACAGATTCAAATAGTCCACGGCCACGGCAGTCTGAGTAGTTTCTGCTGCGAGGCCATACTACATGCGCGCACCATGGGACTGCGCACAGTCTTCACGGATCACTCGCTATTTGGCTTCGCAGATGCCGGTTCAATCCTCACGAACAAGTTGCTGAAATTTATCTTGAGCGACGTCGATCATGTTATCTGTGTCAGCCATACCTGGTACGTGGTATCAAGACTAAAGAAAAGACGACATGAGATCTGACAGGTTCATAGTAAAGAAAATACGGTACTACGAGCATCATTAGACCCACTCATGGTGTCTGTGATTCCCAACGCGGTTGTGGCAGAGAACTTTCGTCCTCTCTCGTATCCAACTTCAGACGGCCCTACAGGAAATCAAACCACTCGTCCTGCCCCTCGTATCATCGGTCCGAACGACACAATCACCATTGTCGTGATTTCGCGTCTTTTCTACAATAAGGGCATCGATCTTTTGATTGCAATAATTCCTCGAATACTGAAAACGCACCCTAACGTGCGTTTTATCATTGGCGGTTCGGGTCCCAAAGCCATTGATTTGGAACAAATGCTCGAGCAGAATATGTTGCAAGATAAAGTCGCCATGCTTGGACCCGTGCGACACGAAGAAGTGCGAGATGTCATGGTTCAAGGAGATATATATCTACATCCCAGTTTGACCGAGGCATTCGGGACTGTGTTGGTTGAGGCCGCTAGCTGTGGCTTATACGTCGTTTGCACACGTGTCGGTGGTATACCGGAAGTGCTCCCTCAGCATATGACAACTTTTGCCAAACCGGAGGAAGACGACTTGGTCCTGGCGACCGGCAAGGCCATTGCGGCTCTTCGATCCAACAAAGTGCGCACAGAACGGTTCCACGACCAAGTGAAGATGATGTACTCGTGGACAGACGTGGCTCGTCGTACGGAACGAGTGTACAACGGGATCTCCGGAGCTATCAGCGAGCTTGAATTCTACGGACACTACCCGGATGCGGGCTGGGATGCCGTACGTGGCCGCACACGCAGCTTTGCGCTGATCGATCGACTTAAGCGCTATTACGGATGTGGAATCTGGGCAGGCAAGCTGTTCTGCATGTGTGTCGTGATTGACTACCTGTTATTTGTGTTCTTGGAAATGCTATGGCCTCGAGCCGATATCGATATTGCACGCAGCTGGCCCAAAAAGAAAGTACCCCATCCGGATGCTGCGGCGGCTACCAAGGGCAATATGACGAGAAGTACTGGAGACCGACTTCGCGCCAGTACCTGATTCGTACTTCCTTGGGTACGATAGAAAAATACGACAGGGCCATCGGCGCCAATAGGAATCGAACCTATACTGTAACATATCATCCGCGCAACGATAGCATACACGATACCCAAATCAGCGAATATCTTTGATCATTTCAAATTTTATTTGAGACTAATGTACAGGTTTGCAATGAGCAAACGAATTACGACCGCTCGCTTGCCACTGCCTCGGCGGACTGCGGCAACAGCTCCTCTGCACCTAGAACACCCTTCTCACCACGGGTACCTGGTTTTGCATCCTCCTTGTCCAACGCCCGCTGACTGGGGTTGTATTTGGGATCGACCTTTTGCTTGTCCCCTGGAGTATTTTCGAAATGCTTTGGTCCGGCATTGGCGCCAACGCCTTCGAGTCCAGAGCCGTGGTGCTTCCGATGATGCTCGGCGCCGGCATGTCGCTGCTCGTAGCTCGTCTGACCTGTCGCCGGCTTTCCAAAGCTATTATCTACGTCCTTGGACGTAGCTCCGGGATAAGCGTCGAGCGGCTTCGTATAAGCATTCTCCTTCCCATGGCTACGTAAGACGGCATCGTTGTTGGCTTGACCGGGAATTTCGTTGATGGGATTTGGCCGGAACGAGCTGCCGGCTGGTGCTGTTCCAGCAGGGAGAGTTTGAGCGTGAAATTCGGGAGCTCTGTCACTGTCCGATGCCAACATGCCAGGCTTGTGTTTACCTGATGGCGGGGGGATTTGGTTGTTTGCAGTTCCGGTCGACATGCCGTATACGAGGATGTAAATTTATAGTATGTGTCGATTTGATAAATGTGATGGATATATTGAGAGATCCGAGTGCTAGAAAGCAGAGAAAACAAATATAAAATAATCAATGCGATCAACTCTGAATGAAAAAGAATAGAAGAGGTACAGATCCCTTAAATATACACGTCGTCCCATACATTTCTGAGTGAGAAAAGATGTACTGCAGAGGGAAGTTACATGACGTCAAACTGAGGTATCTGATATAGAACGAGGTGATTTCATCCGCGATATCGATACAACATTCTGACAGGACCACTGTTGCATATTTTATGGCCACTTACAAGTTTTCGTCTAGTGGTCATTGTACCTATGTAATTGTGGTTGGTTGGCTGATGTCGGATACTGTTCCCAGTATACCTACGTACTTGGTTTTGCCTGACGCGCTGCGGCTTTCCAGTTCCTATTTAGTGCTCACCCTGTCGCTGCTTTTATTCTCTGAATAAAATTGAGCATGACTAGCATGCTTCAGATGATATATTCTGAGACTAATCCCCTCAACAACAAAGGCAGAAGAAGAAGGCATATATGGATGGCTTGCATAGTTGTGAAATCAACGTTTGCATGTATAGATCAAAAACAAGTGTAGTTATCTTACATGAATCCTGTGACTCTTTTGATAACCCTACCTAGGTAGTAGATCAATGTCAACAGCAAATTAATTTCACCTTTCCAATAACTACCTGTGGACATGTACATGGATCTCTGCTTTGCTAACTACTAAGCTTACTCTACCACAGAAGAAGGACTTCCTGGGTTTGTACTAGCCTAAAAAGCAGCCTGTGCCCACCCTGCACCAGGGAATGCGCTCTGCAACCCCTCCCAGACCGGTTTACCATTGTAGGTGATGTCTTCGAACGCCGGGCAGGATAGATTCAACAGCGGCGCAGAGATGGCATTTGTAATCAGCTCCAGAGGCGCAGCTATCGTAGCAAAGATATTCGTCAAAGCATTGGGACTGATAAACTTGACGACTTCAAAAGCCAAACAAAGCAGATTGTTATCTTCGAGAAGGTCTGCAGCGTTGAGAACACCGCCGGTGAGGTTGGTTATGTCCACGCCGGCGAAGGTATTCACAGCACCGAGATTCCCGCCGATACTGTTGATTTATGATTAGGCAAATTGTTGTTTCAAAAAGAAAAAAAAAAGAAAAAAGAAGAAAAAAATAGAGAGGCTAACCTTGCTAGTTCTGGATACTGTGCTACAAAACCCAGAATGTCCAAATTCAGATTGACGAGGCCGTAATCGATGGGACGGCGGTACCAATTTTCTGGGATACGTTCATGGCCGTAGTTGTACTGCAAGGCATCGTCGGAGCCGTTCACGCCGAACATACTCTTGAGAACTTCCTTGGCTTAATTGCTCCGTGGACCATTAGCATTGACCGTTCAAAAATATGCGACAGTAAAAGGGGGCGCAAAAAGGGGGAAAGGCGAAACACACTTAGAACACCGTCAGGATACTCAGTAGAGTAATTCGCGAACAGCCGACCAGTAAACATATACCCAGCATTACGTGCGATCATTCCGGTTACTGGACCATAATAGAAGTTTGGATTCGTGGCGATGCTTTCGTGAAATCTATCTTTCGCGAACTCTGCTATCAGATCCATACCAAAGGTGCCATTGCTAGACATTGCGTATAGCGACTCGAACTTGGTCAGATTGAGTGTCCAGGCGTCGTGAGTAAGGTAAAGATCATCCCGGAATGGAGAGGAGTCGGATTCGATGAAATTATGCGAGCCGTTCAATCCACGAGGAGTACCTATATAGATCGGTTAAGTCTTTGGGTACAAATGCCAAACCATGTCAGGAGTATGACTCGGTAAGCGTACCTAGGAGTCCGAATGCGTCGTTTAGCAAGTTGTCAATTGCAGGTGACTCTCCGGCAATTGAGAAGCTGGGATTCAATGAGATCGGATCTCCAACCCAAACAGTGCCCATGACGCCGAGGACAAGGCCGAGATCAAGGCCCATTCCAAAAACTTGATTTTGTTTTAATCAAAATGATCAGTGTAAATGACTTCTTAGATGTACATACCTTCGTTCACAGCGGGAACCACCTCAGCTAGCTGTATTCTTCAGTAAATGGACCAAAAGGAGAATCATGAATATGCTTACCGACACAACACCATCGTGAGGTATGTATCCGTGATTTGCCAATGCATTCAATCCAGGGCAAGGCCCACGTTGGTCTCCAGATGCAAAGTCCGGTGCCACAAATGCGTGTTCACCAGTAACTAGGCGTGAAGATATCGCTATTAGCGCGAACATACAGATATGTAAAAATAGAGGATTACCTGCTTACCTTTGATAGGAGAAGATAGAGGATCAAGAATATTGCGCTTCTTGATAGCATTACTAATTCCTTCTTTCACCTGTGAGAATGGACATCTTTTCTCGGCAGCTTCCTTGAACGCAAATTTGGCCAAATTCTCCGGGGTTGGAAAAGCAGACACACTGCTCACAGCCAGCAAGGCTGTGAGAATTGAAGTTTCAAATCTCATCTAAAAACAAAAACAAGAATTCTAAAGGAGCGACTGATGTAAATGAATGTTGTTAACGAAAGAATATGAAAATGGCTTTGACAAACACTTCTGCTTCTCAATTAATTTACGAAGATGGCCATCGATACTGTTTATACATTAAACATCAGAACGAACCAATATGTTACCCAATCAACATTGCTTCATTACTTAAATACATCTAGGATGTATTGAACAGCTTTGGCCAAGTGATTGTGGTAATGATCAGCATATTTCAGCTAGTTTTATTGTTAAGTTTCAGTGGATCAACAGTTCTCCTAATGCATTAACTTAATAGGGAGCTCCAGCAGCCGGCAATTCAGCAATTTGTAAGTGTGAGTAGTGTAGACCGGCGTACTTTTTAGGGCCAAGCCTGCCTTCATGTAATATGGCCGATCGTCTAAATATTAGACCGAAAAAACAATATTGAAATACATGAAGGTTAGAATGATAAAATACTAGGGCTGTATTAGATGTATATAATTTATTAGGGTTAGGGTATATATATAAATTTTTTTGTACGGAGTATAATTCCAACAGCTTCAAGAACTTCAAAATTTCTCCTTAACTCAAAATCGAATATAAGATAATTTAAGAATGTACTAGCCTAATTAGGCAGACTTACAGACTTACAGACTTAAATTACCATTTCATGTCTCTATAAGTCATGAATTATATAGACATGAATTTATAGCTCATTTTCAACCTTGGTAATTCGGAGACACTGCCATATATGATTTAGTACGGCTTGACATCTATCCACAAGACTGGGGGGATCTAACCCTACTCCCGTAATCCAACCTAGGCTTGAGTATGGGTTTTCTTATCCTTATCTTATTCTTACTATGCGTTTATTATGTTTTTCTTTACACAGTTTTCAGCAGATCAGCTCTTTTATAGTTCCCTAATTAATAATAATTTCGCTTAAACATCCAAATCCGTGCGAACGCTGCTCCTTTCTGAAAACGCTTAGTCAGGAGTAACTACATGATAAACAGTATTCTCAGCCGGAAATAGGCCCTTATATACCGAACCAAGACCTCGTTCCCTAACGGGGCTCCATTTTGGTGCAGTTGGTTCTTTTTTCCGGGTTACAAGTATCTTCTCAGGGCAGTATTTAATACTATTTATTATATACTAGTAGGTTAGCGCGAAGGGCTAAAAACAGTAGAACTGCTCGTATTTATTTCCATTTTGCTTTCATGTTATCAAGATGATTACATAGAAGAATGGAATAAATTTTGTAGGAAACAATAGGTATCCCGAAATTGAACAAAAGAGTTGTCATATTCAGTAATATTATCTGCAATCACTTTGGACCAAATGATTCAGTAGTATCATTGTGTGTCTCCCTCATTCCAGAGGTTACTGGGCGGTCCTCGCCCTGAGGGACACTACCAACGTGGACAAGAGGCATTGAATCTCCGTCCTCAAAATTGGCAGAGCGTTTCTGTTCGTAACGATTGTTTCTGAGTTGCCGAGCAGCAGATGATGCAGCAGACGGTGTCGAGCTTTTTGGAAGCTTCGAATTGCCACGTGTTGAGCCTTCAAATATTCCGGGGAACAATTTGCTTATAAGACTTCTCACGGCAGGAAGACATGCACATATTATTCCAACGTCAATTTCAATTGTGCTCCATACTCCAAGCTGCACATAGTCCCCTGACTCCAGGTGTTAGCCTTGTCCCAGAAATGTACAGTTGGCGGTAACTCACATGTCAGATTGGTTGTACTGGCGAACTCGACCAACGAGTGTAGCCGAAGTATGCTAACAATAGTTGTGCTATAGTCACCGTTAGCAAATACATCTCAGAAAGCAAAGCAGATTATCTTTGAGTCGTACAAAATGCCTAACGAGAACATAACCATCAATTGAGCCTTTCTCTGAAACGACATAGAGAGCTTCCTCAATTCCGGTAGAGGCAGAACCATTGTAAGAATATCCAGAAATATGTTAATCGCAGCCGACGCCCATCCCTGTGCATTGATGTTGTTGCATTTTGAAGGGTGTTCTTGATCCCATCGAAGCCACGCAGCATCAAGTGGTCTGCATTGGAAGACGGAAATAACCACAAACGCTATTAAATAGGCAACGTTCAGGGCAATAACGATGTACACGGCGATACGAAAAGACCTTTGCGGGAAGATTCGAAGATAAAATAGCAAGATAGATATTTTCGTGAGCGGTAAGATGCTGAGGTAAAAGTCTTCTTCGAAATAAAAGATCTGTTGCAATGTTAGAGCAATCGCCCAACTGTTCAATAAATCAGCCTTGAAAAGAAGGGGAAAACACACATAGAGGACGTAGTCAATGTCATCAAATGGTACTTTCCACATGTCCTTCCCGAGACCATGTGTTGCCACTGTTATAGATTAGTATCCAGCTCAAGATATGCTAGCTGCAAACTTTCATAACTCACGAACAACAGACCAACAAGCCCAACAAATTGCTATTCCCTGTGATTTAATTAGAATGCATTTATTTCTCCTTCCACTGGTAATTGACCTACCATGACCACAGTAATAACTGCATCATCCCACCACACACCTCCATACCGAGGGAGACGAGCTATCATCCGTAGAGCATAGAAAATAAATGCAAAGACAATTCCAACAACACCAGCGTAAGAGACCAAATGAGTGCGATTCCGTATAGGTGCGTCACATAAAATGGTAGTTACATTTTTGGTAGCTGCTGCGGTTAGTCTGTTGTTATTGCTTGGACACAAGGAAAAATCGGGAAATCATACAGAGTTGATCTCTGACTGAGCAAGATTCCGCAACACACAAAGTGATCAGTTCATTGAGTTGCTGGTTTGTACATATGCATGGCAGATCTGTCGCTGAGCAGTTCGACTTGGGGATTTCCAAGACGAGACATTCAACCTATTACTATCAGTTCAAATCCATGGCATCAAAACATCGCGATCATTCCATACCCCACAAGTAGGCATCGCTGCCAGGAGCTCCGTTTCATTGACGCTGGTCGCCTGAACTGCGACAGCAGCCAATAGGGCTGTCATGACGCCGGCAGTAAGTGACAAAAACCGCATCTTGCTTTTTTGTGATTTTTATGTAAGGCTTCCTGAGCCTTTGACAGCACCGCAGCCTTTATTATTGACAATAACAATATAGAACTCTTGGAATAGAGGGTTTTATACCTAGGTACTTAGGTACTTGAGAATCCTAGTATATCTATCCTCTTCCGAGTTCCTGAAGGACAAGAGTTTCCAAATGCCGTTCAAGACTGGGCATTTCCCAGCCGCCTGAGTGATCCACTCGGACCTATTAAAGAGAAGTAGCAAGGCTTGAGAATGTTCATCTCATACCCACAGCTAGGAGCTTCATTTTCCACGTTCTCAAGCACCAGGCCTTAAGACAGGGTTTATGCTCTTTCAAGGCCAGATAAAAGCCACGGACAGGTGCTGATCGACAAATCCCGAATGGAAATTTTGGTTCTAGCCTATCTCCCTAAGGTTTTTAATCACAGACCGTTAGTACACACCTGCGCTAGTTGGGAGTGAGGTGGGGGACTGTCAAGGATTGTCTCCTTCTCCCCGGGAGTACGGAGTAGAATCGTTTTGCATAGTGACAGTACGCCACAAAACCTGGCCGTAGACAACGTCCAGTATTTGCCAACTTCGGTAGTTGGGCGAAGGGGAGAAAAGCGCGAATTAGAGCTCGCCATTAAGCTCAGACCACGGTCGTTTCCGTCAGTCCCGTCAAGGGCAGGTCCGGAAATTTGTTGTGGACACGAAATTACATATTAACATAGTACATATATGCGGTGTTGTAATCTCATGAGTCATGACTAGCAAAAAAAAGATACCGAGAGAAAGCAATTTAATTCTGGGATTGATGCACCAAAAACACGGAATCCTATATGTAAAAAATGGTAACTACCTATATAGATAGCTGGAGTACTGTGGGGAGGGATATAGGCCCACTAACGGCAATTGGAACCCCAGTTTATTTAGAACCACCATCCGAAAGGTCGGGAAAAGCATTTGCAACTACATATAACCAGCCTGATGTCCCATTTACCACCCCTTTACTGGCAATCTTACACTTACGCAAGAATCCATACCGTAGACCACGAAGTAAATCAACTACGGAGACCACGAGTCAGGTTGACCAATCGGAAATTACAGTACCTTAATACTCGTGCTTTTAAGAAATAAGTTGGTGAACATCATAACCTAATTGAGCTCAAAAACACAACGTGTTTTCCGATAATAACGTGGTATCAAGGTGGTTAGGTTAAAGACTTCTGTAGCTATGTTTCACCTTTCAACACTTGTCCAAATAAAAGTAATTGTCATAGCCAACCTAGCAGACAGCACATATGGGTGGGGGGAGCTAATCCATAGCCTTACTACATACAGTAAACCTCCTATCTCCCATCTCCTATTTGGCACTAACTGCTTACAATACACTGAACCATACAAGGAGTAGGTGTTTTGTTAGATTGATCCCTTCTCAGTTATTCCCTACTTGTGCAGCGGTTACGGCACGGAATGAACCCCGGGGCCACCGGGACCGTGACAGACTCCAGTACTATAGTAATGGTTATAAGCCTATGCAAGAGCAGATCTTGCCAAAATTGGTAGGACGGTTGGCTGAATACCTGGTACAGAATAAAGCTGCTGGGCTAGACCGAGTATACTCGATCTTTCCAAGGTTTTCCTGTAGTGGTAATCTAACAACACACCACACTCTCGAGACCATTTGAAATAAAACAGGAGATACTCTAACGAAGAATTCCTCAAATTGTGATGGACAATTATAGACCCCGTTCATTATATGAATATTAGTTTGGATTTAATTACATGGAAACCATACCAACTTGTCATGCGAACCGAACGATAAATACTTGATCAAAACTAAAGATTGAGAGAAAGACCATAAATGATAGCTGCCATATCATACCTCCAACAGTAGGAAGATAAAAAATAGGCTAATAATTGATTACCACGGAAGCTGACTTCCCTATTAAGGGGATCATCGTTTTAGTCGAGATATCAAAATTTAGCCAAATTCCTGGGCAATAAGGTGTAATTTATGCTTCTGTCCAGCAACTCAGTAACGCAAATACCTCTTAGTTGAACCCCCTAGGCGTCGTGCTTGTTAGCAATGCGTTAGCTCCACCGTTCTCACTACCTCAAGATTTTGTCCCTTTTTCTTGTATTTAGATGTGGAAATCTTTGCCACAGCCATTCGTTTTCTATTTCATTTGTTTCACCGTGCCTTTCACGCTCGTGTAGCTCGTTTCGCTTGCTTGAATCAGGGACCTTCAAAATGATTATCGGCAAGAGCCTCAGCTACATTCTACTTCTATCAAGTTTAGTAACGGCTTCGTAAGTGAAACATATATACAGTTACCATGAAGCGTATCACATGAAACTGACCTTAGAGTAGTCACTCTCCTCGATATCATTCCCACCATGCACGAAGCGATGTCAATTACGACTATGTGATCGTGGGATCTGGGGCTGGAGGCTCTCCTCTAGCTTGCCGACTCGCCATTGCTGGATATAAAGTCCTTCTCCTCGATGCTGGAACTGATGAGGGTAATTCTACTCAGCAGATGGTCCCAGCGTTGCAACTCCAGTCCGCAGAGTATGGACCCCAGAAATGGGACTATTTTGTTCACCACTACACCAACCTAACCCGTCAAATGGAAGATTCGAAAATGGTGTATAATACGACCTCTGGAGACCTCTACGTGGGTCTCGAGCCACCGACTGATGCAACGCCTCTGGGAATTCTCTACCCACGTGCTGGGACCCTTGGTGGCTGTACAACCCACAATGCAATGATCACAGTCACTGCCGAGGATGCCGATTGGCAGTATATAGCAGATATCACAGGGGACCGCTCATGGGAACCGGCAAATATGTTGACTTACTTTGAACGGCTGGAGGCTAACCGGTACTTGCCTTCATCAATTGTTGGTCATGGATATGATGGATGGCTCATGACTACCTTGACTTCGCTCAGTTTAGTGGTGGAAGACCAGAAGTTATTATCTCTAATTGTGTCAGCTGCCACCGCTGCTGGGAAGAGTCTTCTGGGTATGATCATCAACACTGTGGTTGGCCTCGCTGGAGTCCTGCTACGAGACTTGAATGCGCCGGATCGTAGCTCTGGTGTTGGCCCCTTCCAAGTGCCTATTGCTGTGAAACTTCCGGATTCTTCACGTACTGGGCCACGAGATTTCCTAATGAGTACCATTGCTGCTACAAACTCAGATGGATCGCGCAAGTACCACCTCGATATCCAGTTGGAGACTCTTGTTACCAAGGTTGTGTTTGACCAGGGGGGCTCAACTCCTCGCGCTGTGGGAGTGGAATATCTTCAGGGCCAAAGTCTCTACCGTGCTGACTTGCGTTCTAATCGCGCAGGACCTGGTATTCCTGGAGCAGTTAATGCTTCTCGCGAAGTTATTCTATCAGCAGGAACCTTCAACACTCCTCAATTGCTCAAGCTGAGCGGTATCGGTCCCAGTGATGAACTAAAGCAGTGGGACATTCCTGTTGTTGTGGATCTGCCAGGTGTTGGTACCAATCTTCAGGACCGCTACGAGAATACCATTATTGGCGAGGCCTCGACTGATTTTTACATCACTGCAAAATGCACGTTTCTTCGCACATCTCCAGATCCTTGTCTTGAGCAGTGGAAAAATGATAAATTAAATCCGGGAACATATGCTACTAACGGCCTTGCCGTTGCTGTTCTGCGTAACACTAGCACATCCGGTGCCTCGTATCCAGATGTTTTTGTTGTTGGTGCGCCAGCCAACTTCAGGGGTTACTATCCCGGGTTTTCCAATGACTCGTTGGCTGATGCGAAACATTGGGCATGGATTGTGCTCAAATCGCACGTGCGTAATAACCTAGGCACGGTCACATTGCGCTCGACGGACCCTCGCGACACACCCATCATCAATTTCCGCTACTTTGACGAGGGTGTCACTGAAGGTGGCGCTGATGAGCTTGACCTGCAGGCACAATACGAGGGTATGGAGTGGTCACGCCGAGCTTTCGCAGATTTAATCCCTCTTGATGGCTCTTTCACCGAGACCTGGCCTGGTCCAAATGTCACCACTGAGGCGGAGATGAAGGACTTCATTAAACGTGAAGCGTGGGGTCATCATGCATCATGCAGTTGTCCCATTGGAAACGACACGGATCCTAACGCTGTTCTTGATTCTGAATTTCGAGTTCGCGGTGTTGATAACCTGCGGGTTGTTGATGCTTCAGTCTATCCCAAGATCCCTGGATACTACATCGTTCTACCCACATACATGATCAGTGAAAAGGCCTCGGACGTGATCATTGCTGCTGCAAAAAGCAATGCAACCAGTTCTTAAGACTTCTGTCAACACTCTACAATCAATATTCATATGGCCTTATTTCCAAGGTTCCAAGGTTGTATTTTTAAAGTTTTATCATTATTTTTCGATTTTACGCCCAGTGCTCTAGTATATTCCCAGCGATGCATCCTGTAGTTTCGAAGATTTAGAAGGCATTAGTTCCAGCATTTATTTTTATATCACCTCTGTTCATATAGTTCAAAATAAAGCATAGAATACTCAAAAAATCTCAGCTTATTACTTAGTAACCTCATGCATCGTGAAGAATCCCAAGGGCAGTCTGTTAATCCTCTAAAATGCAAGATTCATTCTCGAAAAAAGCGCAAAAATTCAACGAGATAGGTAGCACCAAGCAAACTGATCATCATCTCACCAACTAACGCTGTGCCTCCACAAGCACATACCTAGGTAAATGTATAGATATTTACCTGTCTATGTATGGATGTTCAGGTCGGTAAATCTACGTATTTTTGGAGGAACCAAATCTTCCTATTCAGCTTCTATATGCAAACCTTGTACATATGATATCTAAGTGAGATCAAAAAAGACAAATTGCGAGGTATAAATAAATCACCGCATCACTGGTGGTCGTCCCTCTTTATTCCATTTGACCCGACTCTGCACCCACTCCACTGCCTCTCGTACGCCTGTGCCCAGCAGCGCACTTACAGGCAGCACGCGACTGTCTCTTACTCCAGCTCCTTTCTCGCCCTCGAACACCTGCCGCACAAACCCTTCCTTAATGCGCACAACCTCCACACAGTCTTCGCGATCTTGCTTGTTCGCCAGCACCAGAATAGGCACGCCGGCAACATCGGCGTTTTGCAACACTGACTCCAGTACCTGCTTACACTCTCCGAGTCGTCCATGAGACGAATCTCCATGACTGCCCGCCGCTGCTCCCGAGGTGAAATCCTCCAGTCCTTCTCCAACGTCCGTGCTGTCGACGACGAAAATTATAGCGTGGCAGCTGGAATAATAGCTCTGCCACAATCCGCGCATCCCCGTTTGGCCGCCCACGTCCCATATTTTCAAATACATATCCGGTAACGGGATGGTGGCCACGTTTTGCCCGACTGTAGGCACAGTTCGACCGACATTTTGCTGTGGTAACGTGCCGTCCGTTGGAGGGGGTAAATAGAGCGCTTTGATCTGCGAGAGTAGTGTGGTTTTGCCGGCGTTGTCGAGGCCGAGGAGCAGGACGGAGTATTCTAACCAGGAGTCAGAATCGACCTTCGTATCCTTCTTTTTTCTTTTCTTTTCTTTTCTTTTATTTTTTTGGTAGCGCACGTAACGAATGAAAGGAATGTTACAAACCTTCCTTACTAGTCGCGTAGAGATAGAGCGACTTGGCCAGATGGTACATGACGATGTGATGTTATCTTGCGCAAAAAGCGAGAGACCGTAAGACGTAGATTCATGGACCGCCCAGCGCGAGCATGGTGGATGCGCAGCTCGGCCTTAGGGAATTGGGGTTTCCGAAGTATATCCAGGTAGTCCCCTTATTTATGCGTATCGTCGTTGGCTCTTAAATCGAGTATCGATGGACAAGTCAAGATGAGCAATAAGCAATAAGAGCAAAGGTGGAAGAGGTGAAGCAATCAGCCAAGTTAATTTAGCTAGCTCGTTTAGGCAAAAATCATCGCGCCAGCTCCGATTAGGGCTTCGGTGGGGTTAGGGTTAGGGTATTACTCTCTCCGTCCCCTCTAACCTCTAATCAAGTACAATCTGACATGGACGACCATTCTCCTTGCTTACCTCTCCCGTATATCAACAGTCCGTATAATGGGAGCATCAATCGAGATGTAGAGATCAGTTTCGTCCGGTACCTGAGATTTTGTACCTTATGGCTATCGGAGCCAAAGAAAAGTACGCAACCGTTAGGTCACTCACGTAATCATCATCAATTTACTCCCGCTTTTGCCTTCCAGAACCGGCGATTTCTACCGGCAACCAGAAAATAATTTTCATCCGATGATTCCTCGCTTCTACTACAACGCCAATCTTTAGTCTGTATAGCTTGCTCATTTCTGGCTGTACTAGCTATACAGCTCGCCGTGGTCATGATGATGAGGACCATCGTCTTCTGTCATTGTTCATCTAGACTGCGTTCTTAAGAATTGCGAACGTCCCGCGCGTCCCCGGCCGCCGATAGTTAGTCGGCGTTCCTCCTGCAATGGACGCCGAGATTGACATTGACACTGTTATAGTCGGTAGGTTACACCTTTTTCTTCCGGGAGGAGTAACTGGTCTATGAGCACTGTTAATTTGGCTCGAATCCAGGCAATGGGCCCTCGTCAATGATCCTGTCGTACATCCTACATGGTCATATTCCCTACTACGCCAGTCACCCCCCGCATCCCGATTCCTTGCTGCACGCCAAGTTAGAGCGCTCTCCATGTCTTCTCCGCCCAGACGTGGACGATCTGACTTGTCATTTCGGTGCATCTTCCCTGTCGTACTCATCGCAGGCTTTACCGATTAATGTTCTACTGGATACATTGCTCCGGCCCCAGGGCGAGGCGGATGACCTGGGTGAAACCACCAATCTGCAATGGAAACATAAACCGCACCGCGCAGTATCGCATGTTGTGGTGGGAAATGCGCCTTGTCCCGGTGGTCTGTGGGCAATGGACGATCCCGTACATATGAGCTGGGAGATTGGGACGCTAAGTTATGCTGGCATGCTCTCCTTGCCAGGTTACACCTTTGCGGATCACCATCGCCGAACCACGGGCAAAGAATTGGCGCCATTCACGCGGCCTAGTCGGCGGGCATTGGCTGATTATCTCAAGGCCTATCCTCGCGAGGCAGGTATCGGAGACTCTTTCCGAGATCATATAACGGTCTCCGGTATACACCGCATTCCCGACGGATTTTATATTCCCTCGCATCGAATCCGCTGCAAACATCTCGTGCTGGCTAGTGGAATATTCTCTCATCTAATACAGCCATCACCGATTCTGGCTCCCTTGCGCACATTACCCCAGAGTGAATCGTCGTCGTCCCAGTACCCGCTCCTGGTTGTCGGGTCAGGGTTTACGGCTGCAGATGCAATTATATGCGTACCACCGGGTCGGCGCATTTTACATTCATTCTTGTGGAACCCAGAGGAGCGGCCCTCGCCGCTGAAGGGCTGTCATCAACAAGCATACCCGGAATATGCGGGTATATATCGCCTGATGAAGCGTGCGGCTCTGATACGGTCGTCAACGTCCTCCATTTCTTCCCAGCCCAAAACCCGGCGGCTAGCATCCACATCCTTTTTGCAAAGCCGAAATTGGGATGAGATCTACGAGGGATTGCCGAACTGTGTTGTTAAGGACGTCCAGCTCATGGACGATCATGCCGTTGTGACGTTTGTCCTTGAAGACGGTACGGAGATTCTCCGTCCAGTTTGTGGTTTAGTCTACGGTGTTGGTCGACGTGGGTCGGTCGATTATTTAGAGTCTTCGCTCCGAGCTGAAGTGCTGAAAGACGCGGCTATTACTTCTGACGGCCCCGATAAAACACAACCGGCCATGCTATCTGCCAAATCTCTTCGAAATAAAGTTATGGAGGATTTGGAGGTCGCTCCAGATGTTTTCGTCATTGGTAGTCTGACTGGCGACTCGCTAATCCGGTTTGCCTATGGCGGCTGTGTGTTCGCTGCGTATTCTTTGATGATGTCCGCGTCTGGAAGTTGTACCAGTAGCGGTATGTGTACGCCCTCGAGACAACCTGCTGGTATGCCCGTGGGAGGGCGTCATGCACTTCTGAGCGGCGTCGATGGTCATGCAGCTGTCACTTGTCGCGAAGAATGTCCACAATCGTCGCCTCGAGGAATCAAACCAAGCTCATGGTGGAACAGTATTTGGAGCTTGTTATCATGAAAGTCGGATTCCTGTCTGCAGCCTCCCTCATCCTTTTTCTTCCGGTTTTTTGAGGTTCGTACATATGTACTTTATTATGCACGTACCAAAAACGAGTATCCAGTTGTTTCGAGACGGATACTTTAGATTCTTAGAATAAATATACATTGCTTTCTCGATTTACAATGGGTCTATCGCGCCCCGGAATCCAACTTTGCAAGATCATTAATCACGAATGCATGATTATAAAACCCCCGAATAAGAAATCAGGCACTCAGGGTTGAACAGCAGTCGGATGAAAATGCATTGAATCTATAACGCCCCGCTATGTACAGATGCAGCTTTCTGCTCAATCTCCTCACCATTAATGGCAAAATTGTTCGACCGAAAAGGATTGACATGCATCTTTGCAAACTTGCGAGCACTCACTTTCTGTTCAAAAAGAATATCCAACTCTGCCGGAGTCCGACCCTTGGGCTCGGGCAGGCGGAAAAACGACCACAGAAGCGATAGCAGACAAAACGCAGCCCATACGAAACCTCCTTTACCTCGGAGATTCCAAGCAGTGGGGTTTAGAATTGGTGGGTTGAGGAAATTGGCCACGATACTGGAAATGTTGTACGCATTTCGCGCGAGAACGGCGCTCTTGATGCGCAGACGAGTGGATGGAATCTCGGAGATGAGACAGTAGCCCACGGGACCGACGGTGAGGTCGTACGTGAAGACGAATATGATCATCATGGCTGCAGAGGCGTAACTGATCCCCGCAGATGCAGGTGAGGAAGATGGGATGCCCATGAAGCCGACCAGGCAGAGACAAGTGAGCATGATAGCCAGACCCACGACATACAGCGTCCGGCGACCTACGCGCTGCATAATGAACCAGGAGCAGACTGTGCCTACCCAACCAATGGCGTTGGTTCCGAGTCCGAAATCAAATGATTGTTCAGAGCTGAAGCCCACTTGCTGGAGGAAGTACGTGACGTTGCCTCCAAACCACACGCCACAAAATACCTGAATCGACCACACACAGCACATGATCTCGGTACGACGCAGGTTCGAGCCACAGAGACAGTCCCAGTAAGACACGCCCTTGCGCGAAAGCTCTTCGTGCGTATTAGTCACCACCATCATCGCAAGAGCGTCGTCCATGTCGTAGCCCATGGCATTTCGAGAGGACGGCGAGGTCAGGCTGGCGAGAGAGCGCAGCGCATCCTCTCTCCGGCCGCGACGGACAAGCCACCAGGGTGATTCAGGAGCGAAGAGGACACCAACGATGATAGGTATGGGCCAGATCCACTGTACGGCATAGGGAATACGCCATGCCCATTGATCCGTGCGGCCGAGGAGAGCACGTAAGACCCCCGTGGAAATAAACTGGCCCGTGACCCAGCACAAATTGACATAGGTAGTCAAGTAAGGTCTCAGGATGAGGGGGCTCACTTCAGCAGCGTAGGTTGTGGTCAGCGTTTGGAAAGCACCCCATGGCAAGCCGCAAAGCACCTCGCCTGCAAAGAGCATGCCGATGTTCTGGGCAAAGAACAACAGGAAAATCATCCCGATCAGCGAGACCAGGGCTCCAAGCATGGTTTTCTTGTACCCGAAGCGATCTGCAATCAAGCCAGCGAACATCAGGCCGAGAATCTGGCCGACCTGAGTCCCATTTTGCAGTCCAGACTGCCATTGCGAGGTAACCTGGTAGGTTCCATTATCCGCCAGCACGCCGAACCTCTTTGCAAAGGCTGGAAAGGCATAGAAGGATCCCAAAAGTGACGTATCGTAGCCTTCCATGATGATTGCAAGTGAGAGCACAAAGGAGAACAAGATAGCCTTGGGGTATAGCCGAAAAGCGTCACGGTTTGTCAACCCATGCTCAAAATTGGAGGCGCGTTTTGCGCTGGTCATGGTTGCTGCAAAATCAGGAATACGCTCCGCCATCAGGAGAAGCATCTTGTCGTCGATCACTAGAGTGTCGACGCCTGAGGGTCCTGAGGGGTTCGTGGACGACATGTTGGCTTCCTCGGCATGGACTGCCTTGTCTTCCATGACAGATTGACCGCGATCAATCCAAATCTAACAAAAAGAACTTGATTCTTGAAGCCGGGGATACCTAGATTTGTACCTAGACAGTCTCACAGGTCCTGGAACGTCTTATATAGCCCAGATGTGCCAAAATGGGTGTGTCATACCCTCTCTCATCCAGAGGCAACTACCTAGTATGCATTCAAAGACGGCCTCAGCCTTGACAATACCTGAATACGAAGTTAAACAACAACAGAGCTCGCGCAATTTTTCGCTCTGGACTCATACCTCAGGAATCTTAGAAACCCTGACACAACAGTGACAACGAAGCAATTCCGGCTGGTCAATTCAAGGTTATATAAGGTTATGAGTGCCCTAGCGAACGTAGCCGAAATACCTACCTATATTCCGCCTCTAAAACTTTTTTTACACTCCTATAACTCTGGTTTTTTTTTAAAGCGCCCCCCTTTTATAGCCAAGCCTGGTTCAAATTTCCTTATAGTATCCATTGGTTGCCGGGCCGAATGGAGCATTCGGGCGTTTACCCATCTAGGCAGTCTGCACAGTAAGACTCAGTGGGGAAAAGCTGAAGATACCGAGTCTACTGGATCAACAGCCTGCTAATTCTGGGGCCGAAACACTTAATATAATGCGCCGAGAGTGGAATACTGCGTTGTTAAGCACTTTGGTAGGATGACTCATGAAAAAAATAATTGTAGTTAGTTAATTGCCAGCTGAAAAGTCATGCGAATGTCGTATTGTCTTCCAGGTTTATTCGACGAAGCCATTGCCCGGGTAGGTATTTAGACAATACCTAGGTAGACTGAAAATTCTCGAGAGAGAAGGTATATAGCGTTTAAGCCTTGGATTATATCTATGAAAATCTCGGATGCAGTTCCAAGATTTATACCTAGGTACCAACTAATCTAGTTAAATACACTGCATATCTCGCAAGGATCCACCAAGGTGCAATCCCGAAAAGGGAGGACTCTGTTCTATACACATGTAGATCGCGAGTCTGCTACCAAATTCTCCAAAATTGGACGGAATATAGCTTGATCAATATCAAGCGCCTGTAATTCTCCAATACGGACGGCAGTCGGGGTTTTCTTGCTCACGATCTTCCATATTTCTTCTTTCAAGTCAATCTCAATCTGGGCATCGCGAAGGAAGTCGAAAATCGCCGTCGTGGGTGAATGAACGTCAAGCTGAGGCTTAGGACCAAGTTTTACCACGAGAGTTTGTTCTTGCTCAAAATGGCCGAGATCTATGAGCAATCCATTCTTGACTTTCTTTGTTTCAACTTCTTTCACTGCATCGTTGACCACGACTTGGACTTGTTGCGACAAGGACGAGCAACCCAATACAAATATACTCCATTGACGAGACCCCGTGGACACACCCTTGCAAGGGCCAATGTGAATATTCCCGCTCTCTTGTTGGAATGAGATTGGCGTACGTCGAAGGCCCGGGACTTCGCCAGCTGCGACGTCGGCGGCAGCTTCTTCTTCTTCAACAAGCTCAAATTGGCCATCTGCTCCAACAACGACAATGACTTCGATCGCGCTAGGGCTCCCACCGCCATTCGCAGGTTTCAATGCTCCATCGAGCGGGATGATAGCGCCTTCACGCGCAAGGACCGGGTACGAGTGCAGTGGCCGGTAGAGCCAGAGCTCGCGATCGCCATCGTAGGCGGTGCCCGTGAACAAATCCACGTAGCGACCAGGAGGGAACCAGGCTTTTACGGGGGATCTAAGTGTTTTGGGATTTCGAGGAGCCGTGATCGGAGCAATGAACAACTCCGAGCCGAAGAAAAACTGGTTTGTGAATTTATACGCCGCCTCGCTCTCTGGATACTCCCAGTACATAGGTTGCACGAGCGGGAGGCCTTCGTGGGCTGCCCGAACGTTCATCGTATACAGGTAAGGGATAAGCCGGTGACGAATACGAAGAAAGTCAATCATGACGCTCTGGAATGCCACTTCCAGTGCCCACGGCTCCTTCAGACTCCACTGGCTGTTTGACGAGTGCAGACGCAAGATCGGCGAGAAGACTCCCAACTGCACCCAGCGGACCAGAAGCTCTACGTCCCGAATGCCGTGCATGTGTCCACCGATATCGTGACTCCACCATCCAAATCCAATATTGGATGCTGTTGCCGTGAATTCGGGCTGGAACTCAAGCGACTCCCACGTAACCACTGTATCCCCGGAGAACCCGACGGGGTACCTGTGGCTACCGGGGCCTGCGTATCGCGAGAAAGTCAAGGGTCGATTCCCATTTCGTGCACTGTCCAGAAAATGGAAATGATTCAACACCCACAGGGGATCGATGCCGGCAATCCGTGAATGGGCGCCTTGCTGCCAGTCCACCCACCACAGATCAACTCCTTGTGTCTCGAAGTGTCGGTGCAGAATATCAAAGTAAGCGTCTAAAAAGGGGCGGTTCGTGATATCAAATGCGATAGGGTCACCATTCGAGGTATCGTGACCTAAGGCAGTTGCCATTTGAAGATAAAGGTCCTCAAAGCTCTGCACTCCATCCGCGGGATGGTCGTTCAATGAAGTCTTGAGGCCTCGACGATGAAGCTCCGCAAGAAACTTGGGTGGATCAGGGAACAGTTTTGTGTTCCAGGTATATCCCGTCCACCCGGTGACGCCGGACCGCGCAACACGGTCGTCTTCGACAATGTGCCAGTCCATATCCAATACTGCGACCGAGAGAGGGATATCGTGCTCCTGGAACTTGTCCAGTAGGGCCAAATATTCGTCAGCAGAGTAGGCGTAGTAGCGACTCCACCAATTGCCGAGCGCCCATCGTGGGAGTAATGGCTGAGAACCAGAGAGCGCATAGAAAGCGTGAACAGCTCCTCGATAATCATGTCCGTATGCGAACAGATATCCGTCAATGCGGCCGGGACCTGGTCGACGCACAGCTAGCCAGCCATCGTCATCAAAGAGCATGGATTCTGAATCATCCAGTGTAGCAAAGCCCTGACGAGCAACGATGCCAGGCTCGAGCTCACACCTTCCATCGACCTCATCCAACGTCCGCGCTGTACCCCCGAGCGTCTTGTTAGCAGCGGCAGTGCCACCGTACCGCCAGACGCTGCTATGACAGCTGAAAATGCCCTTGATAGCAGCACTCAGCCCGCTAGGCGAGAACCGCTCTCGATCGTAAGTCAAGTGGAATCGCGCAGTGATGATTTCTATTGTAGCGTCGGTCTCCAGTACCCGGAAATCAGGAATGGGAAGACGCCGATTTAGGGCCAACACGGAAGCTCGATCTTCGAAACAGCCATCGTCCGCCCATTCGTATCGGATCAATCCGTCCGTCAGGACAGTGAATCGATATGGTTTCCCTGCGCCACCAACAATAGCTTCCGGCTGCGCGATGGGCGCGCGGGGAAAAGAGTAGCGACTCATGGTTTTCAGCTTTTACGAGGGCGAGAAAGTCGACATGAAGTGAAGCCCTCACAGAGCAACAACGACTGTTATAATCCCAAAATCTGAATTTTTCCAACAGATTCGGATCAATTTTCGCCCAAATATTTTTGATCTCTTAGATCTAACAGGCGAAGCCTCGACCATTTGTCGCCCTGTGGGAACAAGGCGGGGATCCCCCGCGAGGAGTATGACAGGGGCCATTCTTTTCGTCCGTTAATGGGGTTAAGACTCATGCTGGGTGATTGGATGAACATGGCGAGCAAGCAGTTGAGATCCCGAAGTCCCCGTACCGAAAAAGAAGCTGCAGAGCCCGTGAAGTGTTCTGGTGCGATGCAGGTGGGTAACGATTGTAGATCAAGGGAGCGAGAATTTCGGCGAGCCGGGAAGATTATTTTTGTACTACTAATCATAATGCGAGTCATGTAGAAAGATCTACCAACATGTCAGCTCTCGGGAGACTGTTACTCCTGAGACCTAGATGCCAACAAAATAATTGAATCTGACAAATTCGTAATGTACTTTAAATACTACTGCCTACGCTAATAGAAAAATCTAAGTAATACGCATTTCTGTTACATAGAAACTACCATACCAGCACCCAAGTTCCGAATCCTTGAATTCTATGCAACTCCAAGCTCCAAATACGCTCAAAATGGCATCAATTTCTACCGAACTTATTTTTCATGTCGATTCCGAGAGCGACACGCTGGAGGCTGCTTCAGTGCTGTCGTCAGTTTCATATTCGATTCGCGAGGGCTCAGGGAGACTGTGAAGCCTCCGCGACGGAACACCGACTCCCAGCTCGATCATACGTTGATGAAGAAGAGAGAGATGTTCGGACTTGCCGCTAGCTGAAAGACCTAGCAACTGCTCAAGCGCCATGACTACATGCTCCGGTCCATGCTGCTGGCCACGCATTTTTGCGATGGATGGAACGACAGCCATGGTATCGAGCAGCGAGTGGGTGACCTGGGACAGTTTGACCTCCTACAGAGCCTGATATGAGAATGTTGATGACCAGAACGAACCTGTCTCTCACGCCCAGAAAGGAAAGCAACTTACCATGGAATAGGCATGCGCGCGAATCGAGCTTGCGCCCACCTTGGATAAAAATGAAAGGAGATCTCTGGCTAGATGGAAAGGATATTCGAGGGTAAACTGCGCGCTGCGACTATGGGATTCGAGCATGAAGCGAGACGCTGCGTGCTGCCACAGCAAGGACCGCAGCCACGCTCGTGTGGTCTCAATGTCTGCAATCTGCAGCTCGCCCAGAGAATCCAAGTGGCTGGCACGACAGTCGAGATCGGTAGCAATGGAGTGCAATTTCTCTTTGCTGTATACCACGGGTGCTGGAGCTTGGTCCACTGGTGCCGATTGCACCAACTCCGTTTCGACGTAAGTGAACAACCGAATCAACTCGCGGAATCCCTCTACAGAGTGCGGATTCACGTCGTGAGCATCAAGAAAGGCCGGAAACTCGTTGATTTTCTGCATCATCATGGGCATCCGGTGCTGGATGCAGAAGGTTCTGTATTCCCTAAATTACTACTTTCTCTCTCTCGCTCTCCCCCGCCTGTCCTACTCTTTTTCTATATAATAGGGCGATGGACAATACGACTTACCGTTCCGTGACAAAAAGCACCCAGTATACTCGAAGTCGCAGTTCCCGTTCGTCTTGACATAGCGATTGCAGGGTAGTTGAGTCTCCTAAACGCAGGAGATCTGCGTACGTGACAGTTTCCCGGAGGGCGAAAGTTGCCAGATACATCTGGCCTGTGTTGGCGTAATACATGTGCAGGAAGAGGGATGCGAGGAGCTGGTCCAAGTTGATGAACATGCGGTAATTGTGCTGGGTCCGGTAACACAGACATTCTCTGACAAAGTCCTCTGCGGAGACATTCGTCGTTGAAGATTCTGTCAGTTTCATGGCGGGGTTGTTCGACATTCTCAGCTGCAAGATTGTCGCGGCACTAAGCGCAGCGGCAAGAGCGTGGGCTTCATGGTCCACTGGTTGTCTATTCTTCAGTCTTGATTTCAGCGATTCGACGGATACAATCGGCCAGGTGGTATATAGAGAGTCCTTGTAGAGGTCGAGATGCGAAAAGTAGGCCTGCAGCGAGATGGGTTCTGAATTGAAGGTCGGGCAAGTCGCCGCCGGTCTTGATAATTGTGCCTGCAGCTGTTCTACCTTAGCCTTGGTGGCCGTCCTGGGACCCTTGGGCCCTCGGCGCCTTCGAATCTTTAGAAATGTGCACGACTGGCCATTCTTGACGCAAACCCGACACGGATTGTTCCCATCGCACTTCACCCGCCGGAATGCACAGGCATCGCACGGTACGGATCCCGGCATGGTGAAGGCTGCAGCCGGCTTTAAATGTAGATTATAATTCTGTCTTTGGTAAGCACGAACTCGTAGTTACCTACGTACAGAGTAGATAGCCTTTTGCTCCAGGACAGTCAATTCAGACCGGACACTGAATAGAAGTGTGGAATCCGGGGAGATGGAGATGGTTCGGAGCGGGCACTCTACCGTAACTAGAGTCTAGAGAATTTAACTTAGTCTATGGGGCCAAAGCCGAGCGAAGGATACGTTAATTAAATAAGTTAGTTTCCGTAGCCTCGTCCCTCTTCAGCTTTTGACGAATTTTCTACTAATGTCAGTGAAGTAACTGCTTTAGTCTATACTGACAGGCACAAGCAGACTCTCTTCCAATCACATCCTATAGGACGACTTGGAAGATTGAAGAACATCTTTTTTGCTTCCATGCGGGGTTAGTTTAAGGAAGTCCGTTTAGCACAAGGCTTGATTTGGAAGATGCGTTCAATGTTTGTAAATAATGAAAGGCTACTGAAATATAGGTAGGTATATTTAGCTACCTAGGCATTGACATTGAATTGGAAAATCGCTAGAATCACCTATCCCATCAACTGCAACTGATCGTCCGGCGGCCATCGCACCTGTGCAAAGCTCAGACAACGCTTGATACTCTGCAAATACTTTCGCGTCACCTCGTCGGACATGATATGCGCTTTATTATCGCTTTCGTGCAATTTTTCTCGAGCTGAACGTTCATGGATACCCACCATGGTCACACCAATTGGCCACGCCCTGCGTTGATTGTCAGTATCTTTCTCTCAGAAACCACAAAAAAGAGCAAGCAAACAACAAAAGAAGGAGAATTGTAAGAATAGAACTTACGCTTTGCCAATGCTAAGACGTAAATAGCCATCGTTGGCATCGACGTATCTCCTCTCTTGAGCACAATGCACAATTTCGACAATGGCTTCCAGAACCGTATGGTCGATATCTCCCGTCTCGAATTTCTTAAATAGCGGCCTCATATTATCGCGGCTCTGTACCATGGCGTTATAGGCCTGGCGACCTGCAAAGCTCTCCTTGACCGAAGAGTCGCGCTGGGCCAGCGCAATCGCCCATTCTTCCAACAGCATGGTGAAATAAGACGCAAGCTGTCTGAATAGAAACTTTCTGTCTTCGGGATCGATATCCTTGGATATCTTTGCGGGAATCTTCATATCCTTCTCTGGCACTAATTCAAGAGTCGTAGGTATCGGGCCCTGCGAGAGTTGCGGCGTGAGAGATCGTTGAATCAGTCTCCGGTAGCGTTTGAGTCGGGCCTTATGCGACTCCGCAAATAAAATTGCAGGTTCGTTCATTTCTCGCAATTTCTTTATCAACTCTGCATCGTCAATATCTTCGTCTTCTGGCACCGGTGTCCCTTCTTCGCTGGCACGAGATGGTGGTAGTTCAGGCAGACCAAGCCGTTTACGCCGTTCTCGCTCAGCAGCTTCTTCTTCAGCTTGCCTTCGCTTGCGAGACTCTTCAGCTAGTCGTCGTTTCTTCTCTTCTCGTTCACGTTTGCGCTCAAGCTCGTCTTCTTCGTGTTTGCGCTTGAGAGCCGCTTTTTCCTCTCGTTCGCGTCGTAGTCGTTCCTGCTCGGCGTTGTAGGCGGCGATGCGCGCCGCCTCGATGTCGGCACGACGTTGATATTTTTTGGACCCGGAAGACTCGATTTTCTCCTTGGTGTCGCTCGGTTTGGCCTTGGAGATCTCCTTGGCCATCAACGAGGCAAAGTCCATGGCTGGTTGATCCCGCCGTGGCGGTCGATTATCGTATGGTCAGCGGAGTAAGAGATACAATGTCTTTTTATAAGTCGGATAAATTCGCCCAAAAATCTGCACCTATTTGTCTTGTCCCCAGTTTGAGTGATTTTTTCCTGGTTTCCCTGTGTAAAGCGATGTTGCGTGAGTTGTAGAATGAATTATTTCGACAAGATGGAGAAATGGCGGAAGATCTGATCTTATCGGGAAACTCTCCACTTTTCCCAATCCAGCACAAACTGAACTGCTCATCCTACCTACATTCTACATTCTACTATTCTTCAGACTGCTTCAGACCACTGCGCAATTCGCAACACAAATCTATATAGAGAATTCAATTATCGAGAATCGGTCTGATCCGCGGAATCGTCCCCCACGGACACAGGACACAATCGCAACGAACATGACGATCAATCGAGAAACCACCGTGCCCTTCCACCTCAAGCTCTTCTATCGCCAAAACGCCTACCACGCACTCACTGACTTTCCCATTCCAACTCCCACCGGTCCCAGCAGCACATCCCAGCTTCCTCCACATCTCGAGATCTATACATGGCAATCGTGCTCGTTGCGCGAGCTGTCGGGGCTTTTGGCCGGCGCGCTACCGTCGCAACTACCCGATCCACAAGCAGGGACAAGACTGTGTTTCCGTCTCATCTATCCTGACACGCGTGGCGCGGCCACAGAGGGACGAGCGCGGTATTTATCCAAGGACATTGGTAGTGTGGTGCTGGGCCAGACTGCAGGAGAAAAAAACGCGCAACATCAACAACCACACGACAAACAACGTAGTAACGGCGCCGCGCGCGGGCGAATGATGGGCAAGGACGGTTTGGAGCAAGACGATGCAGAGAAGACGCTGGCTGACGCCCGGTTCGTCGTTGGCGATTACGTGGATGTTGCCATTTTACCGCCGCTCGACGATGGTAGTGTTGCGCCTCCAGTGCAGGGCGGCAGGGGACCGCCGGCGGGGCCTCTTGGGGGTGGAATGAGAGCTTTTAGAGGACCTCGTGAGAACGGAGGCGGAAGACGAGGGCCAGGAGCTGGCGGCCTAAGAGGACCGCCTGGCAATGGTCTACCTAGCGGAGATTGGAAACGAGGCGAGAGATTACCGGAAGATCGTGGCGGCGGCGCTAGCAGTAGCAATGGAGGCGGTGGATGGGGAAGGCGAAGAGGTCCATACTAGTATGTCTGTCATATCGGACAGAATTGGACGACCGATCAGTCCATGCAGTCTTTATAATATATGTTTCCGGCCTGCTGCCTTCAAGAATCTCGACCAGCGAGTTCTCTTCTCGGCATTGCTACAGAACAGCGGCTATTTCCCGTCGGCGAGGATGAACAGCATTCAATCTACGAGGCTGGCGACCCGCGTCATGCTCTTTCACAAAGCAAGTCATGAGACTTGATGTGCGGGTTTATCAGGATTGATTCAGCGCAGATCCGGAAAAGAACGACGCCAGGGGTGCTTTCTTTGGCGGCTCACTGCGAAACAACTCATGTATCAACAAATAACAGCCAGCATAATTGCCTGGCACGTGTAAAAGTAGCGCAGAACTGTTTGTTTTATTCCCACATGGCAGTGATTTCATAACCTTTTTATTGGTAATTCCAGCCTATATACAAGTAAAAGATGCCACTTCTGACGAGTTGTAAACGCCCAATCGATGAAAATAGTACAACCAACTGATTTGACGGCATTTCTTATCGAATTGTATCATCCCATCTACCATTGAACAAGACGCAGAGAGGAAAAGAAAATCCATCTACCATTCGGCAATGGTATCACCGCGTCTCTTCCCGCGCAAATCGTATTTGCCCTATTTGTCAGATTACATCGTAAGCATCATCTCAACACATATGTCTAGATCATATCCTTACGTCGGTGGTATATGCCACATAGCCGATAATTCCAGGCACAATGCCGACGTAGAGAAGAGTCAACCAGGCATTTCGCGGCGTCCAGCGGAAGTATTTGTAGCGGTTAGCGTTGAGCTCTATGCAAACAGAAGGTAATCAGCGACTGTGAAATCGAAATATTGTCCGCGCATGTGCATGGATTATTGTCGAGTATGACGAGGTGATTGGGAAGATGTACCGTAGTATTTCTGCAGAGCAGGGTCGAGAACGAGAGCTGGTGCGAGCAGAGTTAGTGGGCAGAACCTCAATAATATCGTTACGAGAGAATCACAACATTACTTACACTTGCTTGGGCCAGCCATTGCGGGTTGGCGATGTCAATATGAAGTGTCAATGGACGATAGAATAATTAAATGAGGAAGAGCTGCTCGTCGTTGGAGACTCGCGGAGTCGAACTGGTCACGTGAAATGTGGCTTAGGTAAGTGCCAAGACTGGGGTCTCAAATAAGCAATCTCTCTCTCTCTCTTCTTATTTTATTTCTATTTTATTTCTCTACTTCTCTCTTTCAAGCATTGCCTCGTATTCTCAAGCACTAACCAGTGGTAATACAATAAAATCAATAATTTACAAAGACGCGACGAATCTTCCGTCCATTTCCACAATCTTGTTGACCGCGCTCTGATATCCCGGATCCTTCTGCAATCTCTCTGCATATGCCACAAGCTCGGGATATTTGTCCTTTGAAATGACTCCTCTGCCCGTGGCAGCAATGATAGGGAAACTAATCAACATGTCTGCCGCGTTGAATTTAGGCCCGCAGAGTCCTCCTCTCGCGGTCTCTGTCGTTCCGGGCGCTGTCTTGAGCTGATCTTCCAGAAACGGAAAGTGTAGGGCAAGTTGCTTGTCGAGCCAGACTGACTGAATTTGGTTTGCCACCATTCGCGGAATAGGCTTAAGGAAGAACGGGACCGGAGGGTTTCGCACGGCTGATTCACAAATAGTGTTCAGTGTTCAGTGTTCAGCAAGAGAAATCCGAGAACCAGAAACCCGACATCTATGTACTCAGAAGATTGAGGCTGGCAAACTCACCTTCAAGTAAAAGCCCCAAAACCATCTGCGGCATCAGACTTCCCTCGACGTAGTGCATAAAAAACCTGTGTCGTAACCATTCCTCCGTCTCCAAATTCTTGGCGGCATCCTCTTCGGACGCATACCTCTTCGGCACGAGACCTTTTTCCTCGCCATTGAAATGGTTGATGAGATACTCGACAATAGCAGCGGATTCAGCCAGCACAAGCGGCTTCGAGTATTCTGGCCGTTCCACGGTGATCAGGGGTGATTTGCCGAGAGGATGCACTTCCTTTAACTCCTTCGGTGCGGTCATGTCTGCATTTCTCTTGAAGGTTTTCAGTTTATAAGGAATTTCAAGGGCCTCGAGAATCCATAGAATGGAGTGGGCGCGGGATTTCTCCAGCCTAGAATCATCAGTCTTTCCGTCTTGCTATGGAGAGATATTTTGTCTGCAGCAGCAATATTTGAGCAATATCATACCAGTAGAGAGTAATGGTGATATCAGACGAAGCCATTTTGTGTCTGTAAGCGCGATCTTCGATTCTGTTGAGCAGTAGGTATACCTAGGTAATAAATGCCAATCTGAAAGTTGCGTTCCGAGAGGAACCTGGATATAGACAACAGATTACTCCGGATTGAAATAGCAGATGCAACAAAAATAGGTAAAGACAAGGTTCTGGGCCGGTCTTCTAAGTAATCAACTCTGACGCTGTCCTCAAATCGGTTACTTCTTGCAGATACAAGATGAAAATGTGAGATTCTATGCAAAATTCACAAGACGATCGATCTTCTTAGCCGGCTATGATGCCATGAGCTCCACAGGAAATGAATTTACTATGGAGCCGCGGCTTGCCGAGGTTCATCTGATAAGATCGACTGGCAACAATTCAGGTTTCTGAAGTACCTAGGCAGTAGATACTGTCTAGGAAATATATTTCCTTCAATGAGCGCTCACGGGTGAAGCTCCCTGAGTCAATAAATATCAGTCCAGGTCCATCAGGTCTATGCTCAACGAAATACTTCATTTATAACCCTAACCCTGAGGTATACTTTGAAAAGAACTTCGATTAGAACTAGGGGTTAGGGTTATATTCAATCCCCTTGTCGATTAGAAGTCGTTAGATATTTTTATTTTCTAGACAATAGCTTTTCAACGTTTCAAAGAACCCCGGAAGTCTTGCAGCCCGAATCATGCTTGGAATGCAGATTCCGGGCGTTCGGTGGTTCGGCCGTTCGGCCTTTCAGCGGTCATTCTGGTTCTTTGTAAATTCTACAGATCACCTTGCTTCAATCGCAAGAACCTGCCAACTGCTTTAAACTTGGTCGACGCCAAATACCTAGCTGTGTGCTTATTGAAATTATCCAAGAATGGAGCGTTCAGCACGGCAGCCTAAGTCATCGCCGCAGACACAAGTTGTCAGGCGTTACGACGTAGAACGATCGTGTCTCCGATGTCATGAACGCAAGGTCCGTTGCAACCGGGCTGAACCCTGTGCTAGCTGTATTCGAGCCAATTCAGTCTGCCAGTATCCGGGGCCAGGAATAATTCAGCGTCGTTCGGCTAAGAAATCCATTCCGGTGCTTGAGGTCGACAGTCGTCTAGCAAGGCTCGAGCGAGCCGTAACAGCCATTGACCAAAAGGGCTCCTCGGATCGTCTTCCAAGGATCAGATCTCCGGAATTGGAGCCTAGCACAGATTCAGTCACTCCGAAATCTACCACACCGGATTCTGCGTTGACAGAAGGGTTTCTCGTGAAAGATGGCACGTCCACCCGATATGTGAATGAGTTGCTCTTTTCGCGTATCTTAGTGAAAGTCGGTAGAGCCTTATCCTTGAGATTGCTGGATTTTGGACGTCTGGACTAATATGGCGGGCGAATGCTGTCGATAGGATAGCGAACTGCAATCAGCTATTAAAACTCCAGCGAGTACTTGCACCAACAAGACGGGCCTTGCCTTAGCCGGGTTTGACGGCCTCATCTCCAACCCCCAGCTCCCCATAGATATTGCTTCTCTCTACCCATCCGCAAGACAAGCTACGCAATTATGGCAAAGCTATCTCAACTATGTTGATGTTCTCCTCAAAGTCCTTCATATCCCTACCACACAACCCGTCGTGTTTGCTGCCATCAACAACACGAAGATCATCTCTCCACATCAAAGTGCGCTACTTTTCTCAATTTATTATGCAGCAATAACAAGCCTCAGTGCGAACATTGTACATTCAATGTTTGGAGAGAACCGAGAGGATATACTGACACGTTTTCAACGGGGCTTGGAAGTGTCTTTACATATGGCTGGATTTTTGGATTCACCTACAATCGCATCTTTACAAGCCATGTCAATCTATCTGGTAAGGAGACTTTCTACCACTAGTATTTTTATTCGTGGTATAGTCTATTAATCATCACTCACTACTAGTTATGCTATCGCAATCATAACGGCGGTAGATCCGGGTGGACGTTAAATGGTATACTTCTGCGAACGGCGCAGTTAATAGGTCTACACCGTGATGGCGAGCAATTCCATATTCCACCATTAGAATGCGAGATTCGTCGTCGTCTATGGTATCAGATTATTGGATATGACGCTCGGGTCAGTGAAGACCACGGCCTTTCAACTGCCGGATTCGATAGTTTCTCCGATACCAAACTGCCCCTGAATGTGGATGACCGAGATCTGACGCCCAACATGAAATCTGCTCCACCACCGGAATTGCTCCAGCCTCGCTGGACAGAAATGACCCTATTCCTGGTTGCCGCTGAGATGAATCAAGCCCTTCAGCGGGTATCTCGACTTTCCACAGCAAGACTCGATGGAAGCGACAAAATGGCTAGCCTAGAGCAATTATCAAGAACAATTACAACACGGATAAAGGACCAGTACTTACAGCATTGCGATCCTAATATTCCCATCCAAAAGGCGGCGCTTTTATTGGGTCAAGTGCAACTAGGAAAGCTCGACCTCTTTGTTCGCCAGCAATATCTACGGGGGCTTAGTGCAGAAGAATCAGCTGCTCGTGCCACGGAAGAGACCTTATTATTAGCATGCGATACCATCGATATTGGCAATGAGCTGAAAACGGATGATCTCCTGAGCGGTTTCCACTGGCTCTTTTCGACTTTTACTCAGTATCATTTGCTAACGTATACTCTATGGCATTTATGTATGCGGCCAGGAGATCAATGTGCTGACAGAGCATGGCGAGTGGTGAATAAGTCCTTTGAGCTAGTAGAGGATCCCACTTGGCCAACCCCAGGTCTAAAGTGGAATGTGTTACGGAAACTTCGAGAAAAGGCATTGGATGTTCGAAGTTCTTTGCTGCGTTATCGCACAACTAACCTTGACACCTCCAACCAAGCGATCAGTCCGCAAGCTGTAGGCCAGCAGGTCGACGACTCTAGTAGTAGCGAGATCATCCCTACCTGTATTCCAGGCCTTGACGATTTGAGTTGGAATTTCGACTCAATCCTGTTTCCCGGTTGGGATCCTACCTTCTGTCCTACTGTGCTATGATCAAAGGACCTTACGTAGTGTCAATAAGAGGACAAATATGCTTAATCATTGTCACTACTCAGATTTGCTGGATTTTTCGGCATTTTTTGGCAGCAAATAAAGGGGGAGATATTTGATAAAACTACCTTTAAGACCCTCAAGATCGTTTCGGGAAGAGACAATAAAGGAGTCCTGGAGAAACACAAAATTAAAACGAAGTTTACATCCATAGCCAGGTAGATGTCCGAAGTTGAAATGCCGCTCGCTAGAACAATCTTACCAAATCTCAGCCGAAGTTGGGTTATCAGTGACTAGCCCAAAACTATGATTAGGGGGTAAAAGTCTGGTCTTCCATCCTCATTCTTGCATCAAATTGCACCGTAACACCGCTTGCATGGTGTCAGACACGGCCTTGCTAGAACAAGAGTGGAGTCAAAATTTTGCCATCAACTTCAAACCTGTGTGCCATAAGCGAGCGCTAAACACCAATGTTGCCCCAGCAAGTAGAATAACCCCTGTGAATATCTTCATATCAAGATAGCCTCCATTATCATGAGCCAGTAGAGCGCCAGCAATCGGGTTGGTTGTTAAGGCACCGATAGATGCAAAGAGAAATATCAGGCCTACTCGATATCCTATCTGCTGAAATGGAGAGATCTTGACCACGAGAGCTGCTGCGAGAGAAACATATGCACCAGAGGAGAACCCAAAAAGTACGGCAAATACAATGGTACCTGCAGTGTTCGTAGCAGGGATCGAAAGTGCAAGAACCAATACTCCAGCCAAACCACAAACACCTGCGAAGACGTTATAAGTCCCAATGAGATCGGCAAATACACCAGAGCTAAGACGACCAAAAAAGCTGTTGAAGAAAATCAAGTCAATTCAAGGTAGTAAAACTGGAGAAAGACGAGGAATAAATTGAGAATCCACACCTTCCGGCATTCATGATTGCAGGCAAGTACAGAGCTAGGTTGACACCCATGCCGTTGGAAATTCCTTCCACAACCAGATAATCGATAGGTATATACATTCCAAATGTCAGTAGGGTGAAGCCAGAAGTGACCAGCATCATCTTTGTCTCGCGTAAGGGCTGTGTTAACGCGCTGCGCGACAGGGGACGAGGGCATGGAGGTAGCCGAGATCGGATTGTTAAATTGGCGACTATTAGCAGAAATAGTATCATGAAAGCCCCTATACGCATTGCCCACCCAAACCCTACTTTGGGGATCAAGTGTTGAAGCATTATGGGAAAAATGACACCACCAATACTTGATCCACTGGACATGATGCCATACGCTGTGCCGCGCTTTTTCGCAAACCATCCCGGAATGACACTTGTGGCTGATAGAACCAATATTTTCATCAATTTCTATTCGAAATGAATGTTCCATGTCGACAAATTCAGGAATATCTCACCTGGTTGGAATATAATCGACACTCCAATAGCGCTACAGACGCCCTGCGAGAGCAGAACTTGATAGTACTCCTTCGAGATCGAGCACATCATCAACCCGAAGACGTGGAGGAAGGTCCCAAGTAACAGTGAATAACGAGGCCCATGATTATCATAAAAATATCCAGATATTGGTCCCTAATTGGTGGCTTACTTAGCATAAGACCTAGCAGGTTTACTGGACATGCGGTCAAGGACCTTACCATAGCATACATGAAGAATATTTGCAACGAGGTAATCCATGCAATTGTGCTGTCTGAGTATTGACTTAGGAGGGACGTCTTGTAGTAGTTCTGAAAAATTCCGATGCCTGCATTTATTCCAAGGTTCAGTATCATTGTCAGTATTCATATCGTCTCACAGCTATAAGAATGGAAGTCCATACTGTTTATCCATCCAAAACTACAGAAAAGCACACACCACGATCCTAAGACCACCGACCATGCCTTTGTTCCACCATCAGGGGCATCACTTTTCATCAATTCTGGAACTCGTTTTTTTTGGGCGTTCTTCTCTGAGTCCAAGTCGTTCGAATTAGTCTGGGAAGGGGGTGAATCGATTTCCTTTGAATAAGTCATTTTAGGGCTCTCTTGATGATGCCAGAGAATGGTGTCGGAATCCCACCAACAGTCTGTTACTAGTGATGGATTATACGATTTTTGTCTTGTCCTTTGGGACAGGGTGGCTCACTGTTCATAGACTATTTATTTCAGAGCATCTTCTCCCAATCCCTAAAACCTATAGTGTCGGTCGTTGAACGAATTCCGAACGACCGAACTCCCGCAGTGCCACCTTCACGGGGACGCTGTCCGAAGTTTTACTGAAACCTCTGCAGTTCCCGAAGGCGAAATGTGTCTAGGCTCCAAAAATGCATTATGAGACACTGAACAACCGAAATAGTTCGGGCATTCCCAGCCGAGTCAAGTTTCAACATTGTCCGCCCTGCTGTCCCTGAGATCATAGGTAATCAAGGCCTTGAATGACTTACTTGATGGGAACGCTTAGCAGTAGATTTTCTTGCATCCACTTCAAGTCACCTATCAATTTCAGATGCCTTTAATAATACCTGCAACCAGAGGTCGATATGCTCCTCATGAACGCATCGCGGATCAGCACGTCACTTCGGTGCAGGGCGGTTTTAATAGTCATCTTAGAGCATTTCAGATCAATCATGGGTACCTAGATAGATGTAGGTGGGCACTAATGAGGGTAGCAGTGCTCAGTACCACTCAGATACCCATGGCGTAAAAATTGCCAGGGGTTGAGTACCAAAACAAGATGGCAAGCGTAAAGGCCAACCCCAGTCAACAGAAATCCGTTTCACAGGTAGGAGTAGGTAGTCTCTGCCTATGTACGAATGGCCTAGTTAGGTAACATATATTGAAACGAATGCAGAAGGCTGAGGTATATTTGGTATTAGTTATGGCATTTGCTCTTCGTGCAATTATATACAGTCACTCCAAAAACCGCCGCTTGCGATTCCGAGACCGTTGACTCGTCGAAACATCTAACTTCACCGCACAGAAAACAATTTCCAATTGTCTACTGGGTCCATCTGCCGTCTGTACGCGTAGGCGCCATTGACCGTTATGTACCATCCATCGTCTTTGCGTACTACTTTCGTCGTAGGACGACTGGTGGTTTTCCATTCTTCGACGTTTCGTCGCAGGTTCTGAGGTTGCTGCATCGATATTTGCAAGACCCTCAGCAGGTGCGCTGTACGGTAGGCCGTCAAGGACAACATCGGCATCAGCGCCAATGTCGACTTTGACTCGATCTTCGCCAAGCGGCGAATGACTGGAACTGCTTCTCGAACCAGCGCCATCCTTGCCATCACTGCTCCCTGCTGAAGCCGCCGCCGCTGTTGTCATCATCATCAGGCCGAGTGGCGCTTTGTTTGGTAAATTCAATTTGTTCGCAATCACTTGCACAAGACTGCTCACGCGGGCTTTTGTCAAGCCGCGAAACTCAGCTCGCATCGAGTCCGGGTCGATAATCGTGCCTTGTCCGCCGATCTCTACTATGAGCTCGTAAGGTTTGTCGTCTACGTAGGGCCGTGCATAGTACACCCAACCCGCGGACGTGGACCCTTCGATGGGCGTTTCACCCAGGAATTGAACCCCAGACTGACGAATATCTTCCAGCCGAATTACAATTTCGCTGCAATCGCGTTCGGGGTTATAGCTAATCTCATGCGATATCAACTTTTGTTCCATCCCGCGCAGATGAAGATATCGACAATCGCGCAAAAGCTCTGCGCGATGGCTCTCATTCCTGATATGTACCGGATATCCTCGAAGCAAATGTATCAATTGTTGAAATACGTCGGCGGATCGTCCTGGAACACTGGGCGGGACCATCGAGGGGGGCCGCAGTAACCCCGTCGTATCGAGACCCGGCAAAACTAGAGTGGGTGTAGAGAAATGGATACTGAATCCTAACGTAAAAAAGTTCGGAGAGTCGCCTGGTGCCGAAAAGATGTCCTTAGGCACTTGAAAATCGCGATCACCGATCTGGAAAAATATGTCTGACTCGAAGAGCTGTGCTGTAAGTCGAGGTACTGCAGCCCGGCCAGTCAGCATTTTAGTGACGTTTTTCAACGAGAATTCAATCTTACAGCTGTAGAATTGCGCATCGGCATAAAGCCTCACAAACTCTTCGCCATTCCGAGGCCGAATATGATACCCTAGAACAGAGTAAGGGATGTGTATCATTTTAAAAGGATTTGTGACGGCGGAATCCTAGAAAACGAACCCTGTAAATGCCGACAAATCTCACGGAATATTACCGGATCGCGGTCAATGTAGAGGGTTCGAACAGATGCATTTTGGTCTGTATGTTGAAGTTGTCTTTCAAAGAACGACGAGAAGTACGACGGTGCTCGAAGAATTTCAGTCAACGTATACACAACGAAAGTGCCGCGGCCAGGAATGAATAAATCAACAACTGACCATCAGAGGCAATTGAAGCTCCTGACAACCGAAATAACTCCGACCCTAGCTGTATTGAAAAAACCTTCTCCGGCGGGAGACTGCTCTTTTGTGCGCCTGCATCAACAGGTCGGTTTGCATTGGAGGGCGAGGTTTGCCGCAGGATTCCATGCGAGACTGTGATATCGCCGCGACCCTCGGCGCGCGTCTTCCTGGTCGTTGGACCGGAGTCGTGGAGACCAGTCGTGGGATCGACATCCGGGACTTTGTCGAATATCTGTGGAGTACATGATGAATTGCTGTTGGTGCGACTAGGAACTGTAGCTTGTGAAGCTTGGCTGGTGGACTGCGACATGGTTGTTTTTCGATGCTATTCGCGGCAGACGGTAGTTACGATGCGGTGAAAATAATAACTGCTTTCAACGGCCGATCCGGTCAAGCACCATCATCACGATGATAGCTTAGAGAGTCGCGTTAACAGTCATCTAGAGACTACCCTTCCACCATTCGCCCAAGCTGGGCAACTTTCTTTGGCAGAGAAGACTGGGACGAATTGCGACTTTTTGATGATTGAGAAGCAGCTGCAACTTACTTCCAACGGTTGCACGTGACTTGTAAGGAATCGACCAATCATAATGCGAGATTTGGTGATCGTCGAAAATGTGTTATGTTGGACTCAGGAGTGATTTAAATAACATGTATAATATACGTAATAGTCGTCAAAGGCTTTTTTACAAGAGCCAAATTCAAAAAGCAGAAAAATTCTCGATATGAGTGAAGGTCGAATAGCCCTAATTCATTACCCGTTTAGGCAAGTGACTCTCTCACTGGCTCTGCGAACAGCGTTGGGGCACACTGGCAGATATTGGACATGAGTTTCTTGAGTCTTTTTCTTCTACGATCTTAATTGATCAAATCAAAATGATCTAGAAATTCCTACCAATGGCTTTACAGGCCACCCTAATGTGGTCGTGCCACTATCATGATTCCAGCAGCTTAGAGCTACCTATCTCGGTGGAAGCATGCCTGGGCGAATATTGATATTTGCTACATCTTCATTCCAAGGTTATTCAAAGAAATATCCTTCAGTGCTACTTACATATCGATCATACCACATTCTCCACCTCCGTCTTTTCCTGTTTTGATGCGTCCACAATGCCCTCATTAATGGTTCTCGCTTCTGCCCTCTCAGCCAGCTCTTTCTTGATATTTTCCATAAATACAGGATCAGTCGAGTCTTTCACAACTCGTAGAATGCTAGGTCTCCGTCCGTCACGGTCCGCAAATAACAGATCCACAGCTTCCAGGGGTAGCCTACTTGTCTCCGGGAAACAGAAATAGACCACGGGGATAGTACAGAAATTGATCACCGCAAAGACAATATAGCTTTTGAATCCGATATTGGTGATCATCGGTGGCGTGATCTCGACGACTAAAAAGGTGAACAGCCATTGCGAGACGACAGCAATAGCACCGCCTCGTAGACGAAGCTTCAGCGGCAACAATTCACTCGGATAGATCCACATATTGGATTGCCAGCCTAGGGTGAAGAATGTCTGAAAAAGATATAATACAACAGCTGCCGCGTACCCTAGTCCTTGAGAGCCGATACCAACAAATATGGCTGAAAGCATCATGCAGAGACCCATCCCAGCACTACCGAGCATGAACAGCTTCCGTCTGCCCACACGATCGATGGCAATCCAGGGAATGAGACTGCTCAGAAAGTAAAATATTTGCAGACCACAAGAGACGAGCATAGCATTATATCGACTCATGCCGATAGATTTTTCAAAGACATACGGCCCCAAGGACGACATGACGTTAACACCGGAGAGTTGCTGGAAGAAGTTGGCTGCAAAGCCGATGGTGACTCGGGTAAAACCACTGATTCCGCCGTCCTTAAAGGCATCGCTCCACGATCCCACTTCTTCCGCCTCAATGGCAATAGCATATTGGATTTGACCGAGCTCCTCCAGCACCTCGGGAGCGTCGAGGGCCTGACCACGAAGAGCAGCCAAAGCATGTGTTGCCCTTTCTTTATGGCCCGCTGCCGCAAGCCAACGGGGTGATTCCGGTAGGAAAGGGAGAAGTAAAAACAGAATCAGGCAAAACACACATTGAAACGCACACGGTACCCGCCATTGAACAGATCCAGAATGGAATGACATGCCGTAATCCAACCAATTTGCGATAATCAGTCCCATGATCAGGTTAGAAAGCTGCATCGCCATCATGCGACCTCGGGATTTTGGAGTCGTGCATTCGGATAGCCAAATAGGAATGACTGTGGTCATGATCCCCAGGCCAAAACCAGCTACAAGACGTCCCACCAGAAATTGGGGCATTCCGAACGAAGTTGCTTGCAGAATGGCGCCGATGGAAACAACGACTGCACCGGCAAAGTTGTTGGGCTTGCGGCCTCCCCATCGATCTCCAATCAGAAATTGATATAAGGCACCGAGCATGCAGCCGACTTCGTAGGACGAAACCATGAAAGCAAGTAGCGATGCATTCGGATTACCAAAGAGATCCAGGAACTCGGGCGACGTGGTCAAGCCACCCATATACCCGAGATCATAACCAAAAAGAAAGAATCCTATAGAGCAGCAGAAGGTGACTGCATAGACGAGGCGCTGCCCCTTGAGCCCCAGATATTTTGGTTGATCCATCGTGTGGCCGGTCAGAAGAGCGGCTTACAAGGTCTCAATTGTAGAATAGTATGAATCCAAATGTCAAGACTCATCGAAGTACGCACTCATTAGGTATTTATAAAAGTAGTTATATATTCATTGTGGATTCAACTACCCCAGACCATCGATACTTCTCCACGATTTCTGGCATGTATCATCGGCAAAATTTAACCGACGCTCTCATAAAAATTAACAGTAGTATAGCCAGTATGAGACAGCTGATTGGTTTATATGCAAGAACACCTAGATGATATAAGAAAAGATTGTCATATTGCCTTTTTTAATTCCAATTCTTTTTGCCTCTTCCAGGAAATTATGCAGGAAAGGGAAATGATCCTCGAATAACCGACCATTTTGCCGGGAAGTAGTATATAAAGTCGGGGTAAATCCGAGATGGCGGCCAACCAAGCTCGGAATCCTACCGAGACAAGCTTTCGATTGCGCCGGAAATGCTGCGATCGAATTGTCGCTAAGAAGTCCGAAGATATACCAAATGTTCAATACCTAGGTACTTGCTAGGAGCGTATTCCTCAGAGAGTTCTTCGAGAAACCTCGTCACGTCGCACATAATCTTATTCTGAAGTGATTCTCTTCAAAAGTCTGAAATAGATATCACGATTAGGATCCGTGACTATCGCTGCGTTGGGCTTCTAAGATTATTGTTTTTGAAGCCATGACTGGGATCCATGTTGTGGCAAAGCGTTGACGTCTAGGAGACTCTTTCATGTGTATCTTTCCTTCCTCCTACATTGGTAATTGAATCCTGTTATGCGAAACTTGCAAACTGAATTTCAAGTCAAGTAACGTAATTCAACATCGCAATGCTGACCACAAGAAATCTCATGCAGATCAGTCGAAATATCCGCACGGACGTCCCGCGTCAAACCGCAAGTCTTTTTGCATGCCTAATCATGCACCTAAGCATTTGTGACCGAGTACAGCTGATTCCGGCTACATCATAGGTAGTCCAAGTCAAGCCACAAGTCTACTAATGGATACTTGTTATTGATCAACACCCAACAATGGCGACACACATGAACTCCCAATTCGATCTGCAATAGCAATCACACTATTGTTTTCGATTAAAATCCCCATCTCCATTGCCGGAAGGCTCTTCCTCGTTGCACGAGATCTATACTTGCCCGGCGATCCCCCAACAACATGAAATCTCACCAGAAACATCAAGGGTTATCGAGCACAGTGTGCCAAATTTAAATCTCCCTGCCAGCAAAGAACCTTCGTGCACTAAGTGCCCAGGTGCGCAACCCTCTCGGAAATAAACAGCATTGTAACCTGGAATACGTGGACACGGATTGAGACACTTTCCTATGATCATATAAATCGCAGACGCTTCGAATACAGAATCTGGTTTATTTCCACCAGCCCATGGGTCCACTGGTCCACGGCTGTGTATCGATCCATTTCGCTTTTCGAACCCGAACTCCGGATGATGTATTTCCTCAATCTAGGCTTCCTGATCTTCTGATCTTCTTGCCTGACATGGACCGACGAGCTGCATTCACAAGTTTTAGGTAATAGGTGCATATAGAGTTGTGCCGCTTGCTTGCATGGTCGGTGGCTTGTTCTTAAATCGAACTGCTGGGAGCTTCTATCATCCAGACCGAGATCCTTGAAACCTAATTGTCCTTTCGCCAAATACCTATGCCCTGAGGAGCCCAAACGACGTGCATTTATAGATCATTAATATTTCTAAATTTTGAATAATCACATTTTCCAAGATTGCCTTGCCCTTTTATTTATTTTTGTGGATAAAAATTATTGTTTTTTGTTCAAATTTGGATTGCTCAAGACTTGGATAACCGAGTCAAGAACCCGTTTACCGGCTTCTTTGTTTTGGCTTGGAACATTCTCATTGACCTGGCTAATTGTTCCATAATTATTATCAATGGGTCCTCTCAAAACCTGATTAGTTGAACCCCTCTTATCTCTCTCAAATTTGAGCCGTATTTCAATGAAGGCCTCATTGTGTCCCTGGCTCTTTCTTCATAGCCCCCGCAGCCTCCGTTTTTATCCTCGGTATCTACCTGAGTAGTGGCTGGTAGCCTCTCTGCGGTCCCATTCAATCCCAGACACCATGCACCAATTGACTTGAGAAACAATCAAGTGGCCCAAGCTCGGACGTACACATCTTGCATTAGGGAGACACGCCGTTCAGTATATTCAGCCAATGTCAATCTACACAATAAAATATTTCATTTTTAGCGTATAATGCAAATCAGAAGATGACAGACGATCAACTGAAAGCCCTCTTCCGGGTTCTCCGATTGAGCACTTTATGAATTTATTTTAATCGATATCTGGTAGGAGATCTATGGTTCTGCAAGTTTTGGGGCAATTTAGATGGATTAAGTTCGTCCCATCTCAAACTATTTTATTGACATCCACTATGGACCAGTAGAAGCAGGTCGGGACCCGTCAGGGTGTATGAGCGAGGTTCGAATTTTCGGTTTCCGTGGATTGTCTGGGGTCTATCAGGCGTCCTGTCATTGAGAATCAACCTCACATGGGCCAGATGGTCGCGAACATCGATGTTGGCCATGTCCTGCCGTTCCGTCCTGCCGAGGGTGATTGAAAGCTCATGCATACTTAAGACGTGGGTGTTCGCTCCCTTACTCGTAGACTGCTTTCTTTGTGTATGGCCTATTTCCATCACAAGAACCATTGTCGATTCCTTTGATGTCCATGAATTCTTGAAACATCTCATTCAGGCCGCCAAATCTGTACAATATTTCGTCCTTACTCACCGGATATTGGCTTGTTGTATATGGACCCTTGACCATCAGCATTGATTTCATCTTATATCTTGCTGTTTTCCTCGATTGATTGCTTCCAGCCTTGCCTCTCCTCAACTTCAAAGCTTCTCTGAGTTTCAATGTTCTACTCTATGAGGAAATCACTACGAAGAAACATGTCTAGCTTCAAGATGGCCCATCTTTGGTCGTCGCAAATGGAGTCTCAGTCTTTACAGGTGCAGCCTGTTAGCATTGATTATGATGTACTGACATCGCCTGTCCCAGCGCCCTATCATCTCCTGACAAGGTGTTTTGAGAAGAAAGTCAAATTACCTTCTTTGGAAGATTTCCTTCGCTTACTTCACATAATCTATCTCTTTTTCTACTCTGATATAACCACTGTTGTCATTCCGTGCATGACTTTCGGCATTTTGGGAGCCATCACAAATTCGACTCTCACTCACCAGCCAATTGCTATGCTGGATCTTTTTCGTTATATTCCACAAGCCCTGATTTGGCTTTGGGGGGTATTGATGGTTTTTGATATCAACAATCAAAACTCGCCTGAATCCATCGAAGAAGATCGTCTCAATAAACCTGCTCGGCCAATTGCTGCCGGAAGAATCACCCCTGCTGCAGCAACTAGCCTTCTTCACGGGATGATCGTCCTGACTCTTGTTATCAGCTACACAAACAGAGTCGTCCCCGAAACACTGGCCTTATTTGTCTTGTACTGGCTGTACGATAATCGGGGTGGCAACGAAGACTGGTTCATGCGCAACCTTCTAGCCGCTGGCGGCTACATTTTTTATGCACTCGGCACACTGGCTATTGTCTCCAATCACACCGAAACTAAAACCGCAAAATTATGGATGATCATCTTTGGTCTAGTCATTCTGACAACCATTCATGCTCAGGATTTCCGGGACATGGAAGGCGATCAACTCAAAGGCCGCACCACTTTGCCTCTTCTGCTGGGCCCTAAGACTGGTCGCATGACCTTGGCTGCAAGCTTGATGTTCTGGTCAATTGTTTGTCCTTATTATTTGGGATTACCTCTTTACGCTTACTGTCTGACCGCTGGTTTTAGTGGTACAACTGGTCTGCGTTTTATTCTGAAGACGGGTATTTCTGCAGACAAGAAATCATTCCACCTGTATTGTCTGTGGGTAGCAGCTATGCTTCAACTGCCTGCTATGGCTTAGTTTTGATTCTTGCGGTCTCTTTTGAACAGGACACTTGCCTGGTGTCTGTTCCGGCGTCCCTTTTTTGGGGGTTTTTTTTTCTGTTCTTTTTTTCTGTTCGACTTTGCCGTTTTGTCTTCGGAAGCGTCAGATTTGAGGAGCGATCCGCACATTATTTCTTTTCTAACGAGCTTTTCCCATGATTCATTCCTAATTGAACCAGCCTCAATTGTCAGTTTTAAATTCGCCTCACCTTTTGATCATATCTAGGTAAAAGTGGGATGGAGAAAGTCAAGCAAAACTATTGATGTATGCAACTAAGAACAATTGGGGTCCATTTCTATCCTGCAATCACTAAAATACAAAAGACTTGTCCAAATTCGAATTTCTCAATTATCTTCGTACAATCCATTTTGATCTCATACAGCTCAACCGACTTGATTCGACTAATCGTCCAAGAACCTCTATCTTCTCTCCGAGGCAGAACCTCTTCTAGTCGCGATATATAGCGATGCTCTTACAGCGACAACGGTCTCTAGGCACTGATCCGAAACGTTACCGCAAATGATTATTCCGGGACTGTAAATACTCTCCCAACGAATTTCAGTTGAGTTCTTTTCGCACCTGGAATCCTTTTCCAAACTCCATGGTCTTTCTTTGCACTAATTCTATACCCTAACCCTATCAATCCATCTAGCCCTTATTGATGTCTGGATCTGTATGCCCTCACAATTGGCAGTGCTTCAATTTCCAGTTGCCTAGTTCCTTATTAAATATACAGAAAATCACCATATACGCTCTTAATTCGTGCAGCTCAATACCAATGAATAAATAATATCACATCTGCCCGTCGATCAATAAACACCAAGATGCAACAAACCGCTTTCGGCCCGCAAGCAGCATGCACGAATGGCTGCATTGCGATAAGCAGCGAATCCGCCATCGATGGATCCCGAGATCGTTTCAAGATTAGCAGGAAATATACTCCTAAATGGGCCTGAGATGAGCGCCTAGCGGAGACCCCGACAGTCTGTCTCCTTATGAAGTTACCGACATGATAAACAACTACTAACTAACTTGGAGGTAGTTAGTTCAACTCCATTTATTTCATTTCTCCACTGTCAGTGCTTTGGCAAGCACCTATAACTAACTTACGTTTCGTCTGCTTATCAGTACTTCCTCTTTCCAATCATTCCAATGGCTAGCTACCTAGGTAGGTGCAGTGGGAAACGGCTTTAATGGCTTTCAAGACTTGGAATCCGCCACTTCCTATGACTTTGTACGTCTGTACGACTTAAAAGATCGTTCTGACAGGCAGGTCAGCGTTTTGTCAGCTTGAGTACTCTGTACGTGGACAGTTGCACACACATGACCCAAGTTCACTCTTGTAAGACCACCTCCAGGGTCAAGTAGTACCTCCGACGGCGCCTGTCTGGACGATAAGAAGAAGGAATATGCCCCATTCGCGACCTGACAGATGGAGACTGGGGCCGCAATCTATGAACCCGCCTGCGCCGAGAATTCCTGTCTGCCAGCTCCCCGAATATGGCCATGGCGCAACGGGATAGACCGGTATGTACTACTTCCAGGTTATCGCGCGGTGTTCTCGTCGCCGTTAGAGTTCCATCTAGAAATCCTAGCCTCGAAAGACGGGTGTATGACCAATGGAAGCGTCTGGCTGATGACGACCAGGAATTTGACCTGCAGGGAACATTCTGCGGGGAGTCAGTAGTCAACACGAGGTCGAGCAAGGAATCTATCTATCTAGCCACCAGTCTAGGCTCGGAAGTTTTACTCCTCAAGCCTTATCTTTTGCCTCCGATACGAAAAAAATTAGTAGATCTTAGTCATCCACTTAACGACTGCCTGCATGGTGCATATATCTAGACGCCGGATTCTCCTTAGTTGCTAGGCCTGCAGGAAACGCCTATCTCTACCAAACAGGCGATGCGATAATGCGCAGAGGTCTCCACAGGTATATAAGAGCCAAGTTGACCCGGCCGCTATCGTCGCTTGTCGCCTTTCGCCGTTACAGTCGTCATTTCGGTCACTGTTCATCACGAAATTCGAAGCGCCAGACATACAGCAGATATGGAAATCAAAAAAGAATCTGTGTCAGAGACCCCCGGCCAGCTCGAAGAGTTGCCGGTGGATAAGGGAGTGATTTCAGATGATCTCGATCTATTAGGTATGCCAAATTCCGATTAGTTACAACCTGCTCCGTTCTGCGCAAATGCTAAAATCAATGTTTAAAAGCCCAATTGGGATATAAGCAGGAGCTGAGACGGCATTATTCGACGACCCAAGTATTTGCCATCGCGTTCAGTATCATGGCGCTACTTCCCTCGATCGCCTCTACGCTATCATTTTCTCTTCCATCTGGACCAGTGGGAATGGTTTGGGTCAGTGCCTATGCCTCTATAATACATCGTCCTTTACTTTAATATTTCGCACGCGCTAATGGTTTCAGTAGGGTACGTGAAATAGCTTCTTTTGTTGACACAATGTTTTTAACATCCATGTAAACAGGCTGGTTGGTTGCAAGCTTTTTCATCCTGCTTGTTGGACTCGCAATGGTACATATTGCCCTTACCTTCTCGGAGACTACAATTCTAACGGTCTATGGATGAACAGGCCGATTTGGCTTCTGCGATGCCCACAGCCGGAGGCCTCTATTTTTGGACACATTACTTTGCCAGTGAAAAATGGCGCAATCCACTGAGCTTCGTAGTCGGATACAGCAATACTCTCGGTCTCGTCGGTGGTCTATGTTCAATTGACTGTGAGTTCAATTTGCAACTTGCGCATTCAAACTCTTCTTGTTCTTAAAGGAAAAAAAATGGCTGACATTTGACAAGATGGCTTCGCGTTGATGTTACTCTCATTGGTCTCGATCGCAAGAGACGGTGAGTGGTCGGCTTCTCGTCCTGTGATATATGCTACCTACCTCGGTACCGTTGCCGTGCACGGATTGATGGCTACATTCATGGGCCGTATAATGAATCGGATTCAAACAATCTGCATAGTCCTCAATGTTGGTCTGGTCGTGGCAACTGTGATTGCGCTTCCCCTGGGCAATGTGCACAACGGTATTGCTATCAATTCTGGAAAGTATGTCTTTGGACAGGTTGAAAACCTCACTACCTGGCCTGCCGGATGGACTTTTATGCTCGCCTGGCTCTCACCTATCTGGACCATTGGAGCCTTTGATTCGTGCGTGCATATGAGTGAAGAGGCTACACATGCTGCTCGAGCGGTTCCGCTTGGAATCGTTCTCTCGATCGGTCTCTGCGGCATCTTGGGATTCCTGTCTTTGGCTGTTATGGCCGCTTGTATGGACACAAACCTCAATAATCTGATTGGTTCGGCTTTTGGTCAGCCCATGGCTCAGATTTACTACGATTCACTCGGAAAATCAGGAGCACTGGGCTTCATGGCTGTGGTAGCGGTTGTCCAGTTTTTCATGGGACTTAGCATCGTATGTATTCTGTCCTGCGCTGTCAGCCCTGTCACCAAGAGGTTCCAGATACTAACAAGTAATGCACTATAGCTGGTTGCAGCATCTCGTCAAACGTAAGATAGTTCCAACCGATCTATTCGACTGGTCTTGATATGAAAATATACTGACATTATCATCACCTAGTTGGGCGTTCTCCAGAGACGGCGCTTTGCCTTTCTCGGGCTATTTCCGACATGTTAGTAAACGAATTCAATATCAGCCTGTCCGAACAGTCTGGGGTGTCGCAGTAATTGCCATTGTTATTGGTCTGTTGACTCTTATCAACGCTGCGGCATCTAACGCCCTCTTCTCTCTGGCCGTCGCCGGCAACGATGTTGCTTGGGGTGTGCCCATTCTCTGTCGCCTCATCTGGGGAGATAGATTGGGGAAATTCCACCCAGGCGAGTTCTACACTGGAATATTCAGTAAACCAATTGCTATCACAGCGGTTGCGTATCTCTTTTTCGCAATTATCCTCAGCATGTTCCCCACGGGAGGCCCAGATCCGACTCGTGAGTTGTCCTATTTCTGTCTTGAGGAAGCATATTCTCGATTTCTCAACCCCCATGGCTGACTGATGTTTGATCGTAGCGGACGATATGAATTATACTATTGTGATCAATGGTTTTATTTGGGTGGGCGCAGCTTTATATTACTTCCTCTTCGCCCGGAAGTGGTACTCAGGACCAAAGTCAACAGTGGCCTGAGCTGGCTTTGAGGTGGAGACTGTCAATAAATGCTTACACTTAGAATTTATTCATTTCTCTGGTCAGAAGTTTACAAATGACGCAGTTGTATACTAACCCGAATGAAATTTTTCTTCGAGTGCTCTGGTTTAATTTAGTGTTATCTTGTGCATGATTAGACTGATAATCAAGTCAACGCGGACGACTTGATAGAGCGACGTCAAGGACCTACCTAGGTAACCCTGCCAAGGTATTTTAGACCATTTTAAAGAAATTCGTGTGTTACTTTACAGAATGAATATGTCTTTGTGCACTGTCTTTCAGAAATTGCTCCCTTTTCCGACCCCTGAATCAAGGGATGGATGAAAGACGCATCACATCTCCATATGGTGCATATAGATTGTCCTCTGGAGGTAACAGCGAGCCAATCACCAATTAATACTAAAACTAGCCTATTATGGTTTCGAGCAGCGAGATGAATTACAAAATAAAGCGGTCCATTTGTAGAGTCGGTATTTCTATATCTCGACAACAGCTTCAAACCTTGGAAGATGAGTGGGAAACCACAATTTTGGAGTACATTGACTTGAACCAATATTCAATCCCGCTTTACTTCATCTGTATTAGCAGGTTTTTTCTAGCTACTTAGGTATATGCCTGAATCCTCTTTAGCGCAATTTCTACTCCTCAATTATTTCGTATGTATCGGCGCCATCCAGGTACGAACCGAATCTTTCATATCACTAGTGAAAACCTGCATCAGCCCCTCGCAGGACTAATTTCCATACAAATCTTACTGGCTTCTACCTTCAACGCGAGAGTCGTAATGTATTCCTTAGTGTTGTTAATCCGAACATATTTCAATGTCTACACTTGCATCAGCTGAAACTTTCCGTAATGACTGACAAGTAGCCCCTGAATAACAATTGACAGATATTAAAACTGCTCAATTTCCAACACTTGCAGAATTTAAATGGTTGCTCATTTGATTATTTGCCTTAGGTTTTAACTTGTCCATTGGCTTTTGTCAATTTCCAAAATGTTCCTTACTAGAATCCTAGGCCTACTCGTTGCCGTTTACTTCGTTTATAGAACGATCAGAAGCAGACTTCGAAGTCGCCAAAGAAAACAAAAAGAATCTCAACTAGGATGTCTGCCAGCACCTGTGTTCAAATTGACCAATGGTCTTGGCCTTCCACTCAAAAAGGGTATTTTAGCCATAAGTGTTTCCATCTTAGTCAGAAAAAGCTGTTAACTAATCTTTTGTGACAACAAAAGAGTCCATTCAAGCAACAAATGAAGACCGCAATCCTCAGTACATCATGGAGACAATGGACAGTATTTCGCCCAACTGCCACACTGTTCGCGTGCCCATATTCGACTACGAGATCTTTGTCACACGGGACCCGGAAAATATGAGAGCAATATTCTCCACGCAAAGCAGCGATTTTGACATTTCATACTTCCGGCAACTGAGCTGGGTACCCATGATAGGGAAAGGGATCTTCACAACACGCGGTTGGGAATGGAAGCATTCTCGCTCACGCTTACGACCGCAATTCGCTCGGGATATTGTATCGGACGTTGACCGTGAACAGAGGCACGTCGAGGCTTTGATGGCGAGACTACGAGTCGAAACAAAATCAAAGTGGACGGAGGTGGTAGATTTGCAGCCTCTTTTCTTCAATTTCACGCTCGACACGGCCTCTGAATTTTTATACGGCCAGTCCGTGAACTCGCAGCAAGGTAGCAAAGAAGGACTCGAGATGGCGACGCATTTCCATAATGCGAAAGTGGCGGTTCATAGACGAATCGAACTCGACAAGTTCTACTGGCTGCTCAACACGCGAAAATTTCGAACGGCGTGCAATAGTCTTCACAAATGGGTCGACAATATTGTTCTCGCCAGACTCGCCCAGCTCAAACAGCAGCAAAGTTCTGGCAAATACGCCTGTGATGACGACGATGGGTCTCAATCTCGGAGATTTGTTCTTCTCGACGAACTAGCAAAGGACACCCAGGATTTGGACGAGCTACGTGGCGAGACATTGAACGTCTTGGTCGCCGGGCGTGACACTACCGGATCACTTCTGGGATGGGTTTTCTATTTCCTCGCTCGTCATCCCGAGGTGTACGCCAAGTTACGACGAACCATTGTCGAGACTTTTGGCTCTCATCCAACCCGTACAAATGTTGACTTCAATGTTCTTCGTAACTGCACATTTCTGCAACACGTTATCAAAGAAGCGCTGCGTATTGCGACGGTCATTCCAATGAACGAACGAGTAGCCTTGAGAGATACGACTTTGCCGGTTGGAGGAGGTGAAGATGGAAAGGGCAAAGTGTTCATTCCTGCTGGTACGCAAATCCTCATCCCAACGTATGCAATGCAGCATCGTAAAGATCTGTGGGGGCCGGACGTCGAGGAGTTCAGGCCTGAGAGATGGGAGGAAAAGAAGCAGCCAGGATGGGAATTCATTCCTTTCGGTGCTGGTGATCGAAAATGTCTTGGCCGTAAGTCGATCATTTTTCTTGAAACACCCACGAGCTACTTGCATACTAATTGATGATTGTTAGAACAATTCGCTTTTACGGAGGCAGGGTATGTGATCGTTCGGTTCTGTCAACGATTTGACAAAATTGAAAATATGGAGAAAGGAGATGGAAGAATTCGTCTTCACCACGCGATTGAAAATAGAAGTGGCACTGGTGTTCAAGTCAGACTGCATGAGGCAGACTATCAATAATTCACCATTGCAAATCGAACCTTATAAGCTCGATATCACCAAGAAGCGACTTGGAAGGTCATGTTTCAGTACTTTTGCTAGGTTATTTGCTGTACTTTCAGCTTCACAAAAGGCCCAGAAGAAACACAGCGGCCCACGAAACATCATATGTACTCTAGTCAATGGGGAATTTTTTCTAACATTTCAAATATATCGAATTTCATGTTTCTGCTTTCAGGGTGTTTCAGTTTCTCTATATTGGGATGCCACGTTCCACATATTCCGGACAGCGTTCCAATACCTGGACGGATCTAATTTCAAGTGCGAGACATGTGAAGACCCATCGAATCGCTCCATGATGATGTGACGATACCCCTTTTCCTTAGCTGCTGCCGCATGTCGCTCGACATCTCTGTAGTTTATAAGACGATCCGATGTCGAGTAAATATAGAGCCGTGTACTCTCACACGGAATATTGCATGGTATATTGATTTCTCTGGGACATCTTGTAGCCATGATCTCTATTCCAAGAATCTGTGGAAAAACCATGAGACAAGTGACGATAATTGCGGCGATTGTCCATCTCAAAAACGAAGGGAAAGCTTTTCCTAAGCCCAGCGCAACTCCTTCCGTCCACCGTCCGAACTCGGTGCGGTACGTGAGACCACCTGGTGTTGAGTCTAAAACAAGAGCCGTAACAGGAAATGCTTTATCGTGCCCAAATATCTGTTTCCATACTGACCAAACTGCTTCACAATTGAGGGCCCCACTATTAGAAAAGGCGTGCGCAAGCATTCGACGGCGCGAGACTGAGGATTTGTAGTCATGTGAATCGGACAGATACATCGGTGCGAGTTCCTGATGGACCATACTAGAAACAATTCTCTGAGCAGCTTTCTGACCACCAAAGAAAGTGCCCAGAGTCGTCGCGGTTATGAGAATGATCTTGGCCTGTGGGTACAAGCTCTGGTATCCCTCAATGTATTTGACGTAGTGACGAGGCTGAGCGTCAGCCCACGTAAATAAGAGAACAATATCTGGCGATTGATCGTCCTCTAAGTCTTCTGATTCCGAGGCCTTTGAAAACTCATCTTTTTTCTTGAGTCGGGGACCTTGCGTTGGTTCCCATATCAGAATTCGCTCAGAAAATCTTCGAACACCGGGAGGCAAAAGCGATGACATGGCGAGAATCGAGCATAACAGGGGAGAACACGTAGTAATCAATGAAAAATAATTCTGCACTGGTATTTATATGTATATTACAAGGAGGGAAGCGTAAGTGGACTCGATCTAGTCAGAAGCCAACCAAGATAGGATTTAACCTGAACAGGCAATTACCTACTCCGGTTAGTTCGAAGAATTCGGAGACAAATTTTCAACGTCAAAGCAGATGGATTGATAATGGCGAAAGAAAGTGATCAGATCAGTCAATATCGGCACCAAGGAATCGCAAACAGGCATTCCTAACGCCATTTTCTGTAAATTCGCACTGGTTGTCGATTCTCTTCATCAAATCTGAGTCGTCGTCGAGTGGATATTGCTGGCAGCGAAGAATAAAGAGCATCCCGGTGGTCCAATACAGTCGTTCTCGCCGACTCTCGATCGGCAGTCCGGTTCCGCCTGCCATCATCCACGCTAGGTTTAGGACGCTCACGAGTGCTTCATCACCAAGAGTCACCATTGCGCTCTCCAAGTCGGACAGGCACTGCAGCGGAATATTTGAAGAAGGCTGATAGTGCAAGTATATTGAACAAATCATCAATATGGCGGCCATTTGTCCTTGAGATTCAGAGAGATAGCTTCCGCGATCGTAAGGATTAGATCCGGGGATTTTGGTTAGACTTCGCCAAACTAGACTTTGCGGGTCTAATGGCTGTCTGCAAATTGCACTTTCCGTTGAGTTTCCACCTTCATATAGTTTCGTCATGAATGTGCGTAGCGACTCTTGTAGTTCGGGAAGATCAGATCTCTCCCAGATCAGGCTATCCGGTCCCAGATGCACAATATCAAAGGCAACCACAATCTGCGTTACGGCTTGGTTATGAATAAATCTCGGCATTCTCTTTGCCGCAATTGTGTCCTCATTCGACGTTGTCTGACACAAACGCAAAAACCGTCTGCTGGCCGCAAAATGTGCACGTGCTTGAGTCGGGAAGAAGATATAGTCCATCAAAACCAGCTGTAGAATGACAAGGAATTGTGACTCTGTTCTCAAATTCTGACGTGCTTGGCTTGATAAAGGAAGCTCTTGACGGTCATCCGCCGCCGAAAACTGCTGTCTGGCTATCTTCATAGCCTCACCGCGATACGTCAGGGCCGCAATATGCAGTCTATTCTGTTCTCCGGCACCGCTCACTTTGGCGAATTTGGCTTTTTGAAACATGTTGGATGCTTCTTGAATGAAATATGCCACCGCACTATTTCGAAAGGCACTACGTGCTGCATGCGCTGGGTTTGGACAAATTGCGCTGCTCACTCCCCATATCCCCTTGGGTTTAAGGGATCCGCCATTACTCGGCGTTGCTATTGTCGGAGGCTCATTCAGAGTGATTGTGCTGTATTCCGGTGATTTCAGCAATGTGTCAACAGACTCTTTACTGCTGCTCGCTTCATCAGTATGCGAACCACTGCGCAAGCCGTCAAGGATAGATGAGCACGATAGAGCACCAGAAGTGTTCGTGCTTTTGGCCGCTTCCTGTTGTCGAATGCGCCGGCGCTTGAGTGCATTTTTAGCCACAAAGGAGCGAGCTTTGACTTTATGCTTGGTCGATGGGTCTTCAACAAAGAAGATTTCCATGCTGTCAGGGCATGTCTGTGGTTGAGATAGTGGCAGACGCAGCGCGATGCTCAATGTATCCATTGATACTATTGTAGATTTTTGGCAGGTGAAGATGCAAACCATCGCGACAATGAACACCGCGCTAGCCGAATATGTCATCGGGAATAGGGTTAGGGTTGTTTCCATCTTTGCACTGCTTGATTGTCACAGAATTCCAAATCAGCTCAGCTAGAGTAGTTACTTGTGCTGATTCTAGGTCTTTCATTCTAACTCATCTTCAATTCTGATGGTCTTTCAGAAGTTAACAGTACAACATGACAAGAGGGTTTGTTTCCTCGGTCGCGATATTCGGCAAGGGTTAGGGTTGACAGTATACTGGTATCTGACGACATGCGGGGCTGCCGAGGTTGGAGGATGGAAGGATTCAGCTCTTGGATTATAAGTTGCTGCATTTCATCTACACATTCTGATCAAATAATCTACAACCGCCCTCTGTATAGTGACTTCAACTGCAAAGTCTGAATAGATTGTTACTAAAAGGCACAGCCTTTGAAGTCGGAGCAGTCGGAGCATTAACTGACAAAGCCGAAGTAGCTCTAGTGCAGCATCGAATTTATTCCGAGACCTACCTATATTGACTCATCATGCCCAAAGCCATTTTTATCGAAGCCATTGATGGCAAGCCAGGCAAGCCGGGTCAAGTGTACTATCCCCTCGTACAAAAGACAGTTCCCTCGCCGGCAGTCAGCGGAAGTCAGCTCGTTATCAAATTGACTGCTGCGGCGTTGAATCATCGCGATCTATTCCTTCGACAGCATCTGTATCCCGGACTGTCATTTGACGTTCCGTTACTTGCGGATGGCGTGGGAACGGTTGTTGAGCTTGGTCCCTCAGTTCACGACAAATCCTGGAAAGGGAAGCGAGTCATTATTAATCCCGGAACGGGCTGGCGGGATCATCCGGATGGGCCGGAAGATCCCAAGGGATACAAGATTCTCGGTGGAACAAAGCTTGATCCACGGGGCACGTTGCAGGAATATATCGTTGTGGATGAGTCTGAAGTCGAGGAAGCGCCGGCGTACATGTCTGATGCCGAAGCTGCTGCGCTCCCGCTGACGGGGCTGACGGGATGGAGAGCCCTGATCACAAAGGCTGGAGAGAGGAATTCCACTCGAGGGTCTGCGGTGCTGATTACCGGTATTGGAGGCGGGGTTGCGTTGATGGCACTACAATTCGCAGTAAAGCGTGGCGCAGACGTGTACGTGACGAGTTCCAGTCAAGAAAAAATCGACAAGGCTGTTAAACTGGGCGCAAAGGGAGGAGTCAGTTACAAAGAAGAGGGCTGGGAGAAGAAGCTACTTGGCCAACTTCCCAAGGGGAAAAATGCATTTGATGCAATAATCGATGGAGCAGGTGGCGATATCATTGAGAAAGGCGTCAGACTACTCAAGGTATGTATTCTTGCACTGCTTTCGATTTACATAGCAAGATAAACACACTGTGTGTGCTCTAAATGAGATCTGACAATCCATGACTCAGACGGGTGGTGTGATTGCCGTCTACGGCATGACGGTCTCTCCTAAGATGCCCTTTGTGGCACAAGCGTTCCTCAAAAACATCGACGTTCGGGGCTCAACAATGGGTTCTCGGAAAGAATTCAAAGAAATGGTAGACTTTGTCAGAAAGAACGAGATTCATCCAGTCATCTCGCGAGTTCTAAAGACCGATCTCGACGACATTGAGGGAATTAACACATTGTTCGACGACATGAAAGCTGGCAAGCAGTTTGGTAAATTGGTCATACAATTCCGCGACAGCAATGGAGACAGCAAGCTGTGATTACTGCCGAATTAGTTAGTTAATTAAGCTATCCCTGACGTATGAGCAATAATCCTTTTCTGCGTAATTGAGAAAATTCATCGGCGATCGTCGTTTGAAATTACCACATGAGCTGAAGACCTGAACCCCCTGAGAGCCAGAGCCCCTTGACATTTTGCCCTACAATTTCTGTAGTTGTTCAGAGTCCAAACGGGAAAGCCGTTGGGTGTAGGTAGACCGAACCAAGGGACGAAAGATAAGAAGGTCTTACGCTTCACCAAAAATGGGAGGTAGACGATCCAAATACCGAAAAAATGGCTAAAGGCCTTGCCAGCGTGGCTGGAGATTTGTCTTGATCAACCTTGGACCTTGGAACGCTTGGATGTTAATGTCTTGTAGTTTATGTAACGCTATTTCAATGTGGACCACCGCGAATCTTTTTGAGTTTTTTTCTTTTTTCTAAAAAAAAGAAAAGATTCGTGGAGAAAGTGAGCCTCTTCAAAGTCTATCTCAACGCTAAATGCTGCCAACGTTGATCTTCCAATCTTCCTGAATTTTGAGGTTTTTTGATCCTGGGGTTCGGCCAAGATTGCCGTTGATATCCGGCGCCACACTTTTCCCTCTCTCTCTCTCTCTCTTTTCTTCTCTTTTCTTGCCTTTTCTGTGGTTCTCCCATTACCACGGATCTCCTTTTGTCCTTCCTCTACGGAGTACCCTGGTTATTAACTTAAGTTTGTTAAGTTGTTAAGTTGTTAAATTGTTAATAAATAAAGTTGTCCGAGTAAAATCCGTAATTAGCCTTTACCGTACTCGTCGGCTATAACTAGTGAAAAAATTAACCGACGGCAATTTTTTTCTTCCTGGTCTCTACTGCTGCCCCTGGTTCAGTGCGTCATCGCATTTTTCGTCTCTTTTTCTATTCGTCACTTCTGATGTCCGAATTGCTACTTTTGATGTACGAGTACGAGAATTAAAGAAAATATCCAGGAAACATCCGTGATAAAGGCAGTGTTCAATATTACAGTATCTACGTAGAGATGCCTAAAGCATCCATACCTAGGTAACTCAGCTTGTAGACAGAAAGCAGATTACAAGTCTACGTACCGGCAAAGCGGCCTCGGTAGCGAGCGACGAACTCTTCCCAACAATACCGAATTAATCACAACACCAGCATCCGAACTCTTTTTCCTCGGAGCGGCCGTGAGCATAGAAAATTTGAGCTGCAAGGCTGAGTTTAGAGCAGATCAATAAATGTACAGCTATTTTCACGAATCCAGTCGAACGACAGCTGAAAATGCGAACAAGTCATCGCACGATCCCGTCGTGAGACATCAGGTTGGGTATAATTTTAGAAACCAAAAGGAGAGAAAAAAAAAGGCTCATTGCTGGAGATATGGCGATACAGATGATATGATTTGCTCGAGTTGAATGACACATCGGTGAGAAGGTCGCAATGAGCGACTGCATCGTTAAAAAAAAGCAATTTTTGTATTTTGTACGGAGTAAAAAAGATAAACACAGTCAAGAGAGAGAGAGAGAGAGAGAGAGAGAGAGAGAGCTTGCGGTGTCCGAAGTGCAAGCAAGCAAAGCAGTAGCGTAGCATTACCGTAGCAGTCGAACTCGAGGGTAAGGTAGCATCGGGGAGGAAGCTTGGGCTTAGGCTTAGTTAAGCACCGGTATGAACTAAACTTGATTAATCACGATGTGAGTGGTCAGAATAGGGCTTGCTCCGCAATAGTCAATAATCAAGGGTCGTGGTTGTGGTCGATTCTAATCTATTTTTTTCTTCTTTTTATTGGTATTTTCGATTTTTGACTTTCGATCAAACCCATGCAAGTTCCACCGGCCTTATGAGGTATTTCGCTGGTTCCTCCGGAGTAATCAGGGAGAAATTCAATCACTCGCAGAACACAAGAGGTTGGGTTCGGTGGGTATTTACGTATCTGTAATACAATACGGTTGTGCAAAGATGGCTCGCATAAATTACCTCCTAAGTTAAGGCATCCGTCTACCTCATCTGACTAACAAAAATACAGGTCGGTGGGGATTAGCCCAGCTTGCCGAAATCATTTATGCGCTATTGCCTGAATAGGAAAAAATGTGAGGACTCCCACGCCTTATTGAGTTTCGCGTGGTCGGCTATCCATAAAGTCCACCAATGGACATAGACACTAAGCGGTAAAGTGGGGGGTAATAGCTTATCGATAGTGGGGTAAAAGCTATAAATAAAATTATGCATTCCGTATTGTGTATTGTGTATTGTATACGGAGTAGTGTATCTGTATCACCAAACGGCTCTCGAATTACTGATCCCATGTACGGACTACATAGTAATCAGGCGTAATACGGTAATACACGGACATTCCCTCCACTCCGACCAGGTTTAACCTTGCATGGTTATGCACACTACTCTGTACAACAGAATAAAACCACAACACGACCATTGGAACTGTTCTTCCGACTGGCTTTTGCCCAGCTCACCGCCATTAGGGTAGCTAGCTACTAGCTACTAGGTGTGTGATTCGATTCTCGAATCTGCGAGATCTTCTTTCTCTTCGGTGCTATTGACAAGCAAGGCTGTTCTGTCACACCTTGCGGTATTTTCATGTCTGCTTAAACCAGTCGTTGATACATCACCTCGTGCCATTCATCTGATATACAATGCAAAGTGGCTATGCACGTAACGTTGATGCGACGACAGCCTCGAGTCGGGAACTAGGTAGGGCGCCTTAAGCGGTGACAGTTCTGAGCTCTTCCTTTCCATGCTCCCGATCGACGAACGCCTTTCACTCCATAGCGACCACAATAACCCACAAACTATAGCCTGAGGCAGGCATTACTTGAGGCGCTCAAAGTCAGAAATTGTTAGCTCGAACGACCTGTTACTTGACCTTGGAACTATTACTATCAAAGCAGATACCTAACTGGTCAACTAAGTTATTTTAACTAGTTAGTGAACTAAACTGGTGACTAGTACTAAGCTGCCGCTGTGAGATTGGTAAACGATCTATCCAATTACGGTTAGTCTCCATTTTTGGGTCGTGACGGAGATGCTTAGCGTACGGATCCCGAAACTGCAAATACTGGGCCATCTCCTCGGGCTGCCAAGGTCAGGCAGGACCTATCTGCTTGGATGACATTGGCGTTGGCAGGTCATGTTGGCATCCATGCAAGGACATTCATGGATGTAGACAGGCGATTACTCGTCTCTTGGCAGTCGCTGCTGAACAAGATGTCGCATTAACATTGATCCAGGAAAGGGATTTAGATGTGGTGTACTATGTAGATATGGGGCACACTGTAGTAGAGACTTCACGATACACGCGATCCTCAGATCGATGGCTCTGGTTTAGGTTTGATTTCGGGGAACATTCAGCTGATCTTTAACATTTCCATCTCATATTAACCGCCACCGAGGCGTGAACAGACTGTAGCACAACATGGGATACAATACTCACCTCTCTGATAAAGGTACTTAGGTCGTCCAACGTTCATGCGCGAAATGCTTGTAAAACTACCCTACCTAGTTTACCTAGTGATACACTGGTTGTGTAGAAAGCAATCACGTCGAATAACTACGTCGTGTCTCCACCAACGACAAAAGTCCAGCGAATCCGAGACGATATCTGCAACGAGATCACACCACCCAGGACAGGGTCAAAAATGGTACAGCGCAGATTTTCTTCGAGAGGCGACGACTTGATTGGCTTGATTTTCGTATGCGTCTATCCGGGATTCCATATTATTTTTCGCTGCGGGTCCTGGAAGAATTTAGTTTAGATCCATCGTACCAACTTACTTTGTGAGTCCGTTCCAAACAGGGTTAGACTGACCATGTGGACTATATATGGAACACCAACTAAAAGGAATTTTAGGGCTGTTCGTCCTGTCCGAGGTCTGTTGCGACTTTACTGTGACTTGGAAGGCACGGTCTGAATTATGCACTAGTTCACTAGTTAGGAGTCTTAAGACTAGTTAACTAACGTTAAGTTAAGTTAGTTAACTAAGTTGAAAGAAAGGATTAGTATGAAGTTCGACGAGATATCCTACGGATCGAGCGGGTTAGTACTCCGTACTTCGTAGTAGTGGGCCGTCGGCACCCCTGCAAAGCTTCGGTGAATCCCTATTCCGTTCTGTGGCCGAGAAAGAAACTATTGACTATTGTTTTCTAGAGTATTCACCTTACCAAAATTGACTGAGAATTAAGTTCGGATCTTGAACGTGACCCGACGTCCTTTGGAGTCTACCAGAAAGATATACATAGTACCTTGGGGAGTTTGGTCGGTAACTACCGGCAATCGGATCTTGGTATTTTTGCCTCATTCGCGTATTGCTTGGCTAACCAGTAACTTTATATTCGGTATCATCTTAACAAATTAGGTACAGTTCAAGATAATAGATAGAGACTTTCCACATTCTATTTGAATTTCATCTTTTTCAACAGGTCGCCTTGACAGAAATCTATTTTGTACTCCGTACTCACAAAGATAGCGCTAGTACGGGTGCTTGGCACGGCAAACGGCAGACGTGACAGTGACAGTGATGAGGCCGAGGGATCAATGATGTAGTTGGCCTGTGCAGTATGGCTGTGCTGGAAAATTGCCTTCTGTGGACTAGCGCGATTACACATGAAACAGCTTGTCTTTGATACTAGCGGTATAACTACTTAGTGCTTAACAGCCCATTAGAAAAAAGGATAGTCAAGATCTGTCTCCCTAAGGAGTACTCTCAGTAGGTCGTGGCAGTAGACTACTTAGGTAGTAACTGTCAACACAGACCGGCAGATGTCGATCTTCTACAACGTAACAACCTTTCTGTTCCCTCAGCTTCTGTTGTACATCAAATTAATTTCTTTTTTTTTCCAGAGCCCTACGAAGCTACCGAATTTCATCTACTCCACTAGATCCACGTTCTCGTTTTCAGGTTCTCTGTTCTCGTTGCGGATAGCACTTCGGAAAGCGGGAACCTGAGAAGTGTTGGATGGTAACTTCTCCTCGGCAAGTGGATCAATGAGCACTTTTTTTGTTAATTTTGGAAATTAGAAACAGAGAAACAGAGAAACAGCTGGGAAACTCATTTTTAGTTGTTCATGTTCAAAAATCGTGTGTTTCTTATTTTTGTTTTTATTTCTGTTTCCTCGAACGGGAATCCACAGGCTTAGGGCGATCCAATCAACCGTTGTAGCTCACTATGAAGTCGTTCGTGGATCGCCTTGGAACGTTATCGGGCTTTCTCTAATCCCTGAGCTGCGAGTACTAAATTACTCTGTGCAAACTACAAGTCAGTAGTGACTGCTAACTAGTGACTATCATCAGGTGAGGACCCCGGTCTCTGGCCTCCAGTCTCCTGAGCAAAAGATGCTACACTACGTGGCGGCGTAACGGCCGCCTGGAGTGACCGAGTGATATGTCCACATTTGACTCTTTGGATCAGCAGCTGAGCTTGCTTGCTTCCTTGCTTGCTTGCTTGTTTGCTTGTATGCATGATGGTAAGCTGGTAACATTCAGCTTCTCAGCCGACATGTTGGAAATCGTAGGTTGCACGTACGATTCGTACTAAGTAATAATGAATCATTAAGTGACGGTCTTAAAGCACGTGCCTCCAGTAGACACAGGCCACGCCAAAGGCTTCCAAACCAGAGGTTCATCCATTCATGCTTCATGCTCATACGGCAGTCTACTTGCCCAGGAAATCCAAAGCAAACAATACGAAGAAGGGAGTAAAGACGAAACAGGGCACAGCCATCCATCCTATCAGACCAACTACCTTCAAAAGCCTCAACATCACTAAGCAGACCTGAGCAAGTTAGATTCTTACCATACCACGGCATTACCGAATAGAATACTTGCATCATACGTAGCATCCTCGATAATCCAATCATTTGGTTTCGTCTATCATCCGCGCTCCAATCCTTTTTCCAGATTGTCGATCCGCTTTTCAGTGCGCTATTTTTAGGCTGGAAATAGGAGGTAATTTTACACTCGATACAATACAATGCAATACCATGAATTACACGTATCCGGCCCGGCCCCACATCAGCAGACCTGGTAACTTCTTAGTCTTACCGGCTGTATCGTACAGGTAAGTAACCTTCCCGCTACTAACAACTGACTAGTAGTAAGTAAGTACTAAGTACTCCCAAGAACAAGATGCTCGGAAGATATGTATATATATGTATAGCTTGTTCCTCCGACTTCCTCTCTTCCCCTCTCCCGCTCTCTCTCTCTCTCTCTGATTATATTCCCCCCCATCATCTTCATCTTTTATCTTCAAATGACGTGAACAATAGCAACAACAAGAATCTCCCACCCGTTTAAACCTCGCTTGTCTTTTGTGTTATTGTTCACCCACGTTCGCTACGACGCTCGCTACTCGCAAGAACTAAAAAGTTGTTTTCCAATCACATTCGCTACTCTTTCGACACTCCCGTGTTGAAAAAGAACAAAACAACCTCCCGTCGCTTGGAACAGACATCATCCGATTGATATACGCTTCGGCTGATCTACTTGATTGTTAATACTGCTGTATTGGAAGAAGAACGAGAGAAAGTTGGGTCATATTCGTGAAGGTGCGAACGACGAAAGGCCATCGAAGAGGATCCCCCCAAAAAAACGCTGTTTATTTGCGAGCACGCGATATACGAGAATCCGCTTGTCAAGTCAAATCACCATCAGTCAACCGACCTTCTGTCAATATTACCGCGGTTGGCGCAGAGGACATTGATCATACTGCTTGAACATAAGAGCATCGCTCAGATATCTATCTTCCTCGGTCGGTCTTCCCGCCTGCTTCAACTTGCATCCCACTCCAGCCATTCCTACCACTCTTGTTTTTCAATGTTTCTATCTATTGCTCTCCTACCTTTCTCCGCCTTGGTTGCAATTCTTCACTGGCATGTTGTTGCGACCATACTGACTTCTCTTAGAATACTACTACAGTGTTCACTCGATGCAATTGGTGTCCTGCTGACATTGGTGAAAAGAATCGATTTTGCAACGCCGCTTACTTCGCAAAATCACAAATCGCTTTGAAAGTCTTGAATGACATCTTGACTTCCATCCCATCTCGTTTATATCTAGAGACTTTTGTGTCTCTGCCACTCGCTTTCAAAACTTGAACAGTCGCTCCAAAAAGTGTCTCTTCCGTCGCTCGCTTCGTTCGTCGTCTTTAATTCTCACCGAGGAAAATCCGTTGCAGATTCTGCAACACAGTCAAGCTGGCGTCCTCAACAGTTTCCAGTTTCCAGGTAAGCTCGCAGTCTGCATTCCCTGTGTTGATCAAATCTTTAACAAATCTTCTAACAACTCTATCAGTTCAATACCGACTTCCAGACTCCGCTGATATTTGACGAGTCTGTGGACTATTCGGATTTGGAGAGTTCTTATTTATCTGGTGCATATCCTGACAACCACTTGACCAAATCGGATTTGCAGCTTTCGATGTCTAGCTTCGAAAAGTCTTCCCAAAATGGTCTAACAGGTAAGGATTGAGAATACGCAGCGTCATTAGAGTCAACCAGAACTAACTGAATCCAAGATTTCAACGATCAAGACCCTTCCATTCAGGGAAACTCTTTCGCTTTCAGCCATGACCGTTCTCCTTTCATGAACCCTGCGTACGCAACCTCACAAGAGGATCTGGGCAGCCCTGACTCCGATAGCCTGCACTATGTCCCTTCCCATGGAATGGCGCCACCGGCATCCTTCGAGGAAATGCAGTCTCCCGGCTTTGACGCACCTGTCCATTCTGACCCTGAAGTTATCTCTTTCGCACCGCAGCGAGGATCTGAAGGTACCCAAGTCATTGTTCGTATGGTATCTCCATTCGACTTGCACTCAAATGCCGGTGGCATCTTCATGTCCTTCGGTTCGCGTCAATGCGAATGCAGTGTTACGATGCTCGACAATCAACCCGGCCAGTTTGGTTACCTCTTTTCAGCCCACGCGCCAAACTTTGCTCTCACCATGTCGCAGTCGTTTGACGTATCGTTGCAGTTGATCATCAACATTCCTGCAGTAGGCGCACCGCTTGTTTATCAAGCTGGTACTTTTACCTACGAGCAATATTTGCAGGCGCCTATTGATGATACTCGCAAGAGAAGTCTGTCGACTCTGACCGAGAATGCAAATTACCGCCCGGTTAAACGCCATTCCGCTCAAGAGGTCGAGACAAGTGGTACTCCTGATCGTCACACGCATGCTCGTTCTGCGTCTTACACTCCGTTCCTGCAGACTCATGCGCCGAACAGTGTCTATCCTACGTCTTTCGAGATGGAACACTCCCCTCGGCTCTCATCAGGCACTTTCTCTGGGCCGACTGGCCTGCAAGTACCTGTCCAGGCTTCTTCTCCTATGATGTCCGCATGGAGCCCATCCGTTTCAGTGACCGATCTGTCGAGAGTCAATACCCCATCAGCTGCTTCAATGTCCGCGTCGCAGTCCCAATCCCAGATCCAGAACCCGCTCTTGATCCGTACATCGACCTTGCAACAAGCTCAGAATCTCCGCCCGTTGCAACCTTTCAACCCTTACGCGATGTATCCTACCAAGGCGGTACTGGAATTGAACGGAGATCTTGATTCGATGGCACTGAATTGGACCCCACAAGAGAAGACTGCGAAGCGCCGTCTCGTTCAGTTTACACGGTCGCAGAATGGAAGTACCATCCACGCCGATTTCAAGCCAATCACCCCAGAAGAACGTACGCCAAACAGCATCTGTATCAGTTGCATCTACTGGGACGGCAGAGACGAATGCTTCGTCACGAGCGTGGATACCATCTATCTTCTAGAATCTCTTGTCGCCGTGCGATTCACTGTCGAGGAAAAGAACCGTATCCGTCGCAACCTGGAGGGTTTCCGCCCGTTGACGGTCTCCAAAGCCAAGGCTGACAGTGAAGATTTCTTCAAGGTCATCATGGGCTTCCCTGCTCCCAAGCCTCGTAACATTGAAAAGGATGTCAAAGTTTTCCCCTGGAAGATTCTTTCCCCGGCACTGAAGAAGATCATTGGCAAATACGTAAGACTTGTAATCCGTTCTTTTTTTGCGCTCGAAAATTCTCGGACTGGACACTAACTTTTTTTAGTCTGCAAGCTATTCATCCACTGCTGGAGCACTCCCAGTTTCATTGAGCGCTAGCCACTCTATGAGCTCGGATCTTGGGACTGAGTCCCATAATGCCTCCTCTCCGCAGTCTGTCGCAGATTCAACAGCATCGAGCGCATACCATGTCAATTTCAGCGGTGCTGCTTCCTTTGCACCGTCCTTTGTCCCGGTGAGCTCTGGGCTCGAGTCGGAGTTTACACTTCCTGTTCCCGGTTTCAGTCCCACGTACCCTGTCACCATGAGCCAAGGCTATCAACTCGAACCTGCTTTCGAGTCTGGCCAGACGCTCATGGACCAGGGAAACTGGGATTACAACTCCTCGTCACAAGCTGACGAGTTTACCTACATGAACATCCCGTATTCTTCGGCCTGAACTAAGCCTTCCGTGTCATCATGGTACTGCTTGAACTTTCTCGTTCTATGCTTTGAATTTTGCCTTGAATTTCTCCTTTTTTTTTCACGTTTTTATTCTTGTCTTCTGTTTTGCTATTTGATTTTTTCCTGCTCCTGCACTGGCCTGCAACCATCCAACTTCACGTCCACCGTTTTCAAGTCACTCCTTGTCATACCGACACGATAATGTGTTATGTTTAATACCTTTTTTTGAGGTTCCGAGATTCCACGAATTTCCTTCGGTCATTCCTTGATACCATTCGAAGCGAAGGCGTTTTACTCAATTCTCTCCTTTATTTGATGTGATACCCGGGATACCGCAAATGCGGTATTCCCACTGTTGATACTCTTGTTTTTTGACTTGACTCATGAATCATGCCGTTCCTTTCATGACTTCATACCATGCATGCCCCGATGGAAAGCGTTTGATTTTTGTTCGTGTTTTCATGTTTACGTGCTTGTTCTTGAGCGTGTTCTTGTTTTGGTACTTGGTTTTGATGTTTCTGTGTTTCTCACCTTGATCTTGTTTTTGTCTAAATGCATCGGGCGCATTAGCGATCATTCCTTACCAAACCTGTGATATTAGTTTTAGCATTGTGTGGACGTGCTACTGAAGCCACTCCTTCTCCATCTTGCATACCGGCCAGGCGTTTCTGTTGTTGTTGTTTTTGTCTTTGCTGGGTCTGTCATCTAGTTCTGTTTTGGTCTGCGCATATACACCGCCTGGAGTTTATATTTGGAGGCTATTGAAATGAAGTGAAGCTATTTGTCCTTCTTCGAATTATCTTCTATACTGCTCTCTAACTAAGTAACTAAGTCAAGTACCTAGGTAGTTAACTATGAAATTGTTAACAAGTTAATCGAGCTTATCGTTATCGTAGTCACATGACCTTATCAGAGCGGGGAAATTCATGACTCAATTTATCCATTTTTTGCCTGAGATCTCAGGCCAACCGAATTTTGGCTTGAGTGAGTCACTTTATTCTTTCTGCGTTTATCGGAGACGCTGCTGGTCCGGTTCTTAAAAGACCAACTACGCCGTTGCGATTCTATCTTTTGTCCTCTTTATACCGTCACATTCTTTAGAAAGCAGTTGATTGAAAGTTTTTCAATTGACTTCAATTCGAATAAGTTCAATTGCTCTCCTTTCTCCTTCCTCTCCCTTTTCTCAAATCCTTGATATTCCTTTTGCCACAATCGCGGGGCGCTTTGCGATCGCAAATTCCAACGATGGAAGCTATCAAGGCCACATTCGCCAGATGCAAGCAAGAGAAACGCGCAGCACTGGTTACCTACGTTACAGCTGGATATCCGACAGTTGAGGAGACGATCGATATTCTTTTAGGCCTCGAAAATGGTGGAGCCGGTTGGTTTTTTTCTCCAATGTCCTGACTCTTTTGGTTTGGGGATCATCTTGCAGATCAGGGATTTATGCTAATTGATACCTGGTGAAAATCACAGATATAATTGAGCTTGGTCTACCCTTCACAGATCCAATTGCAGACGGCCCTACGATCCAGAAAGCGAATACTCAAGCATTGCTCAATGGCGTTACGATTCCAATGGTTCTGGACCTGGTCCGCTCAGCTCGTCAGAAAGGTCTGACCGTTCCTGTTCTGTTTATGGGATACTACAATCCGCTTCTGCAGTATGGTGAAGAGCGGATGCTCAAGGATACGAAGGAAGCCGGTGCCAATGGGTTTATAATGGTGGACTTGCCTCCGGAGGAAGCTGTGCGGTTTCGCAACCTTTGCGCTTCATCTGGGTATGTCTTTTTTGTTCCTTCTTGCTTTTCGGGCTGCGTTTTCTTTCCTTCATGCTATGAAGGTCCGGTCATGAAGAAAATCAATAATTAATTTCATACCGTTATAGGTTATCATACGTACCACTCATTGCACCTGCAACGTCCGATTCTCGCATGAAACTCTTATGCAAGATCGCTGATTCATTCATCTACGTTGTTTCGCGAATGGGCGTCACTGGCGCCACCGGAACACTCAGCACAAATCTGCCCGATCTATTGAAGCGGGTTCATCAGTACTCTGGAAACGTCCCTGCTGCCTTGGGTTTTGGCGTCAGCACACGGGAACACTTTTTGGCCGTGCAGGAAATCGCTGAGGGAGTTGTTATCGGAAGTCAAATCGTTACCGTGCTCGGTCAGACTGCTGAAGGTCAAAGAGCGCACAAGGTTCAGGAATATGTCAGCAGCGTCACTGGTCGCGAACTGGAACGGGATGGCCAGGGCAAGATTGTGAACGTGAAGGCCGTCCTTGATGTAGTTGAGAAGAAGCCTCAAGAGCAGGAAGAAGATATGGCGCAGCCCACCGCTGTTATCACTGAAGGTGAGCCTGGTGCCGGTGCCGGTGCGCAGCCGGGGATCGTCGACCAGATCGAATCACTCAATGGTACCGGTGACGCGAATGCTTTACCCGATCGCTTCGGTGAATTCGGTGGACAATACGTTCCAGAGTCCCTGATGGACTGCCTGGCAGAGCTCCTGAATGGCTTCAACGAAGCCAGGAACGATCCCAAGTTCTGGGAGGAGTTCAGGTCGTATTACCCGTACATGGGTCGTCCTAGCAAATTGCATCTTGCGGACCGCTTAACGGAGCACGTTGGAGGCGCAAATATTTATCTGAAAAGAGAAGACATGAATCACACTGGAAGTCACAAGATCAACAATGCGCTTGGCCAGATTCTGCTTGCGCGCAGACTCGGCAAGAAGCGCATCATTGCTGAGACTGGTGCTGGTCAGCACGGTGTGGCGACTGCCACGGTCTGCGCCAAGTTTGGTATGGAGTGTGTCGTTTATATGGGCGCTGAGGACGTGCGACGTCAAGCATTGAATGTATTCCGAATGAGGCTTTTGGGCGCATCGGTTGTAGCTGTTGATGCTGGTACCAGGACTCTACGTGACGCCGTCAACGAAGCAATGCGCGCCTGGGTGGTGGATCTCGACACCACTCATTACATTATTGGATCTGCCATTGGCCCTCATCCTTTCCCCACGATTGTGCGTACTTTCCAGTCCGTCATCGGTGACGAGACAAAGGAGCAAATGCTCGAACTTACAGGTAGACTACCGGATGCCGTTGTCGCCTGCGTAGGTGGTGGAAGCAACGCAGTCGGCATGTTCTATCCATTTGCCAACGACCCGAGCGTGAAGCTGCTAGGAGTTGAAGCCGGCGGCGACGGAGTTGAGACAGGTCGTCACTCCGCGACCTTGAGCGGAGGTTCGATGGGCGTTTTGCATGGAGTTCGTACGTACGTCCTGCAGGACAAAAATGGTCAAATTCAAGACACACACTCTGTGTCGGCTGGTTTGGATTATCCTGCTGTCGGCCCAGAACTTAGTAATTGGAAAGTCAACTCTCGAGCAAGGTTCGTTGCTGCCACGGACGCCCAGGCTTTCCATGGATTCAGGATGCTTTCCCAGCTCGAAGGTATTATTCCTGCGCTCGAGACGTCGCATGCTGTTTGGGGTGCGATGGAGCTGGCAAAGACGATGAAAAAGGGCGAAAATATAGTGTTGAATCTGAGTGGGAGAGGTGATAAGGATGTTCAGAGCGTGGCTGAAGAACTTCCTCGTTTTGGTCCTCAGATTGGATGGGACTTGAGATTTTAGTGCCATCTCGCCCCATCTCGCCTTGTTTGGAGCTTATGATTATGGGAAAAGTTTTGTTCGTTGCAGAAGATGTACTGTATCAATTTACCTACTGTCTAGTCTTAAATGAAGAGAGGGTACTTTGTTTAAGTAAGTGAGTCAACGATTTGATTGACATTTCATCTACACGCCAGGAGAAGCACCTGCGCAGCTGCATGACTGGTATAGACACAATTCGTGCGTAGTCTTCGTGAACTTTACCCGCGATATTGATGGGATATGGTTCTTGAAAAGTGCAGATGGATTTCTACCTAAAAAAAATTGGCCATAATTGTTGCAAGGATGTAGCACCATTGGACTTGGGCTCCTTATTTCCTGACCAAAAAGAAAACAGATGAAGCTCATAGGCCCAGGTTATAGCCTTGTAAGAATACCTAGGTATGAACGAATAATCTATACAACGACTCCTCAGAACATTAATTTCGCCCCAGGATAATGGCAACAGAGATATGTTAAAATGTACCCTCATATTTCAAATTGCCATTCCCACACATCCTTGGCAAACTCTTTCAAGTCGGCGGTAGTAAAAATGATGTCGTCTTCGTTTTCTGATCGCGGGCGAAGAAAGAGATGCTCGAAAGGAATCGTGAGAGGTGCTGGATTGCTGGCATTGATTTGTCCTTGCCCACCATTCTGAGATAGTGCATTTCGATATACTTTCTGCTGGGAATCGTTGCCGTACCACTGACAGAATACAATCTCTTTGTGTTTTGGATTGACCGCAATTGTTATGGCAGACTTGACATCGCCTTTTGATTGTGTTATCCACCATTCGATATCCGAGTTCAACTTCTGTTGCCCTTGTGTATAGCCAGCTTCTAAGACCAAACTAGGCCATTGTCTATTTCGATTGCGCGGTAATCTTCGTGGCTGGTAGATTTCATCCGCCCGTTTCTTACTATCTTCAGCTTCGACATGGGCACTTCCAAAACCGTGGATCTGCTTGTCGAGGCCATGCATGTTGCTGAGCTTGTCGTGAAGCCGCCAGTCAAAAACACTATGGGTCAAAGAGAGAGTACGTGTCTCCATTTTGACTCTGATAATCTCGTCTGGGATCGAATAGATTTCGAATTCGGTGGAATTTCCACAAGGGTTCGCAAAATCTCGGCGAAAGATGTCGTTATTGACTCCGGTAAACAGAATGTATTGGCTTTTAGACTGATCAACAGCGAAAAGATCATATTCTTGTTGCAGGACGGAGAGAAAGTGGTTAATATTTCAGTACTCATACTGAGGAGTATTGGCACTCAGCCCAAACAGAAGGTGGTCTTTGCCTGACATTGTTTGCTTCCTGCTGACAAACGATAAACCTTCAAACCCTGACAAACCCTAACAAATGTCTGACATGGAGGAAATCTCATGTTTATCTATAATTAGTGCTGGTCCTAGCACTATATAAAGTGGTAGAAATGACGATCCATGGATTGCGCATGGTAGATTAGGGGGCTCCGGAATGTAATTCCGACAAGATATGAACCACTCAATCTGATAGCGCATCACAATCTGTCTACCCCCTGGGCAGGCAATTTTTCAATCATCAAGTTTCTTCTAGGATGATCGAATGCCTCCTGACTATCTCATACTACTTAGCTAAAGAATACCTCGATACTTTACTTAAAGATATTCAAGGACGACTTTAAGATGTCTCTGTTGCCATTACCTAGGTACCCTGGTGCGACATTAATATTCCGAGGAGTCCCGAGGTCGTTGTGTAGATTATTCGTTCATTCTCTTACAAGGTTATAACCCGAATTTTATGAGCTGAGGTGCATACGAGGGGATATCCACCCAAGAGATGCTTCGTCGCATACCTCGATAAGTAACCCGTCTTTCCGATATCGATATACAGGATGGCTCAATTCTCTTTTCCTGAACTAGGCCTCAAACTCAATGGATCGCTTCGTAGGCTCCCCGGCTACTGGAAACCCACAACGACAGCCTTGAACGGCGCCATTACCGTTATTTGCGATGGTGTTGCAGACGCATTGGCTGTTATTGATAGAGTATTCTCCGTTGGCGTACAAGAACGAGAAGTAAGGAGAACCAACATTCTCATCAACGGTGGTAAGAGTGAGAACGTATTGAAGGTAATTTGCCTCCAAAACAAAAGGCGCGCCACAGTTGGCCTGATCGGGAACGTATTGGCCTAGCAATTTGCAAGAATTGTCCATGATGACAAACGAGACTCCAAAAGTCCCGGAATCAGGAAGTCCGAGAGAACCTGCTTGCACTAGCATGGCGAATGTGTAGTCACCGGCACCTTGGCTCAAACATAAAGCCTAGTTGGTGACGATATCTCCGACATTGTAATTGAAGTCGTTGTACTTGTCAGTCAAGGGAGAGCTGCTGACATCGATCATGTCACAGCCGATCACAGCCAGGGGTGCCAAGGCTGAATATAGAATCGTAGCCAGTATTGAGGTCTTCATAGTGTAGGCGTGAAGCTGTGGATTTCACTTTGAGCCAAGAGGATATGCAGATTGATTTGCAAGCGAGATTGTGTTGATTGCTAGGAACAATGCCTCCCTGACCCGGGAAGTTTGTAGCATTTATACACTGCTGTACATCGAGAACGTGTATTCAATAATAGCTCACCATGTATCATTCCGAGGCTAGTTGAAAATACCGAAATGCATTTCGTGATGGCCTTTGATTTCGAAGCAGTGCACAAGATAATTCTTGCCACTTGAAGAAAGTCATGCACCTGTACGAAGTGGACTCCGAAAGTATGCATCTATACGAAGTACCTATTAGAATTCGTCAGCATCTCTTTCAGCGTCCAAAAGAAGTAAAAAGTCAACGCGAGCTGAACAACATAAGCTTTCACATGTTGAAATTGATACGCTGCGTGAACATCCCATGGATGATATGCGTAGTCCGGAGTATAAGAGACAACATTCCACCAAATTGAGAAGCGATGGATACATTTGATGCAAGTTGGTTCCGACGTCTAAAGCAAGCGCATATAATTTTATGGGAAGCCTGGGTATGTATGAACGTGGAGTTGCCGTCTCTTGGGGGCTACAAAGGCTTTCAACCGGGATGGTTGGAAGCTTCACGGGTGCTCAACCCCCTTACGGAGCGGAGCATAATGGTGCAGAGTTTTGCACCGTCTAAAGCAAGTTCAAGGGGGCCAATTTCTATATAACCCCCCCGTGCGCTGCTTATTAGACATTCTTTTTGATTGGGAGCCTGAAGATGTATTGGCTGTGGAGTTGTCATCTCCCGGGGGTCATAAGTTCGCATGACTGGGGTAATTTGAGACTTCACGGGCGCTCAGGCCTCCTGATGAAGCATTATTGGTGCTTTCGTCCGTGTAGGTAATTCGCCCAGGAGTCTTTCAAAAGAAGTCAGAAGCCGAAAGGCTCTAGTATCTCCCAGCACGGATAATTGATCCTGGTCTACATAAAATTGAGGATATGAATCCGACTTGATCAATATTCAATTGACTCAGACGCCTGTAGGAAACAGCTTTTTGCGAGTCGAGTCACTTTCAAATGCGGAAGTACGTAGTGCGTATCTTTGCTTTGCTTATCTGGGTTTGCATTGACGGTATTTGATTCATGGATGACGGAGAGATCAGCGTTCATCTAGTAAGAAACGAGATATTTCTTCGAAACTAGAAGACATAGTATTCGATAGTCCAGGGCGAGTTCGGTCAGAAAAGACCCGAGCCTTAGCCCGTGACGATAATCTGTCGAGACACGACCCATAATGCTTCAAACAACATGTCAGAAGGATCATTTGATTCGAAGAGCATTCCGACCAATATGTCCCGCATTCACTCTCAAGAACCGTAGTACTGAGCTTCCCCTCGATTCAAACAGAATCTTGGCAATGCAAAATGCTTCATCTTCGAGACACAAGTTCCCGGAGAGGTATCCCTACGCGCCGTCAGAGTGCTTACAACTGTATTTCTGTAAATCACGAGTCGATAAACTCTCTTATCCCGTTTCAATATGTAGCATGGTATCCTTGAAGGTGATATTTCAAGTCCAGGATTGCATACTGTAAGTTACTTTCTGATCCAGCTCTTGGGATCTTGCACATTGCAGTCCAGTCGACTTCATTGGTAATTGAGACATTGTAAATGCGAGTGCCAGCAACATAGGTCTCTCGCTATATTGTTCTAATAGTAAAGCCGACATTCAATGTGGTTGATGCTGAATATGTAGCCATCCACGTCATGAGAGACGAAGCCTTTCGTGTTTTGATCTCATCACGACTGATCGTCGCTGATCTGGATATCTCCCAGAGATAGCATACTATCACTTCCCAAGAGGCACGGTATAGACCGCGAGACTCGTTTCGAAAGCTGGAACTGAAGCAGGAAGTCGTCTTCACAGACTCATGATGCATTTTTATGATGCATTTAGTTGAACGGATTAGAATAGGTTCATCTCCGCTCGCGGTATAAAAAGGCAAGATGCAGTCACGTGATAAATGGAGCTCTTGCAGCTCTCCGCCTTCCTCTGCTTGTTCGTGCTCACTCCAATTTCAACCTCGACCAACATCGTGCTCTATCGACTGTTCTTTCATATACACCACTTCGAATTTCTTCACATCCGTATCCAATCATCCATCGAGCTTCGCCTTCTGCAATATTTTTGCTTCTGCACCCCGCTCGTTCGCCTAGGGTGCGCTGCGTATCAAGCGTATATACGTAATGGCGCCCGAGTTCAAGGATCCCCGCATGACCTCTGTTAAACCTCGCATTCGCTACAATACCATCGGGGGTGTCAACGGACCGCTGGTCATCTTGGACAATGTACGTTGTGAAGTCTGGCAGAGTATCCTCTGTGCAAGTCATATTATATTGTGTATTCACAATCGTTGCAGGTCAAATTTCCACGATACAATGAGATTGTGTCTTTAACCTTGCCCGACGGCACGGAGAGATCTGGGCAGGTTCTTGAAGCCAGAGGTATGTGTTCTATTCGAAGTACAGATTTGTTTTGTATTGCAGGCTTACTGACTGCTTCGTAGGGAATCGGGCTGTTGTTCAGGTGAGTTCCGGCACAATTGAATCTCATCAAATCACCGATCGGTCAACTGATATTCCGGGATGAAGGTTTTTGAGGGAACACCTGGTATCGATGTGAAGAGGGTATGCATTAGCTGTCTTACTCAGGCCTACGCGCTCGTTTGTTTGAGTTTCTTCTCACGAATACATAGACCAAAGTCGAATTCACCGGACACAGTCTGAAGCTCGGTGTCTCTGAAGACATGCTTGGTCGTGTCTTTGACGGTTCAGGTCGTGCCATTGACAAAGGACCCAAAGTGCTCGCGGAGGACTATCTCGACATCAACGGCAGTCCAATCAACCCGTACTCCCGTGTCTACCCCGAAGAAATGATCTCGACGGGTATCTCTGCCATTGACACTATGAACTCTATCGCCCGAGGACAAAAGATCCCGATCTTCTCAGCCTCCGGTCTTCCGCACAACGAGATTGCCGCTCAAATTTGTCGCCAGGCTGGTCTCGTCCGCCCAACCAAGGATGTCCACGACGGACACGACGACAACTTTTCGATCGTTTTCGCGGCCATGGGTGTCAACATGGAGACGGCTCGATTCTTCACTCGTGATTTCGAGGAGAACGGCAGTATGGAGCGGGTTACTTTGTTCCTTAACTTGGCGAATGATCCTACGTAAGTTATACGATCGATTTCTGGGTAAGTAGCGCTACTGGTCACGAGGCTAATAATCATTTCAGGATTGAGCGTATCATTACCCCTCGTCTCGCTCTTACAACCGCCGAATACTACGCATATCAACTTGAGAAGCACGTACTTGTTATTTTGACTGACTTGTCAGCTTACTGCGACGCTCTTCGTGAGGTATCGGCTGCGCGAGAAGAAGTGCCCGGACGACGTGGTTATCCCGGTTATATGTACACTGACTTGTCGACCATTTACGAGCGTGCTGGTCGGGTGGAAGGTCGGAATGGATCCATTACTCAAATTCCTATTTTGACTATGCCCAACGACGACATCACCCATCCTATTCCTGATTTGACCGGATATATTACAGAGGGGCAAATTTTCATTGATCGTCAGCTAGATAACAGAGGTATCTACCCTCCGATCAACGTCTTGCCCTCGCTGTCGCGATTGATGAAATCTGCAATTGGCGAGGGTCGCACTCGAAAGGATCACGGTGATGTTTCCAACCAACTTTATGCCAAATACGCTATTGGTCGTGATGCCGGTATGTGCAGTCAACTCCCCCTGCGTTGAAGTTACTTCTTCGAGGCGCTCAAAAAAGTATTACCTGATGACTGACAAATCGAACAGCCGCCATGAAAGCCGTTGTCGGTGAAGAGGCCCTCTCCGCCGAGGACAAGCTCTCTCTTGAATTCCTCGAGAAATTTGAGCGCTCCTTCATCGCCCAATCCCCCTATGAATCCCGCTCCATCCATGAGTCACTCGACATTGCCTGGAACCTCCTTCGTATTTACCCCAAGGATCTACTCAATCGTATTCCTAAGAAGGTTCTCGATGAATTTTATGCACGGTCCGCTAAAGCCGGTCGCGGTGGCGCCAGCAAGACAGGCAATAAGGATACCAGAGACAATTCCGAGTCGCAACCGCAGCAGAATTCGGGTACTACCGAGAGTTTGATTTGAGTCTGTTTTCCGTTTTAAAGTATGCTTCTTGACGCCGTGTCGTGTGTTCAACAGAGATGTTTCCTTTTTTTACAGCTTACTTTATTTATTCATACATGTCTCCTCGCCCCCTTATGAACGCGAGATTGGTCTGTAGTAGTACGGCATGCATATATGTATATTTTGGTGAGATCATAGAGAAATGTGAGCAGAGAGTACATAGGTAATTAACCATGCTCGATCGTTGTTCGCTTTCTGTCTGTAGACAAGTTTCGGGGCGACATCAACACATTGAATTCAAGGCAAACCTAACCCCCTCAATATCGAAATTCGCATGATGGATATCATATCACTTCGCAAAGAACATCATCAATGTCAGCAAGAACAACATCATCAACCATCGCTAGCCGTGTAAAACATTTGAAGAAAACACCTGCTCATTGCCTTTGCCGTATAATAACGCCAAATCCAGACTCAAAACAACACCCGCGCCTTCGTAGGCTTGGTCAAAGAAGAAAACGCCTTGCAATATATGATATGAAGAATTAAAAATTGCACGCTTTTCGATTGCAGAACGAAAGCGAAAACAACATCGAGAAAATGCATGTAATTGATTTGGGCATAGTCGCTGAAAGCTAAATAGAACAGAGAATATAGTAGAGACGGTAGGAAGGTGGGAAGGTGGGAAGGTGGAAGCCTGATCAATCGATCTTCGCTCCAGCGAGACCTCTAGGCGTTGTGAGATTGTTCGATAATCGAATTCGGGTGTTTTTCGTATGTTTTTTGAGTTTTTTCCTCGCCACCATCACCGGTACGGAGGATTTTTGAACGAGGTAGTTGGAAAATGATCCTAGTAAAACTCTGTTGTTGTGCCGTAGGATTAGCAAGGTCATGCCAACAAGCCAGATAAAAGGTAATAGAGTAGATCGAGAAAGAGAGACGTACCCTTTGAGAGCGCTTCGGCCTCTAGAACCGAGAATCACAAGCGTGGGTTCGAGTCCATCAATCTGAAGATACTTTTAGTTTGGACAAAAGCTTCACACAATATAGGGTACTTGAATCTTACGGCTTCTGTGAGCAAATGTTTGGGGCTCTTGCAATGGATCACTTCCACGGCAACCCGCACTTGTAACATTGTCTTTCGCAGCAATCGCACACAGGTATTGGAGATATCCTCGACCGCTCGAAGACGTTCCTGCTCAGACCGGGAGAGACCACGCGCATCGACCGAGTTGTTTCGAGAGTTGGTTCTGCTGTCTGACCCGCCGAAATAAGCTGCAAGGGCATTCGGTAAAAGACTTGTGGTGTTAGAGCCCCCTGTAGAAGAGGACGCCGCTTGGTATTTCAAGGCGGTCTTTTCAGTTTGCTTGCCCACGATATCTGTCGTGTGTCTTATCACCGTTGCCCCGTCACCGATTTGAACGCCCGTGTTCAAATCAACCCCCGACGCATTCTCGTCAGCAACAGCGTAGACAGCAAATAAGGTATCCCCGTCCCGAAGAATCGTTCCAATAGTCCACTCCAAGGCATACACCGACTCCTCGCTGAGATCTGTGGCGACCAGATACTTTCTCTGCCTTCGAAACCCTTCGTCGGCCTCTTGCTGCAAGCGGGGGAAGTTGCCTCTGATGATGGTGCGGATCGCTCTGTCGGGGATTGTCGTGTCGACAGAAGATACGTGGATACTCAGGTTCTGGGCCTGTTTGATGTCCGAAAGATCGTTTTCTTCGTCAGAGCCCACGGGAGTACTGATACCGGATCCATTGTGGTCGAAATTGGTATGCGGATGAACACCAGATTTCCTGGGGCCTGGTGACAGCACGGTCCGGCGTCCATTGGCTCGTCGGTGAGTCACAACGGGACCGTTTAATTCCTCTGTCGGAAGACAAATTGTCAGTACAGAAAATCATTGCTAAGGCCTCCAAAACAAATACCTTCTTCTTGTAGCTCGTTAAACAGACTCAATGCACCGCCAACTCTCGGACTGCCTAGCGGGAGTGGACCAGGGCCTCGTTTCCCGCTCCAACCACCGGGGGGAGCCGGCGAACGAGCAGGCGACGTCCCTGGCGAAGGCTCTGCTTTCGTTTTCCGTCTTCCACGCGGTGATTTGCTGCGGCCACGAGGATCAAAGGGTCCCTTTCGAATATCGAAAGCGTCATCCTCAGAGCTCATGTCCTCTCCATCGTCGCTGCTCTCGCCGGATTCTGAATTCGAATTCTCCTCTGCACTTTCAGTAATGTCTTTGGCAAGTCGTCCCGTACGATCCGAGTTATTGTTCAGCGATGCTTTTGGAAGAGTAGGCGACGTGCTGGCTTCAGACACAGAATCGGGGACCTCGTCGATGGTCGAGCCCAGATCGCCTTGATCGGAACCAGACATTCTCCTGTTTCTCTTGGAGATGGATAGACGACGAGGGTTCAGCGACGAGAGAAAACCGGAGGAAGGGCGTGATTGAGTCGGAGAAAACTGCGACTGCGACTGTGAATGCGACTGAGAATGAGAATGAGAATGGGATTGGTAGCGGGAAGAAAGATCGAGGGCGGCGGGGGAAATTGTCGAGGATTCTATGCGAGAGATCATGTGTCAGCGTGCCTGCCTCCTCCTTCTTCTTTTCTCCAATATTTCCATCACAACCACAACTTTTTCTTCTTTTCTTTTCCCTCATTGCTGCTGCTGCTCTTTACGACTAACAACTCCATCCATCATGCTCTCATTTCTCTCCTAGCTGCAATGGTACTGGTACTTACTGGATTGCTTCTGCGGAAGCACGATGTGGGGAAGATTCGGCTGCATCCCGTACAAAAACCCAGCATCAATATCGACCTCTCGCTCTCTCATCTTCTTTTCCTTCTCGCGCTTCATCTGGGTAACGCTGTCGGACGCCCGTCGCGCCGGTTCCTGGTCGTCGGCATCATCGCTGGGCTCGTAGATGCTGTCATCCCACTCGGAAAGCAGCGTATTGGTCCACGGTGACGAGCTGGCCAGCGGACTGGACACGGACGCCCGCCGCCCGCTGCCCTCGCTTTTGTCTGGTCGACTGCTTCGTAGCGGGAGCAGATTCTTGCCGCGATTCTGCTCGACGCGAGGGGCCCGCGGGCTCTTGAGGCCGTCGAGATTGCGCAAAAGCTCCTTCCGCTCTTGCTCCAGAGTCTGTTCCAGCGACATTTTGCGATGACTCGTCTGGTCTTTAAACATATTGAAGAGAAGAAAAAGGAAGAAAAAAAGAGAACGGAAAGGAAAGGAAATCCGGGGGGCCAGCCCGTGCGGGGGTAGGCGATACGTTGGTCTCGATTGGCGTGGTTTAGTGGCCACCGCTGCTAAACTGCAACAGCTTCTAGCCGCAAGCGGACGGCGAGCTCTAGACTGAGACGTTGAAGCTGAACAAACGCAAAGAAATCGCCTTCTCCCGGGGAAAATAATAGGCGGAGTAAAGAGGAGTGTCGATTTTCGATGGAGGCACAACAAGAAGGCAGTGCCGACCAGCTAAGCTATAAACCTGTGCAACCGTGGTTAAAAGAAGCTTCCGTGATGATTGCCTGCTTCAAGTATGGTAGCACCGTCCTGGTATCACCGCTGATATTACTGCAACACAAAGCGTCCACGGGTGATGTGCAACAATCCAGACGATTGTAGCAGCGCCAAGTTAAGTTTCATGGAATTTTACATAGTCTATCTCGAGCTGAGAAGCGCCTCCTTTTTAAATAATGGATCGTCATCACTCGGTATGGTACGATGCCTGCCACCAACTGACTTCGCCTCCATTCTCATCTTGGCTCGCGGGGTAATGAAGTCTTGGAAGGGCTTTAGGGCCTGGGCATTCCATTACCTTCAAACCTACCGACTTTTCAAGTGTCAATTCGACCCTGGAATTTCCACCGTCGGTTGGTCGGCTGAAGTAGCCACTTTAATACGATATCCAGCTCAAGACATATCAAGAGAGAAAAAGAGAGGAAAAAAGAAATAACGATATGCTTGACACTAAGCTTGACCAAACCTTGGCACCAATAACAGTCAACATTCGATCAATGTGAACTGATAAGCAGCTGTGAAGAGACGTGGAATTGCGACTAATGCAATGACTGCACTACCTGTGCTACTCGACTATCTTCACATGCAGACGTCAGGTACAATATTACTTGTAGTATTTTTCGAGTCTCGTCAAGATTCCAGTCCCATGCTACGGATAAACAGCGTAGTTGGTGTATATAATTTTTAATCTGCTCTCCGCCCCAGAACGCCTCGCTATTCCATTCGTACAAGGAGGAAAAAAAAAATACATGAATGCAAAGAGTGTCAAATATAGTAGGTTGGACTAAATTTCGGTCATGATTTTGACCGCTTGTTGCTCGTTTTTGCGCTGCTAGAGCTTTTGCGCGCACCAACAGCTGCGAATGCTTCTTCCGGCGGTTCATTTGCTGCTGATCGCTTCGTGCCTTTTTTGCTAGCACCTTTCGGTGCATATTTGGCTTCTAGGTTGTCGAAGAAATTGGCCGCCCTGGACTTCTGGCGTTGTTGAATCAGGGCTGCCAGGTCGTTATCGTCGGCCACCGTGGACGTGCCCTTGCCCTTGTTCTTTTTCTTTTGTTTTTTCTCATCGAGCTCCTGCGCAGCCTGTTCGGCTTCCTCTGCCTCTTTCTGCGCTCGCTGCAATCGTTTCTGTCGCTTGCTTTCCGACTCTTCAGTGTATTTCTTCCATGCTTTCACTTCTCCATCGGCAATTGCCTGGTCAAGGATTGCTCGAAACCGCTCGTCGTCGTCCAAGACACTACTCAGCAGCACCACCTCGTACACGCGATCTAAATCACCTTTATACTGCTCAAACGCAGCCAAGAGATCCTTCCGCTCTTCTTCCGAATGCTGGTACTCCTGCTTGATTTTCTCAATTGCGCCCACATCGACCATCTCTGAAAACTGCTCTTTGTAGAACGCAGTCCAGTCGAAATCGTCGTCGTCCAGATCGACCGACTCGGATGTATTTCCAGTCAAATCGTAGCGTCGTCGTCGACGATCGTCAGACAGGATCGCATAGGCAAATGCAATCTGCTGGAATTTTCGGTTTGCGGCTTCTTTTTGATCGGCGCTTGTCTTGTCTTTTTTACAGTTAGCATCAGATAAGAACCCTATTAGACGTTATATCCCAGCCGACGTCAACCTACCTGGATGGTGTTTCAGGGCCTTTTTCCGGTATGCGCTCTTGATTTCATCTGTGGTCGCTTTTTCGTCGACTTCGAGGACTTCGTACGGGTTGATCGTAGCGGGCGGCTCGCCAAGCTCTTCATCTTGTGACATGTCGCTGTGTGTATTGTAGTCTGTTGATTGCGTGTATGAGGTGGTATTGCAGTGGTTGATATATGCCAGACAATGCGGAGTTGATGAGTTGAAATCTGCTTCTGGCTGGGGAACGCGCCGACGCGACTGGCTTTAAATAACCCTCGTGACGTTACCCTCATACCCTAACGCCCTAATCATCTTACCAGCATGTCGCACGTTCTTTATTGAGGAATTCTATAATTTTAAGATCGTATTTATCGAGTTTCTTAATGTTCAAGATAGAGATACTTACTATGAAATGCTATCGAGGAGTGAACTCTCCATCTTACCTAAGCAGATGACGAGGATGATGTAAGCGGGGTCAAATGAACTCACGAGAGTCAACACTGCTTAACTTATCACCAACTTTCTTCCTTCAACTACTTCCAAGGTTACCACCACGCAGCTTACTGACTACAGCTCGACATTGTCGTGCCGTCCGTAGTCTACAATGACCACCTTTGCGGCCACTCCCCCCGTATCCACCGAATCAAGCCATCTTCAATACCTTCGTGAATGCCTCAAACTCGCCTGCAAATCTCCGCCACGACCAACCAACTTCCGCGTGGGCGCACTGCTCGTTCTCCGCGAAGATACACCGGCAGATACTTCGTCAGAGGACAAGGTCCTTTCTACGGGATACACTCTAGAGTTACCGGGAAACACACACGCCGAGCAATGCTGTCTTGCGAATTACGCTGCTGCTCACGGTGTCTACGACGAACAAGTCGCCGATGCGTTCCCTTCGGCTGCTGAGCGAGCAGGGCGCAAGATCATTTTGTACGTTACAATGGAGCCCTGCGCGGTTCGTCTCAGCGGGAATACGCCCTGCGTGGACCGCATCATCCAGACCCGGACGAGCAGCAATCAGAGCAACCGGAGCAACCATAGCCATAATCAAGGGATCGATAAAGTCTACTTCGGCGTAAAAGAGCCAGGAACTTTTGTCGGCGAGTCTCAGGGCTGCAAAAGATTGACAGAAGCCGGGATTCAATGGGAGGTGGTGAGTGGACTGGAAGACGACATTCTCGCAGTTGCGACAGCAGGTCATAACCAAGAGCCGGGCAGTGCGAGTCTCTCACAGGAAGAGTTGCAGAAGAGGGAAAACATGCCTCGAAATCCAAAAAAGAGAGTAATGGACACTGGTTAGCTGCGTATTCAAATATCAGACAGCGGGCTTAGCTGCAGCGTCTTAGTTAAGTCAAGTTAGGGTTAACTACGTAAGATGAAACGACAATCACATGATCGCGCGATGAGCCGCGTTTCTTCAACTCGATCAACACGGACCACATCTTCAGTTCATTCCATTTCTTGTCCATCTTTTGTATAAGTTCCCTCACCAGAGAATCACCTTGCAGCAGTCTCACCAGTACTGACAACCAGAAAAACAAAATGAGCTTACATCCCCATGGCCCAAAATGCCGTCCGCCCCAAAGACATCTCCAACAAGGCCAACACCAACGACATAACTGCTTCAAGTCGCAAAACTAGATCTGCTGTCCGAGAGGAGACACATTCTCGCAAATCTATCAAAGACGATGCCGAAGAAGAATTCACATTCTATCCTGCATTCTGCTTTCCGGCTTCTCCCACTCATTTTACATGGGTCAAGATGAGTATCGCAAATATCCATCGTCTACAGCCCAGAAAGGGATTCGAAGGTATGCCACAGATTATTACCGGCACATAGCTTGCCTACAAACCTATAGATGAGGAGAAACAGAAGAGGAATCGTGTCTGACTGTTGATATACAGGCCAGAATATATACTTCTTCAAGAATCATCCTGTGCAATTCGTCTGTTTAGCAGGCTATATTGTCAGTCGAGACGACTACGAGCGTCGTACTGTCTTGACAGTCGATGATAGCAGCGGGGCGATTCTCGAAGTCTGCATTCTCAAAGCGGCTTTGACGGGGTATGCAGATGCTAATGTAGCGGGTGCTGAGGTTGATGCTGAGGTTGACGCTGCTGCTGGAGCTGAAGCTGAGGTTGACGTTGACGTTGAAACTAACGACAATCCGGTATCTGAAAACACCACCGGCTCAACAGCTCGGACAACCACAGCCCCATCGACAGCGATGACTACAACCGTCACATCCACCACGCGATCACCCGTCGATATTTCAGACTTAGTTGTTGGCACCGCTGTGAAAATCAAGGGCACACTCTCATCCAAATTCCGGCGCACCACCACCACCACCAATACTCCCACCGCTCCAACTCCAGCAATAATGCAAGTCATCCTCGAACGCTTCTGGATTCTCCACGACACAACTTCCGAAATCCGCTTCTGGAACGAGCGCACTCGCGTATTCACCAACACACTATCCCATCCCTGGCATCTGTCAACACCCGAAATCGAGACTCTGCGCCAACAGGCGCGTTCGCAAGAACAAATCGCGCTATCTAGACGGCAGCAACGAATTGAGCGACAGCGTCGTGCGCAGGCGAAAGAAGAAAAGTATCAGCGACGAATTGTTCGGAAATGGGAAACTGAAGAGCGGTTGCGGGAGAAAGAGGATGAGCTTGTGAGACTTGATAATCGGCGATTGGAGAAGTGGTTGGCTCTGAAGCGATGATCTGGATTTATTCGATTTATGCGTTAACGATAATTATAATGAGATCATGATATTGATAACAATTCGAGTGCTTTTGGATTCGTCATGACTAGTTAAATACATACATTGTCGGACAAAGTACAGTCTTGGAAATATGATACATTGAATAAACGTATACACTCGAGACAAACGTGACCAATAAATACAAAAGAAAAGAAACAAGAGAAGAAACAGAAAAAGGTATCATAGGTAAAGACTGCCAGCAAATGATGAACGTTCCAATGCAGAAAAATAATAAATCACCGATACTTGTACTCATACTCGGGACCTCCACCTTGTCCCCCCAATAATCCACTGCCAACACCTCCAGTTCCTCTGTAATACTCTTCGTCACTCCAGGTATTTCTACCCACGCCAGAACGGCGATCACGGTCTCGATCTCGATCACGATCTCGCTCTCGTTCAAGTAGAGTTTCATAATCTCTTGGGTCGTCGCGCTCGTATTCACGATATCCCAAACGGTCGGTGTCGATATCGTCGTCTTCACCGTATACATCCAACGCACCACTTCCGATGCCAACCCCCGTTACACCGGCACCAGCACCAGTACCAGTACCAGCGTTGCCACCAGTCTTATAGAGATGACTACTACCGCCCGCCGAGGTCAAATTTCCGTAGCCAGTAGTGTCGTACGAGCCTAGATTGAGATCGGGCTCGGAATGCCGATAATCTCCTCCGACGCCATTCGTCTTTATACCGACTGAAGAGCTGCGTCTGGCTCGCCCGTGCTTCGTCGACGAAGAGATCGACCCGTGATGAGCATGGCTATGTCCCGCGGTTGCCCCTGTGGTCGTCGACGACGACCCTCGCCCGTACGTCTGGTCTGATCGCATTGCGGCCGTACTCGATGCGGGTTTACTGCTGTTCATATCCGATGATTTCAGATTGGTCGCTCCATCTTCGTACTTTTTGCCTACACCTGGCTGGGCAGAGTAGGGCTTTCGCTCGCGCTCAATAGGACGGGTGGCAGATTTACTTTCTTCCTCACCATCTGCGGTCGTCGACTGTCTTTCTTGCGAACTGGACTTAGATGCCGAGGCAGACCCAGCAGTCTTGCGCTCTGTAGTTCCCGCCTGTGTCCGAGACGGGGTCAAGTCTCGCGGTCGATTTCTCTGCTGCGGTGGGGATTTCGATCGGTCTTCCGGCGGGGATTGCGGCAGTTCAACCTCACAGTGCGTGATGATGGATACCTCCAACTTCTCCAGGATCTTTTTATCTGCTGCGGTCGGAAAGAGCCGTCGCGGTAGTTCCTTGGGGAATCTCTCCTTCCTATCGTCTGGGTTGCTGATTGGCATATCCAGCACGGTTTTCTGTAACCGAGCAAACTCCCTTTCTGGGTTGGCCTGGATCATCAGCGTATACCATCTTTCAAAGCCTCGGGGAGTGAGTCCCGGAGTATCTGGCCGCTCTTTGAGATTCTGCGGATCCTGGACGAGATGATGCTCTGCTTCAATGTCTCGGTAAATACGAGAAATCGACGAGGTTCTATCGTCGAATATGTCTATTTCCATACATTAACAACGTCTACTTCAATCTCAATCGAAAGCGACATGCACACTCACCCTGCCAAGGATATGTATCCGTGGGAACTTTGGTATCTGCATAATATTTTTGCATTTTTTCCGGCACTACCACAAGAGTATTACCAGGAGGATAGTTTTCGATCTGGTGTTTGTTAGAAATGCCGACTCCAACGTAAACCTGAACCAAAAAGAAAGCGCAAGACGGGATAGTCAGTTTCATACCAAATGTACAGCGATTCCTCGCAGTAGCTGACCTAGCCGGGGAGTTGGCTGGCCGTCGAGAAACATTTTGCCCCAGATTTTCTCCAGCGTGGTCATGTTTTCGCTTGATGCCGGCGCATTGTTCCGATCCGTGGCAGCACTAGGCCGTTTCTCAGGACTGACTTTTTGCTGGGATTCTCTCGGATCATTCTGAATCGAAGAAGCCGGTCGACCTCGAGTCTCGGTGGCTGGCTGGTTATAGGATTTATAATACGTTGTTGCATCGGATGATGGAGGAGGGACTGACTGTGTCATGTACGGCATTTGCTGCTGCGCTTGGGGCTGTTGCGCTTGCTGTGTGGGTTGTGGTGGAGGAGGAGGAGGATATTGCTGCTGTGGTGGTAGATTCTGCATATTCTGCTGTTGTGGAGGTATATTAGGTATATTTTGCTGCTGCGGTGGTAAACCCTGCGGTAAGGGCGGTTGAGGAGCCGCTGAAGGAGACTGCGGCTGCTGCTGAGAGCCGTCCAGGCCATATGCTTTCAATTGGTGAATGACGGTTGCCGTCACCTGCGAAATAAGGTCTGGTGACAAGAAAGTCTGTCCGCCAGGATTGATTGTACTGTGCATTGCTGCGGCGATATTGTCATGGCCAATGTGACTATACGCCGATGTAGGCGATGTCGTTGGATACGGTGGTGAGGGTAGGCGGGGTTGAGGCATTTGGGCCTGCTCGGTAGCAAGTTGAGATGGCGGATAGCCCGGTGGATAAGCAGATGAAGGCGGGCTGTAAAGTCGGTCTGTAGGATATTCCTCCTGAGTACGCGCAGGTTCATAAGGACCGGGAGGTCCATGAGGGTCGTAGTAGGCCATTTCGCCTTTTTTTTTCTTTTCTTCTTGCTCTGGTCTTATCTTTTGATAAGCCGAAGTCGAGACTCGGTCAGCACGGGATTAATAAGACAACGTGCTCTTTTAACAGATGTTGATGATTTGCGACCGCGCAAGAAGACCGCTGAGCAGTCAACTTGTTCGGTTCATGGAACCAGATACCAGACGGACGACTCTTTTTTTCTTCAGGGGGGTTGGTGTAATATGATTACGATCGGTAGTGCCTTTGACGAAACGAGACGACGACCAAAAGGCAGGATTTTGGGCCGATGTTGGCCTGATCCAGCTTGGTTGGGCTGCGGCGGGGGAATGATCTAGTAACCTGGAGAAGGAAATCGAGTAGAACGTCCACACGCAGTCTGCAGCTTTTTAATGAACACCAAACGAAGAAGTTGGCGATGATCTTTTCAAGCGAGAAAGAGATACGAAGTTTTTCTTTGGGGGAGGAGGAGGAGGAAGAAGAACAGAACGTTCGATGGGGAAAAGAGTAAGAAGCAAGAAGCAGCCACAACGCCCGCCGGGGCTCTCACCCTACGTCACCTTCCCTTTCTTAGTGGTTATCTAAGGACTTTTACTATGGCTATTCAACTAGCTACATATTTAATTTCCAGCTCTATAGCCTCCCACGCACTGATTAAGATCTCTCTAGTTTCACTACTTCGACGTCAGCTCTAGTATCATGTCTCAAGCATTACGATTTCGTCTTTACTATTTTTAGGATCCTGATCACTGCCATTCTCTCTCTATCCGTGTCGCTATGACTGGATTCAGCCATAGTCAAAACGATGTATTGAGATAGCCGGACTCGACGACCATGCGACCTGCGCAACATTCAACATTCAACGGTCAATGTAGATCTCGACGGTTGTTGCTGTCGTGGTACTAATCACTTATTACCTCTTCTACACTACCTACCTACCTATCTACCTACCTATGCTATCTGCCGCCACTATCTGTACATTAGTGGTAGCGGTGCATGGTACATGGTACCTGTACCTGCAGGGATCCCGTCTGGACCACACGGAATCAGACCATGGAACAGCCACGCATGCGAGCCGTGGTTACTGAGCGGGTTTAGGAAAATCATATTTTCTGAAATGAGGAAAACAATATTTCTAATATAGTTGCCTTGAATAGTGTAGCCTTGTTGCTTGTGTCGTGATGGTGGTCTACTGTATACAATTCCAAGGCTGCGGAAGAGAAGACTGCGCTGATAGACTAGTGTATGCCGTGACGAGAGTGGCTCAGAGCGCCCCAACAATAGTCGGGCCATAATAAAATCGGGCCAAAGATGTTGTCATCTCGAGCGAGCTTTGTTGCTTTCATCACCCAGGTTTGGTCCTTTCTCTTGTGCTACTCAAGTCTCAAAGTGTATGAAGAATATATATAGCTAGGAATAAGAATAAGCTCTAGGCTATCTCTTCAATCTTAACAACGGTTCATAGCGAGTCAATTAGAGTTCGTAATTCAATTGCAATCAGCCATAGTTATCGCTTGTGAGTAAGATAAAAGCAAAGAACATGCAAGGTATTTCTGCGAGACAAATATCCGTGTAGTAAACATATGAAAAGAAAATGAAAAAAAAAATCGACTGCCGCCAGCCGAGTCACTGGCCATTCCCGATCAATCCCACTTCAAGCAGCCTGGTCGTTGTTTTCGTGTCGTATAGCGATGTGATTGCCATGCTCCTTCTTGATCGCCTTGTGAAGCTTGCTACTGTCTTTGGCAGCAACCATACTCCAAAGAGTCGGCTCGGGCACACTGTTCTCGTCCTGGTCAGGAGACCAGGTTGGGTCCGACCGACGAAGGATACGAGCATCCCGATCTGGATCTGCCGACTACGATCGTGTCAGCATATAATATCAACCAATACAATAGAATCAGGAATATACCTTGACTTTTGCCCAAGCCTTGGATCGTGGTGTCGCTCCAGGCAGGGCTGGGCGATGATCCTCTTCTTTCAAAGCAGAAAAGTTCCATCCCGAGAATTTCGCAGCTGAGCTGGTACCCTGAGTATCCTCTGAAAAGGAGGTGGTTGTAGAATTAAGTGAGACAGTATCGTCATCCCGACTGGACACGGAGTCGCATTCAATCCATACTCCGCCCCCCGGTTTCTCCTGGCTTTCGGGGAAAACGGTAGGACGCGGCTTTGACAAGACGGGAAAAATTGACGGCGTTGGAAGCTGAACACCACCTTCGCTCTGGTCTGGATTAGCTGCGGGCCTTGCTGTTGAGTTCCTTGTTCTTAGTTCACTTACCTCGTTGGTTGTGGAAGCCATGTCACTGATGTCGTCGGAATCCTCTTTGGCTGCATATCTCTCGCAGTGTTCGGTCCACGACACCGCCATGAGTGAGTTTGCAATGCAGACCTTGCATCTCTATGAAGCATTAGTACGTTATCATCCACGGTTTTTGGAGAACCAGCTTGGGCGACCAAATCCGGGCTATGCCAGAATCAATGCAAAAAAAATGACATACCGCCGTATCCCATTCCATGTGCTGGGTCTTGCTGAACGAGTCCAATGGTTTGGTCACTTTGCATCCTACACAAGTGATTTCAGTTGGTTTGACACCGCCAGTGCAGGAAAGACATCTGGCAGTATGACAAAGCAGCGCTGAGTGGCCCTGAGTCACAAGCTTCTTTCTGAGACGATTGATCTGGGACTCAGTGAAGTTGGCAATTGGCTGTGTGGACTGGCATGCCATGCACTTCAATCTAAGATAAGTCAGTGAAGGAACATCCTGGATGTGTGTTTATCGGGAGTCGTCTTACTTTTCAGGTAATTTGATATTTTTGTATCTAATCGCCATTAGTTTCATGCGTTGGCTTCAGGGTATTATGAGATATTCTCTCGATATTGACTTACCGTTGAACCTGTTGTGGATTCCAGCCTCCAGCCATGATGCCGGTCTAGTTTGGTGAGTCAATTACAAGAGTGATTCAAATATGAAGTAACAAGAAGAGATCCCAGCACTTCAAGGGCTTTGGTGATTGTATACCGTGTCAGATGAAGAGAAGCTGAGATTGAAGGGGATAAATGAGAGGAGAAAAAGAGGAAAGGAAGAGAAGAAGAAACAGGGAGAGAGAAAAGAGAGAAGTTGACAATTCTGGAAGGCAGAAGGAAGGTGCCTGGGGGGATGGTCTTAGGCAGGCAGTTGCCTACCGGGAAGTTCCTTCCATTCTACATCATCTGGGACAAACAGTTTGTTTCGCTGGGCGCGCTTTGTGGTTTTATTGTTTGCCACAACCAACACTCTCAGCTTCTGTTATTGATGAGAGAATATCCTTTCTATTGACAGAGAGTCATCTGTTTGCAAAGCTTTCGTCTCATGCCATTGTTGCTGCCATTGTCCTGACTTGACTGTCAAGACAAGAACAACACTGATATTGCTGAATGCCTGAGTACATCTATGGAGCGTAGAATTCTGTAGAAATCTGACATTTTGGCTCGAATTGAGAAATGATATCCAGTAAGTGACTGCATTTCTGGAGTATACAGTCTATAGGTAGGAGGTCAAGATGGTCCTATTTTGTTGACCAGCTGCTTTAGGCAGCGCAATATTATTATCTATGTATCAAGTTAGTAAGTGTATTTGATAAAAATGATCCCAACCTTGGAACAGAATCCAAAGATCCATGGATCCATGGATTTCCAGGTGTTTGATACTTACCTAGGTACACAAATATTGAATAAGAGAATCCATGGATATATCCACTCTTTTCCAGTATTGAGACCTGCAGAATCTGAACCGAGTTAACTCAACCTGGGAAATTCTAAACACTGTCCTCTCCTTTCGACAAATATTCCACAATAACTGGTCTTATTGCTTGATATAATTTTTGTATAAATCTTCCAGTATGAACCATGCATATCATGTGTACTGGCATGATCTACGCCTGAGGATTAAGGCAGCGGGAAACTACTGTCGCGGGCCGTGCGAGACGGGGAGACGGGGAGACGGACGGGAGAGCAACCAACCAGAGAAGGGGAACCGGCGGATGTACCAATGGGAAGTCGCATTAGCCAGGAACCGATCCGAATTGGTGGACTTTTCTCGGGCTGCTGCGAGGATGCCCAATGTATCTTTCTACTCCATGCTGCAACTATTTCACGCAGTTGGAACGCTCCTAGTCCGGGCTACCTGGTACGGACTACGGAGTAAATTATTGAGAGAAAACTTGAGAATAGCGCCATCTGTTGGAGTAGAAGAGGGTCTTTCGACCTGCGTGTCAGGCCTTGGTACGTGAAACAAGACAGAATGGTACAGATCTCGTTGCATCGACATCCACTCCCGGCCACTGAGCAATGAGCACAGTCTGGTCACTTACTGTGTGACTCACTTGGATTTACCAGTTGACCAGTCGAGTGACTTGCTGGGTGTCTACATAGCACACAAGAAATAGCGACATCTGACAAGATACTAACACTCCGTACTCAATGATAACTAGTACAGGCTATATGCTACATAGTTTATACTAACCAGGTACATGGCAGATGTTGAGGAAATTACTCAATTTTGAGCAACTTCTCTCTGCTACTACGGACGGAGTTACTTGAGTAGCTTAGGCAACCTCCCCCCTATTTCTGTTTTCTCTTTTCTGATCAGAATTTTCTATCGTCCAACCAATTACGCTCTATTACGGTATCACACGTTTGAGTTTTTGGGGGGAGTCTTTTGGGAGGGTAAAGGTGTGATTGTGGATTTTGACAGGCCCTGATTGGGTCTGCGATGATATGCGTGAGGCCCATGCCACCGGGGGGGGNGGGGAAAGAAAGCTCAGAAGGGGGGGTTGGGTCAGCGGAACAACTCCCTTCCAGATGGACTTTTCTAAGTCAGAGAGTACATTTGACTGAATCAGACTTTATTTATTTATCTATTTATTTGATTATTTCTTTCCATGAATTATTGCTCAAGACTGCCTAGGTGGTGAGGAAGAAAATGTGATCAGGCTGCCGAACATCCCTGCATCACAGCAATTTCCAAACTTGCGAGCTCTCTGATTGATTGATAAAAACAATACCAAGACGAAAAATCCGGCAGCTAGCGCGTTTGTCGAGCATGATATTAATTAATATGCGAGTTATAACTACTAACTAGTTTAACTAAGTTAACTAGCCAATGTAAATTCAAGCGCAAAAGGAAAAAAATAGGAATATTTGATCAAATTGACAGATCAATCAGTCGGATAGCTCGGCTTCTGGTCAATAAAATTATCCTGACCTATCTTATCGATTTTTGATATGCAGATATGCAGACCAAATGAGCACTGTGCAGTGGGCAGTCTTTTCGGGCAGTCAGTCCTCCTGCAAGTCAACCTTGGAACCTTGAAAGTCAACCAGTCAGCCAGACTGAGGCATAACATAATAACGCCTATGTTTATTAATTTGTTGCCAGATGCAGTGCTATCAGGCCGGAACACGAAGCAGTCGACAGGGCCAATCCTGTAATAGTTAGTCAGGAATTAGGACCCGGCCAGAATCCAATTAAGTTAAGTCGGCTCATCCCAGCCCCACATGAAGCATCCCGTGTGGTGTGTGGTGTCCCAAGAAAACAGGAAGAGGGAAAGACAAACTGAAGAAAAGCAAAAGCAAAAGAGAAAAGGGAAAGGGAAAGGGAAAAAAGGGAAGGGGAAAGTTCCCGGAGCGGGTCAAAGACGGGGCGGTGCGAAGCGCTGTATCGCGCTATACCGGTTCCGGAGGAAAGGTACCTAGAGTCTAGAGGTGACTAAGACTGCGTAATTTAGCTTGTTACGTAGCTTGCGTGCTGACTTATTTTCATCGCTGAGAGACATTTCATGACGAGCAATACTTTTAATTGACCAAGTATTTCCTCGGGCAGACGGAGAGTACAGAGGATGTCATAACATTCTCAACTTGACAGGTCTTCCACCGCTGCGTCAGAATTAATCTATTTAATCAACAGCGGTGGACCAACTGCATTCTATATGACGCACCGGACCATAGCTCACCGCATTCATCCTAGCACTATGTATGGCGTCTGGTAATCTACAGACTTTATGGAGAACGCAGAACGGAGTAATAATAATAATAATAAATAACCTCGAGCGAACGGCAGTCTGGAAGAAGCTTCCATCAGGCTATTCTCTGGTCCTGGGTCCCTTCTCCAAGGACGATGGAGTCGGGCCTGGACAGTGGACAGTGGACAGTGGACACCTTCTCCTGAGCCGTGATTTGAAGTGACTGGACTCCTGGTGTTCCTGAGGCCCACATCCCTCGACTTCCGGTAATCCGTCAAACTTACCACAGAGCTTGGGTATCGTTTATTACAGAATACACTCGAGAAACAGTTTCTTTCGCGTTGTTGACTCCGAACTACGAAAGAAGTTACACCGTGTTAGGTACTCCGTACCGTCCTAAAACAGTCGCGTGGGAGCTTCGTGGTATTGTACTATGTAAATTGTAAATGATAAATTACAATGAAGCGCGAGCTAACACCACTCCAGTAATACCAAGTCAGTATTAATTACCTCTTAATTACTTCGTAATTAGTCCTGTCCTCTCGAGTTCTTTGTTGTGTCGGATGATGAAACCGCCTTGGCATCTGGACTCTTTGTTTTCTGATCTGCTCTGTCTGAATCTTTGATGATTCATAAAATTTAGGTATCGTTTCCATCCAGAGTCATGTTGATTCTTGTCCAGTTTCTCCTGCTGCTAATGAGTTGTGCTCGGTAATTCGATACATCGATACCGATACTAAAGACCACAGACCAAAGGCCAAAATACAAAGCCAAAGCCGACGCGTAGCTCCTGGATCCGGCTAGTGCGGTATTATAGACGGGGCCAAAAAGTTGCCAAAACCCTCTAGTGGCCCCCGCTCGAATATGGCACTAATCCAAAAGAGGACAGCTACTCCTTCCCAAGTTCCCAGGTTCCTGCCTGAAGTTGGTTCCTTCCTGCCTTCCTGCCTTCCGTCACATTTCGCATTTCGCATTTCAGTCTGAGCCTGCGCCTTCCTCCAGAAAGACCAACAACCCACTTCCCATCCACTTTTGGGGAAGGCGCGCTCCATCTAGCAATCCCTCCTTCCCTTTTGTAAATTAATGCTATTCGCTAGAATCGCTCGACCAGTTCGACCAGTTCGTCCTGCAAAGTTGACGATCCCCCATCAAGAAAAAAACAAAAATCATTCATTTCTGCCACCCACGAGAGAGGAAAAAGCAAAACAACACCATCTCCCCACTGCTAGCTATCCTGGGATCCTTGTGATCTTTCTCTCGTTGATGATTGAATGCCGGGATCCTCATTACAGAATACTTCTAGTCATCAGTCATCAGCCATCAGCCATCACTTCCATGCTATCTATCTCCGGGCCAAAGACATGGATGTGATGTGATATGATATGATACTCTCGTTACAATTTCTCCAACCGCCGACATTCTTTCTCGTGGTCATCCAGCACCTTCACACTTCAACCTCAGCGCGTTTCCCAATCGAACTAAAATAAAATCCCCCGGCTCCTTGGCTGGCCAGATCTGTCTCCGACTATCTTTTTGCCTTCAATAATAACAGACTAATTTACCTCCCGTTCTCGTCCGGTCGACTAGTGAGAACTGAGAAGACGATCCTTAGTTAATACGCAACGGGTCCTGGTTTCTTTAGTTACAACTTACAACTTACGACTTGCAACTTGCAACTTACGACTTACGACTAAATTGGCTTTGTCTTCGCCAGCCAGAGACTAAAAGACTAAGAGACTAGATTGAAAATTCGTATCGGCATCACTCTGGAGTCCGATCCACCAACTGAGCGTATCATCGTCGTCTGTTAATTACCGCGACCCTCATTTCTGGGTGGCTGTCAGTCCCACCCTCGTTGACTGGACGACTCCGGCCGTTCCAACCCCCCATATGCGCGTTGCGGTGCGCTCTGCACAAGCGTTGTTGCCGCGACTTTCAGGCTCAAACGCCTCTCTCTCCCTCTCTCTTTGGGGGCTTCCTGCTTACTACACTACGCACTACGCACTACGCACTGCGTCTGCGCACGCTCGCTCTGCCCAGTGTTCAGTGCCTCCTTACCATTGCTCACCGTCAATTGGAGCCACGAACCTCTCCGCGAACGCCTGCGCTTTAGACTCACCATTCACCCCCTTCTTTGCTTCGACTGTGGGTTTCCTAGGCCAGTACACTCATTTTTCTCGCGTTTCTCGCTACACGCTTCTTTCCAGTAAAATCCCGGGACTGGAACATAGAAATAACTCTGGCTTGCCGCTACCTGCCTTGCTGCTCTTCTTCCAGTCAACATCAGATTTCTGTCAACCTTCAACCTTCCACCGCAACACACTCTTATCCCCTCGTACGCACTGATTGCGGAAGACCGATTCCGGAAAATCGAATCCGTGCACGTCGAACCTACTCCGTACAAGATTCTGATATTTGTCAATTGAAAGGCACGCACAGAGCAGACTAAGGAACGAACCCACCCAAACCCGATCTCCCAGGCAGCAAACAACACCCGCTGCTAGCAATTGACCGTTGCCCACAGGTCGTGATATCCGCTATCTCAATGCGCACATGATCGTCTCCTTCCGAGCACGATCCATCCAGCTTGAGCGTTTTTAATCAATTGTCATTCGCACATTCGATATTTGATCCGTGCCGACCAGACGGTCCGGGACTTTGGTGAGCTTTCCCAAGTTCCGCGTGCTGGAAATTTGGGTCGCCGTCGCGCCGTTGACACCGCTCAGTCTCCACGGGCCCCGTCTCTTTCTCCCGAAAAGGTTTTAGTCCGCCCTCACTAGTACCACTAACTTGTCCTGGTGGTATTAGAGTATTTCATCCAGGGGCTTCAAATCTCTCGCTGAACCGGAGCCTTACTAGCTCAACAATTGCCACTGATCCGCTTCCGCCATCGTGGAACCTTCGTCGGCTGTTCCAAGATCTCTCTCCTCCTATCCATCTCATCCGCACCTGGAGGCACCACCCCTCTTGACTCCTGTACGAGTTCAACTTGAACCTTCTCCTCTTGCCTTTTCTTTCCTTCCACACGTCTGTTGCAGTTTGCAAACCTACCACATTCACTCTTTCAGCAAACCCCAATTACTCGCTATCATCGTCCCTTTTGATTTCCGTCGAATCCGTTCACTCTTTATTCTCGTTCACAATTGATATGCAACAAAAGTCTCGTTCAGAATTAATTACCGCAGGTCACCACTCTATAATTATTGCAATCCGAGGATGAGGACAGAGCTTCTGTGAAACTGTTGCGAATACACTAATACATTTCCCGAAATCCTCCTAATCTTGCTGGTATGTGCATATGGAATCCGGTTGGGATAAACAGCAGCTAATTTGGTCAAGGTCATTTTCAAATCTCTCCACCCATCTGCAGGCAGAGGTACCAGAGAACAGCCATGGCCATCTCTCATGAATATTCCCTCAAAGGGACATCACACAGCGCAATGACGCTCGAAGACCGATTCGAAATCTTGAAAGAAGTCGGCGATGGCTCGTTCGGCAGTGTCTCGCTAGCTAGAGTGAGGACTGCAGGATCCAATGTCGCACGACGTGGTACTATGGTAAGTGACTACCGTCGTACAAATATTTGTATCCTCAGTACTGACGCTGGAACAGGTTGCCATCAAGACAATGAAGAAAACCTTCGAATCTTTTGCTCCATGCTTGGAGCTGCGCGAGGTCGTCTTTCTACGAACGCTGCCTCACCACAGTCATATTGTCCCCGCTCTGGACATTTTCCTGGATCCATTAAGCAAGAAATTGCACATTTGCATGGAGTATATGGATGGGAACCTATACCAACTCATGAAGGCGCGGGACCACAAGTATCTCGAGGCTAAACACGTCAAGAGTATTCTGTACCAGATCATGTCGGGTCTGGACCACATCCACGCCCACAGTTTTTTCCACCGCGATATCAAACCAGAGAACATCCTCGTCTCAACTTCCGCTCCGAACGATTCTTCGGCCTTTAGCCGATACTCGAACCTCGTGACCCCTCCGTCCACTCCTCCTACCTACACCGTGAAGATCGCCGACTTTGGCTTAGCTCGTGAAACACATTCCACTTCTCCCTACACGACCTACGTATCCACGCGATGGTATCGAGCTCCCGAAGTGTTGCTGCGTGCAGGGGAATATTCTGCTCCTGTGGATATCTGGGCTGTGGGCGCTATGGCAGTTGAAATCGCCACGCTGAAGCCGTTGTTTCCGGGCTCTAATGAAGTTGATCAAGTGTGGCGGATATGCGAGATTATGGGAAGTCCCGGTAATTGGTATACCAAGTCGGGTGCAAAAGTTGGAGGCGGAGAATGGCGCGAGGGCAACAAGCTTGCTCAAAAGCTGGGATTTACTTTTCCTAAGGTAAGAGATGCACTCGGGCTGGTCTGAACGTACGCTAACTGTAAATTAGATGGCTCCGCATTCCATGTCGAGCATTTTGCAAGGTCCGCATTGGCCACAGTCACTAAGTGATTTCGTAACGTGGTGCTTGATGTGGGATCCTCGTAACCGACCGACTACTGCCCAAGCCCTCAATCACGAGTACTTTGCAGATGCGGTCGATCCGTTGAGACCCAAGTCATCAGCGTCTAGACTTCTGGGCCGCAAGATGTCCGAAAAGAACTTCAAACCCTACGCTCCGGAGAAGCCGTCCGATGTGCCTGCTCTTACCTCGAAACCGTCTTGGTTCCGCAGGTCTTTGGTTCTACGATCCGAGAACGCAGCACCAGTTGGAGAATCCGAGTCTCTGGTGCGACCACCTGTGGTTTCTTACAACACCGTCCCTGAAGTACAGGCCTCCAAGGTTCGTCCGGCAAAGAGAGCTACGTGGGCAAACGGTGCTCCCATGCCGATTCTGCCTTCTATCCGACCAGTTTCTCCCTTGTCGAATGCAGTCACTGCTCAAGCCAATAGTAGCGTTGCTCACGACAGCGAAGACAATGCTGCTACGCGAGTAGACGAGAACGGCAAATCCAAGAAGGTTGGCCGACAACTTTCACTTAATTCTCATGGGAACCACTACGCCGATCTTCACCGACAAGAAGCTGAACGAGCTCTGAATGGACTGAGTGGTGGCGCAAGCGCGACGACACAAAAAGAAAGCTTCTTCTCCCATCTACGAAAACGGGCTCGCAGACTGTCTGGTCGCAACCAGGCGTTGTCAACTGTTGCGTCTGCCAATTACGACATCGAAGCGAATGCAGGGTGTTCTCCATGGCCGAATCGCTCGTCGGTAGTCTTAGATTCCGGCGCTGTCGAAACAAAGACTAGCGACGTCTCTGACCTCGACAAGACACAACAAGGCTTGAAGTACGGCACAAACGCGGCAGACAACCTTCCTCCTCAGATTACCTCGATTGCCAATCAAATTTCTTCCAAGAGACAATCTGTTCCGCAGGTGCCAACTCGGTCCATGACTGAGAGCCCGACTCCTGGCGTAGGTGGGCCGATATCTAGTCGAACACGCCGAGCGCTGCAGATGACATCTCATCCTGTTCATCGCTACGAGACACCTGAAGAAGAGGATGAGCTCCTGGATGAAGTTCTTCATTCTGCCGACCACGCAGCGCGTCGACTAGCTCAACACTATGATTCGGAATCTGTGTCGTCACTGTACAAGGACGAGCACCGTCTCACTCATCTTGTAAACGATTCCACACGCACCTTGAATCCTTACCCTACTCCGTCTCCATCTTCGAAACGGGATGGTGTCTCTTTTGGTGATATTGAGAACACGCCCATTCGTCAACTGGATGTCACCAAGATGATAGACAGTCCTTCTGCTCGTCAATGGCCTACACCTCCATATGGCGAACAGGAATGGGCCAGCTCTGTTGCCAACAGTATTCTTTCCGGCTCTACCTTCAAGTAGACCCTTGTGCTACTAGGCGTACGGTTTTTGTCGGTTTCACCGGTCGGTCCTCGTTTTGCAGTCCTTCAATACGTTTTCATCTTTCTTTCGGCGGCATGGTCTACTGGCTATTTTTAAGCGAGGCCGCATCATTTTGTTTGTGTTTTGACTCTCATTTACATACCCCTTTTACTGCCACATATAGACATATCACTTCGCAGATTTTTTTTTTTTTTCTTTTCTCTTCATTTATGTGCTCTCGCTCTATTTTCATATCTCATATTCCACATACCCCCCTTTGTTGTGTCATGTGTGAGCTATTCATTAGCTTTCGCCTTTCCTTTTTCCTTTTTATTCCGCGCTAGACGCGAGAAATCATATATGCATAGCGGTTTCATCTCTACTGATCTGTGTGACAATATCGGCTCCTCGACCATCCTTTTTTTCTTGCATCTTTTATATATTGCCTCTCTCTCTCTCTCTCTCTCATCCTCTCCTTATTCCTGTATATTTGCTGCTGTGTTTGTTATTAAAATTGACCCGATATACAAAGCTGGTCAAAGTCACTCATTTGCTCTGGCAGCATGAGATTGTTTATTATCTGGTTTTGATTGGACTGATATGGGTTTTTCTTCTTCTATATTTTTGTAATTATATATACTTAGGCACCTGGCACGGTCACCATTTAGTACATAATACTCACTTTCATTTTTCAGTTTCAAGCACCGGTAGTACAGTAGACAGTAGACAGTAGACAGTAGACAGTAAGAAGTTTGATCGATTTGGGAAGTCTTCAGACTGGTTTGATTTGATGCCTTAGGCATGGACAAGTCTCCACTTTAAAAAGTCGGGACTGAGAATATCTGATCGTCGATATAATAAATTTATAGAAATTACACTCGAATTCAGACATTGCCTTGCTGACCGCGAACGAATCTTCAAGATTATAATATATGTCCATCGAGATCATCGTGTAGTGATTGCGAGATTGGCGCTTGACAGGAATATTGAATGCATTCAACAGAAACAGCCACTTGACCATTCACTCAATTGAGAACATCCGAACTGTTTTTAAAGAGACTACTCAGGTAGCTCTGGGACTCTCCAGAAAAGCTCTCTCTCGAAAAAAAACAAAGCCCAAGGGCTTCAATAGAAAAGAAGAATGCCTCTCCCACAACAAACCTCCGCCTCGCAGACTCCACACATCTCACCAGCCGAATTATCCTATCTCTACACATCCCTCGCATCACCAACCGGCGCAATCCGTCCTGACGGGCGCTCACCAACACAATTCCGTTTCCTCACTGCAGAAACAGGTATATTACCTGGCGCCAACGGGAGTGCGCGTATAGGGTTTGCGGATGGATCTGAAGCGATTGTGGGCGTGAAAGCGGAGTTGGAAAGGACGTTCGCGACGGATGCGTTGGATTTGAGGCAGTTGCAGGAGTTAGATGTGGGGGGTGGAGGTGGAGAGGATGATGGAGAAGGAGATGATAGTGCTAGAGGAGGAGGACGAGTTCAAGGACAGAGCTCTTGGGTGCAAATGTCTGTGGAGATACCGGGTTTTCGAGATGATGATGCTTTACCTGTGTTTCTGTCGGAGATGATGCGAGAATCGCTCGTGGGAAGTGTGGGTGTTGGTAGTAAGGAAGACGATAATATGGCGGGGGGATTGAAAGGTCGATTAGTGATTAATCGTCGATGGCACTGGAGGCTTTACATAGATGTACGTCCTGCCAACCTCTTGTTTTCTCTGATTGTTTCGTTCTTTTTTCTTTGGGCTACAGAGGTATCGACTGACATCCGTGAAGGTGCTTTTACTATCGCCGCCCCAGTCGTATCCTTTACCACTACTTTCGTTGACCACACATCTTGCTCTACTATCTACACGACTACCCAAACTGAAATCACAGGGCGAGGAAGACCCGTTCTTCGAAGACGATTGGAATCTGTCAGAATACATCTACTCGCGGTCGTCAACATCAACATCTACATCACATAAACAAGTGCAAACCCGCCAGGCTCGGCCACCCGTGACTTTACTAGTGATCTCCGCTGGTCCGAACGTAATATTTGATCCGACGCGCGAAGAAATCGCCGTTGCCGACTCCGTGCTCGCGGTCTCAGTAGGTCGCGAACAAGACGCACAAGGCTCAGACGCAAACTTGAAACTTCTTTCAATCCGCACAATCGACCCTCCTTCGCGATTGACTCAACACGGTGTGCCAGACTCGGAAAATGCAGCCACGCTCAGTGCGCTCACCACGGGAACCGCTGCGACGCACCCGGAATCCGCCCTTGTTGCCACCGACGAGGAAGTTCCTGGAGTATGGAAGCCGCGGAGAGGCGGCGTATCTCGCAATGTGGTATCGAAGATTATCAAGATGGTGCTCGCAAAGGGCGGCGTGGGCGATGAGGTGATGGAGGGGTTAGAGAGTGTCGAGGTTAGCTAAATGAACTATTCTCTCGTCTCAATTGAAGGAGCGATGAATGCATCCTATTGAAGACTGGCATAGAATTAAATAATCTGTGGGCTTGCTACATAAATTGAAGGGTAAATACCCTAACCCTACTTCAACCACGTGATATAATTTTTGGTAGCTCTACAAATTCTTCTTGCCGAAGATCATCAAGAACTCCTCCCATAGTATAAGCCAAGTTTATAAGACCGGTCTCTTGTGCAAAATGATTGAGCACGTTACGACCAATATTCCCCGCTTTCTTCTCCCACGAGGAATTCCCTCTCGCACAGTCCGATATTTCCAGCATCGCAGCAATTTTTCCACAACGATACAGCAGCGACATCAAACACCCGCATCGGATGCACCGCGCACCCTCGGCCAGCCAGACAAGTTCCGACCTCCGTCGCATCCAGCACGACGCGTAGTCACAACTCGCGATGGCACCAAAGTTGCAAGAGAGCCGTTTAATTATCCCGGACGGCCGCTGACAGCCAAGGAGAAAGAGGAGCAAAAGACAAAGCGGTATCCTAATATGTTCCCGGCGGAAGGAACGGTGATGTTTAAGTTTTTGACGTCGAGATGGATTCATGTGTGGATTGCCATGGTATTCTCTTCTCTTCGAAGTCTTCTTTCTTCTATCTTTACTATATCGCCATGTCGCCAGTCGCTAATTAAAGCATAGGGCGTCCTAACTTCTCTGGCAACGTTTACATTCACCGAAAACTTCAAACGCACGTCTCAATTCGCGCATCTACTACCGCCCTGGTCGGGTCTACTTACAGCGCCATTCAGCACGATTTCGCAGGCCATCTCGGTATGGAGGATGCACGTCCAACATAACTCGATGGTGGCGCGAGAGAACCGACACAAACGCATCGAGGATGCTGAGAAGCGTCGCCAGTTCCGGATTGCGCATGGACTAGAGGAGCCGCAAAAGGTGGCGTCGCCTGTGGTAGAAGACGATCAGTCGCCGATTGCGCCGGTTGAGATTGCTGCTGCTACTGCCACCGCGGTGTCCAAGGAAGGTCCACAGGTGGCGGCTGGTGAAGAAGGCAGACGACCTGTCAAGAAATGGTTGGGCATTTGGTAGAGCGCTGAAGCAGTTTTTCTGTCTTGTGGCTTATTCCTTGTTCCCTGTTTGTTTTGAAGTGATCTGATTGGATCCACTCGATTGTACATTACATGGCGATGGCGACCATGAGCCTCACATACCCTGTTTAGCCGAATTAGGGAGCAAGTCGAAAAGAAAAGAATGTTGAGATCGCCCGTCCGATCGATAATGATATTGATCTTCGATATCGATCAACTCGGCCGACTCTTACCCTAAAACGTCACAGAAGTCACGGAAAAGTCACGTGGCCATCCATCTCGGGACGATCGGAACAACATCGTCTAGTAACAACAAATAAAGATAATTAAATAAGGATCACTAAAGAAAGGCTGGAATAGTTACTTCTCATGATAATATATAATAAAATGTACATCTATAAATTACCTCTGCTTATGCCTTTACTAAACATAATCAAGTGTTTACCTGAATGCTGCACAACTGCATAAAGACTGCTGTAAGACTTAACCATAGAGAGAAAACAATCATTCCGAATGCGCCCGTCACTTAGATTGACTGAGTCAGCAATCCGACAAATATCTCTCCGCTGATTGGTTGTTTGGGAGATTACCTAACCAAGTCAGAGCTCCTACGTAGTTATTTTATTTTGTTTTTTTGTTTTTTTTCTGCGCTAACCCTGTTCGGGCACCTTCCGTTGAAGTCATTTTTTCCAGCTTCCCGGAATTTCCTCCTTCTTTTCTCTTCTTTTCCTTTTTTCCCTGAATAAAGACTCTCTCTCTCTCTCTCTCTCGCTCTTTGTATATCAATCACTACTGTCTTGTATCCTCAGTTCAGTTCACTTCAGCGTTGGACATTCTCTCCATCATCCACTCCAATCCGATAATCTCTCGTTCGACTTTTCAATAATTCAAAATGCCGAAGGAAGCCGCCGGTTATTCTGCAGGTAAGCATCTCAACACGTCTGTTGCCATTGGGAGCAACCCGAATCCAGAGTCATTGCAGAGTCATTGCCAGTCATTGCACGTTCTTTTTGCTATTTCTGTGCATACATGGACGCGCGCTGGGATGGACCGCGAAAGATTGAATGTCGTGGAATCTCAGCACGAGTGCTGAGATTCCACGGAGACAATGGATCCGGTTTCATGGCAGCTGTAAAATAACAGACGACTAACTCGTCTTCTCAGGTGACGCCAAAAAGGGTGCCAACCTCTTCAAGGTAAGAAAACCTGCGTTGTCATTGTTTCGAACTTGTCGTGTTGAGCATGTCGCTAATATCAACCAGACCCGTTGCTCTCAATGCCATACCGTCGAGAAGGGCGGTGCCAACAAGATCGGTCCTAACTTGTTTGGACTGTTCGGTCGCCACACTGGTTCCGTCGAGGGTTACTCGTACACCGACGCCAACAAGCAGGCCAACGTGACCTGGGATGAGAACACTCTGGTATGTATAGCGCATCGCTCGTTATCACACATTCGCTGACAGTCCTCTCTTGCTAGTTCGACTACCTTGAAAATCCCAAGAAATTCATTCCCGGTACCAAGATGGCTTTCGGTGGTTTGAAGAAGGCCAAGGACCGAAATGACCTCATCACGTAAGTGGCCTGCTTCTCATGAGTTTTCCTCGCTTCTAACATCTGGATAGTTACCTCAAGGAGGAGACCAAATAAGCGACTCAGCACTATCCCTCAGCTCGTCTCTGAGCATCGGCGCTTTTTGAGACTTGCAACCGAGGGAGCCGAATCGCGTGTAACAATACATCGACTACTATATGCTATGCTCACGATAATAGACTTGTGAATATAATTCGTGCTTCGTTTCGCATCGCAACCTCGGGTCGCAAGGGGTTGACCGGAACGGCCGCTTTTGGATAAACAAGGTAGAGCGGAAGAAGATCATAGACTTTTCTTTTCCTTCATTCGCGACTGTATACTTGTCGATATTCTTTTCTTTTTCTTTTTTTTCTTTTCTCTTTCTCTGTTGTCATCACCACTCATGTTTATTAGCTTGGTTTAACTGCGTTGGCATTGCAAACATCAATTTCAACCTGCTTCTCTGGTAACGTAGACCGAGTCCGCATAGTTCGTCATGCTATCTTAGTACGGCTTTCGCAATTGTCAAGACCATGATGTAATGCCTGGAGGTTATGCATATGTTTCCAAGGTTGTATTATCAGTTTGTGTATTCTAATTTCCATGTACTTCACAACTCATTTGGCATTACCGGGATTATCTACTATGCAGGTCCAAATCAACTAAACTATATCAATTTAGACATGTCCTCTGCGTACAGAGACTACAGAGACAGACTACTCCGTAGAAAGGTGCGGTTTCTGATTTGCCGAATCTCTCTTTTGGCCCTCCAGCGATGCGTTGGCCGAGCAGACTAACAAGCAAGGGGGAGTCACGGGATTGTAACATGGTTGGCTGCAGATGCTTCGGATTTCAACCTTCCTGTCCCGCTACGATCTGCGACTTGCCCCTCCCCAAGCCCATTGGACCAGCCCCCGTTTTTACATGATGTCGAGACTCAAGCTTAAGAGTCAAGAGTCAACACTAAAAAAAAAAAGGTCGACATTGCCGGTTTGAAACGGCGAGGATTGGCTGGAATGTGCCCGATTTCTGACTGGTCGTCCGATGGTTCGTTGTCGAGAGACTCCTCCAGCTTATCTCTCGTTGATCTTCTTCTTCCTTCGTACTTACTATACCACAGGCATCGCCCGTTCGTCTGTTCTTCATGTCTCTACAGAGCGCAGAGACTGAATATCTGCGCAATGAGCCGGATTATCAACCCTCTTTCCCACTAGATAGAGGCTTCCATTTCCATTTCGATTCGAATCTGCTTGGACACACCGGTTCATGGTCTTCCTGTTCGCAAGATCGCATCTGATCATTGCGACAATACATTGACAGACGAATCTACAGGCTCTGTCCGCTGTCTTTGCCTATTTCGACCTCTTTTTTGGTGATTTTGCGACACGATCTCTCGACTGCTTCCGACACATTGCCGTCAGAATTGTCAGGCAGGCCTGGGTATATATGTAGTGAACCTGGGGTCGCGCTGATGTTCCCAGTCTTCCTCCTTCAACATCTCTCATCAACCTATTCTCAAGACGTGACGTGACCTGCCCATACCTTCCAACTTGCATCGCGCATGAGTACTCTTAGATCGTCTTCACCTCTATCCTCACCAACCATGGACGAAGAGATGGATGCTCTTTTCGACGATCATCCGTCGCTGTCAGCCTCGCTCGAGGACTATGCGGCGTCGAATGAACGCTCGCCTGTTCCGCGTCTCCCTTCTCAGCACTCAGGCTTCCGTTCTGATTACTCGGATGAGGAGGACGATCCTCTTCTGAGCTCTCCGAGACCTCAGGAACGCTGGTCGCCCCCAGGCCTGAGACAGTACGATTTGCTGGCAGGGCGACACTGGTATCGTCACTCGCCCTACGCCTCGATGCACATGCGGCCTACCTTGCAACCAACCTTCAGTCCGTCGCAATCTCGTGAGGGGAGCCCTCAATACGAAGACGCCTTGGAGATTCCACCTCCTCCTTCGCCGCAGAAAGGTCTACCAACTGATCTACCCGATGTTGACTTTGCTGCCAGCGTTCCCCTGCCCCCCGGCACCGATTCTCCTATGAAGGGACGATCAGTGTCGCCCGAGCTGAAGCGCGCTGTTTCTGAGGAACCTCAATCCAACTGTTTGTTTCCTTTCCTTCGTGTCGAGCCTGAAGATAGACTAACCATATATCGCTTTTTAGACGTCCGTTTCAAGGTCTCCGCCGAGGTGGCTCAACGAGAGCCCATTGAAGCAGTGTGGAACGTCTTTCGACTTCCAATCGAACGAATCAGCTGGACGGTATTCAGATCCAAATTGAGCTTTTTCATGACAATCGTCATGTCGTTCATGGCGATGATCTTTGTCCGCTCGCTTTCCTTCCCCGCCCTTCCGTCTCCGGTGCCCAATCTCATGAAGCTCTGTACGTTTGCTCGCAGCATCGAGCCCCTGATCTATTTCTCGGAGAATAGCATTCATCACATCAACAGTCTTCAGGAGACAGGCATTGCGGTTTGGGATTTGGGAGAATCCGTGCGCAGCAGTAACATGACAAGCGCCCCCATTATTGTCCAGCAACTGGAAGAAATGTCGGACTCTCTCAAAGCGCTCTCTCTCGAATGGACTCGGTTCTTCTCCGACGTGGACGCAGACATCGATTCGGTTTTGCTGGTGATGGACTGGGTGCGGCGAGAACTGGCCGCTCTCAACTCGCGACCGCCAAGTGGCGTGTTAGACTTGATGGTCGACAACCTTCACAACATGGTATCGCGAGTTGTTATGCTAGAATATCCCATACCAGAAACCTCAACCGCGGGTGCAACTGAAAGCGCTACCGCTACTGCTACTGCTGCCGCTACCGCAACTATCGCTGGGAGCGCAGCGCCGTCTGGTTCATCGCATTCTTCAGAGGTCGAGAAAATGCCCGGCTCACCAACAGCCATGGGTGTAGTATTCAAAACGATATTCGGTCCCACAACCACCGACCGCACTCGTACTGCTCTGATGCGAACATTTACCGAGTTCCTCAACGCACTCGAAGACGCAATCAATACGCAACTTACACATTCCAACGCCCTATTCGCGCTTTTCGAGTCTATTGATCGTCAATTCCACAATCTCCAACGAGTCGTACTCCGCGAAACCGACACGCAGGAACGCGAAGAAGGAGAAATGCTAAGTTCACTCTGGACTCGCGTACTAGGTCCCAACGCAGTCCTGGTTCGGAAGTACGAGAAGAATCGAAAATTGTTGGGGGATGTGCGCCGACGAACAATCAATAATAAACACCATCTCATGGACCATCAGGCACGTCTACTTAACCTCAAAGTCAACCTTGAGGTACTCCGACGCAGACTCGTTACTCCGCTCGTGGGCCAGAAATCAAACGACACTTTCATGACCGTCTCCAGCGCCATGGACTCGACTAACAATATCCTAGGAGCTATTGAGAATCAGATCCAGGGCGTCGAAGGTACTTATCAGCATCTCCGGGGATTGCGCGAGGCGCAAAAGGTGAAGTATATGCAGTCGGTCTATGGGGCGAGACCCGCTAGACCTTCGAATGAATATCTTGGCCTTGACGACGGCACCGCTGAAAAGGACACTGAAAAGGGTACTGAAGAGGGTGCTCAAGATTGAGATAATTCTCTTTCATTCCACTCTCATTTTTCTTCCATTTCAATATTTACTTAACCATCTCATTTCTTGCTTCTCATTATTTGCTTTTCTATCTCATCATTTCGATAACTTTTCATACATATCGGTGTACTAGCGGTGTCTTTTTCGGGTAGAACAGAATGGTGTATCAGGACGGCGAGTTCCGGGGTACGGGGTATTTTGTCTTTCTAGCTCTTTGTCATGTATCTGAACTGAGGTCTCTTTCGGAGTGTTGTCTTACTTTGAGCTGTTCGAGAGTGTTGCTTTTATTACTTTTAGTTTAGTGAAATATATCGCTTCTAGATAATATGCCATTGCACAGTAAACCTTAGAACACAAGGAGATTTGATGACTTAGATACTCGTAGATATTGACAAGACATTGTATTTCGAAGAGAGGAAGAGGGAAAACATATCGAGATAGGTTCCAGGTTTGCTATGCTTTAATGTCGATCATTCATTTTGTAGATTCTTTAAGCTAGTATCTAGTGTTTGCACGCCACGTATAAAAACAAATTAAACGCCAGGAAATGCTTCAAAAAGTTAAACAAAACGCAGCCGCCTGTAAGCGACCGCTCCACAAGCTTCAAAACGAGGGAAATTAAAAACCCCCGCCGTAGTTGGTCGCTCCATACGGAGTCGCGCCGTAAGGTGTCATTCCACCTCCCCAGGCACTTCTATTTCCTCCATTCGCACCTTGTCCATACGCAGTATAGCCTCCGGCAAACGTTCCGTCGATTTCAGGAGGTTCGTAAGCATCCGGAGACCGAACGGCGCCTCCAATACCGCCCATATCTTCATCATCTGCACCGCCGAGACCATTGACTTGCGCGCCGGGGCCGTGAGGGTTGGTTAGTGTGTCGATGATGGTGGCCAGTTTGGTTTGTAAAGTGAGTATGCCTTGCTGCACAATGACGTCCGGTTCGAGATTGCCGATTGATTCGACGTCGACGTAGAATGTGGTGGGTTGCGCGTCGTAATCGAAGGGTTGATCCGGAGGGTTGGGCGTTTCCCATTTTCCATTTTCTGAAATTGGCCTTTTATACCTGTCAGCAAAATTCGGGAGTCGAGAAAGACAGACTCAGAGCGAATGGCAAAAAGTAGAGACGCACCATTCCTTAGCAGGATCCTCCTCGTACCAATAATCAATATGTCTCAAGTTATTGTGCGGATCGTATTCAAAGCCCACCGCCGAGGTAGGAGACCATTTCGCATGTTCCTTTGCAATCCCTTTACGTGCAATACACGTCAATTTTAATTCCTGGCCCTTGATCAATTTGGCAATTAAAGGCCCTTTCCCCTCTGGATCGGTAATCACGGGTTGTCCAACCCACTCGTTGGCTCGGTCTCCAGTCACCACCAGATCGCGCGAATACACCTTCATGACTTCGTCGGCCTGGTTGCATCGCGCATGCAGAGTTAGTCGAATACTACATCTCGAACACGAACTTTCGCACGTGCAGTCTCGGTTATATTCCATGTCGTTGTCGCAGTGTTTGCTGTTCAGCGGAATCAATCCTAGTCGGTGCGCTAGGAATTCGTCGGGGAGAACCGAAGTGTTGACTTCAACTTCAACAATATCGATCGCAACAGTGGGCACTTCGGCAATCATTGAACGACGCAGTGCGTTGGCTAGAGTGAGATCGACGTTGGATAGTTTGAAGTCAACGCGATACGGTTCGGCCTGGAAGCAGGGTAAGCGAAAGGACTTGCAGAACTGCATATTTTCAAATCCATCGCAGAGATGCTCTTTACCTCGCGAACCGTCACTTGGGGCCCCACGGGCTCAATATCCATTTCATAATCCATGGCCGGTTCAAAAGACTGTCTGGATGAGGCAAAACGGGTTGAAGCTGATATTCAGGAACCCAACGAAATCGGAGTCGGAGTCGATGGCTTGAATCAGCCAGAAGCGCCGCCTTATTAAAAATTTGATAAAGTCGCCCGCATATACAGAACCTCGGATATCGTAGACAGTCGTAGACGATGGTTGACAGAGTTGAGAATCGTGAGAGACAATGAATTTGCGCTGGGTCAAAATGTCCGCAAATGAAGCTCTTGGTCTATTCCAAATACGGATTAGCGTTTACCCATCTTGAAGTGCTTAGTCAGCGAGTTTGTCTTCTCCTGTTAAGATAGCATTATTACTAGAGATCTCTCCAGTTTTCAATTTTCGTGAAATATTCACTCTGTAATAGGTCTCAGAACTTGGATGAAGCTCCGTCGAAACTAACAAAGAATACTGAATTCGTTGCCTTCATTGCAAGGGGCAACGCATGTCTGATCTGCCAGCTACAATACCCCTTTATCGACCTGACAGCTTGTTTGATCGATGAAAGAACCTTGGAGTGTTCAAACTAGGACCACCTGAGCAAAACTAAATTGGGAAGTTGAATTGTAGTACTTAAATCTTTGACTTGTTTGGATAGGTATGGGAGTTCTCGAATTTGAATGCTTCTAAGGCTGTTTCTCAGATTCAGGGGTGTGCCAATATATTCATACCTACCTACCTAGGTAGGTACCTAGCGTTCCGCATACAATCACGATGGATATGAAAAGCTTCAAGGTTGTTATTCGCTTGCATCTAGCTACATGCTCTGTCACATCAGATCTAGCACTAATCTATCTTACAGACTTGGAGTTTGCAGCGGAAATGGTCTTAATTTCTCAGTAACCCGCTCGATCTCAAGAATTGGACGCTTGGTTGTAGCAGACCCGAAACATGAACATACTATGTCAACGAGAAATCATTTGTGGCCCCAAGAATTCAAGTTATATTACCTCGAAGTATACTGCCTGGATACTCAAGGTTGGTAACGATAATTTGTCGCCAAATCTTAGGGTTTGACTCGGCACGTGGTCATGACCAGTAAAAGAATGCTTCCAGTTATAAAACTGAGTCGATTCTTAACGTAGACCATATTGATACTCAGAGTCTTCCAATGTTATTTCGAGGTAATATTACTTGAATTCTTGGTTACCAGCCAAATGATTGTTCTGTCTACAAAAGACGACCTTGGAACTTGAAGACCGAGATAGTGACAATGCCATAGGTGGACAGCGTAGGTATTGAGACTCTGGAATCGACAAGCAACTGCATCTGCATCCGTGTCGAAATAAATATAAGACTCTGCAGCAGATTCTCAAGGTCATCGCTCAAATAGCTCAAAGAGCACTGGCTCAATCCGCAGATGATCGACGAGCAAAATAACGCCTAACGCCTTCTTCAGATTCCTCCCACTTCTTTTCCATTCTCTCAAGCTTGGCTATTTCCGTGTACATTTCATCAGAACGATCAGGAGATTGCGGAAAAATATTGGAGTCTCTCCAAAATCCAATGATGCTATCGCACGAGGCTCTCATGAAGGTCAAATCGATATCGTCTGTTGCCTCGAGGTAGCATCGAAGATAATCGTAATTGGCTCGCTTGTTGATGATGCAGACGATCTCCTTTGGAGCAGAAGATATGAATTTGTTAGTCTCTTCGAGCTCTCGATACGATATCCCGTAAATATGATCGAATCCCGCAATTGCATTCGCCACTCTATCTGGGTTGTCCTTTTCCAAAAACTTGATTGTCTCGATATCTCTGAGCACGTCTGCTGGGCCAAAAAGGAGCTTTTGCTGACGACGAGGCCGATCCTTCAATTTGGGACCTTGCTCGCATGCATAACCGAGCTGATCTGCGCGTTTAAGTAGGATGCAGCTAATGATTTTCTTTCTAGTAGTATCGAATCGCGACATTGAGGACTGGCATTCTTCTTGAATTCGCTTTGCGAGTTGTTCTAGCGCTTGGCCCTGCTCTGCAATATTGTCTGCTAGTCTGGCTGTTTCGTATTGGAGTTCAAAGACTTCTTCGAAGAGTTGGCGATGCATTCTGTCGTGTTCTCGACCCCTTTGGACGGCGGCAGACACAGACGATTCTTTCAAGTATTCGAGATCGAAAGCTGGGTCCCTCTGAGGCGTCGGAATTGTCGACATATTTCCACCAGCGCTGGCTTTGATTCCAGTCTGTCCGAAGTTGTTCAGACCCCGTGCCCATGTATCGCCTTTATGATCCATGGCAAAGGCATGGTCACTCCCGGCGTGCACTGGTTTTGTCCGTGACGGGAACAACACCAGACTCGGACGCAATCCTACTTAGAGGTGTAGCTCATTGAGACGCAATCCTACATAGAGATGGAGCTCATGGAGCTTCGCTTGGGAGCCCTGCCTGCTACTCAATTGACGGTCATTCCCGGCGTCCACTGAGATGATTTTTGTTCGTGACGGGAATAACACCAGAATCGGACACAACCCTACATAGAGATGCAGCCCCTGGAGCTTTGCTTGGGAACCCTGTCTGCTACTCAATCGACGGTCGACAAATTGTCCGACGGTCGAGTTGGTTCTGCTCTGACATGCCCCACGAATGTTGTCGTCGTCGTTGTTGTCGTCGTTGTTGTCGTCGTTGTCGTCGTCGTTGTCGTCGTCGTTGTCGGTGACATTGTCGTTGATGTTGTCATTGCCCTTCTCGTTCTCGACGACTTTTGTTTCGTTTCATTCTGACATTCTGACTTTCGAGACTGACTTATAGCTGTCAAATTGGCAACCTTGAAAGTCCCGAGGTCCTCATGTACAGAATATGTGAGATATCCAGCTCTAGTAACTAGCCAGGTTGAACTTGAGTGCCCTGATAACTTCTGAGATGGAGAGAGCTCAAACCCGAGCTCAAGCCAGAGCTCAAATAAGCACTGGAACGAAATCTACTAATTGCAAAAGTGCCGGAATTGTCCGAATATATAGCAGAATCCATGCTTCCAAGGTTGCTTGATATGGAACATCCCGACTGAAACGAGATGCCTCTGGCTGCTCGGGCAAGTTTCAATTCTTTGGGATGATACTCTGGTATCCCCCCCTGTTTTATGACATAGATCATCTCATACGAAACATGGTCTTCCAATGAAACATGTCTGAAGAACAATGGAAGGGACACGATACCGGTGAATGAGGTAGTTTCATTCTCATAAAGAATTCACTGGGAGTTACCTAGGTACCTGAGAATATGGCTCAAATTATCCGGATTACTCCCAAACTTGTTTAGGAATTTCAGTACCAGACCTCTTAGGGAGGAAAGACTCGTTTCCTACCGGATCTATGAATGTGCTATGATTCATTGTTTGCGTACAACCTTGGAAGTAAGCAGAGCAACAATGTACACCATGGCTGCGCGGTGAACTAAGCACCATACCTAGGTATCTTTGTCTGGACGTTGAACATCAAGCCAAACTTCTCTTTGTTTTCCGAGTTTACCTAGGTATAGGTAACTTTATTATAGCCTCAGGCACTAATCCGAGTCACCGACTCACATAAGCATATAGCAAGAATTCATCCCATTGTCGCATTGGCATTAAGTATTTCAACCTCCCAATAATGTACAGTACTACAAAATCCCCAAATGCAAGTCTCTCTTGAATGAAGAGCAAACACCAATTTTTACTGAATAGAGCGATGGAAGAAGGAAAAAAGAAAAATTCTATCAGGCCCCAACCTATCCTGCTTGCTCATGATGCCAGTAATGATAAAATAGAGAGGGAAGAAAAAAAAAAGGTCACAAATCAGGACAGAAAAAAGCCAGAGGATGCAATGCAATGTGGTTGGTGTGGAGGGATGGTCGGTCCTAGGAAACTCCAATGCGTGTACCGTACCGTATACCGTCATCTGTGTAGTTGAAGTTTGATTCAAGCCTTGGTTCCATGAAACTCCAAGACCACTGCTGTTATTCCATTGTATGATATGCAGTGAGAAAAGGCGGTATGATTTTTTCTGGCATTTGAATATGACTGGTAACGCGGTTTGGAATAGCCGTGCCGTTCAATGCGCATGTATCGAGTTCTCAGAACTGTTTCAATCGCAACTGTCGATAACTTCTTTTGTCTGATGCATGGCACCATGAGTAACTCTTGACAACACAAACAAGTACACCACAGTCTCCTTCGACACAGCAAGGATAACTGGTATCATTGGGTCGGTGTTGTGGAGTCGCAAGATTAAAACTAATTCAAGACCGGGAACTGTAGATGCAAGGTTGAAGCTAGAAAACGCCTCCCTCGGGAAGCAGTTTGCGGATAATCAGAAAGGGTCGGAACATATTGGTGTATAAGATTTCAGACGGAAACTTTTTGAAGGCATGCGGTCATGTCGAGTCGTAAGACAGCGCTACAGACAGTAGTGTAGCTAGCTGTACAGGTTAAGATTCGAGATTTGCACAGTCGTATAAGAATGGCGAAAGCTAACGCCGCAGGGAGCTGCGGTTCAAGGCTTCCAACAGCTCGGGTCGATTGGCCAAAGCTGTTGCTGCCTGTGCATATGTCACCCATTGCCGTTTCCTCTTGTGCATTTCTGGCCATTGTGATTCTTCGCGACTCACAATGGCCTCGAAGAATTGATATGATGCTTTGGGAGCAGAGGTGGTCAGTAACGTGGGAGGTCGCATATCTGGTATCACGCCAAGATCCCGCTGAACCGTGCAAATAACCCCTGCTTCTTCCCAAGCTTCTCGCTGTGCAGCTTGTTGGGCAGTTGGCTCATCCAATTCCCAGCCACCCTTGGGCAAGACCCATCCTCCTGGCCCCGCAGATTGTATCATTAGGACTTTGCTTTTATCGGCAGACAAGGGAACGATACCAGCGACAAGTCGCTCGCCTTTGGGGCCGTATCCTGGAGATCTTCCGTCAGAATGCAAGTCGCAATTGGGAAGGAACGGATGATGTATATTGCTTGGGAAGAGAGATCGACAGATACTCACTTTGATTAGTTCTCCCCACGCGGGACTCCATTGGCCGATTTGAAGCAGCCATCTTGCGTCACCGATATCGATCTGCTAAGAGACCGACGCCTAGGCGCAGCAAGTGCCGCAACTCGCGAATAAATGCAGCCGTGCAACCCAGACAGACCCAGAAGGCTGTATGTGGGCGGCCTTGCAGTATCGAGTAAGGATGCCCCGAGGTAAGAGGAAATCGGTGGCTGATTTGAACGATGCGAAACTCTTGAAACGTGCGGTCAATGACGGTTGTACTTGACCTGGCTCGACTTGACCTTGGCGGGTGTCGACTGCAGGCAAGACCCGGTCGAATCGCACCAAAGCAGAAAGCGTCGCGAGCTATCTCCTACGTGATAGCTGGAGGTTTCCCGAAGACAAATGTCACAGAGAGCAAACGGCGGTCGAAACAGTCACGCAGCTCGAAGCCAAGCGAACGTCGTAACGGACGGACTGGACTGGACTCGTCTCGTTTTCGGAACGAGGTACAGGGAAGAAGGAAAAGAGGAGTGACGAATGAATATTTTGAAGGATGGACAATGCAGTGATAGAAAGCGTTAAGTCTTCCCGATGAGTCCCGGTATGGACGGGAGTCCGAGGAGGGACAGGGTTGCAGACGACATCTTATGGAGGAGGGGGATCGTGAAAGTTAAGTTAAGTTTTGGAGGTGAGGCAGGAGGGTACGAAAAAAAATTCGATTACAAAGTAGTAAAGTACAGTCAATGTTACTAGTACTAGTTAGTTACTCCGTACTGCTGAATTACGTGGGGACGGACATAAAGATTACTGGCTTAGGTACCTAATACTTCAGTTACGGGGCGAGACAGCAGACTCAGTGAGTAGTCAGTACCTCCGAGTTCGCCTTGTATCGGATGTTCGTACAGTACCGTACCCGGTAAATTACCTGGAGTAAGACCTGCCCTTTCTAACTATTCAGTCTCAGTAAAATGTAGCCAGTACGATGAACGATACATCTTGTAATTAAATATTCTTCTGTGGTACGAATGTTCGGTACCGACCAGACCACTCACAGTACGGAGTAAACATTATCCATTATCCATAATCCATAATCCGGTCATAGTCTTTGCTCTTCATTAAGTAGTGTTACTCTCTGCCAGTGAGTTGGAATGGTCAATTCTATAAATAACCAGTAGATCAGAATACAAAATACCGAAAATTATTCGGTAATGAACGGTCCCGGAACCGAGAGCGGCAATCAGTAATCAGTCTCTCCAACGTCTCAGTAGGTGTCAAATTGTAAGTAATGAGAGCATGCCTTTCGGTTTCTTCAAGACAACCGATCAGGCCGCATATTATTAGGTAGCACTACTGCGTATGTGGTGAATTGGAAGTGTTCTCTCGCCAAACAAGAAGTCCCAGAAAAGTGGACCTGGATCACCATTTACATGGTAACATAACTACAGTCCGGTATAGCAACCAACTATCATACAACGCATAATCAACCATGATATTTTCATACCCGGGTTTCAATTTCCAGCCCTGGTCTTTGTATTGTATAGTTATGCCGAGCTGGCTGAGTACATCTGACAGGTCGTCAATAACATAAGTTGTCGTACGTAGTGTGTATTGAGCCAATGCGGAGTGCAAAAAGCAACGAGCACCAGAAAGAGTTCTAGAAGCCGCATGGAAGATGATAAATACTGTATGTAGATCCCGTGATCGTAGCTGCCCTCGTTGGACAATTTCTACAACTTCTACAACTTCTCCGACTTTCTCGCTTCTTCTCTCTTCTTAAGTCGATCTATCTTCTGAAACAACAATCATCTTCAATCGTATTCTGTCTTCCGCTGTTGTAGAAGCTTCCCGGTGCCTGCCATTACAGCGTTCCGACTGTCCAGCAACCCGTCGTCATATGGTGGGACCAGCAATATTACCCCTCCAAAAGTCTAGCTAGGCCACTAGGCTGTATCCTAAACTGTGCTCACCACGCTCACTACTCAGACTCATGTTCAGTCTCTGTGGTTCATCTGTCTTCATTGACCTTGGAATCACCCGGTCTGCAACGAAACTATCGCGTAACTCGGCTCTGGAAATTCTTCTCACGCTGCCGGTCTCGCATGTACTGATGATCCTCTGCACTTCGATCGTCCTCGCCTGAACGAGCACTCCGTTGTAGCGCCGCCGCTATGAGTACGCTGGTGGATGCCGAGACCGCTCGTCACCTGTCTCTCTTTCGTCCTTTGGGTAAGTAATCTAGCTGACATGGAGCACTTACATTGAACTATGCAATGCTTTAGCCTGCAAGAGCGTACATACATACAGCATATTTTACATATCCCATACTGCTATGCAGCCAGCCCGTTGTCGACAACTCGGTACACATCCCTTAGTGCCAGCCAGTGGCATTCCTTTCAGCCTCCTCGTGCTGCTTCCACTGGTCCAGCGGGCCTGGACTTTCGAGAGTCGAGACACTTGGCCAACAATTAGGTCCCTGTGGTTCCAATCTTTGAAATACATCACGTGGATAATCTCCTCTTTTGCTTCTCGTCTTTTTTTTCAGCTGGCCTTATCGTTGTATTTTTTGTGGTTTTTGCCGTGCCAACTGACGGATATATTCGTTACAACAGGCTACCAACGAAACTCATGTGGGTATTGCAAGTCAAATAATGGAAGTAAGTCCGGAATGCTTTTCTTAAATTGAATACAACCACTTTAAATGTCCTTCCGTTATATGTCCTGTTAAAGCAGGCGTCATTCTTTCGGCGTTTTAAACTGCATTTTCATGGCTGTATGAACCCTAACCCTAACCAGGTGCTTCCTACTATGCCAGCTCCGTCACAGTCCAACCCGAGCATTACGAAGCCCTGGTCCAGCGAGGCTGGCGAAGGTAATAAATTTAGACTCTGAAAGAGCTCTGAATAGTTACGATGCTAACGTCATCCCAGATCAGGAACTTTGTATTACAAACAAAACTTGCAACGATCATGTTGCCCCCATTATACTTTGAAGTCAGTTCCGATTGAACCAATGCCGGTCCATCTATCTGATTGCCATTTCCAGGCTCAATGCTGCCGATTACAAGCCGAGAAAGGATCAAAGAAAGGCGATCAACCGGTGGAACAAGTATGTGCTCGGCCAGGAATACATCCGCAAAGCTGCAATGCTAGCTCCGAAGAGTCGAGAGTATGTGGTGAACTCTTTTCTTGGATTTGCGATTGTCTGGCGCATTCAACTAAAGGCAAGACAGGGAGAAGAAGCAGCGCAAGAAGCACTTTGATATCGTCAAAGCAGTCCATGAAGCGGAATATGCCAACCTACCAAGACCCGTGGATCCCAAGACAAAGCGGCCAATTGAACCTGCGCATAAATTCGAAGTCACGATTGAGGGTGATTCGATATCGCAACGAAAGTAAGCTCCTAATGTCTGCAGGGGTTTGGCCAGCATAAAGTTGATCAAATTAACCAATTAGGTACGAAGTCTTTCTGAAGTACCAGCAAACCGTCCACCAAGAGTCAACCGACCGATGGAAGACGGCGGATTTTAACCGATTTTTATGTTCTGGACTTAAACGGAACACGCCAAAGGGGGGGTCGAACGAAAGACGATTAGGATCGTGGCATCAGTGCTATCGTCTAGATGGACGTCTTATCGCTGTTGCAGTGCTGGACCTTTTGCCCGAAGGAGTGAGCTCTGTTTATCTCTTGTATGGAGAAACAAAACACGCTTTATTAAGTGAGAACTAACGAGTAACCAGTTACGATCCCGAATTTGGAGATTGGGAGTTTGGAAAACTGAGTGCCGTGCGTGAGATAGCTTTTGCTTTGGAAGAGGGTTACAAGTACTACTACATGGGTACGAGACAATTCTTTGCTTCTTTGAGATCTGCTTTTAACGAATTTTGTTTCTTCAGGTTATTATATCCATTCCTGCCAAAAAATGCGGTACAAGGCTCTTTATCGGCCTCAATACATACTCGGTGTGTTGAATCCATTCAGAATGACGTTCTGAAAGAAGACTAACGATATACAGATCCCGAAAGTATGACATGGGATCCGCTGGATGGCGAATTGATGCAAAAACTTGATAAACGCAAATACGTCTCTCTGTCTCGCGACCGTGCTCGTCAGTTGTCGTTGTCGAGCGCAGACGCCGGAGAAAAAGAAGAAGAAGAAGATATACCCGAACTCGTCGATGAGGAAGCACTATCTCTCTTCGACATTGGCATGCCGGGAGTTCTCTCTGCCCAAGAGGTTCTCAACCAGATAGATCTAGATCATTGGCTTTTACTTGTTCATGGCACTTTTATTCATCTGGAGGATCTGGTCGGATGGGAAAATGCGCAGATTACGGATCCGCAAAGCGTCAAGGGCATTGTTGGTGAATTGGTAGCTGTTTTGGGGATAGAAGTGGCTAAAAAGAGTGCTTGTGTCCTTTTTGATTGAGATGAGAGAGGTCTATAGGTATGGAAAGTCTAGATGGGAGAAAGAGTACGAATTTGATGAGCACTTGATTTGATTTCTAGGATTAGGAATGCAATCGATGAGTATAAATCATGACGATTAACTTGATCACAGTGTGACTAGTGACTAAGTAAATTTGTATGCCCAAGTATGTACGACCGTGCCAATCCCAGTGTCTGATGACGCGTAGAAAGTCAAGACCACATAATTGTACAGTATTGAAGATAGGACAGAAGAAAGAAGAAAAAAAACACTCATAAACTCCCGAGGTCCAATATGCAAAACGCCAGAGACTAATAAAAAAAAAGTCTTTCTTGATCATGCTACAGACGCTAATGCATTAATTCGACAGGAGGTCTGGCCGTACGCTCAAATGGATTTTTGGGCAACTCCTCTGCGTTCGTCATCACAAAGTCTGCGTCTTCCATGTCCTCGCCGTCTACGACCGAGGTATCTTCGACCATGACAGCGGGTAAATTGGGGGATCCGCCGTGGTCGTTGGGGTGGTAGATGAGCGTGCTAGAGCGACTGCGACCTGTTACAGTGCCGCTACCGGAGCGAGCGCCGGCGGACGCAGGCCCCGAAGTGGTGGTTCGCGCAGCTGTTGTTCCATCTCTGAAGATTTTGTCGTCAGTTGACTCGGCCACCGATACGGGTGAAGGCGGGTCTCGGTCGGATTCACTCTCAGACGCCATATGTTGTGACTGCTGCTGCTGCTGCTGCTGCTGTGTCCCCAGTCGAGCCAACGCCTCAGCAAGATCGGTGGCGTGAACTTCCTTATTCGGCGGCTCCTCGTTACGCAGCACCCATCCATGCGGCGGACTGGGAGGAGGACTGATGAAGAAAAGTTTCTCCGAATGGGGGGCCTCTAACAATTTTCTCTTCTTTGCCTCTTCCGTGCCTTCGATAGGGGTGGGTTCGCCGTAATATATCCGCGGTTGTAGTCCGCAGTCTTCAAATACGGTGATTTGCGTGGTTTCCTCAAATACTTCTCGAACTTTGACGGCATCCTCGACATTCAAAAACGAACAGACAATGCGCCGGAAGCTAGGTAATGGAGAGAACGAATTCAGTGTGGCGATAGCGGCAATTTGTTCGCGGATCGCGGCTAGTGATGCAGGCTGAAAGACCAGCAGGTTGTGGAGTTCGGTGATGATGAGCGTATTACTTGGCGGAATGGGTCGTGACGGTGTGGGAAGATTGGACAGATCCAGACTCAACGAAGGTCTCGATTGATCTGAGAGAAGAGCATTGATGTTGATGGAGGGCATCTTAAGATCGTTGTCGTTGTGATTGCCCTTGTTTTCGGACGTGATTCGTGCGTGTTTGATGTGGTGTTGCTTCTTCTGAGTCTCTGGTAGGAAACGAGCTCTTTTCGATAGAGTGTGAAGTTGAGCGAGAGATGAAGCAGAGAACGATGGCTTGCGCGGTTTTGATGTGTGGCTGTTGTTGATTCGTTTGGTGTTGAGAGAGAGGCTGGCAGATGAAGATGCAGATGAAGATGTTGAAGATGTTGAAGTAGAGAGATTCATTATTGCCACCGTCATCGTAGCCGATAAGCCGATAACTGTAGCGCTAAACCGGATTGGGAAGTGTAGGGTCTTATTCTTCTTTTGTTCCTTCTTTTTATGAACTGCTTTCAATCAAAGACTGATCGATAGATTAATTCTTGTTGGTTTTGTTTATGAACTTGCGAATAATAATTTCAAAGATGGTTCTGCATTCCTGCTTTTATCTCTGCTTGCCACCTGCAACCGACCTCCTCAGATGCTGAATTGCCGCAGCAATACGCACCCAGCCTAGGCGCGGTGGCGCAGCTTCGTCAGCTTGCGCACACCAGATGAGGCCGACGATTGGCAAATCTTGTCGAAAAACAATTTGCCTTCTTTTGATTCCTGAATCGGTTGATTCCGCGTGAGTCTCTCCGCAAATTTGGCTGTGTAAGCGGATCCCAATCAAATCGACATGCTGCGCGGCTGGGCTGTGAACGACGCTCAGGGGTTTCTACCTATGTAGACATCGACATGCCAGTGGAAGCCAGCAGCTGCCGCCATATCTAGCCTCGTCTTGTATCAAAATGACGGTTACATTCGCGCGAATCCGCAGGTTCTATCATCATAAGACCATGAGCATCTGAGATGTACGTATTGCTATATGTCGAGTAACTTACCGCCACACTTCCAGCGACATCTGACTGTGGCGCACAACTCCCGCGCGGATTGATACTGTATAATCCCACACATACATCACACGAATTACTGGGAGATCGTACTGGGAGATTGTATTTGGAGAAGCAATTTCAACAATTTCAGCAATTTCAGCAAAATTTGTTCTATCATCACTGTCAATTACCTACGGCATATTGGATTCTTTGGAGTATAGATTGTCTCGTGGTGCCAAGTCATACAGCCAGATCTGCGCCTTCCCGCCAATCCCAGCACAGCCTCAATCTATCTCTATCACCTCCATCACCTTCTCACTCCGGGGTTCGCCTCGACTGTATACTGCAATGGATTGCCACGAAACGAGAATTTGTTTCTAGCGCTGAAAAATTAGGCCACAGCTTTCAAGCGACCAGGTTTCATCTCCCGCGGGCAACCCACGTGAACCGCCCCAAGGCTGTGTCAGTTGTGTTGGATGCTTGATTGCGTTGTGTATATCAAGATCGTCTGTCAGGCAACATCATTCTTGCTGTTGCCGCACAAGCTAGACGTGCTTGTTGGAGGTCATCGTCTTCGCAAAGGGTGGGCTTGACGGAGCTGGATGGCACAGCTTTGTATGCCAAGAATCTGGACAACTCTTATATCAGTGATGCAGGATGGCTTCCTCAGCTGAATTCGTCAGACATGACCCGATCAAGGTGCTTAACTCACGTTATGTATCGAGCTGTGATGGAAAAGCCTTGGTATCCTTGTCCACTGCAACAGACCAGAACAATTTTGAAATTGTCCCAACGACTTTGATCACACAGCCTCCCCAGATGGGCAAGTGAAGCTTCACATGAGTGTCTCATTATGAGGAGTCTGCCTTGTACCTCATAAGCAATGAGTGGGATATGGCTTCCCGGCACACAGTATTGTGTCCGAAGTTCATCGCGACTTTCGTCTTTTTCTTTGTCTTGGAAAAGAAAACGAGGGTATGACCACGCCAGGGATCCCCGGCATCATGATCGGGCAACGATCACAAGTACATAACAGACTTGGTGATAAAAAATCAGTGACTGCCAAGGTGCTTGCGGGTCAGACACGGCAGGTGAAGCCATCCGTGTCACTGATCATTTGGGCGAGCAAAGCAAAGGCTGAAAAAAAAATCTAAATGAGACGTGCCATCTCAAAAACTGAAGTGGGAGGCTAGGAGGCTACCCCTCGCAGAGGTGAGAAACGTGAAAGACTCCTAAGCAGTTACTGGTGAATCGTCCGGTATCGCCACCGGACCTGAGATAGGCCATTCTCGGAAACGAGAAAACGAGATTCTCATGAATGTAAAATTAGAGGATCAAGACTAATCTGATCTGCCGCCGTTTCCCCAGCTATCGATGATTAATCGCACCCGGCTTACTGTATCCCACGGATCCTGTCGTGCGGAGATGACACTGGAGACCAGGAGATAGTCTCTTAGTCAACAATCAATCGCTGGATGAGCTTTTCAGAAAACCCAACCAAAAATTAGGTAGGTACTTTGTGACTTTGCCTGTTCGCCGATCTCGTGATCGACAGATACTTTTTTACAACCGAGACCAATTTCAAGAGGGTTGGTAAACTGGTGGTGTATACCGACAAAATCTCGCAACATCGTAATAATCGCTCCGCTGAGATGTTGGATGTTCCCCCTCCTTTGAAACTAAGATATACAACAGGTACGGCTCTTCATCATCTGCCGACGGAAAGTTTTACTGAAAAGACGAACTGCATTGTTGAAAAGGGCATCAAATCCGACTGAAATAGGTTTTGCTACTAGCTAATGACTGCCACGAGGCAAGCTATGCATGCGCCATCGGTCTTTTAGCAGTATTGTCACTAGCGCCGCAGCTAATTATATGAATTAAGTTTTGATTTGCGTGGATGCGAAGTGGATATTGGGTCGGATACGAGACTGTAAGTGGTTCTAGAATCCATGCATCTCTCTGTCTCTCAGTCAGTCAGTCAGTCTCTCTCTCTTTCGCTCTCTCTGTTTTATTCCCGCTCGAGACGTACCTGAAGTTGCGTCTCAAGAAGCGGGTTATAGGAATTCCGATAGGATTTCGAGACCTCAACCCTTGTCATGTACCTCGAGAACCCCTACAGTAGTCTCTGTACTTTGCATCTCCCCAGGCTGTGCCTAACACCTAATACCTATTTAGTACTCCGTGGTTATCTTCAACAAGTTCAACTTGTACCTATCTACCAACAAACCCTTCCTATTTTGTTAGTCCCAAAATTGCGTCGGAGGCAAGTTTGACCTTCAAGGTCAAACTGGCCACGCACGGGGATGACTGACAAGTTCTTCCGGAGACAGAAAAGGCTGATCTTTATGGGCCCCGCGTCATTAGACTCTCTAAGTCTTTTACTATTTTAGCATCCTACTATGTAGTATGGAGTCCATACTATGGAGTCTACTATGTAGTATTTAGTATCTACCTAGGAAAATCGTGGCTGATCTTTTCCTTTTGCTTTTTTTTTCTTTGCCCAGCTTAGTAGACTAGATTCCGGTTTGGGACGAGGACTTCCCGATCCGAGTGGCTGGGAAAGGAGGTTTTTGAATCCGCAATAGGGCCCATTGGCTCTAGGGACCTAGCGGCGAGGGGGTATAGCATTGATTTATAGGCGTGATACTTCATTACTTCATTACTTCATTATACAGTAACTAGTTGACTATGTTACCTAACATAACTAACATATAACGTTCACTAACCTGGAACTTAAGTTATCTAGGTAGCTAATTAAGTAAATAATAACTGTCAACTTAACTTAGTTGACGACACAACTCGGACATATTAATTTATGTCCTATTATGTCCTACTATGTCCTACTAACTATGTGATATGTGATATGATATGGAGTATGTAGTATTATGTGCTATGAAGTGATATACGTAGTACACATACTATGGGCGCATTGATAGCATCGATAGCGTGATGGGATGAAGCCTCACCCACATTTACTTGGGCAGACACGGCAAAAGCCCACGGGAGTGACTTGCATCTTAAAAAAATCTCCGGAAAGAAGTGGACATTCCAACGGGATCCCGCAAAGATTCTAATAATGGGCACAGGCCGAAACGAAAGATTTTTTTTAAAAAAAAAAAAAAGACAAATCCAAGGGGACTGCGCAGTGAAATTGCCAAAATGCGGCTTTTGGATCTGGAGAGAGAGGAGACATAAGTAGTTTCTACGCTAATCACCTTTCTGGGCAATCTCCTCGCCAAATGTTTCTCTTGTTCAATCTCGTCCAAAAGAGGTAACAATCCAAAGGCTATCGCCAGAAAGAAAGAATAAAGACAGATAGAAAAAAAACACCAGTCACTCTCCTCAAGTACCTAACTAACGCAACTAGATTGTGCCCGGCAACCTCCAGGTTTAAGCGACGGCCAGCGACTGGTCAAGTTGGGAGCTAACCCAGGAGGAGGCGGTCTCAAAAGTCTTGGCTGTCGCCCTCAAAAGTATTACTACGGTATCGAATAAGTTGGATTCACTGCGAGTGGGAACCTGGAATCACACTGTGGGAGTTGAAAAAGTTGAAAATGGTCCTGCAAAGTCTGCAAAGTGAAGAACAAGACGGTGCTAGACTCCTGCTAGTGCTGCAGGTATGAAACGGCACTAGAGCCGTATGGTCGACCTTTAAACCATTAAGGCTTTGCATTCGTGCGGAGTGCACTGCGGAGTGCACTAATTCCCAGGTACCATGTACTCAGCAGTACTCAGCAGTACAAATACGAGTTTTACTACGGAGTAGTTGGCTCGCACTTCCAATCATGGCAAGCTGATATCGTCGGAATATGTGCAGTCACAACGGAGTACTATCACCTCTACCTAGTACTGTTGAGAATACGTCTGCCACATTAATTCAATGACAGCCAGTCTAGTTACTATCAATTGCCTATAGTCAGTCCAATGCTCATTTCCGGTGTCTTGAACTTCTCCGTCGGTGTGCAGAGATCATTAAAAGATGTGATGGCACTGGACTTCCATTCCGAGTTCTGGCCGGTCCCTCCGCAATTACTGGCGGCCCATTCCGAATTCCCTGGTCGAAGACCCTGGTGAAACTAGTGGGACCAATACGCAGATTGGTGATAGGAAAAGTCAGGATCAGTGTGGTGCCTGTGTCGGGTCCGGATTCAATTCTGATGGCGCGGGATTCATTTCCTCTATCTCTTCTCCATTCTCCTCACCTTCCCCAGAGTACCTTGGTAAGATTGAATACAACAGAATGGATACACAAGACGTGCTCCCTAATAGATCCTTACGTACCTATGCCCCTCCCCCAATTCCAATGTCATCACAGATTCTATCATTTGCCTTCTCCTTATACAGTGGAACGGGAGCTCAAGGGACGTCTTCTTACAAGGGTCGTCTGCAAGTCAGTGTTTCGCGGCTGACTGAGAATATGAACCAGAAAGGTCTGCCGGTCTGTCCCTGCTTGGACTAGACGTGATGACAGCCTGTGACGGGGCAGTTCGATGTGGATGCCGAAGACATCGATGATCGCATCACACCTTCATCACTTCGACCTTCGGACTTTCCAGGCCTTCGGACTCTGCAGACCTTCGGACTCTTCAGACCTTCAGAATCTTCACAACGCCGTTATCTATCTAGCAATGTAGTATGCTGCATATTGCACACTGCACACTGCATATCGCATAATGCATAATGCATAGGTTATGCTGCTATGTAGTCTATAAAATGGGCTTATGTATAGCAAAATCAGATAAGCCCAGGTCGCCGTCGGGATTTACATTTTCTGCAATCTTTTTACAGACCTGACTTTACAAACCTCAATGTGAATGTTGCCCGTTCGGGTAATCGAGGGCGTTTTGAGTCTAACCTCTCTGGATCCTAGTGAGCCCTGGCTGACACCGTGCGACATGGCCTTTACTCACCCTGTAACAAGAGAATCAGCTTCGTGCAAGCCCTCAACGGACCCCCTCCTCCTAGTCTCTATCTACCATTGGATCCGCGGAGTGGATCGGCCCACATCTCGGCTCTAGGCTTTGCGATCTATGTCAAAAGAAGTATGCTAGACGATGCTTCGCGGAAACTCAAACAGTAGAAAGCTTGGACTGTGCCTGGTGATGGTGCTGCTGATATTGAGGGGTGGGAAAATCGAGCGCCTCTCCCTCACGATCTCTGAGAATTCCCAAGGGTTCCATAGGTATGCCAATTGCAGTAATGGGAAAAGATTAATTATTTTTTTTTTTAAAAAAAAACGAGCCTTTTCCAGGATTTGCAAATCCCGATTGGGCTCAACGTGAGGAAAACGAACTGTAACTTATCTTATAACTTATCAAAGCTGTGACTGCAGGTACTGACGATCCATGCACTAGAATTGCGAGGTCTTGTGATGTATATGCATTCTGTTGTTACCGGCTGTAGTTACCGGCTGTAGTTACCCAGGTAGTAACCTCGAAAGTAGCCTTTGCTGCTGTCTCTTGAAAGATCTTCGTTATACTTCCAGTCGCTCGCTTCTAAGCTTTGGTCCATGCATTAGAGGGAAACCCATCAGTCACAAGTCTCAAGGCCCTCACTTTTCCCAGGTACCTACCTATAGTCCTATACTATCTGGGGATCCATCTGCATTGTGCATGGCATGGCACTGCATGCATTACAAAATTTCCTGGAAATATCCACTACGGGTCGACTTCCGGCCACCCATCCCATCATCCCATCCATCTATCATACTATAACACTGCGGCTTTATATAGGCCTGTGCTGTTGTTGGCTTGACCCGAATTCCTGAGGTCGTGGGACTCGTGTTTTACCTATCCAATAAGCAGAATCCGTATGGAGACGTATTAATCGACAAGCAATTAAGTAGAGACACACCATCACCACGCAGAATGGGAAAAGTAAGGCCGTAATTGCCAGATTCGGCATCAAGAAGACGTTGAAACTCCTCCTTTGGCCCCGATTCGGGAAAGGTCTGGCTGCGCCGAGTGGGAATCATGTTTCACTTTCTTGAATAGTTCGACAACCTAGTGCTTGTCTAGCTGCATGTTGCTAACAGGGCCTTGCATCACTGTGAATTTCGAATTACTATCTGGTAACGGTCGATGGCCGGCTGTGTCTAGACATGTCTGGCGTCAGTTTCATGACTAGATGTACTTTTTTTTTTTTTTTTTTTTTTTGCTTTTCAATCTATCCGCCACTTTACAGAAATGTCATAGCTCTTTTACCATGGCTGCGGTACACACTCGTGCGACGAATTTCGCCTTTCACATATTAATTCATCTGGTCTCCACCCCCCTGACGTTCGATTTACCTCTTAACCTTGGGAGCACCGCGCGAGAATAGATTCATTTATACTAGTTCTAGTTCCCGCTACATCCTAGATGATTGTTTTCTTCGTTTGAGTAGACAAGAACCAGCTCATCAGATCCATATCAGATACAGAAGGCAGTGTGGTCAAAACACTTTTGCAATCATGGTGTTCTTACCAGAGTCACCGTCGAATCTTTATGTTACGTTTGGGCTGAACAACATTGTGGCTCGAGATACCCGGGTCGAAGTAAGTTGGTTGATCTGCATTCCTTCTGTCAGCCGTATAGATCAGAAGACGATATTGACCCGAAATAGCAGGTAAAGCCAAGGGCAGCTGATGAATCTCCAACAAGATCAACCAGCCCCAAGGACCGGCTGAAGAATCATGTCTGGCCAGCTTTCAAAAAGGGGATATCCGTTGGTTTGCCAGAGGCAACCAAGATGGGCCGCAAACGTAATGATAGCCAGCCATCCATCAGAACTTTGCCTCCTCCAAACCCTGCAAAGCCCGGACACTTGAAGAAAGCGTCGAATCAGTCGCTGTCTGAGAGGAGAGCAATTGATTTGCCAGAATTGAACACAAGCTCGACTATGGTGAATACCTCGACAACAGTCGATCAGGATGCTAGAATGGACTCTCGTAAGTTGCTTTATACCCGAACCTCCATCAAGAGTTTAATGGGTAAGCCTGGCTGACGACTCTTGAAAATAACAGCTACCATTCCAGGAACTTTTGCCATCCATGGAAGGTCTTATAGTGCCCCTGGATCTAGTGCCAATCAGACACCCTTTGCGAGATCGATTCAAGAGCCCATTTCTGAGCCATTGATCCTTTGCTCGCGAGGTGGTGATGTTGTGAATAAAACTCCCGCCAAGAATGAAATAGTCCATCGGACTGCTAGAAGCCAGTCTGCAGCCGAAAGAGTACAGCCATCTGATTTGAAAGATGCTACCTTCTTTGCAAGAAGTCAGCTTTCCAGTGTCCCTCAAGCAGACGAAAGGCCGCCTGCAGTCCCGCCAAAGTCACCCCGTTTTGTCAACCGTTCCATGACAAATTTGACAGAGGCATTAGAAACACATAATTTGCCTCCAAAGCCCAGTTATCCCGAATTACGGTCCGGTGCTACCTCAGCAATGGACATTCGTCCACGTCGACATATAGCTGAGATGCACCGCCGTAATGAGAGTACACCGTTAATCACTCATGTTGGTTCAATCAAGATGCAGAGGTCAGAGGCCAATATGAAAATCGCCAACCTGAAGCACGAGGCTGGCGAATCGATGATACAAAGTCAAGACCGCTCGAAGAGGCGACGAAGTCTCCTTCAAGACAGATTATCCAAGCACTTTGAGAAGACGCAGGACGACCAGTTGCCCGTTGGGTACAATCTTCCCGATGCCAAATCACAGTTTAGTCCTTCGGATGTCGAGAAGTTAAAGAATCAAGCCAAGACTCAGGCCGAGAAATTCAAGGTCCTGCAGTATCATGAAGTCAAGGCACTATCAAAGGTAAATAAGACCAGTCAATCGAGGCTCAAAAAAAGAACAGGCCGCTGACGACCGTGACAAATACAGGAGCTGAGGTTTCTCGATGCACGTTGCGATTATCTCCGAAACACGAGCAAGGCACTTCGAGCTGGGCGTAACCAGCTCCACGAAAGAGTCATTGCCCACTTGCGCTCAAATCGATCCGCCAACAACTCCCGCGAGAATATATTGGGACAAGAGGAAGCTCTTGTTCAGCTGGATAAATCTATCGACGACTGGATCACTAAATTAGAGCAAGTCGACAACCGGCGCACTCGCGTACGGCAGATGTTGCTGGAACACATCGCCGCTTCACTGATTCTATCAACATCGTACGACAACCAGACTACCAATCAGCAAGATATTGTCGCCATTCCGAGTCCGGTCGACGTCGACGTCAGTGTCGGACCCCTTGACATGGACATTGACCTCGACGAGATGGCCAGCGTAGCCCGAGAGTCAATCAAGATATATGCCGACTACGGATTATATGGGGAAGACGACATGGCAAATCTCCTGGCAGATATTGAGCAGCAGATGGAGACTATGAGTGACACTCGTCGGCCAACCTCATTTGCAAGATGCAACTTGGTGGTCTAACTCACAATACTCACAATCATCACACTACACACAATCTTTGAACCCGAAATCTCTTATGTACCGGTATATTCCTTTTCAACATTTCCATCACTTCACTTCACTTTTCACTCGGCGCTTGACTTGGCCTTGACTTGGCCCTTCCTTTGACTCTTTTTCAAGTCTTGACTTGACACCTCACCTGGAATCCTCACCTGGATGACCACGATTTTCATTTTGTTCAGATATAATGGTGTAACATTCTCGACATGCCAAGGCACGTCCCATCTTCATCGTCTTTTTTCTTTCTTTCTTTTTCTTATTTCTGAACCTTTCAAATTGGCGACTTTTGCGTGGCAAACGAAGCGACTTGTAAGCATAAATGATGGCGATGAAATGTTTCTTCTATGAATTCAGCCATTAGCTTTTAATAATGCGAAGAATACACTGCGTGTCCAGATTGAAATTGTTCGGAGGAGGTGAAGTTAGAAAGAATTTTGGAGTAAAAAAGTAACTAGTTAGGGTAACTATGCTTAACTAATTAGGGTAAGCAGATTTTGGTCGGTCAATTGTTAATCCGTGGACAACTTCTCCTTCTGAAAAAAGTTATCCTGTCGCAATTCTCTTTAATCAATTACAACAATTCACTTTCTACTCAATCGCCTCCATCTTTGCATCTTTGACACGTTTTTCTTTTTGATCTTCTTACTCTTTTGAAGTCATCGTATTTAATATGTTGCAACGAACTATTCTTCGACAGCGTCATGCTGTATTTTCATCGGTCAGACGAGCTGCTGTTCCCCCGTCAATATTAAGACAGACAACGCCCTTTCAACAGCTTGCGTTAAAGCCATCTGCATCCAGAATCACATCGCGTCTATATTCAACCGAGAATGGCTCAAAGCAAGAGAACTCTACAAAGGAGAACGGCGAAAACTCGGAGCAGGCTACCGAGAGTCCCGAGGAGGCTATCAAGAAGGAGCTTGAAGCCAAAAACAAAGAGATTCTTGATTTGAAGGTACGTCAGAAACGAAGCATACCGAGATTCCAATCGAGAGTCTGCTGACATTAGTTTGTTTCAATGTTTCAATAGGATAAATACCTCCGATCCGTTGCGGACTTCCGCAACCTTCAAGAGCGAACCAAACGTGACATGGACAATGCTCGTTCCTTTGCAATTCAAAGATTTGCCGCCGACCTTCTCGAATCGATTGACAACTTCGATCGGGCTCTTTCCGTTGTTCCTGCAGATAAGCTCTCGAGCGAACAAGCCGAGGTCAATAAAGATCTGCAAGAGCTTCACCAGGGACTGAGAATGACCGAGAACATCTTGCTCAACACGCTCAAAAAGCACGGCCTGGAGCGATTTGATCCGGCCGAAAATGTGGACGGGAAGCCTCAAAAATTCGATCCAAAGCTCCATGAAGCGACTTTCATGGCCAAGGCCGAAGGAAAAGAAAATGGCGATATCATGTTTGTTCAGAGCAAGGGATATAGCTTGAACGGGCGTGTTTTGCGGGTCCGTGAAATTTCGTACTACTCGAAAATCAATTCTATTACTGACTTTCTCTTTAGGCCGCCAAAGTTGGTGTCGTCAAAAACGACTAAATATCTTCCAAATCGAACCCTTCCTCCCTCTCCGACCGTGATATGCACCTCGCCATCACAGCGTATATATATGTCTTATATCTCCACTGTACAACATTTTTCTTCTGGTTATCGTCGAAGACGATCTTTAATGTCTTTCGTTATATCCGAAATGATCCCCAATTACGCTCGACTATAGAAGCTTTGCGTGTGTACGATACAACGGGAATACTATGTCACTTCTCGCATAACGGGCTGATTTCTCGACTCTCCTCTCTACTGCATCAATTATAGCACGGCGCTCTTTTTGGGGATGAACTTGGAACATGGGTTGGTACGCAATAGCAACAGAGGATGGTTCTGTCATGAGTACAAAATGAAAAGCAGCTTCGTCAAATCAACCCGAGCAATGTCTAAAAGATACGGATTCGAAGTTGGTCAGTGGTTCATGATTGAACTGTATCACTTTTAAGCGAAGCAGGAGATGGAGTAGCTTTGGAGGCAGATGTAGCGAATAATTGTCTCTAGTCTTCGCGGGCCAGGTCCATTGAGCTGTTGGAACGCCTGCTCTAAAACTAGAATCATTTGCAGCGTAATCGATTTGTAGTTGTGACTCAATATTAACATTACTTAGCTATGTACTGTGTAGTCAGTTGGCCGCAAATATGCACTGACTGTTTAGTGGTGGACAAGTAACGGCTGCCAAGCTCCGCTGTATTTCTTCCCCAAATTCCGGCGGCTGTCAATTGTTAATGTACAATTCCTGAAGATCCTCGCTCTTCCCAGCGACAACAGTCGAGATGAGTCTCCTCGCCACCAGCAGGGTGTTGCGACAGCATAATTTACGATGGTCAATTAGCCTCATACACCGAGATGGTGCAAATTTGCTACGTACAACTTACGTTCCCAACCATCACGGTCCACGACATTCAAGCTCTTCCGCTTCAGCACCAGAGGCATCCTTACGAACTACATCCATACCATCCTCTAATAAAACCATTCCAGAACGATTGGAATCTCTCAATATAGATGGCCAAAGTTACCCTACCGATCATTGGACAAATGCGCCTTCCTCTATCCTCTCGCATATCCCAACCCGACTCTACCTGCGCAAAGATCATCCTCTTTATATCACTCGAAAACTGATCGAGAGTCAATTTCCTCCCCCGACGTACGGGAATTACACCGAGAAAAACCCCGTGGTTACGACTGTCCAGAACTTTGATGTCTTGGGATTCCCACCGGACCATCCGGGACGCGCTCGATCAGATACGTACTACGTGAACGAAAAGACTGTTCTTCGAACACATACCAGCGCGCATCAAGCCGATTACTTCCGTCGCATGGCGCAGGATCATAGCGCCGAAGATGGATATACCGTAGTCGCGGATGTTTATCGCAGGGATGCAGTCGACAGAAGTCATTATCCCGTATTCCATCAGATGGAGGGTGCGCGGCTATGGAAACGAACCCCAGGAATGTCTGCGTCGGAAAGTGCTAGCCAAATACTAGAGGACTTGAAAACGCTACCCACTCATCAGGTCGAGGTTGAGGACCCGAATCCCGTTACGCACCCAGAACGCAACCCATTACAGGCCAACTACCATTCACAAGAGGAAGTTGACGCTTTAGCCGCGCATCTGAAACGCAACCTGGAGCTATTAGTCGTTAGGATCTTCTCTGAAGCTGCCAAGGCTTCCAAACTCTCTGGAGTGGCATCCGAACCCCTGAAGATCAGATGGATCGAGGCCTACTTCCCGTTCACCAGCCCGTCGTGGGAACTAGAAGTATTTTGGCAGGGCGACTGGCTCGAAATCCTCGGCTGCGGAATCATCAAGCAGGAGCTTCTCAACCAATCTGGTGTCTCGGATCGAATTGGCTGGGCATTCGGACTTGGACTTGAACGTATCGCTATGCTACTCTTTGAGATTCCGGACATTCGTCTTTTCTGGTCTAAGGATGCTCGCTTCCTGTCTCAGTTCCGCGACAACAAAATTGTCCACTTCCAACCTTTCTCCAAACATCCCGAATGTTATAAAGATGTTGCTTTCTGGCTACCATCGGCTACAGCCAGTGGCACAGGGGCCAGTGCCGCCGGGGGTGGTGTCCCTTTCCATGAAAACGATTTGATGGAAGTGGTCCGCGATTGCGCCAAGGACAAGGCAGAAGATGTCAAGTTAGTGGATGAATTTGTGCATCCCAAGACGGGACGTAAGAGTCTCTGCTACAGGATCAATTATCGCAGTCTCGAGCATACCTTGACCAACAAAGAAGTCAATGTAATCCACGACCAGGTTCGGCAGACCTTGGTAGAAAAGTTTGGCGTTGAGCTCCGGTGAATGGAAGGATTTTGTGAGAAGCATGTAAGAAGATGATGTACAATATGTACAGTATGTATTATTAGCATGACTTGCGCTGTTGATGGTGATTGATGTTGTTGTAGCAGTAAAAGATCTACCCTCAACCCTAACATGACAAAGCAATCGTAACCCTAGACGATAACCCTAGACCATAACCCTAAGTCGGAGTTAAGGCCGAGTGGGTCGTACTACGTAAGTAACCAGCCAATGAAAGACTTTCTCATACAATCAAGTTTATCAAACTATTTCTTATGTCTTCCAATTCCAACAACTCTTTCTTCTCTCTTTTCTCCCCTCTGTCCTTTCTTCACAACCCTCTCCCCTCTTTCTCCTATCCACTAACAATCCGTAGACTGCCACGCAGTCCGGAATGTGTAGTATTCGAGATTGAAGCGCATAATGGCAGGGGGCACCACCGTCGATACCGCAGAATTGGTCTCGGCTTCAAATCAGCAGCCGAACCAGCCAGTGCAGAAACAACAAAAACAACAATCGCAGAGAGAAAAGGCGAAGAAAATTCACTATCCATTCTGGTTTGGAGGTTCAGCGTCATGCTTTGCTGCGGCAGTTACGCATCCGTTAGATCTGGGTAAGTCGGCTTTCTTTTCTCTTTTGTTATCGCGGCTTCGTATAGGATGAGAGGCTAATTGGTATTTTCTAGTGAAGGTAAAGATATCTTGTTCCACTCGTCCGGCGCTCTGTATCCCTTCCGTCCTCGATATATAGTTATTAACTAGCCGTCACGTAAAGGTCCGGCTACAAACCCGCGCCGCCAATGCGCCCAAGTCGATGTTGGGCACGTTTGTCCATGTTGCTAAGAACGATGGAGTATTGGGATTATACAGCGGTGTATGTTCAACGAATACAATCAATGATCTGGATTTGAATAGAAAGACAGTGCGCTAACGTGCGAATGTGAACCCGAGTATAGCTTTCCGCTGCCATTCTTCGACAGATGACCTATTCAACCACACGGTTCGGTGTTTACGAGGAACTGAAATCCCAATTTACCAGCCCAGACGCTCCGCCTAAAATGCTGAGTTTACTCTGGATGGGCTGTCTTTCTGGATTTCTCGGCGGTCTGGCCGGCAACCCTGCCGATGTCTTGAACGTGCGCATGCAATCCGATGCCGCGCTACCAGTCGATCAAAGGCGGAATTATAAACACGCTCTCGACGGCTTGGTTCGTATGACTCGCGAAGAAGGCATTCCCAGCTTATTCCGGGGTGTGTGGCCCAATTCGACCCGGGCCGTGCTCATGACAGCCTCTCAACTAGTATCCTACGACGTCTTCAAAAGAATCTGTATCGATCGACTAGGTATGCCGGATAGTCTATCCACGCACTTCACTGCGTCTATATCTGCAGGATTCGTGGCTACAACCGTCTGCAGTCCTGTAGACGTTATCAAGACGCGCATAATGAGCGCATCGCCTTCCGAAAGCCAGGGCGGGTTAATGCAATTGTTACGGAAAATATATCGCAAGGAAGGAGTCTCCTGGATGTTCAGGGGATGGGTACCGGCGTTTGTACGCTTGGGTCCTCACACAATTGCTACATTCTTGTTCTTGGAGGAGCACAAGAAGTTTTATCGCTCAATCAAAGGGTTATAACTAATCCTCCATGGATCGATCGCCCTTTATACCGTTGAACTGCATGAACTGCATGACTAACCCCTTTCTCTCCCAATACGTTTGTTTTTAGATCTGATGTGATTACATATAGACTTTGGCTGGGTTTGAATACGTCCAAGGCTTTGGGAATATTTAGAATTGGTTTTGGGAGACTCGTCGGTTTTTCTTTGAGCCACTCAGCGTGATACATTAGTGATATTATGCCTCTTTGTACATACTCATCAACTAGAATAGATGACCTCAGGGCTTCCTTTACTTGTACATTCAAGAAGAACAAATCCGAGAACGGTTTAGATATACCGAAAAAGAAACATTCTTGGTGTAGCGATAGGGGGATTGTGTGGTGAGTAGAGTGCAAAGAAATAGAGAGGAGTCATGAAGGAGTGGACTGGACGATTCTGTATACTACCTCCCAGCTCCATTTAAGGTCCTCGCCAAACCCCGTCAAGCGTAGTCGTTGAGATCCAGGCGAATTTTCCTCCACTTTCCATTCTCATTCACAAATTCAGACGAACCAAACTAGCAATAGTCAGCACACTAACTTCATAGCCAGATAAAAAAGCGAAAAATTGGGTCTTACAGCTCTGAGAGTCTTTCTAATGATGTCGCTATGCTCTTTTCCGTTCCAATCCTCAGATTGAATAATGAAGTCGGTCTCATCTGGGACTTGCGCGAGTGCTTTGAGGAATGAAGAACGATCGTTGACTCGATGTCCATTTATTCCGACAATGAAGTTGTAATAGCTCATAGTCGCTAGGTGACCAGGCGAACCAGCCAACTAGATCATTAATTAGTCTGAAAACTCTCGTTCTATTTTCCAAAAGACAGCCCATTACGTACCACGTATGTGAAAATCAAGTTGCTTGGAAAGTGCTGCGTGATGTATTTAATATCCGTATAAGGTCTTTGAAAGACCATCCCCAATACGCAAGTCACTCGGTCGGTCGATACATCGGTTGTAAGCTTCAATGGTATGTCGACCACCCTCTCCTTACCCTCTCGCACAATAAGTAGCTCGGCCGTCTCTTTTTCATCATCGTCTAGTGCGTCAAAGTCCGAATACCCCTGAATTCTGTTTCCGTTAATGCTAAGAAGAACATCACCATGTCGTATATATTCCGCAATCTCGGGGCTCGCCCTTCGTACGCAGAAAAATCGATGCTGTGCTCCGTTTGCACGAACTCCGAATGCAATATGCTCGTCAGATACGCCAAAGACTCGAGCGTTTTTGGGCAGAATGGGTTCGACACGAAAGTTGAATTTTCTCCGATTTTTGGGTGTTCCCCCGGCCAAAATTTCAGATACAACTGAAGCAAGACCTTTTGTGGGGAGAACGACACGACTGGTTCCTTTCATGACAAGCCAAAATCCAGCGACTTCATGTTCATCGTTTAAGATGACTCCAGAGTAGCAGCTGTGTGCTAGACTGCTATCCAGCTGTAGAACATCCATTGCTTCTGCGTGTTCCATGGGGGAAATAAACTCGGCAATGAACGAGCCTGTTATTGTAGCCTTGGTGGTGTGATATATGTCTTGTACGTCCATTCCAACAAATGTGACCTCGTCCAGTTCTTGAGGCACGGTCTCAGCGAGTTTAACTCGGTCTAATGATTCGGTGCTGGTTTGGGCAGCGTTGTACTTTACCAGAACCCAGTTTTGTCTGTGGTCCATATGTATAATTTCGCCGAGCACTTCACGACCGTCAATATCAATATAAATGTCGCATAGATCATGCGGACAGGTCGTTCGGGCGGTAATTATTAAGCCCCGGTTGAGAATGAAGCCAAAGCTTTCTAGTCTCGTGTCTGCAATTTCATCAAGATTCAAGGCCGGTGCAATCCATGTAACTTGCACAAATCGCTTCTTGATTTGGTAGAGCCACGGCGTCTTGACTGGTTGCAGCTCCTTTGAGGCAACTGCTGCACTGGTGCTTTCATTTTTCGTAGACGGGTCTGCAGTCTTGACCTCAAAATATTCCCACTCTCCAGTCTCCGGATTGCAGACTGTCGATGTTGGTTGACTCCAATGGCGGTTTATCGTAATATGTGTCGTTTGTGTTCTGGTGTTTGTATAGGCGTGTGTATAACGCACCAAGACTCTTTCCCGATCTATTCGACATTGGTTTATATTAGAGATAAAAAGAACAAGGAGTATCATATAACCCGGAAACCAGTTGATGCAGAACCATCGGGCAATTGCTTAATGTATACGTACCTCCGATCTGACTCAGAACTTTCTCTCCCTCCGTGACATCTGGGGTTGGTTGATTATTTATGGATGTGACAATATAGCCGTTGGATTCATCCCCCAAGGAAAAATTCATGCTTGATGCAGCCAGGAACATGCCTGTAAGTGGCACTTTCCAGCACACGGCCGTTCTGTACGGAACATTGTGAAAAGTAGCTCCAGAATCGTCTAGGATTCGGGTTGGCACAATAGCTAATAGATCGTGTACGGTCAGGTCAAACGAAAGCTCCTGACCAAATCGTATAATGCTGATTTGGATCTTGCGACCAACATTTGCATCTAGTAGCGCTTCCAATTCGGTAAATAGGACCATTTGTCGGCCGTTAACTGAGAGGAGTATATCGTTTACCTGGAGAAAGTTGAATGTTTCAGTGCCCGGGATGACAATGGCACTAACTAAAAGTCCGTTGCGGTCAGTGTCAAATTTTTCCTGTCTGTCTCGCGTGAGACCAAACTGGCGACACTCGTAGAAAGGCAGCCTTTTCCAAACGGTGTGAATAGTTCCTCTCGAGATGGGTTGTTTGCTGATAATTCGATTCAAAACATGAACAGGATGTTCCAAGGGAAAGAACCAATCCAGATGAGAATTGTTATGACCGCTCACGCAGATGCCGATAGCTTCACCATTGAGCGTTAGTAATGGCCCGCCAGAGCATCCACCTTTCCCAGCAGCGGAAGCCTGAATGAGTTCAACGTTGCTATCGAAAGTTCTAGGTGATGGAGTGTCTAGTCTTGATATGGTGCCTCTCAAGATATTGATCTTTTCGCCACTGTCGTTACCAATCAGGTATATGTGAGACCCAACTGTGGCATGTTCTGGCCGTAGTGCGAGACATTCCAGGTCCAGATGAGTGAGATCCTCGGGGGGACATTGCAAAATAGCATAGTCATGTTCCGGGTCTCGATATTTGACCTTGAAGTCACACTAAGGAAAGAATTAGTTACCCGGAACTTGTGACAAGGGAGAAAAGAATATAGATCATACTCTTTCGTCGTTATGGGATATGATATAGCCTTCGCAAGGCCCATTCACAGCATGGGCAGCAGTAAAGAACAGACCAAACTCTTTATTAACTAAAAAGGCGCTGGCTTGAGAAGTGCCAGCGTAAGTTTCTTGGTAGGCTCGTGTCTGTCTCACGACAACTTGAACCATGCTCTTTAGAATATCTCGTTTCAGAGAACTGTCAATCTGCAAACTGGCATCACTGGAGTCGGGCGTCACCAACGGAGATGCCGCGCAAGACGTTGTAGATGTCGACATGTTGATATTTGGTATTTATCTAACAGGTTCCTAAGGTTATTTGCGTCTTTCACTTTCCGGTGCCAAATATCATTCGGAACTGCCAGCACTAAATCCAGAGGCGTGGGATTATTCGATTGACAATTTCTTAGCTACCTGAATATTCACAATTAGAGCAATCGACAGAGGCAAGAGGCACAAAAAAGAGTAATCGACAAATCCTCGTGCGCTTCTTATTGATACTCGGGCGAGATATTAAAAAGGCGTAAATTATTCATACGAGTGAGGCTGGCACTGACCAGAATAACCCGGATTAAAGCCTCACTAGTCAGATCTGCAATCTGCCTAGTAGAACAAGGCTACAGCCTAGTTCCACTGTCCACAGCAGAACCATCCGGGCTGAAATGCAGCACAAAGCTGGAGCTAGGGCTGCAGCTAAGGTGAGGTGGGGCGGATGGGGTAAGCATTTGACTCATCGTCGAAAGATTCCGAGATCAAAGATGTGGTGGACTAGAGTAGTATCCGTCTCCAGCCGAGCAGTTTTGGAGCATTAGTTCGAAGAGACGATGTTGACAAGAAGGGATTATCTGAAGGCAGCGGAAGACATTTTGGAAATTCATCAGATTGGTGACTTGCGGGTGCCTGAGGCGCCCTCGGGAAAATGAGGTCCTTCCAGTTTGAGTGCTCAGTCATCCCAAGAACTGCGCTTCTTTTACAACAAGGTGCAATTAAGCGCTCGAGGCCAACCAATAAAGCCCGACATATACAGAGTCGGTGTATAACGGTTGATGATGTCCAAACATGGTTGGAATAAGAACCTTGTGGCCCGTCCATTTGGCGGACCTTGCGAGAAATGCGCAATTAACTCAAGAGAAACAAGAATACTACTGACAGTAGGGTCAAAATGGCCTGGCTGTCTGGTTCTCTCATACCGGCCTCGCCCTGGCTGGAAACTGAGAGACTGAATGTGGGATTTGCGAGCTGGTACAGCTTGATCGAGTTGATGAGAAAATATGAATTCGAGAATGCCTGGGGATTGGCAGCCACGAACGCTTCGCACGAGGGAAACCCTGTGCTGCTCGCGCAGCTTTGGTTGGAAGATGCACTCGTCGAGTCATTCCAATTCGAGCCTCCGGCATTTTCGCCACAGAAATCGATATTGAAGATCTGTTGGTGGGATAAGCGTCACTTTTTTCTCTCTGGCAAAGCTGAGTGAAGCTGAGTAAAGCATGGGACGACTTACGATAGTTTGATTCTTCCACTGCTCGAATACACGGCACCCGGGATGAGACTTAAAGTGCAAGAGTGGCTTCCCCCAATTCGAAAGAGTCAGTTGCTTGCCGCTCAAGATGTCGTCGGGAATTCCTGTGCGAGCGAACATCCAGACTGCAAGCTCTTTTTTGTCTATCCATAGAGCCCACACACCTCCTCCGAGAGCGTTGAACGGATCCCCGTAAGATTCGGGGGGACCCGATACTCCGCAACCGTCGATATAATTTGTTGAAAGAGAGCAGTCGGACCTCACGTCGGAGCCTGCTTGATTTTGAGGGTCTGGATCAAGACGGCAACGAGCGCTCGTGTGAAGACTGAGTTCGTCCCCAGTCTGGTTGTTCGCGCCTTCAATGATGTCTACCTCGCCGTACGGATCTTCTCCGTAATTGTACGTCCAGTACGCCGGCCAGCTTCCGCAAGCGCTGGTCGGAATATGCGCGAAATCAGTGACCAAAACACCCTGATCGAATGTCTGAAGACTTTCAAGCCGTATACTCCGGCGACCAACGCTGAGGTAACTTGGAGAACCATCTTCGTTCGCATCAAAGGATTCGTTTGAATGATATTGGATCGTGGAGTTGTCAGGACCCAGATAAATTTGATTGCTCTCAACAATTTGTGCTAGCCCTGAGGCTTGGGCCACGCTGGCGTTGACGTATTGAACGTAACCATGCGTGGGGTCGGACGCCTAGGACTTCATCAGCAATATACCAGAAATGAATCAAAAGAAAGAGTCCTACCGTGAAGAAAGAGAACTGGTTGAAAAAATTGGTGTAGTTGTAGGTCGCTGCCAAATCGTAGATCATCTTGAAAATCGCAGATCACAAGTTCGTAGGTGACTGAGAATATTGGTGAAGAGCGATGATCAAGTTGTATTTAGTTAAATAGCATGAATATGCCGAACGACCAAGAAAGATTGAAGGTTATATAATAATTGAAATCAAGGCAGCCTAGGCGTCTTGTGTGTAGCTGTTGTTAAACCGTTCATATTACATAGTTATCAACAACCATGGAAGAGGTTGTGGTACGCAGTATGCATTAGGCTGCAACAAGGCAACAATATCACCAACAGCTATCTGCTTTCTAAAATACTAGGTATACTTAACAATGCTACGGTAGTGTATTGTTTGATAGAATATGTAAGAATTGTTTCCAGGCTTAATTTTGACCTATGGTTCCACAAGTGGTACAGTAGCTCAACGTAACATTCTGTGCTTTAAGAGAACACAGCTCTCTGATAGAAAAGCTCCAGGGCTGCCCCGTGGTGATGTCAGAGGAGAAATATCTGTTCTACGCTGATGTGGATGGCTCCAGTGTGACCAGTCCTTGGCTAGGGAATGCTTGGTTGGGACAAAAGGGAGACGTCTGATGTTGATTTATCCTGTATACGCTGGAGAGGCAGGCACCGAACCGACTCAAATAAAATTGTCAATTTTCAATCACAAGGACAAAATTCTGCAACTGCATAGGGTGACAATAAGGCAATAATGCCCTGCATATGTACAACTTTCCCGGTCTCTTCGAATCCCAACGCTGGATCCGAATGCCCTTTAGCCTGTCTAATTGAGTAGAGTACAAAAGGATCAGGTCGATCTGAATGATCACAAGATCAAACAATCATCCTATTTATTCAAGCCGAGCCGGGAAGTTGCCGTTTTCTGATCCGACATTAGTGTTCCGGATAATAGCAAAGAAGGGTGGGAATTGATGCGGTACTGACCACGTTGATCGTCCCATCGATCAGTCCAGGCCTTAGGGCAGAGAGACCGGTAAGCTAGGAAAAACTGTACGTGGCCGCAAATTAGTCGCTGCTTCTTTCCTACAATTGAGCCGAGCGAAGCTGAATGATAATATGTACCTGCTTGCACGGACGGAAATCTTCTCCCTTGGCGAGAATGCACTTGTGGTAATCGACGTAATTTTGCCAGCAGTGCTTAGTCCTGATTAAATATTCAGCAGGAGTCACACAGAGAATGATCGAGGCGGACTAGTAAGACGTACTGGTTCTGATACGGGAAACGTGCGTCGTAACCTGATCACGGGTAAAGATAGGTGTTAGTATACGTCGGCAGCCGGGTATCGCATTCAGACACAATGGGATCACGAGGGACCAGAGTTGCTGAGCAGATGAGAGTAAAAGACTGAAAAGAATCTATAAGCACATACCGGCTGCGAGAAACGTTAGCTATATTCATCTCCAAGCGAAGCTATGTTCAGTCAACACTCACCAGTCACGAACTTGAAGGGCTTGGTCTCGACGGGCTCATCGGGATCAGCCTCGGGAATAGTGCCGCTCATGTTGACGGTTCAGTCACGGAGTACACAGACTCAATTGAATAGATTTTCTAGAGGATCGAAGCAAGCGCAATGGCGGCGAGAGCAGAATGGCGACTCGTCGTAGTGTGATCGTGACGGAAGGAAAGCGAGGAAGAACTGGGGAGATTCTCGGGTTAAAGCAAGCTTGGCAACCACAAGCCACTCTTGTGGCTCGTTCACTCCATCAGCCACGTATTAGTAAGCTAAGTTAGCTGCCTTAGTCACGTCCGGAAGCCGGATCGGTTATTGGTTAGCCCGAAAACCGTCGAAGCAGCCAAAAAGCCAGCCAAGCCTGGTCCGATTTGTTCCCAAAACCACCTGGAAAACAGCTTCACTTCTCGCCTTGCCCGCTCCAGCATCCCTCACATCTCACGTCTCGCTCACCTGCTACTTCTCTACTGGTAATTGAAGTCGACTCAACCATGTTTCCTACTCGACCGCTGGCAATGCGCTCTTCGCGCCCTTTCATGGCCGCCCCTGTACGTGCAATCCTTGGCCCAGCTCTGACGTGATGAGGCGTTCCGTGAAGTTACACACTTACTGACCTTTTCGTCGACTTGTAGAAAGAGGATATGAGCGGTATGGATTGTGTTTCCTTCTTCTCGTTGTAGTCAAGAGAAGAACCAATGGAGAAAGATCAGCCGTGGCTAACGGACTGGCTATAGCTCACACCATCTCGCAACGTCTGCGCATGATTAAGAAGGTCCCTCCCGAGTTGATTCCTCTCGGTATGCTCTTCCGCCCCTTCTGCTACTTCGAATACATACTCAAACGTGTTAAACCTTGCAATTGGACTCGTGGCTAATGTTTGCATGTGTGATTTAGGTATCGTCTTAGGGTAAGTTTGTTCCTATATACAGCCGACATTCGCTCCTGTCTCACATGTATTGATTTCTTCAGTGTGGCCGTCGGCGCTGCCATCTACTCCTCGGCCCATAAGCTCTTCAGCGACAAGACTCTCCGTTTGTCTCGCAACAAACCCGAAGACCGTGGTAGCCACCACTAAGATTTCAAACTTTCACTCTCCCTTGATCGAGGGCTCTTTGTTTTGTCAATGCGGAAGATGGTCCCGTTGCTCGAATCGGTTCGTGCCGTCTGGACAGACGGTCCCAATCTTGCTGTTTTCGATGCTTCTCAGGCGTTGTTTGTATATAAACAAAACCTACCCGTGGGTGGTGAGGTAGTGATAGTCGAATGAGATGCCAAGATACAGAGCGTTTTGTATTAGGAACTCTTCAATCCTGTTCTTTCTTCTGTAAAGATTCGTATTGTAGTTGGGTTGGTCGCAACTTCTGTCACTCGGGTTTCGGGCCGGCAACGTCAAGCCCCTCTAGACCTTGCATTGGATCCTCCGGACGACTGTTCTCTGCCAATCGAGCTGCATCAGCAGCCTGCCGGTCCTCTTCGCTCACGGCGAATTTTGCGAGATAGCCCTCCTAGACTATTATTAGTATCACATACGCCATCTCAAGGAAGAGCACACTTGGTATGGATGAGAACTCACCTGCTCCCAAATAGCTGTCCTACTTCCCAACCCTTCGTTTGCTTCGCGCTGTGGCTTGGCCGCTGCGACTTTGATGATGCGGCCGTATAGTTCGCTCTGGTCCATGTTATCAATGGCCTCCTTTGCATCCTGTGGACCCTCAAATTCAACGTATCCAAACCCTCGGTGATTGTCCTTTGACGAAGGTAGATCTGGCTTGGGCAGTGAGACGTCGACAACTTCGCCAAACGGCAGAAATGCTTCAGTAAGAGTTTGGACGGTTACAGCTTGATCAAGGCCGCCAACATAGACGGTGCTTTTCAGCCGCGTAGTGTCGCTCATGGCTTCTACTGTGCGGTCTGGCACAAGATGTAGAATTTCGTAGAAACCCTATTGAATACTCAGATTGGAAGTAACAATACTGGCAAAAAAAAAAAAAGAAGCTAGAGAGTGTCGCTCTTCCCTATCTTATTGTATCGTAATCTTCCGCTCCGATCACGTGAGTAATACGGTACGGTAACTTATGCCTGACAGTTGAGGCACCGAAGGATTGCCCCCGAGTGGGCCGAGCAGAAGGCCACTTGGACCTCTTTCTCCCCATGCACCATGACAACTTGTTATTTATATTGTGTGAACTTCAATTCATACCTATTCATCATTCCCTGCGATCGCCCTCAATAGATATAGCTGATTGTGGGTGCCCGTCTTTTGCTAGACTTCATTGAATATTCCCTCGACTCGTGCAACTGATTCTTACGAACCCCCCGGATGACCTGTTGTTTACCTCGACCCAGCAGCGCCCCTCGCGATTAGCCCCGTCTATATACACTCACCTCCCTTTCCGCCATCGTCATGGTGCGCCTCAGGGAGATTCCCCGGACAGCGACGTTCGCTTGGTCTCCCGGTGCTCAGGCGCCTCTCTTAGCTACTGGTACCAGGGCCGGAGCTGTCGATTTCGATTTCTCAAATGAAACCAACTTGGAATTGTGGGATCTTGGACTCGACAATCAGAACTCCGGAGAGCTGCAACCTTTGGTCAAACTTTCCACCGAGTCTGGGTATGAGACAGTGCTTGTAATATCTGTTGATAAGCTATTTTGCTGACTATTCTGCGTTGTGTTTCAATTAGTTTTCATGATCTTGCCTGGAGTGACCATTATGACAATAAGCGGGGGATCGTTGCCGGAGCGCTTGACAATGGATCGATGAAATTGTGGGATGCTGATAGACTGTTGAACGGAGCAAGGTATGCGACGCCAGGACATTTCTGGTACCAGTGCTTGTGCTGATAGGTAGAAGCGACGCATTGGTAGCATCACCCCAAAAGCACTCTGGTGCTGTCAAGTCTCTGCAGTTCAACCCGAAACACTCGAATCTTCTCGCTACCGGTGGCGTCAAAGGAGAGGTATGCCTATTACGCTTTGGCCGTATTTCGTGTCAATTGGCTGATTGTGAAATAGCTTTTCATTACAGATTTAAACAATGTCGAGAACCCTTTCCGTCTCGGAAATACCGCCGCGCGAGCCGACGATATTGAATGTTTGGATTGGAACAAAAAAGTCGCCCATATCTTGGTGACTGGCACTAGCGCGGGATTTGTGACTGTCTGGGACGTGAAAACTAAGAAAGAGAGTCTTACTTTGAACAATTACGGTCGCAAGCCTGTCAGCGCTGTGGCATGGGACCCAGAGAAGGTTCGTTTACCCCTCCCTTTTACTACTGGGGAAATACTTATCGAAGAATCAAGCCAACCAAATTGGTGACATCGATTCCCCTGGAATCTGACCCGGTAATCCTCGTCTGGGATCTGCGAAACTCCCATGCGCCGGAGCGTGTAAGTTTGTTGCGTTGAATCCTACATTCTTGCGTTGTAAGCTCATTAGTTCATTCTCGCAGGTTCTCCGCGGTCATGAATCGGGGGTTCTATCTCTATCGTGGTGTGCACAAGACCCCGAACTCCTTTTGTCTTCCGGCAAGGATAATCGAACAATCTGCTGGAATCCTCAGACGGGCGAGAATTATGGAGAACTGCCAATCGTAACAAATTGGACTTTCCAAACTCGATGGAATCCGCACAATCCCAATTTCTTCGCCACGGCTTCGTTCGATGGCAAAATCACCGTGCAGACACTACAAAATACAAGCAAGGAAGCTGCCCAAGCTGCGTCCACCCAGAATCAAGCCTTGGACGGAGAAGACTTCTTTGCGCGCGCACAGAATCAGCCTCAGGCTACAACATTTTCTCTCCCCAAGACACCAAGGTGGCTGGAACGCCCAGTATCAGCATCCTTTGGATTCGGTGGTAGAGTCATCTCCGTTCGGCTCACCGACAGTGCCAGTCGTACGTCTAAGATCCGAATCACACCTTTCCAGGTCGATAGCGCCGTTGGTAGTGCCTCGGAGAACTTTGAAATTGCATTGAAAGAAGGCAATTTGAAAAATATTGTGGAATCACGCATCCAAAGCGCCCCGACAGAAGAAGAGAAGAGCGATTGGAAAGTTATTGAGAACTTGCTCTCTGAGAACCCCCGCAAGGAACTTGCATCCTCCCTCGGATTTACCGACGATGTTAACGAGGTAACGGAGGAGATCGGTAAACTGGACGTGAAGGAGGAAACAAACGGCACGTTATCGCCGACGTCCGCAGCTGATTCAAAAAAGAAACACAAACGTCTTCAATCAATCTTCGACACTTCTGGTGATGCCGACAACTTCCTGAGTGATCTAGCTGCTTCTAAAGGCGCGCGGACCAACAATCCTTTCAGCATCTACACCGGAAGTGAATCAGAAGCCGACAAATCGATCACAAAGGCACTTTTCATGGGACAATTTGAGCGCGCCCTCGATATCGCGCTTCAAGAAGATCGTCTTTCAGATGCGTTTATGATCGCCGTTTGTGGTGGAGATAAATGCGTTGAGAAGGTGCAGGAGGTATACTTCTCGAAGCAAACTGGAGGTCCCAATTACGTTCGCCTGTTGGCCTCTATTGTTGGCAAGAATCTCTGGGACGTTGTTCATAATGCAGATCTATCGAACTGGAAGGAGATCATGGCGACACTTTGTACTTTCGCCGACGAGAAGGAGTTTCCTGATCTTTGTGAAGCCCTAGGTGATCGACTGGAAGAGCATGCCCTGACCAGCTCCGATAAGAGCGCTCGCAAGGATGCCTCTTTTTGCTATCTAGCAGGGTCGAAATTGGAGAAAGTGGTCGTCATTTGGCTGGATGAATTGAGGGAAGGCGAAAAGACGGGCATTGATCAGGCCCAGGAAGGATCTACTTTTTCTGTGCATGTGCGTGCGCTCCAGGCATTTATCGAAAAAGTCACCGTCTTCCGTCAAGTCACAAACTACCAGGACGCAGATCGTCAGAAGGACAGTGATTGGAAGTTGGGTGTCCTCTACGACAAGTATATCGAATATGCCGATGTCGCCGCTTCTCACGGCCGTCTTGACGTCGCCGAGCGCTATCTTGGCCTGGTTCCAGATAAATACGACGAAGCCGAGGCTGCCAGGAACCGCATCAGGCTGGCTACAAGAAAAGCGCCAGCTGTCACGACCAAGACTGCAGCCCATGTTCCCCAGGCAAGAACAAGCTCCCTCCCGCAGCCTAATATCTATCAACCGCCGCAGCCAACTTTCAGTCCGGCACCTCCCATCGGCAACCCCTATGCGCCCACCAATACACCACCTCCAGCAGTTGCACCGACACACCAGGCCAATCCGTACGCGTCATTTGGTAATGCTTCTTATCAACCAAGTGCTGGCTATCAGCCTGTTCAAGCTGCGAAACCACCTGTTGTTCCTCCTCCACAGCAGTACGGCGCTCCGGGTTCTGGTCCGGGTGGAGTACCACCACCCCCTAGAGCTTATAATCAATCTCCATCGGGGCCCCAGGTTTCAACATACACGAATAGAACCGACCTGCCTGCCTGGAACGATCTTCCAGAAGGATTTGGAGCACCGAAGCCGATCTCTCGACGAGGCACACCGGCCGCCGTTGCATCTCCGTTCCCCGGTCAACAGCCCTCAGTTGTTTCTCCTGCTGGTCCTGGCTCTCCGCCAATTGGTCCACCAGTTGGTGGCCAAAAGGCTCCTCCACCACCACCGCCGCCAAAAGCAGGCGCACCGCCGCAGCGTATCACCTCTCCTCCAGTGGGCGGCCCTCCTCGAGCCTCGTCGGTGTCGTCAAATCCGCCAGCACCTTTCAACGCATACGCTCCTCCTGCAACGAATCAATCGCCTCCCACCGTACCTGGATTAGCGATGCCCCCGCCTATTCCGCGCGGACCGTCGCCGTATAATGCACCTCCATCCGGACCCCCGCCAACTAACAGATATGCTCCCAGTCCTACTGCCCAAACCGCACCACAAGCAAGACCTCCTCCCAGCGGACCATATGCACCTCCACAATCTGGATCCGCACCAAACGCTTATGCGCCGGCTGGAGGAGCTGCGCCTCCGCAATCTGGCCCGCCGCCGTCAGCAGGACCTCCTCCCGCTGTTGGTTCACGACCGGGAACCGCACAATCTCAGACACAAAAGAAAGCAGCACCGGCCCCGCCGAAATATCGTAAGTTACAATACGGTTATACTGTCTGTTTCGGGAGAGCATTTGAGATACTAACCACTTTCCTTAGCCCCCGGTGATCGGTCCCACATACCAGCCAATGCGGCGCCGATATATGAGATACTCTCCAGCGACATGCAACGAGTCAAGTCACGGGCGCCAGCGTCTTTCAAAGCCCAAGTGGACGATGCTGAGAGGAGGCTAAACATTCTATTTGACCATCTCAACAACGAGGATTTGCTGAAACCCAACACGATTGCAGATATGGTGGAATTGGCCAAGGCAATTCAATCAAGAGACTACGACACGGCGAAGAATATTCATCTTGAAATCTTGACGAATCGGACGGATGAGTGTGGAAATTGGATGGTAGGTTTTTGATCAGCCCCTCCGACCGAATTGATCATGGATCGAGCTGTATGGCTAACATGGAGATTAGGTTGGTGTAAAACGCCTCATTAGCATGAGCCGAGCGACTCCGTAAATGCTTTGAATGTGGTGTGTGCTGTGGATGAGAAACGAGATTTATGTTTGTTTCTGGGGGTGGCGGTTCAGAAAATATGAATACGTTGGTTGTACGCGTTTGTGAGATAAAGACTAAAAAAATTCTTTCTTTTTACTCTTAGAATTGGTTTGATTGTAGCAAGTTTATATCTCCCAAGTTTACTTTGTGGTGTAAATGTGTAATTACCAGAATTTAGATCTCTAGAATTCAGGTAATTAACGATGGATGGATCCATTGGGAAAGCTTTCAATTTCTAGACCACCCGATGAATTAAATTACACGTCAAACGTCTCCTGAATCATCACCTCGCAATGCCCGCGGGTCTACCAGACGGGAAATTCCTAGCACTCAACAACGCACCCTTGACACCCCTTATTTCAGCTCTAAAAGCCAAAATGGCATCGTCCTCCTTCGATTTTGAACCGCTACCTGCACCACGTCCTCGGCCAGTATCGGAGGAGCCGGCGCCAGAGAAAGAATAGCTATTATTATAGAAAGTGTTGTTGAGATATGAATTATACGATGAGTATTTGAGTCCGTCCAGGTACGACTGCAGGTCGGAGACGCTGTGGCGCATTTTCTCGTTTAGGGTGTCGGAATCTGTTTGTTCAGAGACCAGCTCTTGAAGAAGAGAGTGGATCACGCTGAGTTTTTCTTTGTGCGAGTCGACTGTTTTGAGCGCATTGCCGTCGCTAGAAGCGTCGGCGGATGGTGTGGTAGCGGTCGTGGTGTCGATTAATAAGTCGGAGGTTGTTTGTGTTGCGACGTCGCGATGAAAGACTTCTGTCGGATCGGAAGAGATTGATTCGACGTCTTCGTTATCTTCAGGGAAGGCCGCTCCTGACGTTAAGTCCCGTGGAGGAATTCGTGATACGACAGATTCTAGTTTTTCATTCAACACCGACAGATTTTCCGTGGCTGTATTGAATAATTCGTGTCGTGCGTCGCTGAGGGATCTCAACATGGGCTTTACGAGCAGTTCGCTGGCGCCGTAGAACGTTGCGCCTAACCCGGCTGCCCCGTATAGAGTGTAGAGTACACTGCGCAGGGACACAAGAGGAGGTTTATTTTCTGCCGCAGCCTTTGTAAGAAACTCTGGATACGTGATGATGGGAGGCACGTCTCGCGGCGTTGACGGTGTCGTTGAGACTGCTGTGGCGGTCGTCGCAGGGCTCTTGTCGTTCTTCTCCTCGACATCTCCTTTCTCTTCTTCTGTTTCAGTCCTCGTCGTTGACTCGACGCTCGTCCGGGCTGTGTCCTCGTTGCGACTGACGCCGAGTAAGGTATCGATCTCGGCATTCGTTAAACCTTTACTCTCCAAGAAAGCTATTTTGCGGCTGGTGGTGGCATCGCGGATTTCGGGATCGGCTAGGAATTTCTTTGCCTGTTCCAACAATTCCGACCCCTCAGAAGGAGTAGCAGCAGCAGTAGGAGAAGTGGAAGTGGTCGGTTCGTGTCCATCGTTCGTCGGATCTGTGGTTTCCTTTGCCGGCGTGTCGGTAGAAGCAGAAGTAGTTGACGGTGTCTGATGCTGCCACGCGGGAATTGATGGTTTGGAGGATCCGTCAGACATGATTGCCTCTTTCTCGTCGTTTGATGTGAGGCAGACCCCAATTTTGGTAAGTATCTGAGAGAGTGGGAGTTGTTGTAGCGGAACTATTTAACTAGAGTCTTAATTGAAGTCATGGATGCGCCGACCCTTTTGCCTCGGCTCTATACTAGCCAATCATCAAAAGAATAGATTTCGTCAAACATACCAATACGAGACCCGGCGTAATTTACGGCTACTAGCAATTCAGGCACCAAGGCACCGAAAGGTGTTGTTCTCCTTCGGCGATTCTTAACAAATTAATAATTATTTGCATTCAATATAGTTACATATTTCCAATGACAATGACAATAATAAGTCCATTGCGTTAAGTATCTCGAACGCTCGCTCGTCTAGTTCAAATATCGCATCCATCGAACAAGAACAACCGAGCTATTGGTTGCTTGGTCTTTGCTGCATTCACCGCCTTCACCGACGCTCTCAGCCAGACGCCAACCAGTCAGTCCTTCATATCAAAAATCGCAAAATCATCAAATCACCACTATCCCTTTCGGATCCGACCTTCACTTGAACGAATCTCCGCCGGATTTGTATCTTCCTGGCCATCATTGGACTAAATACCAGCCATCGATAACCTTTGTCTCAATAGCGAGCAGGGCCCTGTTCTGTCCTGTCCGTCCAGCGTACAGTAACTAAAACAATAGTAAGTCGTCTATCAAGAGTATCCCCCCGGTATTTGCCTACAAAAAAAGGTACATCATCACATATAGGGTTTCCGCATGTATTTAATGTACCACCCCGAGTCATGATGCACACTGGCACTTTCCTCTGTTTTCCTCCCTCTTTTGTCTCTTCCTCTTCTTCTTCTTCTCTCTTCATTCTTCCTCTTCCTCTTCCTTTTCTTCTTCTTCAGCTTCATATTCATATTCATTTCATCTCACCTCATCTCATCCTCGCATCCCTTGTTCGAACTCATCGGGTACAGAGCAAATGGCCGATAGCACATAGCAGAAACCGCGGGACAAAATATTAGTCTCTCCTATCTGCTGGGGATTTCCTCCGAATGGGCCGCAAGTCATTACTAGCTCGCTCGTCCTTTTGACTGCGGCGCAATCCCTCAAGACAATCCTCGTCATTGCAATCAACCGTACACACACACACAAACACAAGAAAAAGAATATTTACATGAGGAGGCGCACGGAAGTTTTACTCCCTCTCCACCAGAATCAATTCCGAATCTTGTGCCGCTCTACTTAAACAACTGTGCGCCTCTTTCACAAACATCATCCATTGACAAGTTCCCTCCGACTGCCTTTTTCTCATCACACAAACCCCGCGTTCTCTTTCTTTATTGACCTGCTCATGCTGTCTTCTTGAAACCCAACCCATAACATACTTCCTACTCGTACTTCTGCCAAATATCAATCCTTGCTTGCTTGCCTCTTTTTCTAAATTTCAACCCCACATATTTATCTACTATTTTACGCTATCTTTCTCACTCATGCCGGCCACTCGTTCATTACGCTCTCATCCTGCTTCAGGCTCGTCGCCTGACGGACACGATGCTAACAAGTCGACAAGGTCTGGCCGCTTCACCCGAGGCGCCGTGGCTGCCAACTCTGACCCCACTCCGTCAGTCACGGTATCGCGCTCGTCACCCAGAGCACTGCCCGGCACCAAATCTATTCATCTTACTGTGAAGATGTCTTCAAGCAAGCTGCGGCAGGTGACCAACAGCAAAAGCGGTCGAGCCACCGCTTCTGCTTCAACTCGTCACAATATCTTCACTGAAAGTCCCGTCGTGCTCGGTAAGCGTAGTAGTAGGAGCAATAGAAATCTAAAAGAAGTCAGCGAGGACGATGAGGACGACGACATGGATGGCGAAGACGACGATGAGGAAGTCGCTGAAGCCGAGGCGGACGATTCTGAGGAAGATGCGGCTGAAGACGAAGAGCTCGATGCAGATGGAGACTTGGATTTGGATGACGAAACACCCCAGCCCGCCACATCAAGGCGAAAGAACCGGCAGCAGCTGGTTTCTGCGGCTCCCAAGGCGCAGCCGGTAAAACCTGTTGAAGAGAAGGAGATGGAACTTGCAAATGATGACGAAGACGAAGATGTTGATGGTGCTGAGGATGAGGATGACGATGCTGATGACGACGAAAATGAAGAGCTTTCCGAGTTGGAGAGTGATGCAGATGGAGAGCCCGACGATACTATGCTTCAGGATGAAGAGATGCGTGACGCTGAGGGGGAGGAAGAAGAGGAGGAAGAAGTAGAAGGCGCTGAAGAAGAGGAAGACGATGACGACGGATTAGGATCCGACGGCGATAGTACTCTCGATATGACCAAGATGACTAAACGTCAACGCGGCTCTCTCGGCACTGACTTCTTACAATTACCAATGGGTATGGTTCAATTTATCACATTTATCATTTGTAGACTGGGGACTTGACTAACGAATTACAGAACCGCAAGTCAAAAAGCATCTAACTGCCGAAGAACACGCTATGCGAAGGGCTGAAATGGCACGACGAAGAAAGAATCTGAGCGAGAAACGAAACGAAGAGGAAAAGGTAGGCGTCGAGCAGCTTTGGCCATATGAGTTATATAGTAATGGAGCTAATCATAATAACAGATGGATACAATCAACCGTTTACTCAAAAAACAAGCGCCAAAACGCCGCGGGCGAGTGCCGGCGGGTGAACTGGGTGCTGAGGCGACGCCCGACGCTGCAGTTGAACCTGAAAGAGCTGACCCGACATACATTCGTTGGATCAGTAATCGTGAAGGCTGCAAAGTCGCTGTTCCGGTTGAGATTTTTGGAAAGCCCGCATCTCGTCCGTTTGAGGCAATGTCAGGCGTCACGATCCCAGAAAACAAATTGATTGAAGAGGTTTGAAGTAGACTTCTTTGACCTCGTGTATTATTATAAGTATCCTTTCGGGAGCATCTTGGGCGTTATTTATCACTGTGATGTTACAATTTGAATCGAAGGCATCCATTTACCAATATAGGTATGGTGCAACAGGCGAAAGGAATTTCAGGCTGATTTATATCAAGGCAAGAGAATAAAATAATTTTCGAGTACAACAACGAATATGATATACTCCAGTTTTTACAACGATCAGAACATTCCAAGGTTGAGACTAGCCCCCACTTCCAGGGTTCTCAGGGCTTTCATACTTCAGCCTCAAGGCGTCGTGATCAAGGAGACTGCCCAGGTGATGTTCGATGATCCGAACGGCTTTCGGACAAATCTCAACACGCCAGTAAACGCAAAAAGCTCAGCTACCAAGGTTGTAGCCAAATACACCTGGGCACCTCTAAATATCACTGATTCCTTTCTTGGAGGATAGAAATTTGGAACCTGTGATTCCCTTCATCCTATATTCTAGATTTAGCCCACTTCTCATCATGACGACCATCTCACAGCCACCCCAAGGTCTATACATCACTGGGCTGGGATCCCAATATCCTCCATATTTTTTTGGACCAACAGAACTCGACAAGTTTGCTGCACGCTTTTATGATGTAGAGCGCCCTGGGTAATATAAGCACTCTAAGACTTTTCCAAGCTGCATTTTCTAATGATAGGGCATGCAGAATCAAAAAGCTCCTGCAAATCAACCGCTCGTCCCGAATCGAAACACGCGCCACTATCCACTCATACGACAGCGGATTCGGGGCTCAGTCTGTTGCGCCGTCAATTAGTGATATCGATCAATTCTATCGGAACGCTGGAGTTGACCTTACCAGTCAAGCCTGTAAGAAGGCTCTGCGCGAGTCTCACATTCATCCTCAGCAAGTTACGCACACGATTGGAGTAACTTGTACCAATCAAGGGAACCCGGGATACGATATTCTTGTGAGCCGCAAACTCGGTCTTTCTCCTAATGTTTATCACATGCTATTGCATGGCGTTGCATGTGCAGGCGGACTTGCTATCATGCGAGCTGCAGCACAGATAGCATGTGGCGCGAGCATGCGACGTAAACCTGTTCGCATTTTCGCTTTTGCATGTGAGCTATGTACCCTGAATATCCGACGCGAGCTCGAGGCTACCGAAGAAGCTACAGATTCAGATAATATAAGTATTGCGGGGGCCTTGTTCTCAGATGCTGCGGCTGCATTTATTCTATGCAATGAGTATGCGATGGAGGAAGAGGACGAAGACGAAATCACACCCTTATTTCAATTGTTAGAATGGGGGAGCAGCGTGATCCCTGATACCTTGGAGCACATGGCATTCTATACAGACGTTGACGGTTTGTCCATATCCACTCTCCACTCTCCATGGATCAATGATAATTTTGGGACAAATGCTCATCTTCTGGATTTGTAGGTTACGAAACCATATTAACTCGTGATGTTCCGCAATACACCCAGAATGCGGTTGGTCCCATGGTTAATCGGCTTCTCCCTTCATATCAAAGTCGGGTTGATTCTAGCCATGAGCCGGAGGAAGAGCAAAAGGGAACTTCTCTTAGGATCAACGACTTTGATTGGGCTCTTCATCCTGGCGGAGATGCTATCATCGAGGGTGTAAAGCAAGTCTTAGAACTAACTGAGGATCAGCTGAAAGCTAGTCGAGAAATCTATTGCACTCGTGGTAATTCTTCCAGTCTGACGGTTCTGATTGTGCTTGATAGACTGCGGTCACTGAGCAAAAAGAAGCATGTTGTTGCTACCTCCTTCGGTCCTGGACTTGTAATTGAGATGGCAATGCTGAGGAGGTGTGATACTGATGACAGCTAAATGTATTCTTTGTTTTTACAATTAGGTGAATTGATATTTGCTACTTTCTTAGTTTTCCTCGCTTTTGGAAATAGCTTTGCATATTTCCAAATCTCACTATGTGACGAACCTTGGAAGTTACCTTTTCCACCCGGACGTCCACGGGTGTTTGCAACATGTTCGGCATGGAATTACTACACTATACTGTATCCCAGTCAGCTACTATATATAGCAGCTGGTTTTGTTTCTTTTTTAATAAAATAGATTGTAAAATAACTTTAAAATATTAAAATATTTTATTTTTAACAAAAGACTGTCTGGATTATCAACCTTATTCTTTTCATTCCCATACCTAGGTAGAAAATTGAGATTTCACCTCTGGCTGAACGGAGCTAAAGCGACAGTAACATTCACTCTGTATCTAGGAACAGGGTGACTTGAGTATAAATTATCTGACTATATATGTAGACTATCTTACAATTAAGTCAAGCGTCTGCATCTTTGTAAGTGCCGATTTTAAATAACTTGCGGGCATTTTCCTTGCCGATCTTCCTGTAATCAATATCGTTCAACTCGACATGCTGATCGTACCAGACACAGCCATCCTTGAAGCTCTCGAAGGGATAATCAATAGAGAACAGGATTCTATCTGCGCCAACCTCATTGATACAAAACTGCAATGTGGGTGTCGAGAAATGGCCACTGGTGGTGATCCAGATGTTGCGTGCCATGTATTCTCGAATGGTCTTTTTGCACGTCTCTTTTAGGCCAAGAGGTTTCTTCACGTCTTCGAACCAGTGATTGATTCTCCATAAATCAAACGGAAGATGCTCTCCAAGATGTCCGATAATGATTTGTAATTTCGGATGCCGATCAAAGACACCGTTAGTCACCATTCCCAATAAATGTAGACTGACCCCCTGCGCAAAGCTCAGGGGAGGACCGACGAGCCATTTTCTCTTAGCCCAAAGTTTGTCATGGATTGTCCCCGTGGGATTGCGTGGATGGAGATAGAATGGAACATCCAACTCGGTGACTGTCGACCAAAATACGTCCCATTCCGGACCGTCGTAGAAGATCATATCGTCTCCATCTGGGCCGGAGCGTTGGGTGTCGTTGACTAAGGCTCCTTTGAATCCATACTTGGTGACTGCTCGCCGGAGCTCGTCAGCTGCTTCTTGTGGATCATGCATTGATAGAGTGCTGGAAGACCACGAAAAAAAGGATATTATCAGCGATACGGTACCTCACAAATGACAAGACAAAAAAAGAAAATGCAAGGACAGGACTCACGCAAATGCACCAAAGCGGTCGGGATGCTGCTTGACAAACGGAGCGATGTAGTCATTAACCTCAACAGCCAAGGCCTGAGCCTCTTTCGCATCCCAAATGTCCTGAACTCCAGGCGCAGTGTACGAGAGAATAGTGTAGCCTACACCATGCTCGTCCATGTACTTGATACGCTGGTTTGTGATGTCGGTGATCTCAACAGCATGCTTTTCGGCATCTACTGCAAATAGCGAAGCCCACCATTTGGTCCGCTCCTGAAAGCGAGGAAGAGCGAATGCTTCCTCTAGAGCAATTTTTCCCAGCATGGTATACGGGGTGTTGGGCAGGTTGCGTGGTTGTACCTAACTCCCGAAGTTGACTGCGATAGAGGAATACGAGAAAAAGGATAGATTTCTCCTTTCTCTCTGAATCACAAAAATTACAGCAGAAAATTCTTGGTTTCTGTTCTATCAGGCTTGGCCGATTTTTATAAATGGATGAGATTGCAGGTTTGCATCAATTTATCTGGGGGATTTTCGGCTGGAAGATTAATGCCGGTGATCCATCACCGACCTCGACAATGGCAGACATCCCCAAAGATAATCAGCTCCATGATCATCACGGTCCGAAACATATATTGGCCCCCGCATTGCCTTAGTCGGACAACTATATGATTTTCCAGCGGTCAGAGGTTGAAGGATGAAATCATTCGGCAAGAGACGAGGGGAACATGGAGTACAGCGAACCGGCCCGGTACTACTTATTCCCCGCATTAGATCCATAAATGGTACATGATATCCGCGACTGCTTCAGAACTTATCCGATCAAACGTCTACCGCATTATTTCTGTCTGCTAACCAGCCTTGGAACTATCTGCCGGGCCTTCACTAGTATGGTACCTATTCTAATAGTCTGAAGTAAATGTGTGTTTGGCTAAGGACAATTCATGCAGCTTTAGTCTTCATATTCGGGGAATGCCTCGACCCAAAGTTCGTCCGGAGGATCGGCAGCGTTCCTCCAAGGCTTGCTTGCCATGTCAAGCGTCCAAGATACGATGTGATTCGCATACTCCGTGTACTTCTTGTATGCGCCGAGGCAGATCATCAGCTTGCAGATATGTGGAATCACGCCGGTCACGTCTCCCCAAAGATAATCTTCCTCGAGGAGCTAGGTCTGCTCCTCCACCCAGGGCCATTTCGCACGGCCCACGTTCTCCTGCTTCGTCCAATGCCGAGAATATCCCCGGAATCACTACTACCAGCACCGGTAGGGCTCGCTCGGAAAGAGGTAGTAATCCTGCCGAGCTTGTCCATGTACCACCGCCCTTGGCGACTGTGGCTGGCCCGCCTGAAGCCACGGAGAGTAGGTTACTGCTAAGCTCCAAGGGAGAGAAAGGTGCAATATCCTCCTCCAAAACCGGAAACGGACTTGAATGTGTCAGCCAGCTAAAACGAAGTTTGTCAATAGTTTTCATCGGTGAGACTTCGTCTCTATCATTCTTGCAATTTTTGCGAGGTATTATGAAACAGTATATGGGCCCTTCTTCCTTTACAGAGAATGGGCCCCTGAATGTCATGCTCGAGGGAGACACGACTGTAGCTCGCGATATCGTCTTTGAAGAAAGTCTTTCTGGGAAGCAGGAGTTGATTCAAACGTATTTTGAAGTGGTAAGCTTGTTTTGGACTATATACATCAGTCCTCGAGATGTTGGCCTTTCTGACTCGTCTCTCCAGACTAGTGGGTTCCTTGATTTATTCGATAAAGGTGACATCTTGGAACTCCTTCGTCTTGAGAACTCAACTCGGGAGAATATAAGCAGAGAAGAGCTTGCGATTCTCTATCTCGTAATAGCTATCGGAGGCCAGTGTCGCGGATCATCCGCATCCGACATTCAATATGCCACGAAATATTTCTCCATCGGGCAACAATATGCTTTTGAAGGCATGCTGAAAGATCCGAGTATAAATATGCTGCGCGCTTTTCTCCTCATGGCATTTTATATGTTGGGGGCATGTCATCGAAATGCGGCATATATGTACCTTGGTGTAGCGTCTAAATCTGCCGCTGCTTTAGGTCTGCACGTGGGAATGCAAGCTCGAGGTTTATCAAATGAAGAAACGGGGTTGAGGTGAGCTCCGCCGGATTTCTCTTTTCCCCTATTTTTCTCTAGGGGATTTTCAATGCGAGATGCGATGGCCACTGTAAGACTAACGACCGAGTCTTTTGACCTAGGTGGCGATTATACAAGTCTCTTCGCGTATTTGATCTGGTTGTCAGTGTCCTTTTGGGTCGAGCAGCGAGCTGTATCCCTTCGATGTCAAAGGACTTGGTTTCACCAGATAAGTTAAGCCCTCGCAGCACTGCAGTGTCAGCAGCGTATGACGGGTCGTTACTTCTGGAAGAAATCGTTCAGCAATTAAAGAAGACCGACAATAATTTGGATATCTCAACTGCAGAGCGGTTACTTCATGACCTTCGCCAATGGATTAAAGGATTGCCTTTCCACTTTCGACAATGGTCTCTTACAAATAAGACCAGCAGTGTGGCTGTTGATGGTGAGAAAGCCATTGCTAATATCCACATCAGCTGCATATATTATTTTGCCATCATTCTGACGACGCGTTCTTTCTTGATATCACACTTGATGTCCCGCCTAAAGGAATCATCCATCATACTGCCCGAAACCTCGGCACCTTCTAATGAAGAAAAGATCAGTCCTCAGCTTGCTCAAGTTTGTATTAGTGCCGCTTCCTATACAGCTAACATGTGCGAACAAGCCATGCGATCTGGTCTTCTGCTCGGCAATATGTGCATTGTAAAGTCAGTGGATCCTTTTGTCACTAGTTACTATATAACAGCTACTGATAACCTCTTATAGAGCTTGGATCTTTGCGGCCGGCTTGATCCTTGGATTTTCACTCTTTGTCTACGATGACATTGAATCTCGTACTGAGACCGAGTCCGCATTCCAAAGCGCCAAACAAGTCTTACAATATCTCTCCACCCTCAGTCCTCTTGCCAAACAATACAATGAGATACTCACGTCGTTTACCGAAGCCATTGCTAATCATCGACGGCAAACTTCATCAGCAAGGCAGAGAATCGCCGAAAGATACATTGACTGTGTTTTTGATCTTGACAACATTGCTGGCAATCAAAATCAGAATTCAACACAATCTACCAGGCAAGCTCTCGATGGCAGTCCATGGAATCCGATCCTGAATCGTGTTCAAGGGCGATCTTTTCTTTCAGATGCGTCAGGAGATTCCAATCGTGATTTGCAAAGCGCGGACGAATCTGAGGTAGAGATTACAGACGATGTAGATCTTGACGGGTTCAATGTTCTTCCATTCGACGAAGGCGGGAACTTTTCAATTGATTTCGAGCCTTTTGGTCTACTCCTTGATGGCATTTGATGGTACCTATTTGCATCCGAAATCGGCAGTGACTTTGTCTAAGTAGTAACTTTCGGACTACCTATTCGTGGTATTGAATGTTTATATGGTATGCGGAGATTGACAATTCATCTTCCATCTGAACTTCAAATCGAAGTCAACGCGACATGATTATATTTTCTACCACATATCGATTTGACTTGATGCGGAGTCGCGGACACTCCCTGTGTGGGGCGCGGCCCGAAACCACGGGTAGAAACACTTGCCTAATCTGGCAATATTCACTTACGCCTTTCATTCGTCTTATCTGAATATCAGCTTAGAAGACCCCTGACCAGCTGCAAGCACGAGCATTGCTTACTCGAAGACATACCATGTAGACATGGTTGGAAAAAATAGATTGTTCCTACATGGCGCTCAATTAGCTGGTGAATTCGCCACTCTTTCGGATTAGATTTCCTTCCTGACGCAGCACTGCATCATCCGCAAGCATTTGGATATCGTCGCTGCACCGAAGCACTTGAGCAATCTTTGGCCTCAGGAAATCCAAAATTGTGGCATACTATAGCTAGATGCGAAATCCGCGAGTTAGTTTACCATGACTATTACCTAGGCATGCTTTTTTTATCTTATGATCTTTCGCAGACTATAGACATGCCGGTTGCCTATCGAACAATCCTCACCATCGACAATCGGCTCGGATCAGACCTCTACGATGCAGATCCGCGAATCAAGATTGGCAGAGTGGACGGGGTTCTTCCAGATTACGTGAGAACAGGAACTCGCCAAACAGTACTCATAAGTACACCGAGGTTCTTCGCTGGCTCACAAGGGTCTCTCGTCTACTTGACGCACAATTTGAAGAAGAATCGCGAGGAAAAGCTAGTTTTCGAATTCAAGTGCGTTGAGAATGAGGTCGATTATGTCAGATTTAGTAGCACGATGCCCAACCAGCTGAAGGTCGTGGTGGATCATTACAGGCCTACGGATCATCCTCTGTATGGTGAGTGACTTCAATAGCTACGCAGATTTGACCTGCAAAAATGAACACTTTGAGTAACCCGTCTTAAAGCGACATTCACTCTTTTACCGTAGGGTCGGATAAATTATCAAATCCAGACCTCGATATGAAGGCTGAAAGACGAGGTGTTTGCACTTCATGAGGATCCCTGGATTCGTCATTTGATGGAACTAATAAGAAAGCGCTACTAAAACAGTCGTGAGAACGGTGAAAAGTCGTTACATAATTTTTAGATGCACAGGTCTTCCAGTTTATGAAGCGTATCTGCATCATCAGCAAGTCTCGAACAAGAGTAGTAAGCGAGGTATTCGGAATTAGACCAACGACTCAGAAAGTCATGAGCCATGTTTAGAGCCGACGATAATGTGGACTCGTAATCAGTGGTCTGGCTTAGTCCCACCAACTCACACTTGATTTCTGTGGACCTTCCACCTCGAAGGACGAAATACCGCCCGCCATGTTTCGACCAGTCCTTGCTAAGCGAAGATTGGACCTCACGTTTGGCGAATGCCCGAGAATCCTTGAACAAAGTGCTGCTGAGCTGGGCCTGCCTGATTGATTCGTGGGATAGTGTCGTATCATGGTCGAAAGTGCGACGGGACGATGGATTGAGTAGTCTTCCCACGAGGAAAGTCACCTGCTCGTGGAGACGATCCAAGACGACTTCGATATAATCACTGTGCGGGGTGTTTCTTTCAATATAGTCTAGCACAGGCAGCAATGAAAGTAACATTTCCATGCATGACTCGAGGAGAAAAAGGGCGTGAGGCACTCCTGTAAAGTCCCCGTGGTTGAGAAATACAAGCAAGAGATTTTCAATGCTTTGTAAAGTAGCACAGAACATGCTATTGACAGATTCGACGCAGTCACAGTCATTAATATCCATTTCGTACAACAAATCCCGAGCCGATCTGCAGACAACCTTCATTATCGGCAGCGCTAAGATCCAAGCAGCAGCATTACTCAACGCACATTCGATGTAGATGGGAAACACACAATGGAATAGAAATGATCGGAGAGTCGGCGCTTTTTCATTTCCAGATTCATATGTTTCACTCATGCTATCACAAAGCTGGTCGACGAGCTCTGCTTGTTTGTCGAGCACAGCTGCGGACTGACAAATCCACTGCACAAACCCAATAAGCTCTTTACCAGCACCCAGTGACGGAAGTCGAACACCGTAGCTTTTCAGACTTGGCACAACGTAACCAGGATCGCTAGATGGCAAGGGAAATGTAGCTGGGTCCGTGAAGTATTTGTCGAGGCGGCAAATGGATTGGGTGTGCTGTTGCAGGAAACTTATAACAGATTGCACAAAAGTCACGTATTCGTCTGTCTCCGTTTCGGACTGAGCAAGTTCTTGATGGTTTAGTTTCATAGCTGTCATAAGAGTGTTCACAATTTCTCGATACTCATTCAGCGCAGTGAATCGCCCGGGGTCATTTGTAGCGAGGGATTGTAAATGTTCACGCATATTTGAAAGTAAACTTGAAACTAGAGAAAGTCTTCTCTGCGAGAATTCTCGGGCGGTGATATGATATTGTCCGTCCTTATCGCGATGGAATGGTAAGTTTGCCATCAAGGGAGAATCATCCGCATTCAGCAGCGTTTCCGTCAGTAGGTGCTGAAACTTGAGCGCCGACGTCTTTTCGACGACACATGATGCCCACATTGTCAAAATTTGGAGTCTACATTCGGTGTAGAAATTTCCATCTTTCTCCACGCAACTTGCGAGAAACCGAGGACCAAACTTTTTAGCTTGCGGTGTCAAGCGAAGTGCTGTCCATGAAATTTTGCTGTAAGGATTCAAATAGCTGTCCCAGTGTTGTAATCCATTTTTCACAGATGATAGCGCAATGCAAGACCAGCATTCTGTCACATTGAGAAGGAGGACATCATCCGGACATTTGTCTTCGCCAAAACAATTAGAGAGCAATTTTGCAACACAAGGTAGAAGCACTTCTCGTAGGAACGGGAAAGCCTCAACAGATGACTCTTTCTCTGTGTCTTCAACATCATATGCTTCTTCGATAGCAGACCAATCACCGTATTCTTGACTTTCGTCGTTTTCCACCTGACCCTTGCCCGCTGTAAGAGGCATGTCCTTTGCCAGAAAGTGTATCACAAGTTGTAGCGTATCACTTATGATGGGGTTGACTCTGGGATTATTCGGATCGAAAAGGTCGAGCACCTTTGCAAAAGGCACACCTTCCACGAGCAAACAGGCCTGATTGAACGATCGAGAAGATCGAATAGCCGAGTCCATCGCTGCCATAGCGGATGAAATGACGGCCTCGATCCGGCGTTGATTGTGTGAAACAGTCACTTCCACGTCTTGTTTCGAAAACAGAATCTGATCCCGTGCCTGCGCCTCTGTTTCGGTCTTCGCAAGCTGGTGCTGCCGGACAACCTCCTCCGTGAACGTTCTGTACCATTCGGCAAACGGCTTCAGGCCAGCATCTTCCTCATTTGTTGACAATTTGAAGTGAACAAGTCTTCTCCACGAGCGAATACTTAAGTTGCAAGTTTCTAAATGAGAAGTAGCAGGATCAATCAGATCACGAATGGTCTGCAGTCTGGGTCGACAGCCGTCAGGAACGGCCCAATAAAGAGTGCATAGGAGATCGTGGTGATTTCTCAGCGCATCAAGATCTTCATGGTCGAGAGGTTTTTCCTTCGGATAGGCACGTCCGTGGTTAGGTAGTAGACGCCACGTCATGTTTCGTATGGTCTTCGTGTCGTAAGATTGGGACAGATATCGTAGGCCGCTACCTATTATTTTGAGAAAGAGATGGAATGATGAATCGCTAGCTTCGATTCCAATGGCGGGATTACTTTTCAAATCTTCGAGAAATGACGGAGACCCGAGACTGTGTTCGTTTTTGAGGTTATACATCATATTTTTGGCATAAAACCCGAACAATGTGCTCAAAATATCCCGACAATCGCGCCATCCCCACGATATCAACAGTAAAAGACACCTTTGAAGTACAAGACGGGAGTACTTCAGGAAATGCACAGGTTGATTCGGGTCACGCAGGTAGAGGTTAAAGACGACCATAACCAGCGATTGAACTAGAGGCCAATTGTCGTATTTTTCACGGAAACGAATACCCGGGCGGCCAAGTCCTAGCTCGTCGAACTCGTTGAGTGGGATTAGTGTAAACAGTACCATCCAGCTGTCTTCTAAATGCTGAAAGTCTGCGATAGTCGTTTTAGGCGCAAGAAGAGACACCAATAACTCGTTTAGCCAGCCCCGAGTTTTATCAGATGACCGTAGAGTGTGCATCAAAATGATATAGGCTTCCACGGCGGGAAAGTCATCGCGAATGCCCGACTCTTGGAATTTGGGATCTTGACTTGCTTCGTAGAGCTTGCGAATGTTTTGTAATCCATTATGGCTGCAGATGATGAAAATGAGTTGGCGTGAAATGTCCCTGAGCGCAGCTAAAGTGTTCTTTCGAGTCTGCAAGTCGACTTTCTCATGATTCGTAATCTGCTGAATTTGATTGGCAAGAATTAAATTCAGACTCAATAGCCTCGATTGCAACATGAAGTCATCTCTAGTTGTGCCGTCACATTCTTCAATCTGATTTGCTAAATCGCTAATCAAGACATTCATTTCCTTGACAAACGACACTCGATCACCTGTTTCAGCGAAATGTAAATGGCCAGTAATCCATCGAATGATAAACGACAGAATTGGAGTGTAGTCCACAGTGCGTTCTAGCTCTGACAAGTGGCTTCGTTTTATGTTCGCCTTGATCTCGCCGAAGATTTCGGTAAGCTCCAAAGAAACCCGCTCATTCCAGGCGCCCCATCTCAGAAAACGTCCACCATAAGTCATCGAAGCAAAGCCTGCCCCCATTTCCATATTTCGGTGACCAAGTTTCAGTGATTTAGAGAGAGTACCTTCACCAATGAATGTGGAGTTATGGAAAAAAGTGCCTTTCCGAATGGGCAAGATGTCAAAATCTATAGATTGAGGTTCGTAATTCATTGAGGTTTGAAACATTTTGGAAGTATTGTCGTTATCTCCCAGTCGACGGCGAGAAAGGTTCTTTGATGGTAACGAGATGGCCGATGTTCCTGGCATGGGATCGATGTCAATGACTTCGGCACGAACTGGAATACGCTTTCTGGGCAATTTTTCACGCGCTTGTCTCTTGGCCGATGACTTTGCATTTCTAGCCTCAGAAACTGACGGTGAGGGCTGTTTCAACCTTTGCGTGTTTGTTTCGATTGCCGTGAGGAAACGCTCCAATGTAAATTTCCGGTTGCGGTCTGTTTTCTGGATTGCGGCAAGGGACGCTGAAAAGCCATTCTGAGAAGGATTGTTCTCAGCTGCGACAACCTCAGATACTGCAGGACGTGCAGTGTTCCTGGTCAAAGAAGTGATGGCCCGATTAATGATGCTCCGCCTGACAAGCTTTGGCTGCTTCGACTTCGTCGAGGTGGTTCTCATTTTTGAAGAGAGTCCACTTGTCGTGTGAGATGACGAAGGCTTTACTGAGTGCAGCGAATTTGGTTCTCGAGTGTTTGGGTCTGGTAGTAAGTCATTCGCAGGAGCACGCTGTGCGGGGAGTGAAGAGTTCGTCGAAAGATGCTGAAGAGGTTGACGCTCAGATTCCAAAGGACGTCTCCGTCTCAAGGAGGCCTGTTTCATTGTCCCGCTCTTCCAATCGCTCAAAAGTCTGTTCGTTTCCCTTGTTTCTTCTCGAGTAGGCATACGAAAAACTTTCTTGCTTGGACTTGATCTTCCCTGATCCTTTCTTGAGCGAGCTTGTCTCATAGCAATCCGTAGGAAATGAGGTTGCTCGCTGCGAGGAGTAGAATTTCCATGTTGAAAATCGAGGATGCTTAGTTTCGGCACAGTTGACTTGCGAACCTTAGGCACAGGAGCGCGAAGAGTATCTTCATCAAGACGCATTTGCCGATGCGGAGGATTGCGTTGTCGCTCCCGACTTTTATAAGCAACCTTTTTCTTCTTATATGTTGGAGGCTTGCTGGTGTCGGCATGTTTCCGGCTAGAAGATAGTCGTGGTATATGAGGAAATATTTCATCAAGCCCGTTATCTTCGGGAATGTCATTATCCGAAACATTCGTCAAATCATAAACTTTTGGTGACTTTGTGGAGGGTAGGTTGAACTTCTCGCTCATCGATAAATTGGCTGCAACGCTCTCATCTCTGTCATCCAAATCAGATGAATAATCCAGGAACGTCAGTGGCGCTCGCGGCGTAGGTGATTGAATAGCGGTACTGCGTGGTCGGTTAACGGGTCGCGCAACTCCTTTTTGTGGCCCAGTAGTACTTGCAAGCGGCATTCGCGTATGTTTCTCGTTTGACGAATGGTCATTCTGCCCAAGTTTTTTCTTCAGGTCCAAAGTAAGCCACGAAGCAGGCAGTACGCCTTTGATTCTCCGCTGATATTCCTGAACATCCTTCTCTGGAGCTTTCAACTCAATATCATAGTTGTCATCGGTTCTGTCTTGTTCTTCTTCCAAGGACTGGACGGAACTTTGATCGTCATTATTGGAGAAGATATCAAAGTCAGATTTTTCCGTCAAGTCATGGAAATCCAATGAGTTCGTGCGCATCGGTGTACTCAATTCCGACAAAACGGGGGGCGTGAATCCTCGCGGGAAGCGAAATCCATCCTTGGTCACACGTGTATTGGATGATGTACTACCAGAGCGAGGAGGTGAGGGAGGTATCTCTGTAAATGGGAGGTTCGGTTTGTTAATTGATTTGTGCGCCTGTTCGATTACGACACTAATTGAAGACTGATGACCCTGCTTTTCACTGCTTGTTTCATGGAATAACTTTCTTCTCTTCTGTACATGACCTGAGATTTGTCGTAGAGTTGAATGTGAGCCTTCTTTTGGCGTGTGTCGTCTAGGAATGGATTTCGGCGACTCATATGGGTCCGGCGGCGATGACCTTGGAAAGACGAATTCACTGGCCTGGCTACTTGGTGGCTCTGCTTCCACGACTGAATCTTCTTGGCTTTCTTCTTGTTGTCGTGAAGGGTTGGCATCCACAGTTGTCACATGCACTGGTTTGATTCCAGCACTTTTGAATTGATTGCGATGTCTTGCAATTTCAACTTGGTAGGGATGTAGCTGTATTTCTTTCCTCTGGCGTAATGAACGTCGCGCCCAGTAGTTAGCCTCGCTTTCATTGTCTCTCCGAGCGTCCGATAATGTGGTGCAAGAAAAGTCAGTCTCGGGGCCGGCGTCTGGCCTCGGAGTTTCAGGGGGTTTAGATTCGAAACGTTGTGCTGGGATCTCGAGATCTTCGATATTCTCAAGGGTCGTCAAAGGCCTATCCTCTTGACTTGAGTCGGTGGAGGGCACAGAAGAAAGAGGGGAATCCGAATCATCATCAGGTAGGATGACCACATTCGGGACTTCTGAAGATTTTGTGGCACCAACTGCCGTCGATGTCTTAGAACCCACATTGATGACTTGAAGTTCATCTTCGGACGAATCAATGTCGACTCTGCCTTTGTCAAAAGACACGAGTAGTTCCTCCTGTCGGCCAGGAGTTAATTTGAGGGAGGGGAAATGCTGCTGGGCAATAGCCTTGCCCTGTTCGTCGTTGTTGTCTTCGCCTTTGGTAGCAGGGCAATTCGACTCATCCTGGATATTAACGTGCGGTGTATCGACTTGTCTTTCCCAAGGTAATTGGCTTTCAAAATCCTCTTCATCGTCTGAATCTGGGACATAGCCTCTACTCCTCCACGGTTCCATTTGTGATTATGCGTCTGACCAAGCCGGCCATTTTCCTGTCAGTCGTTTATATATGACGGGAATGTATTCTCAAGAAGTCGTTCATTTTCGCAGCAGAATTGAAAGGACCGGCTCTGGTGACAGGGACCAGTTGGTGGAATTTTTGTAGTGGTGGGTAGTGTGAGACGCGTCGGAAAGACGCGCCGCCGGCCAATTTAATCGCAAGGATTCGTTGCCTGGATATTCAGGCATCATTAAAATTTACCGGAAAGCAATCGCTTTCTGTCTGTCTCTTTCATCATGCATGCTTGTTGGAACATCCTCTATACGTTCCTATGTGCCAGGGGTTTTCATTTTGAATCTTCGCATTATGTTTTGAAATTTCACGTTTTTGAATGCCTTTACAAAGCCGTCGCTGACCCGCAGCATATCCAACTAACCATGAGTGGATTGCGCGGTCTGATTCCGGCGACTGTCGCCATCGGACTTGGTATTTTCACAGGTACGGCTTTGTTGATTTCATTCAACACCGACTAGCTACCTATATATATCATTCTAATCATGACCCCTCTCTCCGAATATAGGCTACTATACATTTCATCCCGCGATACGGGAATTCAATGCCGAAAGGCAATTAAACAATCAGTAAACGATTCCCCTCCGTCTCTTCCGAAACTCCTCAATTTCAAAGCAAGCGCATTCGGTGATCTGACGTTGGCCCTCAAATAGATCAGAGAAGCCGGTTGGCAAAGGATCGAACAATGAGTCCTCACCCAAGAACAGTGTCTCACAGGAACATAACTCAGTCGAGAAAAATCAACCAACATCGAATTCGGGTACTCAATAATCACTAAGGCTTTGTCAGTCAAAGATATTGAATATATGTCTGTATTTTGAAACGAATTACCGACTCCGTCGACGAATAGCGAGCAAATAAACACGAATAAGACTCTTTTGGCTGAGACACTCCAACAAAAGACTCCGAATTGAGTAGTGGTTGGCGCTTGTGCGTATGTGTGATGGTAGCCAGTACCTGCGCACATTGTTGGGCTCCAGGAGTACATACGTACAACAATAGGGAGGCTGAATATCTTATCCTGGCAAAATGTGATTTGGCATCGGATTATGGGAGTCTCTGGACCTTTCATTGCTTAATAAAGCTAGAAATCCAGGATCAAATCAAGCACAAAGGTTTCTGAAACTCTCCGGAGATCTTCTTAGCCGTAAAAGTACGAGTCTTAGAGATATTCTGACTTTTGATAAACATTTCTAGCGGACTTTTGAGCCTCTCTACTTAATAATTAGGTACGTATTAGACGGAACAACCTTGGTCCCGTCTTGTCACAAGATCTCTTAGACTTAATTTATCCTATTGATGTGTCCACCACGTAGATAGGATACGTAAAGTACTATAAAAACTTACACGGCATATATTAGGTACCTCAGTAATACAAAAAGAGCAATCGCCTCCTAAGGTATAGTTGATGACGAGTTGCAAAATGGGCAATTTTAATAAAACAATTTGCTGGGCGCAGATATCCTCAACCAAAATGATTACCAGGTGCCTCGTCTTTTCAAGGCGGGGAGTTGGTTATCCCACTCAACTTTGAAAGCTGCACAGAATATCAGTAAACAAAAACCATTCAGAAATGTAGGTACAGAGGGGCTGTGAGCTTACTGGTTGCGAACGGTGTGAAGCTACCGCCATCTTCTCTCAAGTAGTGATAAGAACCGCCTTCACGGGGGACCTTCTGGAGCACACCCTGAGAACCGCGAGCGCGACGAAGGTTATCCAGACCACCAACAACACGCAGCATGGCGGTCAGGGCAATACGGCTTGCTTCTTGGCCAAGACAAGAATGTGTACCAATGCCGTAGTGAACATACGAATCCAGCGGACGGGTGAGCAGGACTTTCTCCGGTTCTGGGAAGATGAGCGGATCACGGGACGCGCTGATGAAGCTGACAAACACCTTCGATCCCTTGTTGATATGGACATCGTTTCCGCCGTCGTTGACAACCACGTCTCTCTGGGCCTCGCGGTAGGCACCGTATGTGCCATTGAGGCGGATCGCCTCGAGCACGTAGCGCGTAAGCGCTTCATCCGACTCGTCAGTGTTGAGTTTGGCCAAACGATTGATTTCAGGCAAATATGCCTTTCCTTCATCTGAGAGATAGAAATCGATGACTTGAGTGAACTGAAGAAGATAATGTTAGGTAAATTCTCAATCAAGACCAATGGACGAGCGGGTGGGTTCTTACAGTTTGCCCTAGTTTTGGCACCATGGAGACCACAGCCGGGAGGATTTGAGTCCAGGTAACCTCATGGGCATTGAGGCCGCTTTCAAACAGCTTTTTGACTACGTTTGATCCGTATTCGGACAACGGATTGTCCTGCTTGCGCAAGCCATCGATAAAATGCGAGATCACGCCGTTCGAAGCGAGTGACTTGACGTTCACCTCAACCAATTCACCGATCTTCTTAGCCACCGCTCGAGCAGCCTGGCGCAGAGGATAAGAACGCATCAGATCGTAATCAAAGAAGACGGCCTGGAACATCACGGCATTGCTCATGTATAACTCATGCTCAGTAAAGATTCCTCGGGGATTACCCTTGGTCTTCAATGGTAGACCAAACACATGCGCGGCAAAATGGACAGAAGCGAGATTTCCAACGCTAGTAGTCATAGTCAGAATCATTCCAGTTTAAAGGGAGAAATAAGGATAGAACTTACTCCCGAGTGATATCGACCTGTTGTACACCTGCAAGGGTATAAGATTTGTCGTGCAACAATTGAAGGGTTATCTGTTCATAAAACTCCTTCAAACGAGGTGCCCACCCCTCTTGATAAAGTGCTTTTTCAAGAAGGTCACGCTGTTGGCCGTGGAAAGGGGTATCGCCGGATAGCATATAGTCGAATCCAGTCTTCTCTCCAAAAACCCAGGCACTAGCCTCGCCCCAGGTCACACGGAAGTTACGGGTATCTTCAAGAACAGTCTTCGCAGCTTGGTAAGTCTTGAGTTCGACTCGAGGCGCATTGAAAGTCGGTCGATCCCAGCTGTAATCAGCCTCACGACCCAAGTCCTTCATGATGACCTTGTTCTCTTCTGGAATTGTCATGGGATAGTGGGCGTAAATTGAGTCTGGTTTGAAGTGATTGGGGAACGCGCGGAAGGCAAGCTTATAGAACACACATCCCTGGTTGATATTCAAATCGTGGCCGCTCTCCTGCCAGCCCCAGTTGGTGAGGTTGCGGGGAGTCTGATCGGTCTACTACAGTCAGTACATGATGACACAAGCAGCTTTCCCAGGCGCACTTACAGTATAGAATCGATCTCCTCGAACCAGAGCTACAGCATCTGAGAGGACAGCTCGGGAAATTGTATATGTGGGTGCAATACCCACGCCAGGTACCATGGGAGGCTTTGCCTCCTCGGCAACAATACCAGGGTAAAGTTCGACATAGTCTGGGTGCTCGTAAAGGTGGCGCAGCTGGTCTGCAACGTACGGATCCGAATTGATTTCTTCGAAAGTCTCGTATGGTTTCAATTTGAAGAATTTTCGGAACTCGTTGAGGGAACCGATGTTCCATTTTCGAGCTTGTTCAATACCTAGAATCTCAATGGACCGCATAACTTTTGGGACGTTGCGAGCACCGAAGGAACCTGGTGTGTGTTAGTAGGTGGCCATTGTCTAAATATCGAATCTTATCACTTACCAGCTACATCCTCGACAGCGTTAGTCAGGATGTTCACGAGATCGTCATCCTTGAAAGTTCCATCAGCTTGACGCTGAAGGTTGGCAAATGTGCGCTTAGCAGGGTCTTTTTCGATATTTTGTTCGTATTTTTGAAGACCCATCAGAAGCTCCATCATGGAAACTTCCTCTGCAGGCTTCCCGAACAACTCTTTGTAGGCTTGCTCAGTCCACTTCTCATCATTGGCGCTGGTAGCCGAGTGCCAACGGTACGCCAAGTTAAACTCGACTGAGCATTGATTACCAAGACCAGCGGGCGTGGGATGAGTACCCTGCATTCTAGCACGGGGATCCTAGAATATATTAGTATTAATTTCTTGGGCGACAATTTTTCGAGGCAGCAGATTTACCAGACACCACGTGCTATTCGTGCGGTTGAGATTGACAATTGTGCGCAAGTAATCGTACAAGGTGATGTTGATGTACAGACCACATGTGATACTGGAGCCAGGCATCAGCAATCATCATCAAACTAGCAAATGAGTTAGGAAAGGAATAAAATGCACTTACAGTCTTCCGGTCTGGAACAGATCCTCATCGTACTTCTTCCATGCTGCTTCCTGCTGCTCCGGAGACAAACCAGGACGAGGCTTATTGAAGCGTCCATGCTCATTTATGAGGGCAAGCTGCTCGACAACGTGGTTGTGAAACCTTTATTTGCACATCGTCAGCTATGAGTCCTATGAACGGGAGAATCAGCATAACCTTACCGGCTGAGCATTACCATGAGAACGTTGCACATAGCAGGAAATGCCAGAAGTCGGGGTTCCGAGAAGGAATCTGGTTTGAGTTTTCCATCTTTGAAAGTGCGGACTTGGTTCTGGTCATCTTGGTTATCGCCGTACAAAATAGACAGATCCAAGTAGGAAGAAGTTTGAGAAATATGGGGGTTTCTGTGGTCCGTCTGAAAGATATCTATTCAAAGTCATCAGACACATAATTTTTATAACAAAGCGTACTAGGCTGCTCTCACCGTGGATGATCAGTGAAGCCCAGGCAAAGAAAACACTGGAGACTTTGTTTGGATGCGGAGTAAATTTCTCTCTGGCCATGATACTATCAAAAACCAAACCGGCGTCGGGAAGGCCACTCGGCTGAATTGTCAAGGGTGGGATGGAGCGAGAATATTCAGTATTTGCAGCGCCGAGCCACGGAATTGTTGGATTATTCCATGATCCGTCTGCGGATCTGTATTCGAATTTGGGTCCCACAAAGCTTTTTCTTCGTCAGAATTTCCTCACCTTCACCTGAAATTGAAAGAGGAAAGGAACTTACGTAAGGGGCGGATGGGGAAGTGAGTCCCAGAGCTCATCGAGGAAAGCATTGGTGAGCTCCGTGCGGTTCTTCGAGTTCGATGGCAAGCCACTGACGAGCTGAATGATGCGTTCCATCAACATGGTCTTGTCGTCAACTAATTCGCCGGATGCCTTATTCTTAATCAATTCGACCAGAGTGCCGTAATCCTTGAAACCCAACGATCGCAAATCGGAGAACAGGCTGGTGGAATGGTCATGGCCATTCTCGAGATAGGTGCCATCGCCGCTTTGTGTGGGCAACGGGCGCCGGGATGCATGAATTACTTGGCCGTATTTTTCGAAAATCGCAGAGACTTCATTTCGGGCCTTGCTGTGATCCACGGGCTCAGGAGCTTGAGTCGCCGGGATGACCTTGGACTGACGCTTTCCGTTAGCTTTCTCACTGATTTGGCCATTTTCCTTGGTCTTTGAAGAGTCGTCCTTCTTCTTGAAAACGGAAGAGAACCTGCGCATCGTGAAGGTTGATCAGGGATGCAAACAACAAGGGACAGGAACAGAAGGTAAGAACCGGGGTATCAGAAGTCAGGCGAGCAGAGAAAAGAAAAAAGATGCAGGTGAGAGAAGAGTATTAAGTACAAGTGGAAGACAGCTAATGTCCTGATCAACAATTAACTTAATTTAGGCCGGTAGTGAGCTGTAATGGAGAAGTAGAAAAAAAATATTCCGACTTAGGCCACCAAACCAGCTTCAATCAGTTCTTGTTTGGCTCTGGATTTGTGAGTGCGGGGGAAGCAAGAGAGAATGGAGCAATTGAATGGAAGAAGACGGTAAATAGCTGCGAGCTTCTCTTTGCTCGTGGCGACTGATGGAGACAAAGGTAACTTAGCTCCAAAACATGATGTCAAGCACCAGCTGAAGATCCTGGATTCAAAACAAAAGCCTCCATTTGGCATTTTCCAATTGCAGCAGACAGCCGAACAGAACTCGGAACCACAAAAAAGCTATGGACTGCAGATACAGACCAACAGGGCGCCGCTCGTCTGTGCATAAAGTTGTCGTTGACAGATCGGGAAAAGCGAGTCTGCAGGGCCGGAATACGAATTAAATGCCCATCCATCCATTGGCGCGCCATCTCGGTTCAGCAAGCCTGCAAGGCGAAGGCGCAGCCAATGATCCGGAGTTAACTCGTAGTACTCACTTCACCACCTCATGAGCTCGTCGAAGGGTGGATAAGCAAGTCAAGCCGCCTTGTGGGGATCGAGATGAACAAAGTGTAGTTACTCGAGATATGGACAATAATAATCTAATTATGAAGAGTACGGAGTTCATTAGTGAAAGTTGACCTCCCGGCCTACTTCTTTCGGGAAGGCGAAGACGAACTGATTTGCTAATCTTAGCGGGTACCTGTACACGACTGACTCTGATTTGCGAATGGACTGGTCTAGTTGAAGTCGAGCCATTTATTGAATTTATTAGTGAGATCCAGTCCTACAAAGGGCACACTATGGTACGTACCTCGACAAAAAAAAGAAAAGGTTCCCAAGGGACAAGCTAAAAAAAGTGATCCATCACGAAAGATCTTGTTGGTTCTTACCGAATAACCATTAGCTCGCCGCTGATTCGCGAACCTCTTCCAATGTGGAAGAGTGACACTCCTAATCTACTTATGATCGTCGTGTAAATCGGAAAGTCTCGAGTATTGAAAAATCTTAGCAAGTTTTCGTGCACACCGCCAATCAAGTCAATACTTCGACGCAAGGACCCAAGTCCCGTACGACAACGTGTGCGACCAGGATCTCGAGTAAGAATTGCCATCTGCATTCGAAATACTATGCACTCATGGTCCGACAGCAGGTAGTATCATGCAAGTAACGTGCGCTACTATGTAGATACCTGGGTATGCTGGATGCTAAATCGCCGCACACGATACCACTGGCAGACTTGGTTGCGTAGGATCTTACGACCTGTTGTCACGAAGGTAGGCAAGCTCATCACCGAGCCATCAAAGTTTGCGCCTCCGTATTGGGACCATAATGGCCAATAGCTCTGATGCGCTTTGTAATACAAGTATCCAGATCGCCCGAGATTCCGTGGCTGTTGCTAGCTACGGAGTAGCTCACTAAGCTGGCTCACTAAGGGTGCCAAACAACAAAAAAAGGGAGACACGAAGCAGTCGGCAACAGGTTGCGAGGAGGTACTGATTGACTGGAGAATTTCTTGGAGCTGGGCCCAGAAGGGACCACTTTAGCTCGGCTGACTCGACCATCTCAAATTTTCAGCCCGCCACATGCAAGCTTCATGGCGTACCACAATGGGGGCATACTAACTAGTTCGTGCACGGGTGGCCTCTTAAGTTAGTTTGATGACTTGTCAATGGTTCACCCGACGCGAGAAGAGAGATCCACCAGCCTAGCTAGCGCTAAAAAATAGTCTCCGCAGCACTAAATCTCTGGCGGCTTGGACGGTCATCTCTGCGATCAACGATCTTGCTAGAACCCGGCCGTCAGGAGAATGACGACTTGCCAGTCCAAGGAGAATTTAAAGTGATCATCGTATCCATCACAATCAGCAGCGGCAGTAGTAGCAAAAATTCTCCGGTATTGTGACCTTGCAAGGCGACATCACACATGGCCCGATGCCAATCTCCTCCCTCGGCTAGGCCAAAGAAGCACTGATATAGGAGCCGAGCACGACGACAGTCGGAGATTACGAAATCCGATTTTTGGAGCTGTCATTGGGCCGTGGCTGGAAGTCGCAGAGATAGATCGGTCCACCGACCGAATTAATTGTCTGATATGTGAGCACATGATGTAGAGCACCACAATAAGTAAGTGCACATACTACACGGTACACGTAGTCGTAACACAGGCCGTTCGACCATGCCCCCTTACTGCTTGCCGTACCCGTGTCTGATCACTCGCGAAGTCATTCAAAGTTGGAACAGAAAATGAACAAAATCAAGGCTTGAGAACGCAGATTGAATGCTGAGAGATGACCGCCGTTGGTAAGGACGAGATTCAACGAAGTCCATCATATATGTCAAAATTCCATGTCCATGGTCAACAGGGTCTTAACCTGCAGACTGCTCGTGCGCACATGGCACCCTGAGAAAATATTTCGCGTCCAGTAAGGATAGAATTGTCAAGTACGGGGGGGCCTGGCATTCCGGAAGCAAACCCATGGTTTCGGAGCCGGGTGTTCCCGCCCGCATTGCCAACCTTCACTCCCTCAAAAGACCATAGCAGGTTGTTACTTAGCCGAAGTAACGAGTCAGTTAGTGTCAGCATAGACTCCTAAGAGTCGTATGTACAGAACTAGTACACTTTATATTACTGTTACTCTTGAGTCTGATCAGCTTGTACTCCGTCGTAGAGCACAGATGGTTTTAGTACTGCCTTGTCCGGGCAGGGAACTACATCGCCAGCAAGAGACGCTCCACAGACCACGAAAGAGCCAAAATTGAGGAACGCTAGATCGCCCCGCTGGACGCGGCCCGTGATTCTCCACTGAATGGAGTTGACACAGCGACACAATAGCCAATTGCATACCACCTTGACGACTGTCGAGATCTGGATATTACACAGGGCCAAGCCAATTGAAAAAGTCCCCAGCTTAAGAAGGGGTATAGTTGAGCTCGGCCATGAGCGCGAATTCATTCGCCTCCTATTCTCAGGAAAGATATCCGATCTTTGGTGGGAAAAGGCTCACACAGTGTGCGACGAGATAAGCTCCCGGCTCAATCGTCTAGGAAGACGGGGTCCTTAGAACTATGGGCCAGCGATCCTACCTTTGAACGACGGTCTATGCGCACATCGGGTCTTCAGCTCCACAATGGTCAATAGTCATAGAGTTTGCTCAAAGGAGTTCGTGCACATTAGCGAGGTCGTGCTAATGCAAAATGTGCATAGTGGCTTGATCACAGACGGATCAAAAAGTATACGAAAGAGTAGCCGGACCAGCATGTTCCTTCAGACGATCGGCGCAAGTAGCAGTAGAATGAGACATGTGAAGGATTGGTTTTCTTCTGCAATTTCTACACGCTGCGTCTTCGCGTCATCCATTCGTCGAACTCGGATGACCAACTTTACCTAGGGTAGTAGGTAATGAATACCAGGTTTTGCATCGCATTCCAGAGCAATCCATATTAATTGGAGTCTTCAACAAGCGGAAAATATCAGCATGGTATCGTCGCTAACCGACATTGAATTCTGATGTCGGACCTGCCCTCTGAACGGCAGTCTTTTTGAAAATCCCGACCAGCAAAGCTAAAGTGGTTTGTCGAAGCGATTGAGTCGAACTGCCCTGGGCATTTGTTCGCAATTGCATTTGTTCTTCGAATTGCGAATTATCACAGAATTTGCTCTTTTTTCGCCTTCGCCTCTTTCCTGCTGTTCGGATTTGACGAGGCGCGCTCGGAGGTAAAATCAGAGTGCATGAGGCTCGACTGACGGAAGAATTTGTCAATTTCAGCCTGTCTATTTCAAGATGGATCCGACCATCGGTCCAAGACAAGCTCCCAAGACCTTTGTCTTGTGCTTTGATGGCACGGGAAACAAGTTCTCCGGGGATGAGTCAGACAGTAACGTTCTGAAAATTTTTCGAGTGAGAAACGCGGAACCTGCAAAGAAAGAGATATTTTGTACTGATCACTTTTCCAGATGCTTGATCGCAGCCGCGGCACTCAGTTTCACTATTATCAGCCTGGAATTGGCACGTATGTAACGTCGACTTCTCTATCGAGCACCGGGACCGTCCATCGCATTCGTTCGGCTTACCTCAAGGCCAAAGACTCGGCCATTGGCTCTTCATTTGATCAACATGTCATGGGCGGGTACAAGTTTCTAATGCGATACTACGTCCCCGGGGATGACATATACTTCTTCGGCTTCAGTCGCGGTTCGTATATTGCGCGCTTCCTCGCCGAAATGCTCGATTATATTGGCCTCCTCGAGGCTGGGAACGAGGAGTTGATCCGCTTCGCGTGGAAGACTTTCGCAAAATGGCAGCAGCGCCATGGTCGAACGGATCAAGATCAAGAAGAGAGGAAAAAGCTCTTCAATTACATGAAAGCCTTTCGCGAGACCTTCAGCCGACCGATCAGCCGCATCCGATTCATGGGACTCTTTGATACTGTAAACAGCGTCCCGCGTTTTGAATCGGCTTGGATGCAACGAAGCAAATTCCCATACACGGCCCGCAGTTCGGCACTCGTGATTCGCCACGCAGTTGGGATAGACGAGAGACGTGCAAAGTTTCGTCAAGATCTAATCTCGGGGTCAAAGCCATGGCATGCGGGTCGAAAACATCTTGATCATTATCTACGCAATCACATGCATCACCTTCATCATCTTCATGATAAGCCCGATGAGATCCCAACGATTACTTTGAACAACGACGGCGAGGGTGTTGATCCTGAGAAGGCACAGGATCAGCATACGAGATCTGCACCCCAACGAGGCCGCGAAGAAGCCGAATCTGTGTATCGAACACCACGAGGATCTAGTGCTGGCAGTGCTCGCAATACTGATCGTTACCGCGCACCTTCTCCGGCGAGAGTGCCAAAACTAAAGCACCCTAGATTAGATATTCCGGACGCCACTTCTTCTGTTGACGATGGAGCGTCTATCCACAGCGACGTCACTTCTCTCCAAATTCCACGGGTAGTTGGAGAGGAGGATGAGTATGAGCAGGATATTCGGGAAGTCTGGTTTCCCGGTGGTCATGCCGATATTGGTGGAGGCTGGACGCTGAAAAAAGGCGAAGGTTGGGCCTTGAGCCATGCCCCTCTGGTTTGGATGGTCCAGGAAGCGCAGAAGGCGGGGTTGAATTTCGACCCGAAAAAGATGAAACAATTTGAATGCTGCGAGGAGTACGTAGAAGATTACTCCCCGATCCACGTATACGACCACGAGCCGGACTGGTGTCTGGATGAAAGTCATCACACCAATAGCAACGGCAACCAGATACCAGTGATCAACTTGCCGAAAAACGAAGAAGAACGCAATACAGTGCGAGCGCGCAATCGGTTCCTAAGTGCTCTCGAGCACTCCAGCACCAAAGGCGTGCTTCACGATTGCCTGGAATACGGCGCAGGGCTTCCGTGGAGCTCCGTGCTTTCATGGCGGATCATGGAGTATCTTCCATTTCGACGGATGGATCTCCAACCCGACGGGTCATGGAAGCCCATCCGGTGGCCACTCCCGTGTGGTGAGGTGCGAGATATTCCCGACGATGCAGAGATTCATGTTTCAGCCATTCGTCGACTGAAAGCCGACCCCAACTATCGTCCGGGGAATCTTATTATCGGAGGAGGTGGACGTGGACGAAGGAAAGCCCCTGCTAGTTATGGAATTGGAGAGTGGGTTGTACATCAACACGAGGGAGACCCCGTCCGCGAGACGTACATCCGAAAAAAGACAGCCAAGAAGGCGGGAGAATCGAATAGCTGATGGGTACTCGTCTTTTTGCCTAATTTCTCTCCATATCTCTCCTGAGATCGACTAGCAAGACTACCATGGCGTGAGCACAATGTCCACGCACTCCCCAGCTAGGTACTCTCAACGTCTATCCAATGCATTTATTGATTGCATGGTATGAGAGGATGAAGTCTGCATATTTATGGCGTGGCGTGGTTCCATCATCATGCACTCAAGCCAATTGGACAGTGCTGGTAGTCGAATAGGAGAAGAAAAGAATTGTCATTCTGGCAGAAGAAGAAAGATGATTTTTTTTTTGTGTAGAGATGGACTTAGCAGAGAGAGAAGGAGAGAAGGAGAGCAAGTGACAAAGAGGGAAGGAGGTGAGGGTATTGTTATATAATAGGGTTAGGGTCACTGCACCGCTGCTTTCATGAATACACAGTGTACAGTACGTATCAATACAGCCCGTTACCTTTAACCTGTAATATTACGCCTCCACTCTGCCCCTAAACGCCATATCTCCCCGCCTCACATGCTCCGGTTAGTGGTTCTTGTCTCGTATCAGCACGGTCACTAGGTAAAACTGAGAGAAAGAGAAGAGAAGATCCTTTCTTTTGTCTATATTCTTCTCTCTCTACAACACTCCCTGTGTCAAACAAGAATCAACCGAGACTGCTCACCCGCTCGGATCGGATTCCTTCGAAACCTCTCGTCGTCAGTAACAGTTGTCAATGCATCGTCGTTCATGTCCTGACGGCGGGTTTCTCATCAGCGTACTTGTCTCACAAGTATCTCGATGCAGCATGCACCCGACCTCTTCTCCTGGTTGACAGCAACGTGAATCAAGCAAGCCACCATGGATGAGGTACCTGTGATCCCAGAATTGACAGAATTGAATCTCTACTCCAATCCCTCTCAACCTCGACTAGAATCGGGCTCAGACCCGGTGAATGGACGCTCTTCCAGCGAAGAGCTTCTTTCCGTACCTTCGCTGCTCAACCATAATCCTGTGCCGCCTGTCCGGAACAGATCGCCGTTACCTAGATATCATGTACGGTCTCGTTCGCTTGCGACGCCTCTGCCAACGCAGATGACCAGAGCTCATTCGTCACCTGGTTTGGACTCTCGCGGTCGCTATGTGTATCCACAGTATGCCGCAAGACCATCCAGTCCAATGGAGCATTCGGTACGACGACACAGCCCGCTGCGTGCCACAGATGATATACGAACGTTGAGTTTAAGTCCTCTCAATATCTCAGAGACCATCTCCGAAAATGCAGAAATGGAATTTCTCCAGTCGACGCCGTCGCCATCGACAGATTCGCAAGCCCCGTACACGTCGTCATTTTCGCCATCCTCCAATTACGCCACGACACGACCTGGTCGACGACCATCCACATCGTCTCTACACAGTAACTTTTCTCACATCACCACCAATACTGCCAGTACTCCAGGATCGGGCCATTCTTCACCAGTCATGGTCGCCACCAGGTTCAATGAGTCGTATCCCGGGCTATCAATTTCATCCACCTCCTCAATGCCATCCACACCCACCAGCATTCGCTCCCGCAGTCCCAGTATCTCTTCGCTCGAGACTATCCCCGACATACCTGATGCCGAAGCGGACGCCGAAGCGGAAGCTCTCGAGACAGAAACAATGGCTCGATTAAAATTAGCCGCGGACGCCACGGACGCTGACAACCTACGTCGCCGCAGTACGTTTGAAAATCCCCCAAGTGGAACTGCAAGGGGTTACGGAACGAGGAGCGACAAACGCAAGCGCTGGAGTGTCTGCGGCGGTGAGCGTCGACAAGACCTTGATTTAGAAACCATATGGGAAGACTAGCTAGTTATGCCTGGATGCATAGGACCGCTCAGTCTACTTTTGTCCCTCTACTATCGACACCATACATTATCTCCATTTTCGAAGGCGGGAAATAGCTTCATTTCCTCTGCATGTGACACTTTGTATCTTTTCCTACTTCTTTCCCTTGTCTTCTGGCCGTTGCAGCTGTGGCTTAGCAGGTGTTACGGGATGTATTCTGTCTTTGATACCCTTTACGGAGAGATCGTGCGTGTAAATGAGTTTCCAGTTTCCATTTTCCATTTTTCAGTCTGTGTTTTGTTTTTGTGTTTTTTTTTCACTGTTATGCCGAGTATTCGGCTGGTCAAGGTTGAGATATTCGTCATTGCTGTTTCTGGGCTGGCTTTTCTGAGACTATTCTTCTTCTAGATGGGTGGCAATGCAGGTCCGTTCTCATCCATTTTAATTCATTCTATGCATCGCAACACTCGCAACACTTTCTATTTTAAGTAGGTCATGCTTATTAAAGTAGATCACGCTAGCGCCCGCATGTGTAGAAGTTGCGAGGTCTAAATTACAACTCGATTGGCTCGTTGATATAAGGTCACGTAAAATCCCGCGAAGATACTTAGTACTTACTAATGATAGAGGTATCTAGGTACCGAACCAAGACGATGTCACGTTGTTCGTCGGAAAATTTTCCTTGTATAGGATTATCTAGAATATAGTCCATGCTATTATATGAAGACACTTCCCCAGCTTCCAAGGTTCCAAGCTTTGTTTAGGCTGGGTCGAGTCTGCGGGTGTGACTACCGAGAACCGAGGGAGGCATTTGTCACAATCACAAGCTCTGTTTTAGTCCAACTCAATTTCCTTATTTTAAGCTCCTCTCTGAATCACTTGTTCATCTGATTTTTGTATATTTACTTGACTTCATTTGAGGTGACCGGCAGCTGGACTCCTCTCGGAATATTGCCGTCTAAATTTTGCTGCCTTCACCGGTAACTATAGATCCCCGAGATATACTTAGGGCTGTTTCCTTGCATGACCCCATTTACGCAACCCAGAACCTTGGAAGGCAAATCCATTTTTGCCTGGGTATTTATTGAACGCGACACCAGGGTCGTAAGGTAAGCGATTGGTGCATTGAATGACGAGAATTCTCCATACAGCTGTCGTAATATTGAACAGAAAGCAGGAAGCAGGAAGCAAGAAGCATTGCACGAAACTGAAATAAGATACGATGGCGGATCCTCCAGCTCCCGTAATCATTGTGGGCGGGGGTCTTGCTGGTCTTGTTGCCGCCTTCGAAATGTCAAGACGAAGGGTTCGATCTGTGATTGTGGACCAGGAAAATGAAGCTAATCTAGGTGGACAAGCGTTTTGGTCACTTGGGGGTCTCTTTTGTGTCGATTCTGCCTCTCAGCGCCGTTTCGGTATCAAAGATAGTCGGGAACTTGCTATGAAAGATTGGTTCAACACTGCCCAATTCGATCGCGACACCGATTATTGGCCTAGGAAATGGGCGGAGGCGTTTGTCAACTTTGCGACAGATGAATTAGAAACCTATGCAAAGAGTATGGGCCTCTCGTTTTCCAGCGTGGGATGGGCAGAGCGAGGGAGTGGCAATGCAGGTGGACATGGAAATTCCGTACCCAGATTTCATGTCACCTGGGGCGCTGGTCCGGCTATCGTAGAAGCATTCGAAAAGCCAGTGAGAGAGGCAGCTAAGCAGGGGCTTGTGGAATTCAAATTCCGACACCGCGTCGATCAAATTATTGTTGACGAGCACTCGGGGGCCGCTATTGGTGTTCGCGGGCAGGTCTTGGAGCCGTCGGACGCTCTTCGCGGTGTAGAGAGCAGCCGGAAAGCTATAGACAGCTTTGAGCTTCTTGGATCCCGAGTCCTAGTCACATCTGGTGGCATAGGTGGCAACGTGGAACTGGTAAAGAAGAGTTGGCCTGTCGACCGCCTGGGTCCTCGTGTACCGAACTCATTTGTCGTTGGAGTACCTGCGCATGTGGACGGCCGAATGATTGAAATTGCGCAACAAGCAGGAGCTCACGTTATCAATAGCGACCGGATGTGGCACTACACAGAAGGCTTACAGAATTGGAATTCTATCTGGCCCCAACATGGAATTCGAATTATTCCCGGGCCGTCGTCGCTATGGCTGGAGGCGTCTGGAAAGAGGATCCCGCCATCTCTTGCACCAGGGTGCGACACTCTAGCTACCCTGAAACATATATGTTCTACAGGTTACGACTATACCTGGTTCATTCTCAACAGAAGCATTGTCAGTAAGGAGTTCGCCTTGTCCGGATCCGAACAAAATCCAGATTTGACCAGTAAGAGCTTTTGGAAGATGCTGCAGCAGCGTATGCTTAGCTCCTCGCCCACTCCGCCAGTTCAGGCCTTCATAGACCACGGCGCAGATTTCATAGTAGAAGACTCCCTGTCAGAACTTGTGGTGCGAATGAACAAGCTAGTCGAGGCGGAAGGTGGCCCGTCCATCGACTTGGAGCAGATCAAGGCCGAGATCGAGACCAGAGACCACCAGGTGGATAACAAATTCTCCAAAGATTCTCAAATCATGTTGATTCGCAATGCCCAGAATTACTGGCCAGAACGGTTTTCACGTATCGCCAAACTGCACAAGATCCTGGATCCTCGCCACGGGCCTCTGATAGCCGTCCGGCTGAATATACTCACCCGGAAGACTCTTGGAGGATTAGAGACAAACCTAGAAGGCAACGTAATGAGAGGCGACGGGACTCCATTCGCAAATCTCTACGCAGCGGGTGAGGTTGCTGGGTTTGGTGGAGGAGGCGTGCATGGATATAGTTCCCTCGAGGGGACTTTCCTTGGTGGCTGCATTTTCTCCGGGCGGAGTGCGGGCATCCACATTGCGGAGTCCTTGAAATCGTGCAATGCTTCACCTGCAGATGATTTTCGCCCCAGTCCAAAGCTATAGTGTTAACGCATATATTCATATATTCTAAGGCGTGCGTAATGTCTGTCCGAAAGCTCTATGTATGGAGTTTAGGTATTTATTTAGGTGGTCAATTTGGAAAAAAGCCCTGGAGACTCTGGAGTTTCTCGAATCTGACATAATCATCTGTAGAACTCTTCTTCATTGGCTGGACATACAGCCAATAGCAGAAGCGCATCGGCCCCCATGCGTGGGTGGCTTCCTGCCGTTTTTATCTGTTATCGCCGGGCCGAGCTCACGCTGATAAGGAAGGAACGAGATGATCATAGAGGGGAAAAAAGGAAGGAACCATGGAAGGAGAGTCATTTACACTCATTCCATTCTCTCATCTCATCTCATCTCATCTCATCGTCTTTACTTTCGTCTTCTCTTATATTCCCTTCGATTTTGTGTGAGCCACGAAGAAGACAAAATACCGTGTACAAATTCACTTCATCCGCAGGCTGATCGTTGGAGCTGCCAAGCGTGGATCTCGTAAGGCCCTTTTCGGCCTTTCGTCACCCGTTATCACAGATAGTGAGTAAGACGCTTTGCTTTTCTCCCTGCATTACTGGGGCCCTTTCTTTTCTTTTTTTCGCCTTCTCCATGAAGTCTTTGCTCCTTCGATCAACTCGACATGCACGCTTTACGTCGGAGTTGGCTCTCCAGATCGGCATGGTCTATCCTATGTACCCGGCGAGGCATCGAATCAACGTACTGTAAGATATCGAAGCAGCGTTTGACGCCGCAGCCGCCAGAGCGTTATCGCTGCTTCCGGGGCCTCCAGCTGAAGGGATGAGGTTGTATCGCCGCCGATGCTTTGCGCTCTGCATCACTCGGAGGCTGTACCTGCCTGATTCATCTTTAATTCGCATGCCAAGCGTGAGAAGTGACCATTCTCATATGACTTCGGTGACAGTCATGGACAAGCGTTACACATGACCAAGTACATTCCAGGGACTGTGGACCATGGACTATTTTTTGGCGCTTTGGGTACATTGTCGAATTTCTCTCTGTCTTCACGATTCTCAAAAGACTCGACTCGCGACTCACGATTCACAATTCACGATATACACATTATACATCCCTTCAGATACAAGCATCCTTCTATATACTCACAAATTACCTTTTCTTTTGGAAGTTTCATGCAAAATGGAGTGCAAAGCTAATCATTTGACTCAGCTGGCCAATTGGTTGCAGTATTCGAGTGCTCAACGTCGGAAATCAACTTTACATCCGGCATTGGTTGGCCGAAAACTTCCGCTCTCCGCGCGCAAATATCAATTTGCTCTGATGGGGAAAATCCCACACGTGGGTGTAATTGGAGCCGGTATCTCGGGACTAAGATGTGCCGATATTCTAGGACAAAATGGTGCAAAGGTTACCATTTTAGAAGCGAGGAATCGGACAGGTGGTCGAGTATGTTTTGTTGATTCCACTATTCTTGTTGCAAAAGAAAATAGGGAGCTTTTCTAATCCAAAGTTGCAGATAACCCAATGTGAGGTCGGCGGCCATCTGGTTGATCTGTGAGTGAACAGTACTTGAAGGAATTGCATTCCGAGCCATACTGTAGGCAAGCTAACCATCTATCGAAAGGGGCGCTAATTGGATTCACGGAACACAAGGGAATCCAATTGATCAAATTAGCCAGTTGTCGAACACAGTCACGTGCGAATGGGACGGCCGAGAGAGTGTGTTCGATACCACGGGCAAGCTGCTCGACGAGGCTACTACCATGAAGCTAGCAGAGTGGATGTGGACCACGATAGACGAAGGGTTTCAATTCAGCGCCAAGAACAAAGACACCATTCCCGCAAGCATGAGTCTATACGACTTTTGTTGCCAACGGTTAGAGAGCACACAGTTCAGCGATGACGAAAAGAGTGCTTGTAAAGAGTTTTCCAAATTCTGGGGCGCTTATGTTGGAGAGCCAGTAGAGAGACAGAGCATGAAATTTTTCTGTCTCGAAGAATGTATAGAAGGGAGTGAGTCATGAAATTGTGCCTTGCTGTCAAATTTCTATCATGATCAACATTGACCATCTTTAGCGAACCTTTTTGTGGCCTCTACCTATAAGAAAATTCTCGAGCACGTATCAGAATCAGCATTGCAACACGCAACACTTCATTTGAATTCGCCAGTTGTTCGAATACATGCACCAAATAGGGACCTATCTGGCACTGACCGTCAGGTTTCCGTATATACCGAAAACGGTAAAGAGTATCGCTTCGACGATGTGATTGTGACCTGTCCTTTGGGTTGGTTGAAGCGAAATAAGACGGTATTTAGCCCGTCGTTGCCTTCGAGACTATCGTCCGCAATAGACAATATATCCTATGGGCGGCTGGAAAAGATCTATGTAACATTTCCAAGTGCATTTTGGCACGTAGAGACGAAAAGTATGCCAGCAGGCGGTACGGGAATCACCGTGACCCACGGACCCGACAAGACCTCAGATACCGAAGGTGATCATCATCCTCCAGCGTTTACGCAGTGGCTAGAACCACAATATGTTAAGGTCCCTTTTACGGGAGGAAGCTGGAACATGCAGAGTGTTTCGCTGGCATCATTACCACCCACCTGTGCGCACCCAACACTTCTATTCTATATATATGGGCCGTGTTCCGAGTATGTCGTCAATGCCATCAAAGGTTTGAACGAATCGTCACCCGAGTACTATGAATTTCTCGATGGGTTCGTCAAGCCATTCTATTCATCTCTGCCGGGATACGACGCTTCGTCTCAGTCCTGCAAGCCAGCGGCCTTCAAGGCATCGAAATGGATAGCCGACAATTATGCTGGAAATGGGTCTTATGCCAATTTCCAAGTGGGGTTGGAAGCTGGGGATAAAGATATCGAATCTATGCGAATTGGTATGGGTCCCGATCGTGGAGTGTGGTTTGCTGGAGAGCACACGGCTCCATTTGTGGGATTGGGCACTACGACCGGCGCGTATTGGAGCGGCGAGCGTGCTGCTGGTCAAATATGCGATTTATATAGTCTAGGTCAATTGGGATTGGAAACTCGAAAGGACGATTCTTTACCGACCGCGACTCCCGGCGTCATCACAGGAAACACAATGTTCCATAAAGGAAACACGACAGCACTTCGAGCCACTGCAGTAGTGGCAAACGTGGTTGGAACGCAGTGATTTCCAATCGATTGGGAAAATAGGCAGAAATGCCGAAAATGACCATATTATGCGAAGGAGTCATGCATTCCGGTAAATTTGCCAAAGTATAACTGACGCGTTGCTGCATCGACATAAGCATCTCCGTCAACTGTTGTGTTGGTCTGCAAGCGACGTATTTTGCATCCTGTTTTGTAATTACTATATGTAACTGAGTGTTGACATCGCTTGATTTTACTACCAAGCACATCAAATCATAACATATTGGCGAGTTTTACTTTCACTCATCTAAGCATGAATTCCATTTTGAGCGCGTAGGGCTGAGCAGGAAAAAAAAAGAACATAACGGCTCCACTGCATCCATGGAGGCATGGATGGATCCGAAGTGTCGACCTTACGAAATTTTCGATAAAGTTAAAGGTCTTTTCTAACTTAAATACTGCAAATCCTACGTTGCATGAACAAATTAACAATAAATTATCGCCAGGTGGAATGTGTCCAAGGTTAAAATGAACCCAAAGTCGATTCCAAGGAAAAAAGCTAGCTGTACAGTCTCCACAGAGCCAACAGAGCCCATTGTACCGAGTTCATGTTTGGGTTCGTGCTAACCGTTCATAGCCTAACACGAGGTCACTAAGCTCTTTGAAGTTTAGATACTCCCTATTTTTCTCCCCCTAAATCATGGCACCAGGGGCAAACAGCCGATCAGTCAATAAAATCAAAGCCACGCCATCGCTTATACTAACTTTTGTTTACCGGAAGTTCCGTGACAACGTGGCCCAGTCTCTGCCTCGTATGGTCAAAGATTTGCCCTTAAAGCTTTTTTTGGGTCATTTAAAGCGCTGCCAAATCAAGAAAAGTGCTCGCTTTTCTCGGTTGCTTTGTACTTTTGGACATGGAGATATAGACAAGTGGACACCATGGACGGTTCGGTATGGATCTCCCTATTTGCAATCCGCAGTACTATCTTGCCAGCCCCAACAGACTGCGCCGCATCAGGAAAAGCCTGGACTTTGGAGGTTCTTTCCAGGAAATGATGCTAGCTTCTTCCAAGGTTGAGTCTAGGTAATTGTATAAAGTGGTAGAAAGTCCCGCAGAAAAGCGTTTGCTTTTTGTTCTGTTTCTAGACCGAGTTGCGCGGAAACCTTGGAAATAATACAACTTCTCACCTTTCGTCGTTCGCTCTTTTTTTTCCTTGGTCTGCGACATCAATTCTTTTCTTCGTCTATTATACCAGTAAAGGTCGAATAATTGGAACAATATGACGAAAATTACAAACAGTAGGGGTCTTGTCCCCTTGCTCGCTTTCCTGAGCAATGCTATTTCGGCTTCCGCGAGCCACAACGCACCCAAACTGGCCAGGACAGCACCGACAGAGACGTGTACCTATAACACCGTACAGTTTTTTAAGGACCCGAGCTTTGAAACTTCTCCTCTTGGGGCCTGGAATCTCCAGATAGAGGATGGCTCGGCTTTTTATGTCAATCAGAATGATCCCGATGCAGCTTACTCGGCTGCGGATGGAGCAAATTATCTCCAATCTTATGGACCGAGCGAGGAATTTACGCTCTCTCAGACGGTGAATGGGCTCGTACCCGGTCAGACGTACACCGTCACATATCGGCTCAACTTGGGTCCCACGGCTGATGCTGTCGATTGCAGCAATAGCGTGTACCTCGATACCGAAACGCCAGAAAATGAAATATACGTAGTCACCTTCACGGAGGAATACACCGGACCTTCATGGTCAGAATATTACTTCACGTTTCCAGCTACCGCAAAAAGCCATCTTGTTATATTTTCCATGAGCTGCAATTGTGACGTTTATCGGTACGCAGGCTGGGATAATTTCCAGCTAACTGGCCCTTACGAGGTATGCCCGACGCCGACACCAACGCCTACACCAACCTCTCAATCTTCGTCTTCGGCTGTTGCAATCTCCACTTCTGCTTCATCAGCTGTAAGCAGCTCTTCATCAGCTGTACAGAGTTCTTCGTCTGCCGTGAGCAGTGCCTCATCCTCAGCAGTGCCTAGTGCTTCTTCTTCAGCAGTTCGCTCTTCCTCCGCTATCTCTACCCGATCCTGCTCTAGCACCCGGCCCATCGGCGCCTCGTCCAGTGCAGTCCGCCCATCCTCGTCAGCCCCAGTCTCTGTCTCCTCGCGTTCCACTCGTCCTTGCTCACGCAGCCAGACTACCAGCGCGTCGTCTGGTGCAGTGCGCCCAACTTCGTTGGTCCCGACCTCTGGCTCCTCGCGCTCTACACGTCCCTGCACACGCAGCCAAACTTCCACTTCATCCAGGACTTCATCTGCGACCTCAACGTCTGGAGACCCCAACCGTGGCACAACCACTTCGTCTCCAAGCAGCACACAGAGCACCGAGGGAGGATTCACCACTTCGACCATCTTCACCACCCGGACAGCCACAATCACGGCTTGCCCGACCACTGTTACCAACTGTCCTGCAAGCCAGCGCACGAGCTATGTGACCACTGAAACTATCATTGTGTCAACTACTGTGTGCCCTATTACTGCGACTCAGACATCATCGCCATCTTCTGCCTTGCCAACCTCTGGTTCCGGATCTAGTCCCAGTGGTGGCTCCGGATCTAGCCCTAGTGGTGGTGCTGGCACTGGCACTGGCACTGGCTCGGACACTGGCTCGGGCTCCGGCTCGGGCAGTGGATCAGGATCAGCTTCAGGATCAGGCACCGGGTCGGGCACCGGTTCAGGTTCAGGTTCAGGTTCAGGATCTGGCTCTGGCACCGGCTCCAGCAGTGGCGCCGGTTCAGGCTCAGGTTCAGGCTCAGGTTCAGGCCAATCTGTCGGAATTGCCACTTCATCAATTCCAGCAAAAACTGGCGCGTCTTCCACAACGCCTGCAGTCGCTCCGCTCTACACTGGAGGGTCGGCTTCGTCATTTTCTCTTTCTAAAGCGCTCGCTGTTCTTGTCAGCGTCGCGGCAGTTGTGCCACTTTTCATATAGACACATTATATCTTTTCTTTACCATTTTTCCACCAGTCGACATTCTCTGGTTAGTGATATATGATCTGCGCGGTGAACGTGACCATTCGAATTTGTCTGGCCTCCCATGCAACCTGTTCTGGTCTTACAACTTTTCTTAATGTATAATCATTTTCTCAAATCAGTGTTGATCCTGGCACATAGAAGTATCCTCTTGGCCAGTCATCGGCTAGCTATAGCATCCAGTTCAACATAGAAATCGTACCAAACTCCATGGTGGAATTGCCGAACATGACCAAAACAAAAGTCCGTAATTCGCTGGCGAACTCTTCATCTGTGCTGAACTAGTGTTGGACAGGCAGTTTAAAACAATGTTACCAGGGGGGAAAGAAAAGAAGAAAGAATGAAGCAAATAAATAACAAAATGCCAGATGAACGAGGAAGTTGATATCTCGATATGCACTAGTCCCAAATAGGCAAACTAGGTGCCACCTTCCTTACGTCGACAATCAGTCCCATCCCTGCGTAGACAAAGAAGAATCTTCATCTCACCATGCTTCTTTTTCTCTTTTCTTCCTTTTCTCTTTTATCAGTCTTGAATCGATACAGACAAAGAATTTTGGGCATAGCAGACCCTATAAGTTCATGTCAAGTCAGTCTTGCAGATGCTGGAGTTTTGTTTGGCTAGGAAGCCTCCTGATCACTATCATTATCTTCTCTCTTCTGCACTGCTACACTTGCGACGACAGCTCGGCTTGCTATGTACAAAAGAGTAGCCCCTCGAGGGCTTGATGGCCGTAAAGAATCTCACGTTCATGATCTGACGTGGTCAGACCGCCGAATCCAGACAAACACTATCAAGACACCCCTGAGACAATCCAAACCAGTATCAACTTCAAAGAAAATCAAGGGAAAAACAAAAAGGAAATCAACAACAAGGCTTCAATATAGGACGTATAGGCTTGCTATTCAGGTGTTGCATCATCTCAATAAGCTGAATGTCATTGCCATGCGCCTTGGCTCAAAGACAAAAGTCCCTGTATACAGTCCAGATCCTCTTCCCGACTTGACGAATCGGCTTTGACCATGAATGCCGCGACTTCATCATCCAGCTTATCGGCGCCGTTTGAAAGAGAACCGACATTCTTTGTACCACGGAGGCCACGATTGATTCGCTCGTGCTTTGTCAGTGCGACATCATCAACCACAGTATTTTTGCGAGTTCCATTGATTTGCAGCACGGGGCGTTGAACATAAGATCTTGCTCTATGGTGGCGATGAGTGCTCACTCGACGATTCGTCCCCGGAACCCAATTCTCTTTGTCCGAGTCACCAGTTTCTAGATCAGCTTGACCTTTGTGAGCCTTGAGCTTCGGTTCTGCACCACCACTACCTGGCTTCTCGATTACGTAGCTCGGTTGCTGGACAGACTCAAGTCGTCCCAAGGAAGACAGCGTGCGCGAGATCTTCCTTCTTTTCTCACGCGATGCTCCAGCTAGGTCTTGTTGGGTCATCAAATCAACTAGTGGGGATGACAAATTAGGTTTCGGCATTGGTCGACGACCGAATGATCGCAGGCTGTTCGAGCGCTGCAGACCTGGCTTCCTATCGCTGGCAAGTGGCTGTGGGTTCGTACTAGTTGACAAAGCACTTCGTGCGTCGTTATCACAGTAAGACTCCCACATTCGGGAATCGCGAGAACGGCCAAACTGCTTCCCAGCGCTGGCTTCCTTTTTCAATAAAGGACTTGACCCAGACGAGACAAAGTTGATCGCACTGACAGTTCGGCGTAGACTGGTTTGGCGAGGCACTCGACTGGGAACTAAGCGCAGGCGGTTCTTGGACGGAGACGGCTCGTCTTGGGTACGGATAAGAGCCTCGCCATCTGATGAGAGCGATATTCTCACGCCGGTGTTTGATTTAGGTGGTGACGGAGTTGGCTCTCCTTGATTTCTGAGGAGTGCCTCGCCATCTTGCGAGAACGATATGCGTAATGATGGTGGTGACTGAAAATCCTTCTCGGTCGACTCACCAGCCGCCTTTGACGAAGTCACTTCGTCCTGCGAGTGTCGTCGCTTTTTAGCGTTGAATTGGATTCCTAAGCCTGCCAAGTCTGTCGAGGATTCTTTGGTTTCCGATACCTTATTAAAGCGCGGCAAGACTGAGGAAGATTTGAGGCTCATGTCGGCAGGTGGGGAATCGGTGAGTAGCCCTTGGTTATTGTCGTCATCAAGTTGATCAGATATTACTCTATGCTTGCGACTTATACTGGGTTCGTCTGGCGTTGGTAGCGTCTGCATTTCGCCACTGTGGGGTGAGCTTTTGTTGTAATTGTCCGCTAGCTCGTCGGAAGAAGACCCAGATGCCCGAGGGCCGACAAGTTCATGTGGCTCGAGGGGCTTTGATTTACGACGGTCATTTTGGCGTCTATTTTGAAACCAAATCTAAACACCTTGTCAGCAGATGGCAGGGCGTCACGATGCGCGTCGGACGCGTACCTGGACTTCTTTCTCGCCGAGAGAAACTCGGCTCACTATATTTGCCCGAGCGACTTTATCTGGCTTCGGGTTTTTCAGGTACTCGGCTTCGAGAATCGCATGATCTTCGGGACTGTGATACATCATGGGCAAAAGATATTTAGCAATTTTATCGACAAGGTAGCCGGGACCGGGGGCCATCAACTGAATGTGTGGAACTCACCTGGTACGTCGTCGTTTCTGACGCGCCAGCAGTTTGTTGTCGACGCGAGGCGGCAGATTCTGAGTCAATGTTTTCTGCGAGTGGACAAGGAACGCATAGTGCAAATTTGCAGGCGATGAAGAGTTCAAGGATTGCGGTGGTGATGATGAGTTGGCTATAGCGGAGGTTAAGCTGGGAGATAACATGGCGATTGTTCAAAGAGCAATAGGCCAGCCAATTTGGTGACGGTGAAGCAAAGGAAAGCGCGTATCAAGAGAGAGGAACCACCGCTTGAAGTTCCATGGAGCAGAACTTCTTTTTCCGGTACTCGAACACGATGTGATGTCAATAAAACATGGAAACGGAGGGATGAATATTAGATATCCCCAAAGAAAAAAGAAGGAAGTAGACGAAGAGTTTGCAAAGTATTGGGATTACCAATAATTCACTGTGTTGTGGAAAGTATTCGGGGCATGTAAGTTTTCAAGTTCTGAAGTTCTCAGTGATTTGGTTAGTTACACTGGATGGGGCGTGTTCGTAGGTTGGCTGATGAGGGCGTTTTGATGGTGGGAGACACGCGTTAGGCGTGTCGTCACACGCGGCTGGCTAACTTAACCAGTTTTTCTTTTCCTTGCGTGCACACCGGGTCTAGAAACTAGACCAGCCTCACTTTTAGACGCGACCGCGCCGTTTTCTGAGTAAAAAGCTGAATGGATTGTTGCTTTGTGAATCAATTGCCTTCAGGTGCGTATGATATATCTATTTTTTCTTTATTTCTATTTTCTGTAATGGCTAGAACTTTTAGTTATCTTATCAGATATTTGTAAAACAAATATACCTCGAATTGACATGAGGGTTAGGGTCAACAAGTCAAACATGACTCAGCAAACTATCGCGTACGTGACGCGAAGTCTCGTGATCGGCTCATGCCAAGAAAAACCCACTAAAAATTTTGTGTGGTCAGGTCAGCTAAACCCACTCTTCTCCTCTTCTCTTTCGTTTTAATTTCGACGAATGACCGAGACTTCAGGACTCGCATACATGCCACCTCTTCACAGGTGAGTCATCAGAAAGTGACTCTCCTCTTTGACACCCTAAATGGCTGGAAATATAGCAAATTCAGTGAGAACGGGCGCCCCGGGATACGCGGCGATTTCAGCCTCCGCCTGAGGAAACCAGTCTCTCCCTGGCATAGTGCGCGGCTTTCAAAAAGCTCCGATGACCATGCGGCTGATGCTGGCCCTACGAAACTGGCTCCATGGACCGCGGATTTCCATGCCCTACGCCCAGGGCTGAACACCCAAACGGCTGGGAATCTCCACCCAGATTCGCAGTATACCAGTCAGATTGCTTGATTACCCACATTCGGACGGCTTACTTTTGATCCAAGAATGAGGAAAGTCGTCAGGGTCTAGGTAACAGCTTTAATTCTCTGCAGAGACTCATAATTCGTCATCCGCATCCGCAAATCCCGGCTCGCATTCGATTAGGCAGTGGTCCCTGCTCGCCCTCACGATCCTGTTCGTGCAGAGTGCTGCAGAAGAACCCCTTAGGTCAGGGCGCTGCTAAGGCTGCCGTGAATATCTGTCCGCGGACCATCCGCGGATTGTTCCGTTACCCAGCCATAGCCTTCTCGCCTGTCGGCCATTTCCAGTCTGGTTAATATAATCCGGCTTTGCGAAATTGAAGCTGAATGTTCTCTTTCTAGAAACTGCAGGCCGCGTGTCCGCCCCAGACCCAACATGGAAGCTGCCTTACCCCCCCTGGTTCTGGGGCTGCTGCCGGCAAGCAACTTCTGCGATCTCATTCGACGAAACCATTTAATAAGATATTTGACCGTTGAATATCTGGGAACCATGGATTAACCAATTACCACATCTGTTCTTATACTTCTGATATCATACGGTGGGGACGAAATCGGGAACCGATGAATGAAAGTTGAGAAATATCCACAGGAGATCCTCTTGGTCGTCAGCAACAACACTCATTTTTTCGATATTATGAATTATGCACAAACAAAATAGTCTAGCTTCGTATTCTGACCAGGCTCATGACCTTGATTATATGGAAGTTGTCCTGCCCTTCTAGAAGCTGGTCTGCTTTGCATCGAGAAAAGAAGATTCATTGGCTATGGCCTCATGCAAACAACACTTACGATAAGGGGCCTTTCTGGCTTTCTCTATTCAGCTTCAAATAATATGTTCCTCTCCGGGGAGGATGATGGACGAAAAGATTTTTTATTTTGGTCTTGTTTCTAGAAGACTTAACTCCCTTCCATCCATATTCTCGAACCTCTACCGTAACGACACTCATTTTTCTACGGCTTTTTTTGTGGTTATTATTCCGTTTTATTCCATTTTAATTATTGTCTCTCATATTTACTATTAGGCATACTGCCTTTCTCTGCTTTGATTTACTTGCTATACTTCTACCAACTAAGGTCACCCTCTCTTCTCGACCTCGATGATCAAAATAGCTTTGGCAGGGACCAGTGGTCTCGCCCAATATTTTGCTCACTATATCTCCACTCAAACATACCATCAATTTGTTTTTCTTTCGAGAAAAGTGAGTTTTTCTCAGGTCCGTAAGGATTCTTCATGCAAGTTTACTCGATGCTGAACCTTCCTTCTCGCCCACAGCCAAAGCCGGCTTTAACAGCCCGGGGTTGGCAAGTTTTGCAAGTGGATTACGATAATCAAAAAGACGTTCGATACAAGCTCATGGGTGTTGATACAGTCATTTCGACAATTTCCGGCCCAGCACAATTGTCGTTAATTGAAGCAGCGGCAGCAGTGCACGTCCGTCGTTTTGTGCCGTCGGAATTCGAAGGTTCACTTATGGGACGTCCGAATACAGATCCCCTCGATCGAGGACAGGAAGCTGCTCTTGCCAAGCTACAAGAGAAACAAAAGTCCGGAATGGAATATACTGTCCTTTCATGCGGGGTGTTTTACGAAAGGTTTTATCCAGGTGGTATGGCCGCTTTACAGCTTGGCGCAGGAAGTCATATCTCGGATGAAGGACAATATATTCTCGAAATGCGTCAACAGATAGCCACTATTCCCCGGCACCCATCAGGCGAAGACGTATATATATGCTTGACGTCCGCAGAGGACGTTGCACGCTATCTCGTGACTATACTTGATTATCCACATTGGCCTACCGAAATTCTCGTGGCTGCAGAGAGGCTAAAAATTGAAGATATTGTGTCGATGGCAGAACTAGTGACTGGTGAGTAAGCTCTAAAACCTTCCCTTGTCACCCCCTATTTTGCCTCATTTAGATGCATCGTGATTCATAGACTGATTTGGTCCTTTATAATGGACAATTTCGTCTTTCCAGGCAAACCTTTTCAGCGCCAATATTACGATCATGCCACTCTACAAGACAGTATTTCGTATGCTTGGAATACCGAAGATATACCAGAATACTGGCGTCTACAATATCTCATGGCCACCTTACAGCGGAGATATGATTTTCAACACAACTCTTTGAGTCAAGCGATGAATTTTCAGAGCAAGCCATTTTTGCAGTGGTTAATCGCTGCCTGGTCAAATGTCGCATGATGTCTACAGTCTTTACTATCCATCATGTTATGCCATGGTCTGTACGATTTTGAGTACGACTTGTATTTTTACGTGATTATGAAATATCTATGTGACAAAATAAAGAACTCTCTATCTGATGATCATTGCAATATATACCGTGCCATGGATTGAATGCTAGATATGCGTTCAAGGCTATCAAGTGTAATTTCTGCGCCACTTCAACGGTAAATTTAGAGAACTTGAGGATTGTATGACACATTTCGATTTAATGTTTTTGCCGGGATACATTTAGATTGAAAAATTGCAGATCCCACTAAGATCATCCTGGTAGCCATCCAGGGTCGAGGTCAGATCACCATTTATTTCTGTTCGTGAGCCAGCAGCTCAGCAATGACGACCTTACAGATGGACATGGTAAAAATGGAATATTTTCTATGTACTTTAGTATATACCTGCGTAGCTACCTCTAACCGAATTATTTGAGCAGTACCTAATTGAAACAGTTTCAGCAAACTTGGAATGAATGATAACAAATGTTTCCCATCTAAATCTTCCGGATGTAGTGCATAAAATGAGTACAGAAGCAGAAAATTTCACTTGCATTTCAGAAATGATCATGAGACACCTACATCCTTGTATTGGGCTAATTCGCTGAGTCTAAGTATACCGTGTCACAAGCTTACTACCCGAACCATCCCTGGACATGCTCTGTACGATTTTGGAAATTCACTATCCCAATTTTAATGTACAAGTCTGCGTCGTCCGGAATTCAACCACTTTGCTTCTGTGTTACGTAGAATTTTTGCCCCAAAAAAGGTCAAGCACAGTCGGCTTTGTTCTGGCGTTGAAAGAATTTTGGACGTGACCCAGGATTCAACAATGAATCCATACTGCTTGCATTGAGTAAAAGAAAAGAAAAACAAGCCATCCATTTTACAAGGCAATTAACTAAGTGGACGCTCGTTTCTCGAACTCGTCCAGCATGAGGACCAACAATGGCCAAACAACACAAGCTTTGGCGGAACCATCGATGATGCAAAAGAGAGAAAAAATGCAAGTCGACGCTTCAAAGTCTCTTGCTATCTTGCTCAGCGTCATTTTCGGTATTGTGGTGTTGTTTTTACTGGCAATCGCGTATGCTAAAAAACCTTGTGCTGCAAAATGCCCTTTCAAGTCATACCAGTCTCATAGTGCGTGGATAGTCATTGACTTTACTCTAGGCTAATCTTCTATTGTCACCGGCGCAACACCAGAGCTATGGAGAAATCTAGCCATAAGAGCTCTTTGACACGACTGCAAAGACTGGAAGAAATAGCGCCAACACGGACTTTGGAGGAGTGGCGGGTGGCAGTCAAGCGTTCACTCAAACTTCCACATGGCATTGACACGCAATTTGTCTGGTATGATTTAACGATTTGCTTTGGAAACAACTTGTTTGCATCGAGGGATGTACCTGTCCGTGATTTTCTAATGATTACTCCAGTGCTGTTTGCTTGGATGGTGTTGAACAAACACAAGAGATCCACCACCTCAAATGCTTGCACATTTTCCACAAGGAGTGCTTGGAAAGTTGGTATCTTTGCGGTCATAGTACATGTCCCATGTGTCACGATGCATTTTTCCCCGAGCACAAGGAGCAGTACGTTCCGATGGGCAGCTTGAATTTCGCTGTATTTGGCTGATATTTCTTGTGCAAAGTCTCAAGTCCCGCAAAAGGCCCTTTTTTTGGTCACAAGACATTCTCATCAAGAGTGTCCAGATTGTTTTCTCAGAGGGAAAAATAGTCGGAATTGAAATCATACGAATTGAACTGATTCCAATCCATGTATGGCTCCAGCCCAGAGGCAACGTTTTCAACGAAACTAAAATCTTCGTGAGGAGTCGCTGTGGGCGCCGGTTCGAGTATTTGATCCAGTATGCGAGATAGCTTTTTCTCGACTTCTTTGCAGGCAGCATAATTGCTGAAGCTTGAAGTAGGACAACCTACCCACCAAGCAAGACAAGACACGAAAACACTCAAGTTACGAATGATTTCAGATCGTGGAAGGACCACAAGGTGAGGTCCTGGTGTTTGGTTTTGGCGTAGAATTTCAAACGCGAGCACACATGCGCTGGGTAGACCGCAATAAAGCATAATCCAAGAAACCTGCTTGCTTCGATCGAGCTGCGCTTCGCGATCGTTGCAGATTCGGATGACGATTGAGAGAAGCAGTCTTGCTGTATCAAAAAGAGGTACCTGGCCCATACCAGTGTGTTTAACCACCGCTCGATGAAGCAGAAAGTGGCTGTGAAGATAGTCCACGTATATTAAAAACATCATTCGATACCCGTCGGACAAGGGTCGTCTCAGATCCTCCTGAGAAAGACAGTCGTATCTAAGGTAAGTTGGACATTCGGTCCATGCTTTGTTCGCACGCTCTAGAATCAGCCTATATCATTGTTAGGCTGGCGCATAAAAATATGCCACGTGGGCCGCGAATTCCATTGATACAAAAGAATTAAGATAGAGCTTACTGAGCTTTACGAGAAATGTCTCGCTGATAGCCTTCACCAAGCGCGAGTTCAAGAATTTCTTCTCGACAGATCGACAATTGAAACCTGATGCGATTGATACCAGGACGGCGTGGTATGCCCTGCTTGTCCCATCCGTTTTCATCGACAAGTGAAAGAACTTCTTGTTCAGTAATGCCCTCGGCGAAAAGAACATCGTCATCCACGTCATAAGGAAGAGCGAGAGAGCAATATCTATAGTTAATCAGTGGCGGCCTCCCCACAAACGTTGCTACACATTTATCGGCGAAGAAGGCAGCCGCGAAACAGCCTCTCCGAAGTTGTTTAAGGAAAAATGGACAGTTTTCATCAGCAAAGCCATCCGCTTGATGTAAACCAGATGCATATATAGTAGCTGCCAGCTCACTTAAGCGACGCCAAGCCTGGTAGCCTATATCCGTTTAGCAATCTCGATTCTAATGAGCACTGAATGGTCATGAAGATTGACTCACTGGAATCCCCATATTGTTGAGTCTTCATTATAACGTCACTATATTGCGCAAAAGCGAGGATTTCATTTGAAGACGCGGCATTGTCACAAAATGACAAACAACAAGAACTTGCGTCCGAAACCTGCGAGACCAGCTTCTCTTTCAGATCGGAATTATTCTTTGACTCACTGCCGATTTTGAAATTAGAGAATACTGGGTCCTGATCAGCCAGCGAAAGCAACCCGATACCCGTGGTCGACAAGATCAAAGCAATTGTTTCCCAGCGAGTATGGTTTCCAGTATATGTGGCAATATAATCATCGACCGTCATTTCCTTTGATCGCGGCATTGGCCGAGATGAATTGCGAAATATTTGCAAAGAGAACTGTTTGATTTGAGTTTCAAGTTGAGCCGGCTCAAATTCATCATATACCTGTCGCAGACCATCAAGGGCTTTGTCGACAATACAAGGTGGGAGTGGCTTGTAACGGTTACCATAGTACAATCGACTGATTACCGAATTGAAAAATTTCAAGTTGTAAAGCAATGCTAAGACGCGGAAGCCTGATTGTACCCGATCCGGATCAAGTTGAACGGCTGGCAGATCCATCGCTGCTCCAGATGAGGGATCAACATCAGCGGGGATTTCCTTTGCATGTTCCGAAAGAACCGCAGAAAAACTTGTCGATCCCAGATAGCCCGGAGATGTCGATACCTCAACTCCCGGGGAGCTCTCGGATGAAGCAGCAGCCAGAGCTACACCGAGGGCTGGACTTGGAGCGCGATATCTACTTTCCATCGAAGCAGGTCTATATAAGCATTCAGCAAGGGATCCAAGTAGACCTTCTAGGGTTAAACACATGGCCCGGGAAAAAAAATCTTGTAGACTTACTTGAGATTATGTGTTTTGTCTATCCTGTAGTTGTTGTACATCCCATTACCGCGCCCCGGGTCCTGAGAAGACCTTCTGGTCATTGGTGATGGATGATAAAAGCAGCTTTGACTCATATTCCTTGCGCTGCACCGGCCGCACACAGGCCGAGTATGGTCGCATTTCAACTTCGATTTGCGGCACGGCTCACAAGACTGAGGCTTGCCATTCCGGCGGGTTGTGGTGGCTTCCTGCATATCCGGTGCTTTGGAAGCTTTTCAACAAAAACTTTGAAAATTTAACGTTATAGCGCTAAATTTTCGTGGATGGTGAGAAGAATATAATCAGTCACTGCGAGAACCATTGCGAATTTTAATTTTTACGCAATTATCAGGACATAGATGGCTCAGTGTAATCGATATTGAATTTTTTTCCGCATCAGAATTTTCGCTCTTTCATGGAGATCGAAACTCGCCATCAATATGGGACGAGAGAAGGCAGGGTTACGAATTGCAAATCAACCGAGTTGACGAAATACCAATCAAATTGCAGAGCGGGCCTGTCCTACTTATTGAGCTAACCGGAATGAGATTAAAAACTGAAAATATAACCCTAACCCCACAGCCTGAAACTATACATTAAGTCGAGCAGAAACCAAGACAATGAGACAAATCCTTGCAGTATAATGTTGTATATTTATCGAGCTGTGGAGATATTTAATTTTGTTTCTTATGTATCCCGTCTTTAATTTATTGAATGCCCAATGCAGACACACGTTTTGCTTGATTAGGACATTCTATGGCGACCTCATCGATGAAATCCGCCACTACAAACAGTTCCCAAGCACCTAAAAAACGACAGGTCAATAGGAGACCCTTGAAGGAGTATATCAGCTTACAATTTACCTTCATGTGCAAGGTAAGATACCAGAGAATTGATGTCATAACAATTTCGTTTTTTGCTACTATAAATACAACTTGCATAATAACAAAAAGACCAAAAAAAAAAAACCAAGGATGTGATGCTATCGTACAATCTGTCTATTTAAAGTGAACCGAAAAAGACTGTAACCCGTAGCCAAAGTCAAGTCGACACGGTATATGTATAAATGCAAGGAAAATTGTTCTGTAAGTGGTCCGAAACACCTAAGTGGCAGGCTGCAAGGGCTGAGAATTGCCCGGGGCCAGAGGACCCCAGCTTTTACCTGTTTCCACAGGGATGGGCACGTGGGGCTCATGGACAGGAGTAAAATGTGGGCGCCGCGATGGCTCAGGTTTCCACGATGGCTGGGGCTTCCAGGACGGTTGAGGACGCCAGTGTGCGTCAGAACGTCCAAATGGGACGGGACGACCAGAAGGGCGTGGACGACTGGAGGGATGAGGGCGGCCAGAGGGATGATGGTGGCCAGAAGGATGAGGATGACCAGAGGGATGAGGATGACCAGAATGATGGGGATGATCGCATTCAGGGCCATTGTCATCTTCGATCGTAGTAGGAGCTGGGATTGGTGTAGGTGTAGCCTCTCGCTTCGGCAAATCATTTGCGATAGACGCGATCTTCTCTTCAGCGGCGAGAATAGCTATCACTTCAGGAGATAGATTTGTTGGTGCGGGAGCGGCCTGTCGTTTCTGCTTGGGCAGAATTGGCTCATTTGGCCCAGTTCCATGCGGGACTTCATAACCACCCGGAAAAGTGTTTACGACGCGAACGGGTTCTCTTTCAAGGGGAGTCCCTGCAATATCAGATTCTTGCTCAGAAGAAACACTTGTTGGTGTGGGTGTGTCGCCTCGTTTTTGGTTGTCCAGAATTGGCCCAGTTCCAGGTGGGATTTTGGGACCACCGGGAGTGTTTACGACTGGGCCAGGTCCAAATTCAGGAGGAATTCGGGGGAAGCCACTCTCCAAAGGTTCAAAAGGAAGTAAAATATCGGGAATTGCAGTGAACGTTGGCGTCGCCGCCGCTCGTTTGTTGTTTTGAACGACGGGGCCAAACCCTTGGGGGAAGTCTGGTCCATCGACACCATCAGGCCGAGGACGCACGACAGGCCCGTGTCCAAATTCACCAGGAAATGGAGAAAAGGTTGGCAGATCACCAGGCAAAGTTGGAAATTCTTCCGGTGTAGTAGTGGTAGAAGCAGCTGGTCTCGCAACGGCAAGCCCGATCAACGGTGCTCCAACGAGAGCTACTGTCGTGAAATGCATCGCTTGTACTTAGGGCACCAGGCCTCTTTCTTGTTCGAGATTGTTTTGAATTGATTTCGTGGTTGGAAGAAGCCGTGCGAATGAGTGTATCGGCGTCTTTCAAGATAGATAGAGCAGAGAAAATGTGTAGTACTTTTGCTTGCCAGAAGCTGTTAAATTGAATGAGCGTGAGAGGGAGGGGCTTTCGAACATATTTATATGCGAATCTGAAGTCAATAAACCTTCAAAATTAAATGTACCGATGTGAAATCAGCGCAGATCTCGGAGTATGCAGTAGCACACTGCGCTGAAGCACGCAATACCTAGGTATGCCATCAAAATTTGCGGAAGGAATCAGACCCGGCCCCAAATTGTAACTATACCAATGATGGTCATCCATGATGAACGAATATCTTTTAGCAGTGTATCAGATATTGTCAGCAGGATCAGGTTGGCCATATACGCAATACAAAGCTGACAGCTACTTTACTGTGATATTCAGGAATCCACCTTGTTGATGTGGGATCGAGGGGCCGGTTGGCAGATCTTCATAATCCTTCTAAAGCGAAAAGTCCAAGCTTTTTCGCGAATCTTGCCGAATAGGGCGATATTTATTTTATTCTTGTATGCTTGTTCTTTTCATAGAACGCTTACATCATTGTATGAACGCCCGTGGGGGCGGACGGCCCGGTTGACGTTTCAGGGGTTTCGGGGTCCAATTTTGAAACAGTAGAAAAATTGAACTCGATACAGTGCAATATTCCTTAGAGGACGGAGCGGCAGTGGGGGCGTGGCGTCGATCTATGATTATGCTTCGTATAAATTTTGTTCTATTCGACACAGAAATTAAGAATCAAAAGCACAAAAAATCACAAATGAAATTGTTGTTGGGATCTTCGACAGAATGGACCTCAGAACATGAGGCTTTGCGGCAACTTTTAAAGGTGGCCAAAGGCAACCAATGCAATTAATTGCATTCCTCACAGGAGAGTATAGCAGATCGACAAGTCAGGTTTATCAACTCAACAAGTGGTATTGTTTCATGTTTACTTGCAACCATGGAAGTCCGAGTAGTTTACAGTCTATTTTATGTGTCTGTGATGCAACATCTTGCATTCATTTTAGTAGATAGTTCCAAACCCAAGCACTTGAGCGGACCGCATGCCTTACGAAATAAGTAAATACCTTTGCACGTGAATTGATATAATGCTTAATTATAATCTTCTACATATTATAATAATGACTGGGTAAGATTCGAATTTAAAATCGCGTTGTAAGAGCGATGAGAATACTACTTAGACATCCATTATATGAAGCAAGCGCTAAACGTGCCTCGAGGTATCTTCTACATCTATGGATGACAGCGTCGAATCGGTGTTCAATTTTGCCACTTGGGGTCGTTGCGCGATTTTGTGTTGGTTAATAAAGCACCACCCATATTCAGGTACCAGACAGCGACCGATGATCTTGGCTGGGTCCAAAATGCTAAATTGTGCACATCAAGTAAACCGTCTTATGTTCCAAATTTCCATCTCAAAAGTCCAATATAATTACAGCTAAAAACACCCGGACCAATTACCTAGGTATCCAGTTAGTTTTTAGTTTGCATCAGGAGAGAATCCCGGCCCTGCTGCTTGTCATCTTAGGTAAGGTTTTGGTACCTAGGTAGTATGCGATATGATCATTTCTTCCTCCCATCATGTGAGCCCGAAACTGAAGTCGCCGTCTATCTGACGAAATAGACATGGCAACAATACCTTTTTCGGCGCCTGATTCTGAGACAACTGTTGATTTGGTTATAGATCTCAATCAAGATACTGCACTAGATCTTAGTTGGCCATTCTTACTGGCAGCAAGCTACGCCGAATTAACAGACCAGATGTTGGGGAGCGTAGATTGTTTTGACTCCCATTCAGGTCTACTATATGGCTACCAAATTCAAGACCCCTAGACGATGTGAACGAATGCCAGGAATTCATTCCTCTGGGAGATCTATACCAGAACGCAACATCAGCGTCTCAAGTCACAGTCTTCAATATTCACAGTCAGAATGCTACATATCTCAGAATCTCACCTACTCAATCGCTTGGAACTGAAACAAGTTTTATGCATAATAAGCTCATCTGACGGAGTGCTAGATATAGCTTCAATGAAAGTCGCAAACGCCAACCTTGGATTTAAGATCGTGGGAAGCGGCACCAGGGTTCTTAAGGAAACGGCATTTACTAGCTGGTGGGATAGATGGAGATTTTTGGAAGCAGGGCCAATGGTGGCAGAGCATGCGAAGAGGTATTGATGATGATTGAATCATATTCGAAAGAGATTGACAGTTGGTCGGTCATTGGGTTGGCGCAGTGCACGCCCATGACCTGATGCAACTTGACCCATTCAGCGGTGGATCTGCAGCCACAGACTTTTTACAAAGTCCTTGCAGATTATAAAATTAAAATTAATTAGCTCGATCTATTCCACCCAGTTGATTCGCAGCACAATTCAGTTATTGGGAATGATATGATCATCTTGTATCAGGAGTAAAATGTCATGCGGTAGCTTATTCACAGGATAACAACAATACCGAGCTAAAGATATGTCTCTAGGAATTTGAGCTTGGTACAGAGTCATCGGACAATTTAGCGATAGAAAGCGGGCCAAATTGCTCAAATCATGGCCGGTCTTAACAGTAAAGGCGAATGCAGGTGGAATTTTCTAGGTAGGAAAATTGAACAAATCGGATATTTATGTAATCTAAAAAAGCTTCTATTAGCATAGAGTCTTTCAGGGTCTACCTACATTCATTCTCAAAATTGAAAAATCGTACCTAGGTACCCGAATAGATCAAAAATCAAGAGCTTCCCCGCACTTTTCTATAATGTCAGGATCTATCTCTCCAAGGTTTACATGTTGGCGGATCGATCCAAATTTTCATCCGAATTGCCGAACCGATCGATTACGATGTAAGAACGAGCCGGGAAAGTGGAGGTTCCCCGCAAAAGGGTCTCTGCATCAGACAAAGAACCAGTTCCAAGGTTGCTCTTCCATTCTAAGAGTTTAAACTGATCAAAGGATTTGCCCAACCTTGGAATTGTTTATTACGGCCTAATTGTTCACGAAGCAATAGTCAAAATGGTTTTTAAGGCAGAACACCACATCGACATTCCGACTAAAGATATTCTATCCTACATTTTTGATAACCCTGAATATGACGAGAGTAAACCTGCAAGTGTTTCTGGCCTTCATTTCCTTTTATCAACGCTATACTGACCTGAGTTGGTGGTGGCCCAGATATACGTCGACGTCCATAATCCTTCCCGAACCATTTCGTGCAAGCAAGCGCGACAAATCGTCCGGAAATTGATTGCGGGATTTCGAGCTGCGGGCATTAAGGAAGGCGATTGCATCGCGATCCACTCGTTCAATGATGTAAGGCTTTCGGACGGTGGTTGTGACCAAGAGTAAAGTAAAGCTTACCAAGATGACTCAAAAGATCTTCTACTCCATGATTGTCCTCGCAACAATTGGAGCTGGTGGTGTATTCACTGGAACAAATCCTTCATACACTACAGCAGAACTATCTCACCATATAAAAGTTTCAAAGAGCAGGTTCCTGATATCCGAGCCTGATATACTACAGCCGCTGCTCGTCGCAGCCGAACAGAACAAGATCCCCAAGGAAAACATATGGATATTCGATCCAATCGGACAGCCGATTCCCTCGGGCCATAAATCATGGAGAGAACTATTTAATTCTGGTGAGCAAGACTGGATACGCTTTAGCGATGCTCAGACAACAAAGACCAAAGCCGCCGCGAGACTATTTAGTAGCGGGACAACTGGATTGCCAAAAGGAGCAGATCTTACACACTACAATTTCATTTCTCAATACGTGCTCACTAGCAAAGCCAATCCACGACCGTACCCGGTGAGTATAAATCCGAAGGGATAGGAATTGAGATTTCATTTATCTGAATTTTTCTAATCGCCCATGTCTGGAAGATATCGCGCGTCGTCGCATTGCCCATTTTCCACGCCGCCGCTGCTCCATCAACCCATGTCGGTGCCCTTGCTGGCGGTGATGTTATTTACATGATGCGCCGCTTTGAATTAAAAACATATCTACGAGCTACTGAGACTTACGAAGCCACGGAGATGGCTACTGTACCACCAATTGTTCTTGCTATCGTCATGACTCCCTTCTCTCGTGAACGGCGTTTCCTGAAAAGCGTACGACTTGTCAGCTGCGGCGCCGCCCCCTTGGATAAAGGTCTTCAGGCAAGGCTATCAGAGCTTCTTGAAGATGGTGTGCCTTTCAATCAAGTTTGGGGCATGACGGAGACATCTTGCATTGCGACGATGTTTCCATATCCGGAAAAGGATACAACAGGATCCGTTGGACGTTTGATTCCGAATCTAGAGATTAAGTACGTAATTCGGAAGACTCCTGGTATAAGCATCAGACTTACTTATTCACCACATTGTAGGCTTATTGATGACGAAGGACGTGATATTTCAGCTTACGGAACGCGTGGCGAGATTTGCATTAGGGGTCCTACTATCATTCCTGGTTACTTTGAGAACCCCAAAGCCAATGCCGACAGTTTCGACGAAGATGGATTTTTTAAGACAGGCGACATAGGTTACTGCGAGAAAGACTCTGGGAAATGGTACATCATCGACCGTAAAAAGGAACTTATCAAAGTCCGCGGTTTCCAGGTTGCACCTCCTGAGCTAGAGGCTGTACTTCTCTCTCATCCACAGATTGTGGATGCAGCGGTAATTGGAGTTCATCTATCAGACTCGGATGGAGAAGCTCCGCGTGCTTACATTGTCAGACGGCCTGGATCTGACGGTGCTAAATTGACAGAAGATGAAGTGAAGAGCTACATGAACAGCAGGTTGGCCAAATATAAGGCTCTGACTGGGGGTGTGAGATTTGTGGACAGCATCCCGAAAAATCCCAGCGGCAAGATTCTCAAGAGATCTTTGCGGGAGCAAAGCAAAAAGGAATTGGAAGCTGGTGCGATCAAGTCGAAGATATAAGGTTTTCTTTTGAGAATGATAAGTTAAAAGTGTGCCCCTACTTGAGCTAGATCACAATCAATCACAATAAAGACACCACAAATCATTATACATTTTGCGAATCTTTCGATATAGAGAGGATTGCTTGAAGTTTGGGATTCGAGCTCGATTTGGTACCCCGGTATATTACTTCAGTTATTATTAGATCATCAACTCGACGGTAAATATCATGAATACTGGCCAGGCAAAGGTGCAGCTTCATGGCCAATCAGGCTTTGCCCTTGGCAGTGCCTTTGACTGGCACCGTGTCCGTGAGCATTCTGCGTAAGTCATCTGTCTCAAGAATGCGTTACGATGATTGATCTGTGAGTCTTGTTGATATATGATGCAATCAAACTACTTCATTCGGTCTGAATTGGTCATTTGGTCAAAGGTGTTGGGAAATTTTGAAGCTGGCAGAGCAGCGAGCGATCTTATCATAGACAAGGTTCTCAGTCATGACGGCGAAATGAAATCGGCTATTTTCTTCAGGGATTATATTAACGTCTAATCAGATTCAACAAAGACTCCATAGCAGGTAATTGTTTGATCTCATCAATTGAAAGCCCTGATTGCTGAAGAAACACTGTGCGAAGCGAATGTGATGGCGTATTTGATGTCTAGGGTGCGCACGTAGCTCTTAACTTGCAGATTCAGCCTAAGGTGGTCAGACTCAAAAGGAGCCTAAAACCAATCAAGTTAAGTCACATTTCTCAGCTTAGCATCTAGGATGATGAGTGTAGTCTTGTACGAAAAGGGTTTAAAAGAGGAGATGCTCAACCCGCAGCCGAGTTGCCGAGAATCCTTACGGAGTACTGCTTGCAGCTCCATGAGTTTACTGTCCATAAACAAGGGTGGAGCATGTTGGTTTATTTAGTTTTGTTCTTTTTGTGCGATGCATATGCTCTCATTAAATATTGTACTTATTCATATCACATAATAAATGAAGGAAAGCCCCCGATCTCTTTTCAGGAGTAATGAGAATGCAAGTTCAAAGATGCCGGTTATCATACTCCGTACAGATGGACAAATTTTCACCAACCTTGGACATAAATTTGTAAAGTTGTGTGAGATAGCAATTTTGTGACTCGAACGGTGCAGTTCTTATCTGCTGCAAGTGCTTGTCGCATGGATGGCTGTCTATCATGATAGCAACCATGGATTGTGTATATTCACACAAGATAAGTTTCTTGCAATGCAAATATTACATGGATCTCATGATTGTTTGGTCAAATGCGCCCTCCTATCGAAGATTTTGTCGATATTTCTTTTTCCTGAATCGAAGATGACCTACGAAGCTGGCTGATAAAGACAAGATTCTACGGATGACCTATTATCGAGATACGTGCACCGGGTCATTTTTTCACTGCGAAATACTACTCGATCAGTAATTCCATTGCCAAAGACTTGCGATCGAAGTGTTTACAGATCATATTATTCAGTACTTCTGTAGCTCCAGGTGTAGGTACCAAGAAGCCGGGACATCCGGATCGTAAAATCGGCTTCTAAACACATTGATGCGGGGCCCCATGTTATCCGAGAATCAACAACTTCTTCCACGGTTCTAGTGCGACACTTTATGAATCAATCAACAACGCTAAACGCCCTACAGAACAAGATCTTTCGGTAGTAGGTATGGAGTGCTTGGCATTTTTATAGAAGCAGTTTAGTCTCTAGACCTGATTTGTGGCAGCTCACTTCGGTGGATTATGTCTGCTGCATACGATCTTGAACGTAGTTCCCGCCAGTTCTCTCTCACGTCTAGCTGGAACTCGCTGGTGCCACAATACCAATACATTCATCTCAGCCATACGCAGATCTTAACCTAGCTTTTTTGTCGCGTGATAGTAGTTTGCTATCGTTCGAATATCGGCCCGATGCCAACATGAAACGCGCCCGGCGAGCAGCGGCAGCATGCCACACATGTCATAAGAGAAAAGTACGTTGCGATGCTCTCATCCATGGCCAGCCTTGCACGAATTGTCGCATAGACGGACGCGATGACTGTACGGTCAGGACCAAACCCGACGGAGTGTGAGTGCTCTACCATTATCAGTCGTATTACGATTCTAGAATTACCACTCATGATTATCTCAACAGAGATCGGCCAAAAAGGGCTACCAGCTCAGCCGCAAGCTTCAGCAAAGATCTCAGATATCGGAAGACATCTCAAAGAAAGATCGGACTATTTGAAGATGAAGATACAACACCTTATTCCCTAGACGACTCGAATAATCACGAATCCGGAAAAGTACCCAAAGGCAATGTCATATTTTCATCCTATCGCTTTCTGGATGGTAGCCGCCTTTGTTCTTTGCCGGCGGAAGACCTCGAATTCTTGCTTCTTAAACGCTGTCTACACTTTCCCCGGAAAGACGCCCTAGATGAGTTCGTCAAACAGTATTTTGCTATGGTGCATCCATTTTTACCCGTGATTGACGAGGGTGAATTTTGGCGAATTTATTCCGGAAACGAATCGAAAACAATATCTCTATTTGTGTTCCAAGCAATGCTATTCTCAGCTTCATCAGTAAGCTCTTCAGTCTACAAATCTACGATTTTGACGTCCAAGTACTCATCGCTTTAGTTCGTTTCATTGGATACACTTAAAGAATGTGGATTTTCGGACAAGCGTAGTGCTCGATCAGAACTACACAGAAGAGCTAAGGTATGTCCCATGGCTAACACTCTTCATGTCCCTGATCATCTCACGTTTGTTCTATCGAAAATAAAGAGAATAATCCGTCTAACGGAGGACAGATTCTTTTCGATCTTAAAGGAGAAGACCGACAGATATATAGAGCACAAGGCAGTGTCCTACTGTCGCAAAACACGTCCGCCGAAGACCCTCACGCTGGGAGTCTATGGATCTCCACTGCAATGCGCACTGCAACGCCTCTTACCTCTCATCCACTAATTGCAGAATTGGAAGATGTCAACCAATCTGTGCTTAAGAGACTGTGGTGGTCGATCCTTCTCCGAGACCGAAGTCTTAGCCTAGGTCTAAGACAACACCCACAACTAACATCAGTCGATATAATGACCACGGAGAACTGGATGCTAACTGAGAATGACTTTGAAGACGAGTTTAAACACTCTCAAATATATCCAGAGCCCGTAAAGCGACACTTATTTTTGGCTCTACAGGAACAATGTCGCCTAGCAGTGTTACTGACCGATGCACTATCTACTTTCTTCACAGCTCCTGGTCCTATCGCAAAACCTTATGCCATTGAAGCTTCCACGAAAGCGGACGTCGTATTGTTGGACGTCAGAGAGAAACTCTCAGATTGGAAGCAAAAATCTCAATGTACGCCGGCCTCTCTGCGCGCCAAAGGGAGTTCAAAAATTGTCCTTCACTTCGCTTATATCACTTATATGTACTATTAGTAAGTTTTGCTTGTGTACCCATTATGTCTTCGCACTTGTAGCATGAGCTAATGGCGGTTTCAACTGGTAGCACCGCAAGAATTTCACTCGCTCATCATGAAGCTATCATGCTTGAGAATCAGACCCAGCGGCAGCAATCCGTGAATCACTACCAACAACGGCTGACAGAGATTGGAAAAGACCTTCGTATATCTATTGATGGCCTCACAAAAGTCATCGACTATTTTTACTCAAACCGGAGTTTGGTGATTCTTCCACTTAGTGTGTAGGTGGTTCTCGGGCCAGTTCGCTTTTTTTATGACTTCTTGATTAACTCTTGCAGACTTGCCTTCGCTGGAATACCTCTTGTGCTCGCAGCAATAGATCTCAAACTATCACCTTCCCACACGGAAATGCTCGCCCGGCGCAATCGCCTGGATTCCTTTGCGCAAATAGTACAGCGATTTCAGGACCTCTACGATGTAGCGGATGTGGTTGTAGCAGGGACGAATCATTTATTGCAATTAGCTTATACGATAACGAAAAACTTGTTTCTCTCCCGGAGATTGTGAGTGCAAATCGCCCGATTCATTTCGCACACTCTTGTCTTTGACAATGAGATAATGGTTATTTTATTTTGATTAGCCTTTCGCTGATACCTATCAAAGAATGCCACCCGCATCGCAAGTATCGCATAGTCCTAAGGAGATTATCCGACCAACAACTTGGAATGAAGCCTTTCTCTGTTACCCTCGTGCTTATTTATATATTTCTACTTCTGTGGAATATAGCTTCTCGTTCGGGCGAATACCGAGTCTATCGCTACTACCTGAAGAAGTCCGCCACATCCCGTCACTTATTTTTGGCTCCAATATATCTCCTATCATTGATCAACCTTGTACCAAATCTTCTGAGGGGAATGATGCGGGCAAAAATGCCAATGACGTGGCTGATCCTGCGAGCTGGGTGCAGAATTTAGACACCTTGGACAATTTGTGGAGTTTGAGCGATCTGGACATTATAGGAAACGATGATGACAGATATAATCTTATGCCTTCAGTGCAGCTGTCGCCCTTGCAAAACGTGAATCTTGATTATTTTGCTATAGATCCAGTCAATCCCGGTAAGCTCTTTTCCCACTTCAATTTTTGTCCTCCTTGAACTTAGTTCTCCTTGCCCTTCGGACACATTTTCACTTAAATGATGAATTTAAGGACTGACTGATATCTAGAGTCTGCTGGGCGCATTGAAAACTCCACACCATTTAAAATGCCAATTTTGGAGGATGCCTTTATGTCTTTTCAACCTTCACCGCCCGAAAATGGTTGTGATAGTTCCGAGAGTTCAATGTATCATGTAATGGAAGGGGACGAGCAGGATGTCGCAGCCTTTGTCTGAAAACATTTAAGATATCTATTCAATTATCAAAGTTATACTGCTAGATTAAATTCCAAGTGGAATTGTACAATCAAAAATTTGAGTGTTACTGGCTTGTCAGATAAGCAAGGCATGGTGGTCTTTGTTACTCTTGCTCTCATTTTTTACCCCAGTTACTTGTTTATAGCCTATACAGACGTCTTTAGAATCAACGAAATACTCCCAGTAAAGTACCTATTTAGGTTACCACATGGCAGATAATAATGTCAGACGCAGGTAAATGGTACAGCAAATCCTAGATCAATGATTTCACCACTATTTCGAACTCAGAAATTCTACTGCAGAGTCATGTAACTCGAAGAAAAACATTGGGCACAGAGACATCAGGCCAGTTTCCAACACGGCCTGTTGCTTTTGTTTTCCATGCTACTTACGTCTTTCTTCACTTCCCTATATCAACTGAATTCGGATACCTTGGTAAGTAACAGAATTTGAGAAACTGCAGGTCTCAACTAACATACACAAGACCTGAAATCTGCCACACGTTCTAAGGTTCACTTACTGTGTAGCGCAAGCTCCAGGGGTAGTGTAGTGGGAAAAACTTGAAATCTCATTATCATGTAGCCTTTCTAGTTTCTCCAATCGGCGCATTTAGGGGCCGTTGGGGAGGCAATAAAGCAACAAGCTGAAAGAATAGCGGCCCAATGAAAATAAAGCAACTTTGAAGTCCACGTTGTACCAGATGATGTTCACTCCGCAATGGGCGCGCCCTTAGATACGGCTGAGATGAAATCAGGGCTGATTGGTTGGTCCTATCCGATCCCGAGCCCGATCTGTAAATACTTACGAACTACTACTCTGTTGGTATACTGTCTACAATTTAGGGCGCGGCTGACCTTTTTGGAAGGTTAACAAGTATATCCTGTATAAAACCGCTGCGCCTCCCAACGTCTTCACTGATTTCAGAATTTCACTTATTCCATCCAGATGCGATCCTGGTTTTCTCACGAAACATTATTGAATAGATTTTGTTGCTTCATAATGCTTTGTTTCTTGCAATTAAAAGAAACAGTTCGAAAGTTAAAACACAAAATTTCAACACATCAGCACGTCAAAATTCAACATCCAGCTTTGAAGGCTATGGAGGTCAAAGTCGGAATCGTCGGCGCTGGAATCAGCGGCTTAGCGCTGGCTAAGATGCTGGAAATGCGAGGCATTAGTTATGTTCTACTAGAAGCACGAGGGGACATCGCTGAGGCACCTGGCGCTGGCGTGGGTTTGATGCCAAATGGGCTACGGATACTCGACCAGCTTGGACTTTACGATGAATTAAAGAAGCACGAAACACCACATCATTGTTGGTATCATCACGACGCAGACGGTACGCTTTATAAAAGATTAACCGCCTTCAAAATTCTTGAAAAGGAGTATGTGAGAGTTATTCTGTTATATCGGATTTTGGGACTGACCAGTATCCAGATTAGGCTATGGTGTGATTTTTTTGGAAAGAAAAGAGTTGCTTGAAATTCTGTACAACAGCATCAAGGATAAAAGCAAGATATTGTTCAACCAACGAGTGACGAGCGTGTCGACCTCGGATGATTTTGCAGCAATAAATATTGCTGAGGGTGTTCAAGTCAAATGCGATTTCGTCGCCGGTGCAGATGGAATTCACAGCATCGTGCGGGACGAAATCTTCCGAAAGGCACCACATTCCCAAATACCATCAACATGTTAGTCAATTTCCACATCACCCCATTCGACTGAAGTATATTATTTTCTGACTTTGCTTCAAGATTTGAGCTCCCAATATGCCTGTGTCTACGGAATATCGCACCCAGTCCCGCAGCTTGGCGAGGGCCAGTTCTTTACGGTGTACCGTGAAAATATATCAATTCTCATATTCAGTTGCTTAGGTGGAAAGCTGATATGGTTTCTATTTGCTGATCTGAAAACGTCGATCCCATTGAATAGCAGCAAAAAGTACAATCTCAATAATATAGAAACTGTTTTGGAACAGATAGCTCATGTCAAAATTGGTCCTGACGTGGAATTTGGAACTGTTTACAATAACCGAAAAGCTGCGGTCATGACTAACCTGGAGGAAGGTGTTGCAGATGTGTGGACTGCTGGGAGACTTTTCGTGCTGGGAGATGCGGCCCATAAGGTTAGATATGATATCGGGTACTTTTTTGGGAACCAGTCTGCTAATAAAATTTAGTTTCTACCGCATAATGCAATGGGAGCCGGTCAAGCCATAGAATCAGCCGCTTGTTTCGTCAATAGATTACTCACTCTCGACAATCTTCAGGGCGGAGCTACCGCTGGGACCGAGCATATTCCCTTAGGGAATGTCGAAAAATGCTTACGCGAATACGAGAATCGAAGGAAAGATAGGACAGTCTTAACTCTCCAAACGGCCAACAAGAATTGTCAATTTTCGCTCAAAAAAGCACCCGATACTGAACAGCTCTTAAAAGGACTGGTTGCTGTTTCAGATGAGAATTTTATTATTCCAAGAATTCTTGACGCCTGCATGGCGGAAAGACTCGAAAATTGGCCATTGACCAGTGGTCGCATTGAAATCTACAATGAACGTGCAGCCATGGCCCAAAAAGAACGCAGTAAATTATGATAGCGGCTGTCATTATTGTGATCGTTATTTGCTTCTTCAATTTATGCGACCACTTGATGCTTTCCAAATGTGGAAGCCTGTCTCATACATTATTTACTGAGAACTAAATGTAGTATTTATCGTTAGTTGTTCAAATAATTGATTCGATACCTTAGAAAGTTTAAAAAGCTTCCGATGCCATATTACAATTCGTAACAGATGTATCATTTAGCTAATCACCGTGCGATTACCTAGGTATCTCTCATCATTATCTGATATGCAATTGAGAAGTAAATTTTCAAATTATACCCTGCATTCAATATCATTATGAGCAGGCCGAGATGGATTCGAAATACCAAAGATGAGCGTCCACACTGTCACCTGAGGTGCCATCATTACCAGCAGTTGAATCTACACCTACAACTTCCACAATATCGGCGTCTGTTACAGTCACGTTATCACCACTGGTAATCCAGTATTCAGGACTGAAATGGGCATAGCCCAGAAGCTCCGGAGGTAATTTTGGCACAATATCGTCCGAGTGAGTAACGCGATAGTTACTCCCAACTGTTTCACTTGTGATGAAATTGGCGAGCGCCAAATTGCCAATGCGAGGTTGACCATAGTCGTACTTAAAAGGTATGAGTTAAAATTTTTTCCATCGAGAAGAAAAGCAAGACATACCAGCTGAACAACCTGCCCAGAGGAACGGAGAACTGTGGCGGCAATGGCTGCTAAAGCACCTCCAAGACTGTGTCCGGTGGTCACGACTGTATAACCCGGATACGTGCTAAGAGCAGAATCAAGCGTAGCAGTTATATCGCTGGCTACTGTTTGCCAAGAAGCATAAAACCCAGAATGGACTTCGCAGCCAGAGCAGATCTGGCTAGCATTTGCAAGAGGGATGTCTAGATTGGCAATCCAATTTGAGAGATCGGAGCTGCCCCTAAATGCTATAACTATAAGCTTGTTTGTATTATCAACGGCGACATAGCCTGTTGCGTCACCAAAGCTAGAGCTTCTAAATTTTTTTCTCGTGTTAGCTGCCGGCTTTTTCTCTCTCAAATGTCAGCTTCGTTTGCTTACTTGTTGAAGCTATATAAGATTTTAGTATTAGCCGCTTGTACAGTAGGGCAGTTGCCAGCACTGCAAGCTAGAGATGTTCCAGTTGAACCGAAATTTGCGGAGCAGTAGGCTGCTGCACTATATTGGGCGAATAAATCCAATGTATTCAGGAGGGACGTGCTGACAGCTAATGCCCCAAATTGTTAGCTAACAAATTTCGAGTTTGAGAATACGAAGGGTCACAAGAATTAAGAGGTGAAAAGAGTCAGAAGTACTCACTGCGGCGAGTGATGGGCGTGGGGACTGCCATCACTGGCAAAGCCAGTATGGCTCCAACCACTGTGCCAGCGAGAAGCTTCATGGTGATATAAAAGCTATCCAATTCAAGACAGTTAAGTGACTTGACTATGAATTGAAACTTATTTCACGGGCACAAGAGACTGCGAATAAACCGATTATTTATAGTTCTTGTTGCCAACGGTTGTTGCCAACCTGCCCGATTCTGTCAACTTAGACAACATGGGGAATCGACTTCATGGTTCGGGGATGATATCCTCTTTCAGAAGAGATGCAACCATACGGCATTTGAATAAATAATAAAAGTCTAGGGGGTTATATAAGAGTATCTGCTAAACCTGGATTACAGAGGAGCCACAGTTTGAAAAATTAGGATCAACACGTGCACGCGACCAATTTGTGTTTTCCCAATAGGAACTGATTAAAACGCATTGACGAATGGGAAGAATGACCTCCAATCAGACAGGTTGTCGGGTTATTCCCTGTACCTGACCCCTTGCATCGATACAGATTCTAACAAAAAAAAACCCCTTTCTCCGAGTTGGAGGGAAGCGTGGCTAATCGGTTTGGCTTGAAAATGACGCATGTCTAGCTCTACTAGAAAAGATAGCATCCCGGACACGAGTACAACTGTTCTTTTAGCGCGAGAAATATCTTGTTTGTTCGCAGTTGCTAGCGAGCGCTATGTGAAATACGCTGCATGGGGCGCCCAAGACGGTAAGCAAAAGCTCCCTGAAGACGAGTGCAAAGCCGGAGGAATTCCTTTAAGGAGTCAAAATTACAACCGATCAGGGATGATGAGCAATTATCCTGCATTTCTGTTTTGCATCTTCCTCATCATGGTACGTAGGCGGCCCACGAGAATTGACTAAGCTTTCGACCTGCGGTAAGTTGTGATTACTCTTGCTGCAAAGAGACGCGGCGTTCCTGAACATTCCAGGACCAAAGGCTAAACAAATATGCTCTTTGTGGGGGCGTAGTCTCTTGTCATTGGATCAAAAAGATCAGTTCTCAACTGCGGAGACAAATGAAAAAGGCAAATTCTGACGAGAAGTTGCATCTGCAAGGTCACAACGCACGGGCGGACAAAGATCTCCGGCCTGTCAGATCTCTGCATTAACCTTTGGGGTCATCATGAGTATTGATCTCTCCAGGTCTTATCTGGCTGTTTTATTCTCACTGCCACCCTGCTCTCTCCCATCCTTCGCATACAATCATGCGAAGTTGAGATCCATTAGCGCCATAAAGATTTTCGAAGAAGCTGCCGCCTTCAGGCGTGCATCCTTAAACCTTGTATACCAGGCTCCCCGCGCAGTAAGAATGCCGAAACTTTTCTGAGATCCATTGCGGGGTTCATTTATCAATGCCCCCCCCCAAAACTTGGGCCCCGGAATGTTCGGAGGAGAGACGAAGATTGTTCTACCTACCATTCGGTCGTTTTGACTTTACGCATTACTGCATTAACATTTACACCGGTAGACACCTGTTTCAAAGACGGCAACCTTTTGCTTGGGCACAGCGCATCACAGAATTCGAAAATCAAGACCTTATTGCGCGGGGTTGCGGGATGCTTATTTCGCTGAAGAATCCCAGATGATTGGTACGGCACTGACATTGCCCAGCATTTAGCACTCACAGCCTTACCTAGCAGATGCCGTACTCCAAACCAGTTAGAATCTCACAATGTACACGGACTGAGGGGTCGGGAAAAAACAATCACGCGGATGCCGGAGAAAAGTCCAAAGTAGGCATAAACGCCATTTTCGCGGGGAGATCAAACCTTCGCAACGTTGCTCGATCCGGATAAATGGAGAAGAAGCCTCGAAACCAAGCTACGGTGGGTAATCCTTCAAGTACCGGCCATAGTTCATGGCTACAACATGGAGCGCATTAACCTTAGCCTTCCTTATGCCACCCGTGAAAAAGTCATTTTGCAGCACCAAGATTCCGTGCGGCATTGTATCAGGTGCTAAATGGATCAACACACATGGAAATTCAATTTGAAATGCCGCGGCTCGTCAAGAGCTTGTTGTACAGTATTCCATACCATCCGTACTCTAAGTTAGTGAACTCGAGATCGGTTCTCCACAAAGAACCCCGCATAATGGAATCTTCTGCCGGACCGATGTACTTTTAAGTGGTAAAATCTTGTAATTGTACCTACCTGGTTGGGTCGGGCCAATATTTGAGCATAAGGTCCGGCCGACGATGTGATTTTGTAGCAAAATGGTCTTTATTGTGGAAAAGCGGTGTCTTTGAAAAACAGAGACGGACAATTTTGTATCCGACAGAGAAAATTTCAAACAAGAGAAGAGAAGGTTTTGATTATCCTTGTCTCCCAATTCGAAAATTCGTACGCGGCCAACTCCGATACTTACTTAATGGCCTTTAACTACTGTCGACCGACTTTGTTCACAAAAATAATGCTTTACTCGATCTATGCCTAGGTATGCACCTAGTTACCTAGGTACCTAAATATCCTCGACCGAGCGAGAATCCATATAGTACGCCCATATTATATCACATATCACACATGATAGCAACAGCAATGTTAGGTGTAAAGCTTTATGATTTATAGTTTATGACTGCTACCAATAACTCACATTTGCACAGTCGTGCTGTCAAATTCCTAAAGCGAAATAATTCCGTGCCAGTTTTGTTAAAGTAACAGAAAAATTGATGCACTTGGCAGGACTCGAGGAATGGCACATCGAGCGCATTCCTAAACAACGATATTTTTGACCCAGCAGAATCTCTTTGATAGGATCGATATAGCATGCCTATGCGCTGCAGCTGGCTACGCTTGGCACATTTGAGCAAGACCCATATGTCTTGCCTCCTGTGACTGACACATCCTGCCAAGTCCAATTCGAGCAAGCGTTTTTGCCACATGCAATTACAACATTATATCCACTTGACTCAACTGCACCAGTCCCGGATATATTCTCGATTTTCAAGTTGGTTATTGGAATACCTGAGCTTGGTGTGCCTCCGTTCAGGTCCCCGCCATCATAATTCTGTTCTATAAGGATGCCGTACCTGAGAACTTGTCAGCATTTTATCACAGTTTTGAATCATTGAAAATCAAGATAAGAATAACTGGACGCACCCTGAAATACTCTGCAAGGTGATCCCCGAATATGTGACTCCAGTTATGGTTCCTGTGTCACCCTCCGTTGCCTTGATGCGAATGCCTTGAAAATGTGTCAGTCAAAACAATCAAGTGTTGAGAGTTGATTTCTTACCATTGACAGAGTTTTTGACTTCACTTTGCTCAAAGGTGACTGTTTGTACTGTATTATCGCTTCGGCCACCAACGCTACCAATGGATAAGCCGTGCCCGCCCGAGCAAACACCACCGCTAAAAGTAATCCCGGTTCCAGAGTTGATAGCAACACAATCATCTTGATTGTATACATTGGCACCGGTTATAGTGACACTGGTACTATCACCAATATCAAAACCGTCTGTGTTGTGACCACCTTCAGTATCCCCAGCACTGTTGTCAATTGTCATATCTGTAATGGTCAGGCCATTACAACCGTCGATGCTGACGGCTTGGACTGGTGTATTTTGAATGTGCATGTTTGTTATCGACGACGAAGTGAGCCCATGAGCGTAGAAAAACTTAGGCTTCGTTTTGCCTCCATTGCTGCCTTGCCCATCCCACCAGCGTGCACCATCGGGGTTCAAGTAAGCTCCCGATGCGCTTTCAACTTTGATCCCCGTGCCTGATATTTGCAACAAGGGGCCGTCCCACTCTTCATAACCCCATGTTGTTTCGCCTTCAAATATCACCTATTCAATGTTAGCGCGAGTACACCACTCTCACAAGCAACTCCTAATTACCGTAGTATCCTCTGCTAGTTCACTGAGATCGAGTGTTTTCCCCGATGGTACTGCAATGTTGGACAGTACGATTGTAGAGCATTGTTTTTGAGAAACACTGGCTGATGAGGCGCCGTTAGAACCAGAAAATGTGCAGCTTGTGGCTCGTTTATCGAGTGGATTTGGCGCTGGTGTAATAACAGGCTCAGCAACTGGCTTTGCGATGGCACCAGAAGAGATCGCAAGTACCGCGAATGTCAAAAAGATGGAATGCATTGTGTTTCGAAACTATCACAATGGGCAATAATTGCTTTCAACATCAAATCACAAGTCCTTTAAAAGCTAATCTGTTGCCATCATTTATATAATGACAGGCAATTTTAATTTATCAGTATCGTTGTGAATCATGCCTCCTTATTGGCGGGGAATTTCGAAACAGATACGATGGATCACTCTCGGGACATGACGCGTCCAGGGGTTCGGCAAATGAGCTCAATTTTTCCGTAATAAATGGCCAAGTCTTGAAACAGATAAAATCTGACCAGGAATTTAAACTATAGCAAGTAACATTATGGATTCATGGAGAACATTGTGGGGTGTCGTCTTGCACTATAAGTCAAAAGGTACTAAAGTTATTGCTTGGGATTTAATTAATTCTCCACCACTCCTATCTTGAAGACTCTAGTTCAAACGAGCTCTTGAATTGCGCAGATCAGCGCAACACCTTGTTTGGACTTTTTTCTTGTTTGCTCGATTGTCATTTGGAATAATAGCTAGTTCTTTGACTGTTTCAACACAAATATTCCAGGAAATCATCGTCTGCCGGCGATACTCCGCCTTTGCTAACGCGTAGATCCGCTGTATACGCATTCTATTTGTGGATAAACTCACTTTAAATTTTCCCAAACATCAAAATCACATTTGATTCCTCAAGGTGTCAATTTGATCTCTGCGGTATTGAAATGGATGTGCGTATTTCGTACCTAGACTACCTACCTAGGTGGCTAGGCAAATTTCCGTGCATGGGACCTTAGCTGTTGAAACCAACTTTGGAAGAATGATAAACTTCCAAGATTATATCTCGGTCTCTATAAGAATACCAAGACCTAATTCCAGATCGACGTTCTAAAATAGATACTCCCGTACGAAGTTTGTACCCCCTATATTAGCTCTTTACACACCTCGCATACTGATGAAGAAAACAGAATCGTTCTTTTCGTGGATTTCTAAGGTTTTCAATGCGATTGGTTAATATATCGTCTAAGTCTGTGTAATGGCAAGAAGGAAGAGCAACCCGAGAAGTCATCTCGTATTTTCAACACACAAAGTCAGCCTCGATTTATACCTTAAACGACACAGGATGTCAGTAGTTAGAGGTTACCCATATCTCCTCCATTGAGTTGCCACCTGAGTCTCACTTGGAGGCTCTGGTCCCGGCAAGATTTCTCTTAAGAGATCGTTGACCCCTAGACCTCTCTCCAGGCATTCCTTCCACTGCTGAGGATAGCCAAGACTAACCTCCTCAAATCGACATCCATCTCTCCAATCTGTTCTTCGTATGTGAAGATGACCACTGATGACCACCTTGGCATTGAATCTTTGATGCCAATCATGAGTAAGTTTTGTGCCACACCAAATTGAAAAACGCGGAATGAACACCAAAGTTACAAGATCTTCCCGCAGTGGCCAGTGATTCGCAATGATCAGTGGAATGCCGGGAAATTGTGACGTGGTGAGCTTTAACTTTGCCTCGAATTTCTGGACAAGAGATTTGCACCAATCCTGACGACTGTTAAATGGATCTGGATGGAGCAGGAATTCATCTGTGGCTTCGATATTTTTCTCTCTAGCCCAAGGTACGGCGTCTAAAAGGATCATCAGCACTGAGTTGCAGACTTGACGTAGAATTCCAAATTCCGAAAAATGCAAAAAGGACAGGATTCGAAGTCTACTCAACATACTTTCTAACGTCACGTCTGCCGGCCTGAAGGAGTAATCGTATAAAGTGAATATCGGTGCTACTACCGCCGGTCCTCCCTTCCCCTTCCACAGAATAAAATCATCCTCCGGAGTTAGAACACCGAATGATCGGGCTAGGTCAACGCATTGTTGATACTTATTCTCTCCTCGGATATCCACACTTGGGCCCGTTGGCATCGTGTATAGTTCATGATTGCCAGGGCACCACCAAACTGTATCAAAGCATTCCGTGGCTCTTGAAAAAGCTAATTGAAGATGCTCAATTGTCTCTCCGACATCTCCGCAGATAATGAGGCCGTCACCGGGATGCGGGGTCAAAGCCGCCCACGCCCCTCGATTAGCAGGATGCCCGACGTGGATATCGGAGATCGCGTAGAGTGTACCGGTCGAGGAAGTGTTTTCAATATCTGTCGAGTGACCAGACATATCTGAATATGAAGGGGCAGTTGGTATATGAAGGGGTACTTGTGTCACGTAGATTTAAGGTCCACCGGTAAACAAGATGTAGCGCAATCGACCCATTATTCACAGATTTACTAGAGAGAAGCTCGGCCCGAATTACATAATTCATGCAAATGGCATTCCAAGGTTTTATCTACCTAGATAGCATGTCAGAAACACTAACATGCTGATATAAAATTTGAAATTAATGCGCGGGCTTCAGTAATTTTCTTTTTGAAAATTTATTTCCAGTGCTATTCACAGCAAGGAATTCTTTTTTAATTTTGAAGTCGTCGTTAAAATGTGCGTGCGGCGCAAAAATTCAAGATGTACCAGTTCACTGCATCCGGAGAATTCGAGAACTGCCTAGGTAGGTGTGAAAATAGAATTTATACTTTGAGGCTGAGATGGTTGACTATTTTATTTTTTTGGCTCCGGACAGCTCGTAGGCAGTTTAAGCATGATCGTTCGCGCGTGAAATATAGAAAGCAAAACAAAAGTAAAGTGCTGCAAATTCTTGCAGTTTCCAGTAAAGAACAATTGAATTAAGTCATCTTTAATCTCAGGTTAGCAATCCCTTTTGATACAAGGCCATACTGAAGCTTCGTCAAATATAACTCTCAGCTTCCACCACAACCGCCTCCACACCCTGCCCCTCCTGCGCCGCCTCCTCCCCTCTGAATATACCCAAAACCTATGCCATGATTTCTGAAACTTCTAGGATCGAGTGATTTCAACATAGAGCCTCCGCAGTTTCCAGCAGCCATGGAAGGACTACAAGCACCCGGAATGCAATTTCCATCAGCACCATCATCCACATTCAAGCAACCCGGATTATTGGTATATACATCTTTGTGCAGCGAGGGAAGTTCGTGCAAAGCCCGAGAAAGAGTCTCTGTGGGTAGATGAGTTTTCTTTTCAGTTATTCCTTGTTGTTTTAATTCTTGCTTTTGATGGTCTTGAATAATTTTATTCATCCTCTTCCTGGTACTCTTGCGAACTGCGCCTTCTGCTCTCACAGAATTGTGAGTCGAGATGTGTGGTGAAACTCCTCGATTCAAGGCAGGGTCGGCGTTCTCGTCTGTTGGCTCCGATTCGTTCTCACTTTTCGTTGATGATATCGAGAGTTTCTCAAACAGACCTCTTCCACGAGTGGCCTCACAATACCAGCAAGAACATTCGCTGTAATCTTTGCCTTCAGAAGCCTTACGGTACTGCCTGGCTGTCCACTCGAATGCATCAGACAGTTGTCCCTCCTCAACACGGTCGTTATGATCTACAAAGCGCACTGGACGATTTTTGGCGGTTGTAGTAATTGAGTGCGAGTAGTAATCCCTAGGTGAGAGTTGGTGAGTATGCCAGACAAGGTCAACGTCAAGGGTGGGCACAGCCATGTGTGATGGATTCGCGACAATGATTCCCCAGAAGATGTTGTATTTTTTTTCAAAGCGCTTCATCAACTGCAATAATTCCGCAGGCGGATAGGTATGAATCCAGTCGAGTTTATGCATCTTTTGCACAAATTTCCCTTGTCTGATAACAGCTCCGACAAGGTCTAGCGCAAATATAGAAGAGTTGCCGCCCCAATATCGGGACATCATCCGTCGTAATGTGCCACGGCCCCTCCCTTTCGTGGTCTGGAACATATCCCGGTTTGCCAGCTCGGTCTTTTTGTCAAGAGCTTCTATCTTCCGATTATGACGATAGACGTAATCGAATATTGAGTCTGCAAGTTGCCGGACAGAGCGGCACTCCTGTCCGTCCTCCTCTAGACTTCTCACGAAGTTCCGCGACGTGCTCAAGAAAAGATAATTCGGAGTAAGTTGGGCCCATTTCGCACCTCTTCGTGTTTTTGTCTTGACCACTCCATCTGGATTGAAAAGAGTGCCAGGTAGTGGAAGCTCTCTCCTCCTCAATGCTGCAACATCTCTTTTGAATTTGAAAACCGCTAAATATTCGTGATCAATAAGAACCATGCAGTGAGAGCATATAACTTTGAATGAGTGATCGGCAAAGCCATTAGCCTTTGCAAAACCGCTTTTTGCCCTTTGAGTTGATCCTTTTTCGGGATACAACATATTCGTTCTTGCTAAAGTCCAACGGACTTGCAACGTATTCTGGCAAGATGGGCATTCCAATTTATGCCAGGAAGGGTCATGAAGGTTATTCCATCGCAAGCCGGTGCGCGATTCCCATGCCGTGTGGGCAATTGGACCTGGATCGTATTGGTACTGCTTTTCGTCATTGGCAGAGATACATTTCATAACCAATTCCCAAGGAAAGGCCGTGACCCATAAATTCATCCTAGCTTGTCTGAAACAGTCTTCCAGATAAGCACGAGGGTTCAGCATGAAGGAATGCCAGACCATCAGTACATCTGCTCAGCCGAATTTCAGCGATAAGTCAATCCTCACCACAGTATCTACATAGAGTCTTACCTAGCGGAGGAAGATCATTCTGGTCCTTGAAGATCGGTGAGACGTCACCAACCGCCAGAGGATTCATTTCAAATCCTTTCAGAGACATGACTGTGGGAAGTTTGCCATGAGAAGGCAGGCTTAACCACCACTGCTTGAAACGTTCCACGGCACGAGAAACATAAACCTGCCATATTTTCTCCTCGACGTGTGATTTGACTCTTTCACTATCAGTTGCGTTATCTTTTTCTGTCGGCTGATCGATACCGAATAATCCAACATCGAGGGTCGTTATGCTGCGGCGCAATTCTGCCAAAGTAGCCAAAAAAGTAAGATGAGATATGCAATCTGACGGATTGACTATGTGGGAGCTCTCGATATTGCTGCTTGTGGCCATTGTATTGATGATACGTAAATCTCTCTCGTCGAATTATGCACTCAAGAGAAAACCCAACGTTCCTACACGCACACTTGCCGATGAACGATCAGAGTGTTTATATATCTCATGGTTGTCAAGGAATGTGGGCACATGATATCGTGTAAATGATGTGGTCAAGGCAGTGCTTTCGCGAGTGTGCATACGACTCGTCTATTATTTCCAAAAAAGGAAAGCGTTCGACAAAACAGACGATTGTCGCCAGCGAGGCTGAATCTGCCTTGGGCTTCGAGATTATGGCTCTGAAATCAGATTATTTTGCTCGCCTTAATGAATTGATCATCTATCTTTCGAATAATAATGGTCCTGTAAAACCATGAGTGTTGGCGACAGAAACTAGATCGTGAGTTGAGGTTTAATTGAACCGCATGTTAGTCTTGATAGCAGTCGGCCTTGAGTCTCATCCTTTCACAATAAGAAATGCATCAAAAGAGTCCTTATCGTTGACCAAATCTGATTGCATATTCATTTATGTGATATCCCACCTAGCCAGTCGATGTTCATGTTCAACTAAGTCAACGCAAGAGGCTTTTCCGATGCCATTCGACCTGGCCTGAAAATTCGTCGTTATCATTCTGGGTCCCAGATTTACAGTTTGATCGAGACTTCACGGCAGACTGTCTGTCAGAAATGGATAATTGGAATAAATGTATTAGTTGATTGATTATCAATGTTCATTAGAAGAGTGTAAACTTCAAGGGTCCGAATTCATGTTAACGACTCACGAGTCATGACATTCATTACTAAGCACAACCCTAACAGCCACCAACCCAAATATGGTTTAAATTGGAGGAGACATCCCGTTCTTGATCCATGGATTGGCCGTCAACGACAAGGGCCAATGAGAGCACGCATCTCTCATTATCAAATCGGAGCTTGGGCTTAGTCAGTCCCCAACACCCTGAGACAAACAATAAAGCTCAATCTATCAAAAAACAGCATATAATGCACATTACAGAATCTGCAATTGAGATGGTACTGTGTGATAGCACAAATTGCCCGAGCCACTTTCACTAAGGGACAGTTGTTGAGTAATCACGTAAAATTCGCCCGAAAATTTGCGCTATCCAGTTAGCTTAGAGATTGCTCCATCTTTCAAGGTTGCACTGCAGAATTTTTAATTTGCAAAGGCGGTGAGCTAAATCAATACACACATAGTCCATGCTGCTCCAAACAAAGTATATGCCACTTTGTCTTTGGCTCACCCCTATATAGCTTGGTAGTCATTTGTCTTGGTGATGCTTGGAGAATAGTTACTTCAACAATGGGCGATTGATCGAATACCTCCTTAAGACGACGTCCGGGATATCACCAAACTCGTGCGAGTCCAACTGTACGTGTACGTGTGATAGGTCACACTGACCGCTGCAAGATGCTTCTGGACAGTCTAGAAACGAGACTCGGCAGCTTGTCGCCAATCCAACTGCTGCTATTGTTTGCTCTGGTCGCCTTACCAATATGGCTTGCGACTCAATCCAGACTCGACCCCCGCGAGCCGCCGGAGATCAAATCGCGGATACCCTTCATTGGGCATCTGATCAATTTGGTGCGCAAGGGTTTGTCCTACTACACCGACCTGAGGTATGGAAAAGATTCGTGTGACACCCACTTCTTATAATTGACGACGGGGAGAGCTGACACCAATCCTTGTCTTTGTATAGCTTGGAGAATCCCGATGTACCGATCTTTACGATCAACATCCCCCGCGTCAAAAGCTATGTCGTTACATCCCCGACGCTCATGACAGCAATGCAACGCAATGCTCGCAATATTTCATTCGCGCCTTTCTTGGACCTGGCGGCTGACCGCATTACAGGGTGTTCGGCGGATACTTGTCAGATTCTGAATGAAAAAAGGACCGGTGGCTTGGGCGTCAACCAAGTTGTCATAGACGGGATGCATCCGGCTCTCTTGGGAGATGGATTGGATGGAATGAATGAAGACATGGCGAAGGGATTGAAGCCGTGGGTCGATGCTCTAGCCCAACGCGAGGAAGGACCACTTGATCTCTACGGATGGTGTAAGGAAGCCATGACTGCGGCGAGCACGGGCGCCGTGTGGGGTCCCTTGAATCCATTCAAGGATAAATTCAACCGGGAATGCTTCTGGTATTGACTTCCGTCTCTTGACTCGCATTGGAAAACCTTGAGACGTCAAGCTGATCACACGCACCATCTAGGGACTATGAAGAAGGCGTCGCAAAGTTATTGCCAAAGGTTGCTCCGCACATTATTGCTCGCAAAGCCTGGAAAGGCCGTGAGACCCTTGTGGGCGCCTTTTTGAACTACTACCAACAAAATGGCCAAAAGACTGCGTCTATTCTTGCTCAAGGACGTTACAACTCGCATCTTTCGAACGGTCTACGTTTGGAACAAGTCGCACGGGCAGAGACTGGCTTAGGCTTTGGTTTACTTTCCAATACTATACCTGCAACTTTCTGGTTTATGTTTGATGTCTTTTCCCGTCCCCTCCTGTTACAGCAACTTCGAGATGAGATTCATAAAAATGCACTGCATATCGAAGGAAAATCGGCGACAATTGATGTCGCTGACCTTCGTGACCAGTGTCCACTTCTTGTTTCAGTCTTTCAGGAATCTTTACGCTTCAGATCGACCGGTGCGCCTACAAGATTTGTCTACGACGACATGATGCTCGACAATAGATACTTGATTAAAGCGGGGTCCATTGTCTACTGCCCGGTGCGACCGATACATTCCCACGCAGATGTTTGGGGTGCCAGCTCAAAGGAATTTTTACCCACTCGCTATCTGCGATCCAATCCTCGAAAAGTTGGCGGCTTTTTAGGATACGGAATTTCACCAAATGTCTGTCCTGGTCGACATTTTGCCACTAGCGAACTCGTTTCCGTCGCGGCAGCTATGATTTTACGATTTGACTTGTCTCCCACGACCCCTAATTCGGCATGGGTTGAGCCAGAATTGAACAGAAACGCTGTGGTTGCTAGCACAACACCTCCGAAAGGACCTTATTTGGTCAACCTCCGAGTCCGCGATGAATATAAAGGATATGACTGGGATTTCCGTGTTACCAGAGGTAAAGGACACTTTCCCTTAGTGATTGGATGAACACGAATATTCGATTCCAACATAGAGGGAATGCATTTCCGCTCCGCAATGGCTCAATGAGTCTGCGGGGCTGCCATTTGTGCGAGGAAGTGCGTGAGCAAAGACGACTCTTGTTGATATTCGCTGTCAAATTGATGTTATAAGATCGCATTTTGAGTTTGTCGGAATTTTTTCCGTGCTCGTGGTTGTAAATAGCCCGTTAAAGAGAACATATTCGCCAACATATTATATAAATTAGGAATAGTTGCAAGATCTGTCATATCCCCATGCTCACGTCAATAACACAATCTTTTTTCTGCATTTAGAGAATTCCATCGCATAGCCTTTAAAAGAAAAGTCCCATATCAGGGGACCACTTTAAGCGGGACAATTATTCAAACTGGAAACCTTTGATCGGGATAATATTCGGACCGGGAATATGAAACCGTATCCGAGCTTCGGGCAGAATAAGCTCTATTTTAATACTCGCAATTGAAGATGAAGCAGAAGATTACTCATCTGAAGGTATCAGTCAGCGACCCTTTCATATTGTGAGGATTGATTGGCTTTTCTTGTTCCCGCCGAGAGAAGACGGTTCAGCTAATAACTTAGTCTGATACAAACATTCCGCAAGCCTCCGGAATGGCGACTGTTTACCAAAAATTTACGGCCCCCGAGATCATGAGAGAAACCTAGCTATTAATGCGCCAGTAGAGCACCTTTTTTCACGAAAAAAAGAAGAAGAAAGAAAAGCATCGACACAACAGAAGAGCCTTGTCAATGGCTTTTTTCAATCGAACAAATCTGGTCAGCCTCTCTTGAAGCGTGCCTGCATGCCTCCCATTCCAAGATCCCTTTCACTAATAAATGTTGTAGCTAGTACTGGCAGTGGCCCTGCTATATCCGCTCGTCGCATATCGGGGTCGCGTTTTACAACTTCTTGTCACGAATGCACCCCACAAATTGGTAGAAACGAATGTATTCGCTCATTCTACACTTCAATTTACCGACCGACTACGAAACTGTGAAGATGGGGTCATGATTGAGGAGGAGCGGGTCGCAATTTTCAGCTGCGACCCCGGTAGAGATGTTTGGAATACTGTTATGGGAACGTTCGCTCCAGATCCGTCGACCGTACCTCATGGCCAACTGTATCTCTACAGATATGGCGAGCATGCGGATCTCAAGGAAAAGGCTCTTACGACCATCGAGCTCCACGGTCTCCCCGAACCGGAGGCATTCCACCCACTTGGAATCGAATATGAAAAAAGCAGTTCTACTTTGTTTGTTTGCAATCATAGTCCAAGTGGCTCTCGAATTGAGGTGTTTTCCTTCAAACCAAATACGGATTCGTCAAAGGCGCCAGTTGCCGCTTATCAAAGGACTATTTCTATCCCTATGATCAAGTCGCCCAATTCTATTCTCGCGCTGAATCAGAATGAAATATACGTCAGCAGCGATCACTACTTTTTGACCGAATACCATCCTGTCTTGGCATGGCTTGAAACATACTTGGCATTGCCCCTAGCCGGTGTTATTTATGTGAATCTGTTGACCGACGAAGTCCGCCACGTTGCTCGCGTGCCGTTTTCCAACGGCATCTCACTATTAAACGAGTCGACAGTCGCCATTGCTTCCACAAGTGACGCAAGTGTGAGGTTCTTTGAAATGTCTGCTGATCGTTCGCTCCGTCAAATTGACAAGCTCAACGTGCCATTCATGCCGGACAATCTATTCACTGATGCCAAAGGCTCGCTAATGATTACAGGGCATCCTCATCCTCCGACATTGGACAAGATGCGGAAAAATCGCTTGAAATGTATGCAGGAAACTGATATTAACAATCCAGAATGCCTTAATGGCGCGTCTCCCACCTCGGTTGTTGAGCGATTACCTGATGGAACTGTTCGTACACTATATACCTCAACAGACGAAGTTGTAGGTGGTTGTACAACGTTGAGAGATGTAGAATACAATCTTGGTATCGTTCTTGGTCTGTATTCAAAAGGAATACTGGTGTGGAACATGTGAATTATAAGTCTAGACATGTTAGCTATGGTCACCATGTTAAATTTGCCAATGGGTGCAATTTAACGAGATACAAAAGACACGAGTGGAATTAAAACTACATTTAATTTGAGTTACCGGATAAAATGAAGTATTTATCCTGTCAATTTCAGTCTTGATGCCAACTTCGCAACCTTGGAAACATTATTAAAAAGGATTCTCCATCATTCCAAGGTTATTCCGCTTTTCATTCCATCCATCACCTCCAAAGTCAAGCATTCACAGCACACTTTTGGCACACTTTCCCTCGAATTGAGAAAATCTTCACCCGGTACCCCCTGCAGAAAAAATAACATATTTCTCACAAGCACTGAGAGTAATACCGATTCTGAACTTGACATTTATATGGGCTGGCGCAAACTGTCGGACCAGACCATCCTTGTCCTCCGCATTGTCCATACTGTGCTGCGGTCTGTCCACTAGTAGGAGACGTGGGACTTCTCGCCGGCGAAGTGGATGTAGTTGCAGTCGGTGCTGAAGTTGTCTTTGTCGATGAAGCACTTGACAAAGTCGAGGTTGATACGCCACTTGCGGCGTGCCATGATCCCAAACTCGACAATGGTGTTGCGCCATCTAGGGAAACTACCTTGGCGTTTTGAAAGACTTGCTGCATATACGAGATTGCGTTGTAGCTGCCACCTTCGGTGAAAGTTCCGGACCAGATCATCCAAAAATCCCACAATGCGCCCGAACTCGTCATTTGGTTTGGATCTGGAATGTCGCCAACCTCACCTAATGCCAAGATGCGTTGTCCATTAGTCGTCGAGTACCTAAGATCTGATTCCATTGGTCATGGTCAGGACTATGATCACCGGGACTATAATAAATGTCCATCGTGGCAATGTCACACTTGTCGTTTCCGGGGTAATAACTTGGGTTAGCCGTGTTGCAAACCCAGACAATATTATGAATACCCCAATAGCTTGTGATGCGGTTATAAAGGATGTCCCATAGTTGTAAAGAAGGGCCAGGGCCGTGAGCCCCCACCAGAAACCACCGCCATCTGGTTCATGGAGAGGCCTGAACAAGACAGGTGCTTCAACTTGCTGAATTTTCTTGAGTTCGGCTGCAATTGCATCAATGTCACGAAGGAGGAGATTATATTTGGCTCCTCCTGGCCCCTCGTTGACTGCTTCTTGCACATTAAAACATGTGGCATAAGCATAAAATCCTTTGTACCATGGGGCTGAAGCATTATTATAAAGACAAGCGGGGGCGTTCCAGTGCCAGACAATGGCATTGATGCCACCCAAGCTATCAAAAGCAATCACGTCCTCGGCTGCTTTACTGGAAGCCCCGTATGCCACACGACTTGGAGAGTAGTCAATGAAATCATTGCCCTGAAGTGCGGGTGTGTATCCAGTATTTGTTTTTATCCATTCTCTTTCACCCGGATCTTGAACACCTGATATGTAGTGGTTTCCGTAGATAGACTGCAAGACAACAATGCTTTGGCGTTGCTGTCTGCCTGAGGGTCAACATTTGGGTAGGTCAACCAGTTCGCTCGTTTTGAGGCATGTGGTTTTGCAACAGTAGTCACTGCAAGAAGCAACAGCCACCAAGTATTAAAAGTCATTTCAATAACTTGATTTGTTTCCTCCCTGTTTCTCTTTTCATATCTCTGACATTCATGTCTCGTGAAATTCCTATTCCCAATCAACTGCGAATCACTCCCTACTTATAGGTTTTGCGGACAGATCTGGGAGACGAGCGTATAGAATCGCTCGGTCTCACATTGTTTCATTCAAAGCATCTGATTTCAAACGAGATGACTCAGTCCGGTAAAGTTTGACAATCCATCTCACAACTCTCGCTGTCCGAGATTTGGGAGTGTCCTTAATTTGTTCTAAAAACTTGTCCATAGATTATAAATTTCTAAATGCCATCCAAAAACGGCCAAAAATAGTACATGATGGGAGGAAAGGGAGGAAGGATTGAGTTGAGTAGCGGAACATTGCTCGAGGAATCTAAATTCATCTGAAATTTGGTCGCGCACCTTAGAGAGCAAACCTGGATTTGATATAAATACGATCAGGTGGCATATTTATCCAGTTACATTTTGATCTCTCGTCCCCGTGTTGGAAGCGGCAATTCACGGAGCAGGTAAAAAGCCCCGTGTCTGATCGAGCACGTCGACCTATTCCGCCATGCTTTGAATGTCATTATTGGCGGGGTAGACAATTTTAAGCTCTGGATATACGGTGTTAAGGTCATGGCAGGTTCCCAAATTGAATACAATACCGATTACGATCAAATCAATGCTTTGCTCTTCTTCCAAGGTTCTTCCGCGGCAGAAGCAGTGCCGTTCTTGGTCACGGAATCTCCACAACGGATCCATAAATCATTTCAAGATCCACGTCTTTGTGACTTATCGTGCTGCTAATTGATCGAGAGGGTCTTTGACCAAAAGCAAAACTAGCTCTTAGATTGGGGGGGGAGGGGGGGGGTAAGCGTCGGATGTTTTGATTTAAAAAAGCCCCGTCCGGAAAACACCGAAGTTGAGGTCTTTCAATCCGCGGATACCAATGGGTGGTGATCGTTTTGTTGATCATGGAGAGAAAAAAAGCTGGGTTTCGTGGTCGTGGAGACTTTTCCAAGCACGATCACGGTATTCACGGTATTCACATTAGTCCTCGTGGGCATCGATGATATTTTTGGATAGGTATGAAAGTGTGCACGATTAGACTGACAGAAGTAAGCTGCCCACTATCTGAGAGATACTTAATTCACTGCCAGATCGAGGTTTTAAGAGTTGATCTTACCTCAGTCAACCCAAGATTTGGACTCATGGAGAGTTGAGTACAGGTCCTACATCTCGACAACATCGGTTGGCCTGAGACCATACCGACGAAAGTCTATACTACACCACAAAAACATCACGTCTTTCATAGATCACAGCATATATAAAAATTTGGATTGATCCCTGAAGAGATCTGAAATCTGCTGATGGGTAAGACTCATTGTTGATTCTAAGATTCTTCGAGGCGAATTTTGACCTTCACGAGAGATACCTAGGTAGCCGGTTACCATATTGAAAAGATGATAATGTCCACGGATTTGTTATGGATCTACACTCAAGACTGAGGAGAGCCGCAAAATAAACTCAAGGGAGTTTTTCAAAAAAAAAAAAAACATCATCATCAGCTAGTCCAAGGCTCCGGCCTGATTTTCGGTCTGATTACCTTGTTTATCGTGCATCTTAAGTGCAAGCGAATTAACCTTTGGTAATGGCTCCCTTTTCAAAGCCCGGATTGAAATGCCCGGTGACTCCACAGCAGACCCCTGGGTAATACTTTAGAACCTCATTGTGTAGATGAAGTATGAAACTCTCGTTAAAGAGAGAGGGGCGTCAATGTGGGAGCTATAGCTTGATAATCGTTCGGAAGTTTACACAAGGACAGTCTTTCCAACTCAGCAAAAATGACCATCAACTCATAAACGAGACCCTATAACTGGGCAATTGATTATCGTGTAAACCCAATATGGTCATAAATAGATCACTTCATACTACCACGTAAAGCCGGCGTCAGCTCACTGTACTCGACCACCTCCAGCATTTCATTGATCATGGCCTGAGGTGAGCGCACCAAGCAAGATTCTATTCTATCCGGGGTCCTGATGATGTTTGAATTTCGAAGGCCCTTCTCAAGCCACTTACTTCACAATCTATCCCATTCCTGAGTCTGTAGCAATTTTACTCCACACTTTCCAGATTACCGACGAGACCATGGCACTCAATACCGGGAATTTTGGGGGCCCACCAGACTAAACTGCCACAAAGCTTGTATCTATCGGGAATTAAAACGCTGAATAAGACACTCGGGGTGCATGGTTCGCGGTTTGTCATCTTCTCAGACGGCTTGTTACTGGCAGCTACCTGGGCTGTATGCATTGACCTTTAGAACAGACAACCTAACTCCGCGGAACCCCACAGGCATTCATTTTGATCTTGAATAGATATCATTGGGTTTGCACGCGTGCGTCATGGTGATGTGCCTCAGTTGCTTCGGCACTGAATATATATATAGTATGTATGTGTACACCAGTGAGAGTCAAAATGGATATGACCAGATAGACGATTCCTAGCTGCAAAAGCGGACCGATACCTAATCCTGATCACGACTGGAGAGGATGTCCTCAAAAAATAATGACAACATCCCGAAAGAACACCATGTTCACAGGTAAGAACGAAATTTGACAACAATTATACCAATGACAATCTAAATAGCCTGCATAGGGTCGGTGAATGGTTGCCACCGGACCATAGAGTCCACCAAGAATGGCTCGGCGGAATCGCTTCGCACGTCGACTCGAATCCAAAAGAGCTGCATCCAGCCTTGAAAGAGTTCAAAGAGCTTATTGATAATGATACCCGGCTGCGTATGTTGTTTCAACAAATGTTTGAGCAAGTACCTAAGAAGAAGCCATATCGTGATACCCCAACTGGTCACCCTCAGATTCGTGACTACGATCATATGATCCAAATATTGAACCATCTCCTGACAACCGCCCCGTCCTGGCATGACAAGTCTTTTCGTGTAGGCTTTGTCGGCTTGCCCATCAATGCGCTGCTTGACTGGCCGATGGGGACTCCTAGTGGCTATGCAGCTTTCTTGGATCCTCAGGTCAATACTATGCTCAAGAAGGTGCTCAACGCTTGGGGGGAATTTCTTCAGTCTCCCAACTCAACCCATGTGCTTGATAATTCGGATAGCAGTTGGTTGAGTGATCATGGCGTCCACCACTTGACTCAGACCGCCAATGTAGGACAAACGTCGTTGTCCTTTAACGAATTATATCAATGTGATGCGAATGCGCCCCATTGGGGCTTTAAATCTTGGGACGACTTCTTTACACGTCAATTCAGGGAAGGTGTACGCCCGGTTGCAGACCCCGAGAATTCTCGGGTCATTGCTAATGCTTGCGAATCGAGACCTTACAAGGTTGCTTTCGATATCAAAGCACAGGACAAGTTCTGGATTAAGAACCAGCCGTTCTCTGTCGCAGACATACTAGCAGATCAATCTCTTGGGAAGCAATTTGAAGGAGGAAGCATATATCAGGCATTTTTGAGTGCATTGAGTTATCACAGATGGCATGTACCAGTCTCTGGAACGATTAGAAAAGCCTACGTGATAGACGGAACTTACTACTCAGAACCGCTTTTTGAAGGAATTGGCGATCCAGAAAATGCCAACAACATCGACATGGGTGGGGAGAGTACCAGCCAGGGTTATCTAACGCAAGTAGCGACTCGTGCAGTAATACTTATCCAAGCGGATGAGCCCACGATTGGTCTCATGGCTTTTGTAGGCGTGGGTATGGCTGAGGTATCGACTTGTGATATTACGGTGAAGGAAGGTGACAGGGTGGAAAGAGGTGACCAAATTGGCATGTTTCATTTTGGCGGTTCTACACATTGTCTGATTTTCAGACCTGGAGTGAATGTCCATGGCTTTCCTTCCACGGAAACCGGCCACAACATACCAGTGCGAAGCAAGTTGGCAGTGGTTTCATAATTAATGATGACCACGTTGATATTTGCCAGCCTGTGTGTACGCAAAATTGTTTTGCTTTGAAAATGAGGCCTAAGCCACTTCAAATAGCATATGAAAGTAAGAAAAATCGTGGAAAAGTACCGTAGCGTCTCATCTTCTTTGATACAAATTCAATGTGACAACTTATTTTTCGCAAAAATGCAGTATTCGCCAAATCCTATTTTACGGAGGAAGCGAAAATCAAAAAAAAAAAAAAAAAAAGAAGAGCTGATTGAACCTTGGAATACTGTGCAGTAAATCTTGAAACCCCCCGGGGGCGATTGGCAGGCCAAGCGAGGCGAAAGTGATAAGTTAGGTGTTTACAACGGCTAACTTATCAACAGCAACCAACACTCTCCGACAGTCGATGATAAAATGAGGCGCGTTTGTTACCTTTTTTAGTCCAGCCACATGCTCTAATCCTCTAGATCCGACTGAGCTCATCGCGATTGTTTCCGAATTCAAAATTTTAATATCAGATTTAAATGTGGGTGCAAAAATGACAAAAAAGCACACGATACAAATCGTTTCCAAATTACCCGGGCGCGCACCCGGGGAATCCTGAGCGCCACTGGGTGATAAATGCCTACAGGTCTTACGGATATTACCCGTATGTCCACAGATTCAGCCTTGCCTCAGGAATCCGCATGCTGCTCGAGGCCACCTAGTGTTCCTTCAGCCTTGAATGCCCAATTGAGATTTGAAGATTATAGGTAAGTGAGTGGAACTCCTCATCCATGGGTGGTCCATGTTATTTGGAAGCAAAATTTTCGATTCACTTCACAGAAATTATCTACCTAGGCAGTGTCAATTCACAAAATTTTCCAAGATTCAATATCGTTGAAATGATGGATGTATTAAGATGGTTAAAGGTCTACTTAAGACAATTGCAAAGTCGAATTGACTTATCCATCGAAAGTTTTCTCGTAACAAAATTCGCGAGAGATTCAGAAATCGTTATTAATTCAACATGCCACCAATTCAGACTATGAGGTTTAACATACAGCCTCAAGGCAATGGATCACGGATTTCCGAAACAGTTGCTGAGCTTCAACAACAATGGGCCCAGCCAACAGACATTTTTAGCATATTGCTCCTTTTGGGTGGTGACATTGTCAATAAAGCCCTCGCAAGCTAGCTGGTGGAATATTTACGCCAGTCACCTTCTCATTTGGTATGTTCCTCGAAACGTCACCTTCGGGATTGATTTGTTGAGAAGTTTCTTCAGGGTGGGTATCGTATGCAGTAACAATGCTACTTGCGAGTATTGGCGAGGCAAAATTAATGCCCTCTACACCTGATACCTCGTGCTTGCTCTTGAATGCAAAGAATGGTTATGTGCGCAGCAACTCGAGCTGGATCATTGGACGTATGCTCCGAGATTTTGAGTCATGGATGGATCCCGCTGTGAGTAATAGATTGAACCAAATGTTAGATGAGCGTCATCAATACATGCAGCAACGAACCAAAGAAGGTACGAAAATTCCCCGACCAACACAAACAGGCCTTTGCATATCTATATACCAGCCTAGTACGTCAAAGGTAGCCGGCCAGCCGGCGCACGATTTAATATATTGGAGCGGTATAGCTGTCGCGATACTACAAGCCGGTGTTGCTACTATACCAATGGCGACATCCAATGATTGGGGAATTTTCTTGATCACCCTTGCTGGTACGATACTCTCATTCCTTACGGGGAGTCTACCACAGTGGAAGAATGAAAAATGGGCATGTCGACGTAACTCCTATAGCACACACATAATCACGTACGGAAACGGAGCGCAACATGCAATAGTCGTCCTGGGGAATGGAAAAGGTCTTAATCTTGAAGATCTCGCCATGGCAGGGCAAAAAGCCGACGATCATTTCAACATTGCTGGAAGGCTGTTCCTGGGCGCAATCTCTATTTTGTGGGTTTTGTTGTTGATTACGGCCACGGGATTGAGAACGAATACCTGGTATCTACTCGCTATTGGCAGTATTGGTATGGCTGAGAATGTGCTCGTGGCCGGTTGGAGGCGGAATCCAAGCACACTAGGTGTTCATCTCGATTTTCGGGAGGTAATTGGTGAGATGACAACTATGGATACTTTGCTTAAGCTAGAATTCAAATACCCGAAAGCAGGTAGGAGTTTGCTACCGGTCTTTTTCCCTGGGGAGCTTTTGCCAGAGGAGTCGGCGAAATGGAGGGCATTGCAGGCCATAGCCTCCTCGTATGAAGAAGAGATGGTACATTTGAAAAACCGGAAAGAATGTAAAACAGATACCGAGTCATGGACAGCGCATGCTCGTTTCTTTGAGTCCCATATCATGAAATAGTCATATGGAGACTATTTATTGGAGCATGTGAATATGAAGGTCCACTGATGAGCTTGATGATCCCTAGACATTGGTACCAGGAATATGCAGATGAAACTTGAGGTATATTTTTAATGCAAGCTTATTAGGAACAGAGTGTCTCTGATGATTCAAATACGATGGGTGAAAATGAGTGTTGAGAAAGTCAATTGCTTTTGCTAGTGCAGGATTCATCGAAGAGTCTCGCTGGTAGTATTTCAGTGAACGACGACACTCCCAAGATTAAATCGTCAGGTAATGCAGACCTTTTTAACCTCCCATATGCCTTGTGAGTCAATTCTCGACTTTTGACGGCCTTCATACATCGTGGTGCCACTTTCGCTTACTAATTCGTGATTCGAAAGTCTTTCTACCAACAGTCTTCCTACGTAGCGAAGCCTTCCAATCAGTAATGTGCTTGTAGTTGAGCTGTCGTAATTCTCAAGGGCAACTCCCTCTCTAAGGAGTGCAGCACCTACGTCCCATTGTCCTTCAGCTGGCACGGCTTTTCGCTCACTCCGAAATATCAAAGTATCAAATTCGAGGGAATCCGGTGTATCAGGCCACGAATCAACGCAATATAATCTTAGTAATGCACGGTAATCACCTGGCGGAGTGACAGTTTTGTCTGCTCCATTAACCCAGATATATAAAATCGATCCTTGCTTGATTCTCCTCCCCTTCAATACCACTTCGGTTGTGACAGTCAAATAGGAGCCCAAGAGGCCGTCTGCCGTACATTCCGACTTTGCCCCATCGTTTTCAGTATCTAGGTCCATTTTGGAGGGACGCATCATTGTTTTCGGCGCCCATCGGAACCCCGGTTCATCGAGTCTTGGGCAGACCAAAAAGAGGACATCAAATGGAATCCACCTGACTATTAACCAGAAAACCTTGGTTCGTTGCTCACCTTCCACCTTCAAAATTCTCTCCGAGTCAAGATCTAACAAACCAGACACACTCAAAAATTCTTCCTGGGGTGCGTTGGTGAGCCTATACCTGAAAGCTCGCTGGATATGTCCAATGTTAAGAGCTTTCTGGTCTGCTCTCAGGCGATAAAGTTGACTAGCGAGACTTTGAAAGACGACACTCACAGTCCGGCGCATGGAAGGTTGACAATCCAGTCTGTATGTGTGTATGCCATCTTTAAGCACGAAATGAAGCTCTTTGGCCAGCACTGCCTCTTCATAGGTCCACACTCTTTGCATCCATGCGGATAAGTAAATGTGGGTGTACAGTTCCTCGTTTGGACTGGATGCCGTGCATTTTTCTATTGTTTTGTCCATTACTATCACAGAACTTGCGTTGATATACACGTCCCTGATGCCCACGAGAGCCTTCATATAGATTTCGTGGTTTACTCTAGGTATGCAAAGGGTGTCGAGCCAGAATCGACTTTGAAATGATTTCCCCTGGAGTTGGCCACATAGGTGACTCAGTCGCTCCACCTGACATTGGTTAAGGCCTTCTTCAGTTGCGCCTCCTAAGCCATCGGCCCAAACATGCGAAAACGCAATGAAATTTCCTGGTCGCGATCTTGGGCTGGCACTTACAGTGAGTTGCGGATATTCATCTATGCTCTGCAAGCACATGACAGGTATTTCGTCGGCTTTGAGAATTTCCATTACAGTTTCCAAATTAGGCTTCAGCTTTTGGCATCTGCAGGTCGGAGAAACATGTGTTTGTTCGTAGGTGGATTCATTGATGTTGTTCCTCGCACATGCGTCGTTAGTGCAACTCTCGTGACCAAGGAATTCCTGCTTCATTTTTATAGCAACGATCCAATCAATGGTAGACTGGTTCAATGTTTCTTCAATCAAGTTGATTTGGAAAGGACACCATCCCAAGTCGTGAAGCCGTACCCTTCGTTTTTCGGCTATCTTGAATGGATAATTCCAGTGGACGGTACCCGTTGTGGGTAGGTGGAGAAAAGCATACAGTCTAGTTTGTTGAATTGCTTCTGCGAGTCTCACAATTGCCGGAATAGTGGTTTCAAGCAAGTCCATGAATTCGGGAAAGCCTGTCATCACTTTCCATCGAAAACTTGGATGACCCCATGCTGCAAATCGAGACAACCACCTTTGAATCAGATCGAGATCTAGCTGGATTTTCTTGTTCCTCGCACTTTTATCTTCATGACTTGCACGTATTTCAAAAACCATTTCTTGTAGGCAGAAATGTAAATTACGACTATAAAGAAAAGATGTGCCGTCCGTATCCCGTCGCATCAAGTAAGATACATGGACCTTCTTGTGCAGGACACTTTCAAGTAGACCGTAGTATAACCAGGACTGTAAAAAGGCCGCAGTCCGTCTGCCAACTTCATCCTCTGCAAGGAAAGTGAAATGAGGATGAGATTCGCGGAATCTGGCATTCCAAAGATTTGACGTATCAAAGCCTGCAGTTTTTGGGTACTCCTCTAGTGAACATGATGGGAGCTCGTTGTGAACAAAACCGAGCAATGGTGTTTTAGGCGACACAATGTCCATCAAATCGTCATATGACTGCCAATCTACTTCCAAAACATCTTGTTTGCAAATGCGAATTTCTCCAGCGTGGGTCTCATCGGCGTCGAAGATAAGATGCTCCATTCTGGTTTGAGACCCAAAGATTGTATTCAAACCGGATATGATGCTAATTTTGTGAATATGAAATTGCTGAAACCTTAATGCTTTGTTTGTGCTTAGTTTGTCAGTTCTTTCACTTTTTTTATGTTGAAAAATGTTCCAAGCAGCGGCCTGGAAAGGGTGACAACCAACTGGGTAACCTTCCGCCCTATGAAATGTTGGGTACCTATGAGGCTCGTACCCGATCCCTGAGTTACCGGTACAAAATATTGTTCAATATTGCATAGACTAGAAACAGGGGAGGGTGAGCCTACGGTACTAAGTTGCATAGTATTTTCATGATGGAGATTTTGGCTCCTCATCCAAGTTTATTTTGGTTATTGGTAGTTGTCTGGTGAATACAACTTCAAAAGAATAATAATAATACTCGATATGATTGAGGTTGGCCGCGACTACCTAGGTAATTTCTCTCAGAGGTAGGCCTATGCCCTCCCTATACGCCAATAGAGGAAGTGTCACTGAGAAAATGTCGATAAGTTCCGAGTACTGTAAGTGTATGTACTGATTTACCTACTGCATAGCTCATCAGGCAGTACCATCTGGAGCCATTGTGATGCACTGTATTGCAGGGTTAGGGTCATCATTTTATTACTGTTGTACTAGTACATAAAATTTCCGCATTAGGCAAATAGCAACCAACATGCTCAGCCGCATCCTCCCGAGTCTTGAATCCTGCGGCCTGAGAAGCTGAAATCCCAAAATCCTTCGAGCATGAAACACGTGAAGTCCATTTGTCATGCTGCAGCGCTAATAGACTAGATCGACAAGCTGGCGTAATAATATGGATTTTAAAGCCAGCCGACCATTTTGCAGTGCAATAATCAAGCTTCAACCAACTCCCTTTACACTCATTGCGCAATGGACAAGAAAAAGACAATCGAGTGATGGCACTGCGGTACTCACGTACCATGAGACAGGTGCTCAAGACCCTGGGTTGTCTTTGTATTATTTTCACTTTGCTTCACTCTGTCGGAGTTTTGAATTTTACCTCCCGTCGCTATAGTATCTGGCCGTGGGCAAATTGTCCAGAATCCACTTCATCATTTGAGCAAACATGCAAAACTTCAAGATCCAAAGTTGCCAGAAGGGTGCAGATTGTTGTCAAGACAGGTGGCTCGGAGCCTCGAAGCAGGCTTTTATACCAACTTCGATCTATTCTATCGAAGGTTCCTCGTCGACAGATTCTAATTCTCTCGGACATGGACGAGCAATTCGAGTCTCACCATATTCATAATGTGTATGCCGATCTATCGGCAGAAGAACGCGCAGCATACCCAGAATTTGCTCTGTATGATGAACAGCAGGAGTATCAACAACAAGGGAGAGATACCCAAGGGTTGCGAGGTGGATGGGACTTGTCCAAATAGTAAGCAATTGAAAAGCATGCCATGTCCGAAATCCTACCTGTCCTATTAGCATGAGCAAGAACCGCCATTCTCGAGATTTCAAGAACTTCCCGCTGATAATATGTTTCGTTCCTCCATATAACAGTATGAATTTGGCGATGAAACGCGAAATCTGGAAAATGAAGCAGGACACCCGAAGCGAGAATTTTTCAGACGTGGACTGGTATGTGTTCATTGACACAGATACATTCGTTGAATGGGAAAATCTCTTAGGCTTGCTCGAGCATCTTGACCCGAAGAAGAGCTTGTATATAGGGAGCCCGGTTTGGCTTCCGGGTCTTGAATTTGCACATGGAGGGAGTGCGTATATTCTTTCTCACGGCGCAATGGAGACTTTAAATAAGCCTGGTTTGAATGACGACAAAGAGCTATTGTATAGCCAATTTGGTCTAAATACCGCGGAATTATGTTGTGGTGATGAAGCCCTTGCAAAGGTGCTGAAATCCAAAGGTGTGAACCTGAGAGGTTACTGGCCGATGTTCAATGGCGAGGTACCAACGATGCTATCTTTTGGCCACGATCTTTGGTGTGAGCCAGTAATTTCCTTACATCACCTGGGCGGGGAGGATATGCAGAGACTTTGGAAATGGATTGAAGGTTGGAAGAGGAAGACAAGGGGCACGGTAATTAGATCCATCCTCGACGTCCAAAATCTATCTGAAGAATGTTTTTTACTAAGTGAAAACAGAGGCCATTCTTATTCCGCGACTTGTTTGAATATATTGCTCCCGAACTAACCACCACTCGCAAGGATTGGGATAATACGCATGACAGTATGAAGATATACCCAAAAAGCGAGACATCCCACCGTTCCTTTGAGGATTGTCGGATTGCCTGCGAAAAAGAGAAATCATGCTTTCAATTTGTACACGACGGGACCAAGTGCGCATTATCAAAACACATTGGACTTGGCAGGGAAGCTCGTTCGGAAGAAAATGGGGCCAGAGTCGTATCAGGATGGAATAGAGACAGAATCCGGAGCTGGACTTCGCAAACCACCTGTCCACAAGCCCATTGGCTTCATTCCAATCCATAAGTGGCACCTATATCAAGGTGAAAGATATTGTTTTTGTTTTTATTAATCGACTAAAGCTGCTATAGAAGCGAATCCGAATCATCAGCTCCCGTTTTTACAGATAGATCCTCTTCGAATCTTCAATCTTAGTGGCATCCAAACATTGATACTACTTAGGCAGGCTCTTCAAAAAACCTCGAAAATTTTCATTTCTGTAGAAACTGCCTAGACAGATTAAATAAATTATTTATCAGCGGAGGCTCAGCCCCTTAACGCATAGATGAATTGTCGGAGGAGATCAAATTATGATGGCCCTTGCTCCAGAAGGCAATAATCATTTAAGATCGCTGTCAACGAGTGCCTAAGGCCCAGACAAGTGCATTTAATATCAATTTAGACCAACTTTCTGGTCAAAATCTTTCACAGGCTAGTTTCTTCGCTTGAACTGAACCATAGGGCCATGTCTAACGCTGATATAGCTATCTCGGACATGAAAGACATTCGGGTTTCTTTTACCCCATCCGCATGACCTACCACCGGCGCCTGTGGTATCACCAGGGAGCAAACGCAGATCAAATTGCCAAAGCGTATACGCAACAGTCATATAAAGCTCCAGGAGCGCAAAGTTTTTTCCAACATAACTGGTTGTTCCAGCAGCGAACGGCAAACAGCTTGAACGAGCTTTCGCTAGTTCCTCGGCTGTGACACCATTCTCTTCAGTCTCATCAATGATCCATCGCTCGGGTCGAAAAACATTGGGATCTGGAAAGTATATCTCATTGTGATAGAAGGTCCAGTGAGCGACACCAACAATAGTTGCCTTAGGAACGTGGTTTCCATCAATAGTGATTCCTCCAGGTAGCACAAGTCGGGGAAGCTCGGACGGGCCTGCAGGCGTTATCCTGGTTGCTTCATCGATGCAAGCCCGAAGATAATGACACGATGTCAGTTGCGATCCGCTACGAATCTGCTCCAAGGAAGAAAAGGTTGTTCTAATCTCATGGACCAGTTTTCGATAGACACGAGGTGTCCGTACGAGACAGAAGAAAAACCCAGCCATGATGACTGACGTTGTATCAGACCCAGCTACAGTGAGCATAGTCGCCTCTGCTTCGAGTGCCTCGGGGGTATATCCCACACGGCCTGTCACAGGATCCTTGGCGTGGATCAGATAATGAAGCATATCTCTTCGATTCGAGCTTGAGGAATTAGACTCTGCATTCTCTTCCTCAAGACGTTTGGCTAGCGATTGCTTGACAAAGTCGTATAGAAATTTGACATCGGAAGGCATCATGAGCGCGAAGAGCCAATCCAGACCTCTTGGCTTTAGCCATACTATCCAATTCAGCCAGGGAGAATGACTTAACTAAATTTTTCCGAGGTAAGTTCGGGTCCAGTATGAGGCATAGCTGCGACTACGAGGACAAGAATTGTACTTACCGGATATGCTATATTGAGCAGAGACTCCACTGCATGCGGGATTTTGCGATATATGTTCTCTTTGGGCTCCTTAGTCTCGACACTTTGTCCGAAACAAAGATCACAAAGCACATCAAGCACCAGATAATCACAAATCTCAGACATCTTGCGCGGTGCAGACCAATCTGATCCATCCTCATCAATGAGTAGTGCGCACCATCGAGCAATATGCTTCACGAGGAACGGCTCCATAGAGCGGAGAGACTTCTCGGAGAAAACAGTGGTCAAAACTCTTCTTTTGCGGGCGTGGACCTCAGGGTCCGTGCCGGTGATTGTACTTGTATCGTATTTATTACGAGTCATGATATCGTAAAGTTGGGCCCGTTTGACATTTGCTTTTGCATTGAAAATATCTCGATGAGCCTGTGGCGTGGAGAACAAGAGGCCGTCAGTACGATATCGAAACACTTCCCCGTAGATCTCATGATTGCGCGCAATCCACATATGTCTTTCGCCTGTTAGTGACCAGTAGAAATCAGGGATTGCAGAAATTTTCGCGAAGAAAGGACCTGGATAGCTGGATAAGGGGCTAAAATATAGATTGTAAATCACAGAGCCGACGACCTGAGATCATTGTCAGCACTCCCTTTTCTGTACATGCGATACCTAGATGAATCCATCGATGGATGTGAACTTCTCACGTAACAAATCCCAGCACTGAGGGATGCAATGATCAAGTCTACTTCCATGGTAAATTGTAGCATCCGGGCACTATTTCGAAATTCGTGCTGTTTTCAAGGTTTAGAAGAGAGAATTTTGCGTGCATTACCACTCCTGATATGGCTCGAGTTCTATACCGTGTCGCTCACCCCGTTGTTTGAACACTTGAATGATGCGGGCTTTTCAGCCGTTGCCATCGCTTGAAAGGATGATTTCACCAAATTAGTAAATGTTTGGTAAATACCCGATTCGGCTACTCTATCTGCATTTATGGTGCAGTGCGTTGTCAAGTTTGTGGCACTGCGACTCCGATTCGAAATCAGTTAGCCACAACGAATTCTTTCCGAGTGTTGTCGATCCGACTGCATGAACGATGTGTACAATGCATAGGGCACGCAAGTATACCACTATTCTCTTTTGGGTCAGTGTTGGTTCCCTTTCTATATCTAAGTCGTTATCACAACTCTCCACCAGCCATTTCAGCTTTCTAGTAGCATGCATCAATGGATGTTTAATGCCCCACCATATCGGCCATTGTTTCCCTCTGGTCAGGAGTGTCGTTACAACCAACTCGACTAAAAAGCAGGCGCCATACCAGCCTAATACTAGTAGTGCATGATACCTGTGGCGACAGGTACCCAGGTGTAGTTAATTTAAGAGAAACATGAATGCTGTGCCCTTTTTTCTGCCTATATATACAATGAAAGCTGCCCAGGTGATTATCTCAACCCAGATCCTTCAGCTTCAAGATTGACCTCGGGAACCTTTCTTATAACGAATATGCTTCCCCCGACCGCTAGCGATGGAGAGTTGGATCTCTCAAGCCAGTCTCTATACGAATGGATGTGGCAGATTGATTCGCCGACTTTAGCACTCGCTCAATCACCCGCGTTTAATATTCCGGAGGGCTATCTAACACTCGAGGAGCGTACTTTAGTGACATATGCAAGAGCGAAGAAGATATGCGAAGCACATGGTACAGTAGAGTTCTTCCTGCTTCTGCATTTTGCCAGGCCAATTGTGGCGAGGACTTCTCTAATAGAAAATCAGGTTTGACGGTAGAAGACATTCAGGTGCTTAGCCCTAAATTTTGGAAGCTGCATACAGATTTGATTTGCGCTGTTGACGGTGGGGCCCTCACTTTGGTCAGCATTCAATACAACTTGTTCGTGGGGACCGTGGCGCCTTTTGCATCCAAAAGACCAGATCTTCAAAACATCCTGAAACGTGCTCTTGACTTTGATATTTCGTAAGTTTCCCTTTGCTCTTTCGATTGAATCTGAGACCTTCAGAGTCGCGGTACTAATTGTTGTTTGTTTGTTCAGAGCCCAATTTATGCTTACTGAGGTTGGCCATGGGCTTGATGCGCGGCATTTGGAAACGATAGCCACACTATTGCCAGAGGGCGGATTTGAACTCCATAGCCCTTCTGATACCGCTGCAAAGTTAGTCAACCGTTTTGGTACTGTTGGATCTTGACTATGTTTCAATATGTTTGCTGAATGAAAACCAGATGTATGCCTCCAACTACTCCTCGAGGCGGTCTCCCTGTTATCGCAGTCGTCATGGCGCGATTGATTGTAGAAGGCGAAGACCGAGGAATTCGTCCGTTTCTCGTTCCGCTGGGTGATGGTCAAACAATGTGCAAGGGCGTCGTATCAAAGTGAGCCTTCTGTTGATTCCATCTTCTTTTCTCATGAATCCTCTGTTTCGTAATGTCTGACCATATGTTCCACGACGAATAAAAGACTGCTTCCTCCACGAACTGGAGCTCACCCAATTGACCACGCCATCACACTCTTCGACCATGTTGTGCTGCCCGCATCGGCTCTCTTGGGTAATCTCGACAAGCCCAAGAACGACCGAGACCATTTTAATGCTAGCATTCATCGCGTAGGAGTTGGCGCACTTTTCCTTTCTAGCGTTGCAATTCCGACCCTTAAACTCGCGGTATATAACGCAACATTATTCAGCATGAGAAGAAAAGTAAGCGGTCCGGACGGTAAGCCGCAGGCTGTAATCAATTTTCGCACTCAACACCTGCCCATTCTTCACGCAATTGCACAGTATCGTGTGCTCGAGGCGTTTCTTGTCAAAGCGGCGACTTCGTTCCGAAATAGAGCCATGGATCCGCGTGTTCGCCACGCTTATGCTACTGTTTTCAAAGCAGCTGCAATTCAACATTTTCAAAAAAGCATAAAGGCTTTAAATGATGGTTGTGGCTGGCACGGATACTTCGAGCATAACCAGATCTTGCAAATCGAGGTAAGAGAAAAGCATTCGAATTAAGTCCGAACCTGAGAAAAGTCATTTGACTAATAAATCATAGCTCGAATTCCGGGCAGTCGGAACGGCCGAAGGTGATATCAGAGTCCTTGCAATTCGTAAGTATTACCTACTATGAGATTCTTTCCACATGATTTTTTTGAGAGGGTAACCTGGATGCATCGAGATATGAGATATTGACTGAAAGCGTTGTTCCCTGATAGGTCTTGCAAGCGAGCTGGTGATTGGCCGTTACGAGCTTCCTCCCCCCATTGATCCAGACAATATAGTCGCTCAACACGAATCCTCATTGTTTTCGGAAGCGAGACAACATCTACTCGACATAGGCGGTGTGCATCGTAGCGAGCAATTTAACCGTGATATGCTTCCACTGTGTCTCCCGTTGGTGCAGGCCATTGCGCACCGTATGGCTTGTGAGGCTGCCAGGGACGCACACGTTGACCCCCGACTCATTTCCCTGTATGAGAGTGGTGTCATTCTGGAAGATTCCGCATGGTATACGGAACAGGCAGGATTGAGCCGCAGCGAACAACGAGAAATGGAAGCTCAAGCAGCAGACTCTCTACTTCCGGATCTCGAGAAGCTAGTGGCTAGTTCGGGAGCCGCGCCTTATAGCAATGCTGCGATGACCACGGAGTCGCGCTGGAACGAATTTGTGTCGGGTCTGCAAACATATGTCGGCGAGGCAACATTTGATATGAACCCCTCTTCCAAACTGTAACGAGTTCCTTGTTGCAGTAGTTCTTTAGACAGGATTTTCAGTAGCCTATTCAATTTAATTTGAAACCACATACCTTAGAAAAGCACACATGTGTCAGAGCATAGGAGGATACCAGTTGAGAGTTGAGAACAGTTGAAGATCAGCTCGGGACACAACTTGTGCACCGATTTCATTCATAACGGAAACGCTCAAAGAAATATATGTATATGATAAAAAAAAGAAAGAAGATAAAAAACTATTTCCTCAAAATGAAGGGGTGCTTCAGAGCCTCTAAAGGGGTACACCTCTTCTCCGGGTTCACGCTCAAACAACGGTCCAGCAAATCCACAAACTGAGCCAACTCTTTTGTCTCGCTTTCAGTAATACCCTTTGAGCCCTTAGTCCCGCCCATTAGTCTTGATTTCAAATCCCGGGTCGGTTTCTTAAAATCCAAGACCTTCGTCACTACTCTCCCTGTAAGTTTATCTTCCTCTGTGCTATGGAAATTGAGCATCTCGTCGAAGTGGTTACCGGTCAATGTTCCCTTCCGAAGAAACTTGGGTGGGAATTTACCACGGCATTCCATGATAGACCGTAGCATTTGGTTGTTGTTGCGACCAGTAAACAGAATTTTGCCAGTATAAAGTTCATACAGAGTACAGCCGATAGACCAGACATCAATCGCATAGTCGTAAGGAATGCCAAGAATGATTTCTGGTGCACGATAAAAGCGACTGACCAAGTAAGGCGTGATTTCATTATCGGAGGCAGAAGATGCTGAGCCCAGGTCGCAGATTTTCAAGATGCTTCGTTGCTCGTTCACGAGCAAGTTGTCTGGCTTTAAGTCTGCGTGTAAAATATTACATTTACGTAGCAGGCTCAAACCTAGAAACATTTGCTGTGCATACGCACGTATGGCCCTTAGGTTGAGACCTACATCTCGACCGAATTTTTTCAGCACTTCGCGAAGATTCATGCTAAGATTTTCGAATACCATGCACAGATGACCCTTGTGGTCGAAAGAGCGCTCAAATCGAATGACGTGCTTTTTGTCCTCGGGGTCGGCTTTTAATAGTTGCTCGAGGATCTGGATTTCCTTCAACCCAGCCTTCCGCATTGTATCATTGTTCCGGATGATCTTAACAGCCACAAACTTGCCGGTTTTTGAATCCGTGGCACGAACAACAGAAGAGAACATTCCCTTACCCAAATTCTGATGAATATGATATCTTCCATTGATCAACTCACCCAGTCTCACGTTATAGTAGCCTTCTGGATCATCCCAATTGTCTAGCATGGTCATGTCTAATTCCTTCGCCTTCGGAATTGCCTGGGCCGTGGCGGATTGTGCATGAGCCTCCGGCTCTTCAGGGGCAAACATATCGTCGTCTTCAGCAAACATATCGTACGCATCCTGTACAGAAGTTTGTTTCTGGGGTTCTGGAATAAGAACGTCTTGTTTGGTGGTTTTGGTCTCATCGTAGGCAGTCGCCGATACATCGTTCTGATCAAAGTGCCGCTTATCATGTCGCTGCCGTTCTTCTCTCATATCCTGAGTCGGATCGTAGTCTGCAGCAGAGGGTTCATCTTTTTCGACGCCTTCCACAGGCTGGGCACCATTAGCAAGATCTTCATCTCTTGAAATTGCAAAATCACTTTCTGGAGTTTCTGTGGAAGGTTCAATGGCGGGAGATCGAGGCGATTCTGTTTGAATTAGCTCTGGATCGATTCGTTGTTGGTGAAATGAAATGAAAGACATGTGAATACATACCACCGGCACTCATTGGAGTGTCAGGCCGCAGTTCTGGCTCTGCGCCCTGATGCAATGCTTGAATGCGTAGAGCGTCTTGTCCGCGGTACTTGGCTTTGATGGCTTCACGTCTTTTGCGCCGAGCTTCGAGACGGGCCTCTTCATCAAGCGATTCTTCGGCCGTCTCGCCCGTACTAACGTCTGTACTTGGCCTGGTATTATGTCAGTAATGACCTAGCTCAGTTGGATTTCCACAAGACGTACACTTTAGAATGGCCAGTAGAGGCTTCCACGCTACTAGTTTCAGGGGCCTGTGAGCCCGACGGGGTAAGATTATCAGATGATTTCGTAGAAACGTCTCGTCCGCTCACAGACTGATCTCTAAAAGCCACTTTCCGCGGGATATCAACGACGTCAGTATCATCGTACTTTTTCGGCTTTCTTACGTCTTGGTAAGGAGACCGGCTTCGAGTCTTTTGCCGCTTATCACCTCGGGCATAGTCATCCATGTACCGAAGGCCACCGTGGTAGCTATCGTCACGATCGTAGTCGTGATAACTTCTTTGACGGCGTGAATTGTACGAATGGTCATGGTCAGACCGGCTGTGTCGACGGGACGATCCATGGCGATATCCGTTAGCATGGTAATGGTCATCGTAGTGATAGTCGTCATAATCACGGCGTCGGCGCTTCCCACCGTGCCGATGAGGAGAGTGTGTCCGAGATCGAGATCGAGACCGAGACCGAGACCGGCGACGCGGAGATCTCGCGCCTGAGACAGATGATCTGGGAGAGAAGGATGGACTGAGTCTGGGACGACGGTTAATATTCGTGTCATTCATGGAAGTGTGCGACGTAGTTGCCTTCGTCTCTGATCCCGACTCGACTATCTCACCCTCTGACGGGGTGGATAGCGACCTTGACCGGCGCGAAGCCATTTTTGATGGACACAAACAATTCACAATTTCTCAATACGAAATAATAATCTGATCCCTTGACAAAATAGCCACAGAGGAGATTCGGGGCCGGTCAGCAATGATTGCACAGAATACAAGATATTGATAGTGGATGGTGATTGAGATGTCCAACCGGCTAAAGGATTCCAGCTCGTCTTGCGGCCTGAATATCACTTATTCATGGATTGAGATTGTCAATCACTCGGCTATCTGTATTTGATCAGATACGTGGGATGAGCGATGAGCGATGAGTGGCGAACAGAGAGAAATTGTTCGTGGATGAATGAGGTCGTCAAGATGAGTTTTGGATGGAAGAAGGTACAACCAAGAGGATCATCAGCCTGGTTTGCCTCCTGTCCGAAAATGAACTAGCGTGAGTTCTCGGATAAGCCAGCGGCTCCGCGGCTCAGCCCTTTTCGGCTTCTCCATTTATTTTTTCCAATTTGCCCCTCATCGAACTACTTCATATCAACCAATTTACTCTCTCTCACTCGCTCTCTTGTTAAGCGTGTGACTTGTGCATTTTGGACAAGATTATACCGTCTTATCGTCATGGGTGGTCAAGGAAGAGAAGGTAGGTCAAGCTCGCTGCTGCGGTTCTTTTATAGAAATCTCTTATTATTCCCGCCAACATACTGATCAAATTATCCGCAGGCGGCAAGGCCAAGCCTCTGAAGGCTGCAAAGAAGGAGAAGAAGGACTTAGACGAGGATGACATTGCGTTTAAGGAAAGGCAAAAAGCCGGTACGTCTTATCTGCTGTCTCCCAGAACGATCCAGACTCAATCTGACTGTTACTGTTTCCCCCCCTCAGAGGCCAAGGCCAAGAAAGAACTCCAAGATAAAGCCAAGGGTAAAGGGCCTCTGAATACCGGCGCGCAAGGTATTAAGAAATCCGGAAAGAAATAAAGGGCTGCTTCTGCTCTGCCATATCGACTTTCCGGTCACTCGTTCGAGCCACATACCACGCCTTTCTGGAGTCCGATATCGACCTCGCAAGATACGATCAATCGTTACATACGGCCTATCGAGCTAGATTCGAATCAACCCGACGCGCCTCTTTCTGTAGGTCAAGGGATTTGCGTGCACCCTATTTACAGCACATCAGTGAACCGTGGTCCTTAATGTACATACATGGATTGAAATTATTCACGCGCTTTGCTTTCTTTGGAGGAAATCAGCATGTACAAGTTCAAGTTGAGAATTCTTTTATTCACACATTAGATACAGTCAAGGGTATCATACAATCCAAGAAAAAAAAAGAAAAACATGAAAAACATGGAAAACACGAGAAACGCCACGCTTGGCTCAGTACATGCAACGATAACATCAGCCCTGGTCGAAGATCCAGCTTCTCGGGAGAGAAAAAAAGAAGGAAAAATAGAAACAAATTTAGACCAACTAAAATCAGTACCATAGAAGAGAGGAGAGCAGAGAGGAGCAAAAGCTCAACTAGTAATTCGCTTCACCCACAAGCTACTCTGTTCGAAGTCTGAAACATTATTCAGATTTTTGTACAGGCGCACAAGTTTCAAACCAATCTCGTGATCTTCCTTCCCTATGTCGTCGAGTTCACGTTTCAGTGATTCGACAGATTTCTTGACTTCATCTCGAGTCGCCAAGTCGTACGCGATAGAACTGGGTTGGATCACTTCAGTCAATTCATGCAGCATGGTCTTGATACTGTCCTTGCGTAGTGAAAGTTGCTTGCGTCGACCTTCTAGACCGTCAATGCGTCGCTGCGTCTGTTCCTCGGGGGACAGAGACTTATCGTCTGGCTGCGGCAGGGTCGGAGTATCACTGCATGAAACAGGCTTTCGCTTCGTGCTCGCCGTAGGGCCTACAGAGCTTGGGATTGGCCGTCTTCTCGTCATGATGGGTGAACTGCCTAGCGATGGAACGGGTGGAACGTCACTATGGCTGCTTCCCGGTGGCGTAATTGCAGATTCGGTTGGGGCATACGTTGACATGCTAAAACGGCTTTGTGGCTCGTCGACTAGTTTCAGATCGTGAAACATATTAGACACGTTTGGTTGATTCGGGAGATCCGGCAGTGGATTGCTCTCTGTGCGTGATTCGGGGCTACTTTGGCCGTGACTAAGTGTTGGTTCCACCTGGACTGGTTTTGGAGTATTCATCACTTTTGGAGCAGAGTCGGTCTCAGAGGAAATTTCATCCACGGTGAGTTTCTTTTCGGGAGATCCATTCCTCGCTCGAAGTCTGAACTGGCCAGTCTTGCTTCGAAGCTTGTCGCTAGGAGGAGAGCCCGCAGTAATTGTTGTCACCGTATATGTATTCGATGCAGAATTGAAGTAATCAGGCGATGGACGGATTGATTCCTTTTGGAAGTGTGCCTTCTTGCCTTGCTTTCCGTTTCCTCTAAGATCAACTGGAGGCACCCGGGCGAAGCGACCGCTTGCTCCTTTCCATTCCTCGCGCATCGGAGGTGTATGTGGTTTGGGATCGCGAGTCTTGGTGAACATTTGTAATTTCTCCTTTCCTGCGCTGAACAACCGAGAGGCTTCTTTATTCCTAGGATCACCGGAACTGGTCTGTTCATTCGCACTTGCACTTCGCGAAGATTGGAAAGTGACATTCTTCGATGCAGACGATCTGGGTGCGTCAATTTCTCTAGGTTTGACGGGCTCGGAGAGATTGTTGCTGGTTTCAGGCGTCACTGCGTGAATATGGTCAACAGCAGGTTCGTGAGCTGGCTTTCGCTGGGGTACTGGTAATTGACTGGCTTTCTGTCGTGGTAGCTGAGAAAAGAAATCTTGGTCCTCGTCTAGAGGCGAAACATCTGAATGGCGACGAATATCACTTGGGATTTGAATAGGGGTTGCGAGCGGAGAAATCTCTACTTGTGCTTCGCTCTCTTCGGCAAATCGAGAGTATTCCAAATAGTCGCGAGTGGGCGAGGTTGGTAAATCGTCGGACAGGATTACAGGAATTGCCTTGTCGTCGCGCGAGTAAATTGACGACGTGACTCGGTCATCTTTGGGTGGTGGGGTAGTTTCTCTGGACACAGATGGCTTAGAATCGTATTTCCTTCATTGTTGTTCTACCAAAAATGAAATTCCATGAGCAGTAAGTTTACAAACCTCGGAAGAGCTGGCAGGTCTTTCAAGATCCCTTTTGGACGCAGAGGGTTGCCAGATACAGCCTGTAATACAGGTTGACTTTCTGAGCTCTCGACCACGGCTGGGTGACTTGTCTGACGATTATGTTCGCGGGCTCTGTGTATTTTCGACCACATATTGGCTCTAGGTAGCAACCAATCCCCAACACAGGTACGATTATGGCACGGCGATAATAAGTCAATCCGTAGAAGGCAGAGAATACAGCGTAGGCTCCCGAGTGAGGCTGACATGTGACTCGAAAGACAGAACTGCACAAGAGACGAGAGACGAGAGACGAGAGAAAAGAGAAGCGAAGGTCAAGTCAAGATGAGTCAAGAGAGAGAAAAGAGAAAAAGACACAGTGTTTGATGGCAGCACAATAACCAACCACTAAATAATTAGTTATGGCTGCCACCTGAGTGCTCAGGCATAAAGCCATCACGGGGGGTCAAAACGAAATGACGTTGTTTCATGTTATTTCCCGAAATAGCACAACGCCGTTGGGGCTGTTTGCTGAGTAACTACTCCGTACTAGGACATTCTAGTAACTATATTTTCGTATTGAATAAACAAAACTGAATAGATCAATGAAGACTGGGATCATTGTTTCTTTTCATGTCAGGCAGTTGGAGCTGTTGATGGGAAATATTAATTATCAATCAGAAGTGAACCAGAATAATTACTTACTTAGCAATAAGTTTCTACCTGAAATTAAAGTAGTCTCGAATTAATTAACAAATAAATCAGTTGCTTACGAGAGGAACTAACCCCATTAGGTCAGTTCACGAGTCAGCGGCCTTATGTAATCCATTTACCACCAACGGCCTTATTGGAGCCTTGTGGCCTTATAAATTAGGCCCCTCCGGAAGTGCTGGATTTATCCATGGATGACGACGCTTTCACCTTCAACATTCAACTTCATTTATTCATATCTCTCAATCAGAGCACAGCCAACAGAGAAACAGAATTCCTTATTAGCTCAGTACTTCGTGAAGCAAGTTGGCATTTAAAGCCACATCGATTGTCAATATGGACGCTGGTAAGAGATTCTGCAACGCTTATATTGACCTGCCTAGACTGACTCCGGCTACCATAGATTTCGCCGACATTCCACCCCCGGCCGCTGAGGTGTAAGTTGATTCCCTCCATCATCTACGAGTGCTTGCATACCGGTTTTCAAGGGGTTGTGAATTGAACTGTCTCCATTTCCGATAAAGCTAACCTTGTCTCTGTAGGCGGACTATTGCTACACCCATAAACTTCATCCTTTTGTCGCTTTTTATTGTCGTCGTCTACCTACAATTCCGCCCGCGGACACCCGTTTCGCTTCCAAAGGGACCGGCCCCCGTTGTTTTCCGCACATTCACCCCGTCAACGTTGCTTCCATTCAATGGTAAAGATGGAGCACCGGTCTACTTAGCCGTTCGAGGTCGCGTGTTTGACGTGACCCCCGGGCGTAATTTCTACGGTCCGGTATGTGCCTCGTTCCGATTCAGCTGTTGATTCCCTTGAGGATCCTGATACATTCCGCTAACGCCGGGTTACTATCCAGGGAGGTCCGTACGAAAACTTTGCAGGTCGCGATGCTTCGCGCGGGTTGGCTTGTCAGAGCTTTGACGAGGAAATGCTCACCAAGGACCTCCATGGACCATTGGACGATCTGAAAGATCTTGACGCCGAGCAGCTAGAGAATCTGCAGGGCTGGGAAGAAAGATTCTTGGAGAAATATTTGATCGTTGGGAAGTTGGTCGCGGAGGGTGATCCGGAGGCGCCGAAATCTTGACTTGACTTGGACAACTGAAAGGATAAGAGTCCCTCCCGTCTCTGCAAGATCCATCAACCAGCATTGACGACATATTATGCGCCCTCTCAGTGAGTGTGAAGGGCAAAATTCTCGTGTGCATCAATTTATGTTCTCCAAGAATGAGGAACGTATGTTCTGGATGATACTGAATGTACTGAATTTTTAGCGACGGAAATAAAGTAATGAATATTTTGCATGACCTTTGGAATTTACGATGATACAGAAGCAGGTTACTCTTGAAGGATACTTCGATATTCCCAAAAGCATGCGAACCATTGAACTTTCTCTGGTCTAATATCTATCCGAGTTCTCATCTCACATGTTTATCCGATGTCTCGTCTCAAGTGTCTCGTTCCCAGTGTGCGGAAATAAAGCAAGTTCCCAGGTAATAAATCCAAACGCCAGTCTTTGTGTCCAATCCAATCCCACCTGACCACAATATGACAACGGTGCCTTCCATTAGGTATCAACCATGCCGCAGCAAAACCAGCTCCGTTTTACGGCCGACCTGCGTTGGCCGATGCTTCCTCCCTAACTAGCTCGTTGCAAGGTAAGAGGCACTTGAGCTCCTGTGCTAAGATGAAAACAACATGATCCGTCAGGTATTTGTTATCTGGGTCCGGTCGAGAGTGCCACACGCTCATGACAAAGAGATACACCATGACGGAGGCGTCAGTGCATATATCCTCAAGTAAAAACCGCCAGTTGATGCATTGGGCAACATCAGGACATATCTTCTCCATAAGGTGTTTCAAGTTAACCAAATTCTCTAGATGTGCCCGACTGAACAGTTTCCAAAAGTTGCGTCTCACAATCGCTGGATCGAGCACTTCATCTTCGTCGTCCTCGAAGTTGTGTTTTCCCCGATATTGATTCTTCTCCTGATCTCCGTCACCATTTCGGCATTGCTTGATGTGCGCATTCCATGTATTCTGTGGCTGTCTGTCCTCTGCACCAATTTGGAAGACATCAGTCGTGCCGTCATCTTCTTCAATTTTGACTTCTGTGAATTCTTCTTTGACATTGACCTCGTCTTCCTCTTCCATCAGTCGACGATAGATGACTGCCGTGTGACAATTCCAGTCACACCGAATTTTCCATCGGATGATGCCGTAAATGTCGGCCCAGTCAAGCAGAGTCTCGATAGCCGAGACCTTCGAAAAGATATCAATATCCAGAACCCATCGAGCTGCCTTGATATCAATGGCTTCTCGGCGACTCAAGTATGCCTTTACTCGGGGCACACCAAGGCGGTCGGTGAATTTCAGCTTTAAGGGGCCAGCATTATCGAGCCACGAGGGCTGAATGTACTGATATCGAGGATGTATCTTCGAATTATTTTCTGATGTATCTTCAACGATCTCATCACGTCGTTGAACGTGCACATATGGTGAAAGTGGTGATAACATCGTGTCAACCTCACAGTCAACTTTACAATCAACTTCAGAGTCAACTTCACAATCAACTTCAAAGCCAACTTGACAAGAGACAGAGATGTGAAAGGAAACTCATCTGCTGTGCAAGTTTGAAGAAACCTAGCTTGAGACAGCAATAGAAAGAAGAAAAGACTCTTCATGTCAAAAGATTTTTAAAGCTGAGAGACAGATGCGTTATTCTACAAAAGTTTTGTGGCAATTCCCATTTAAAATTATTCTTGACAAACAGATTCTGTCTGTTGTTTGTTAGTCTTACTGTATTTGTGCTGCATCAGCCAGGGTGTTGAATGGAGTACCGGTTATTCCCTTCAAATTGGCTTACTGTACAGCTTTTGGAGGGTATTCCCCGACTGTTCATCTGTGCACGTCAAATTGAAAGGGACTTTTTGACTGGAAACCTGACTTATACTCTGCTGCAACCAGATTTCTCATTATCGTACAGTCATTGACTGTCCAGCTACTTCTCAGTATAACTTCAATTATAAAATAATCATCCTAGGTCCAGTATCTGGCAAATGGAAATTCCGTCTGGAGAATTTGCCCAAATAGGAACTTTTATCGTAACCCTAACTTTCCCGCCAACAACAGGCGATGCCCGACCACTATCTCGTCGAATGCTACACCACAGAAAAAGAAATATACTAGACAATCCCCATACATTGGGTCTACTGTAGATGGTATGGAAGACCTGAATACTTCATAAAGGTGCTATCTAAAAGCTCATATCAACCACATACGTTGTTAGGATCAGAGTGGCCTGGCGGAGCTATCAAACTTAGCGCCTGCTTTCACGACCACAACATCTTTCCCTCCATGCTTGTTGTCGAGTCATGCTGAAAAAAAATCAAAATGTTGATCGCTCATTGTAAGAAAAGAGATCAACCATCAAGGTCCATCTCACCGTGGCCGCTGTCGTCTGAGGTGTCCATATCTTCATCGTCACTTTCGTCGGCTCTCTTCGCGCTCGCCACATAGGCAGCTCGGAGATCAGATGCAAGGATCATGGCCGTTTCGGAAGGCTCTTGGTCACCGACAGTATGCGAGAATGTGGTGTGACTGTAAATTGATTCGGGAAGCTCGAATCCAGAGATGTTTCTCGCCAAGGAAAGGAGAGTTGCTCGTTGGAGGTAAGGTCCTGGGGTCGGCCAAATCTTGTCCTTCTCCTGTAATTGAGAAAGGAACTCCTCGTTGCCCATTCGTTTAGGATTGAGAACGGTCATGATGAAACGGAAGTAGAGAAAGCGGCGAGCAGGGCGCTTTTCGCCCAGGAATTTCAACTCGCGGTGATGCAGATCCTATTATGATTAGCACGACATGGTTCGCAATGAATTCTCGAAAGGGCCATACTTACAATCCATTTCAACTCCGTTTCTCCTTTACCTGGAAGATATTCGACAGCTGTGCGATTGGCATTTGCTTTATCAACAAGAATACATTCCCATCGAGTTTCATCCCCGACAGGTTTTGGAACAATCACAATGACGCCTGTATCGAGAGCCTCCTCGATCTTCTGGTGAAGCGTGATTCCTAAAAATCTCTTAGTAGACAAATTTCCAGAATCAAAGAAGGGTGAAGATTGTGGTGGAGGAAACAAGGAAGAATACTTACCCAGTCGATAGTCATAAAAGAAGTCGTCGCTGACTCTCTCCGCACCAAACAAGTACCCAACCTCCTCGAGACTCAAAGACTTCGGCACTAGATGAGCTGCCTTCACAATTGAACCTTGGAACCAGAGACCAGTAACATGACACCACGCACCACCTCCATTTGGATCCCCTCTACCAGCATGGTATGCATCAAGAACAGCGGCTCTGAAGCGCTTGGTGTCGAAATTCTTCTTTTTCTGCTTCGCAGTAGCACTCATAACCCGGGGCAAAATCGAGTTCATGTATGCACGTTCAAAGAAGTCAACGCCTGGCTCGTCGTGACGGGGTCTCTTCTTCTCAAGGTCCTCGTCGATGTCCTGCTCTAACAGCAGGCGTTGCTTGGACAGGCGCTTCTTTTCGTTGAGTAACTTCTTGTTGTACTCAAAAAATGGCTCGGAGGCTTCTTCGTATGCCTCCTGGCTCATTTTGCCCTGCCGAAGGGCTTGTTGAAGAGCCCCCAGCTTTTCGATCGAGGCGGTCAAGTCGTACTTGCACGCCTTGAACTTCTCTTCGAGGTACTCTGAGGTGGAGGAGTCCACCGAGAACATCGACAAGGTTGATTTCTGTCTCTTTGCTTTCTTCTCTTGTTCAGCTATGGCCTGCTGAGTGGCTTGAGGGATCAGAGAGGAGATATGAGGGGGGATCTGTGGATCCTCCATCTTTCCAGTAGATATGCGGTTTTTTCTGAGGTGAAGAGGCTAAAAACTACCTAGGCTATCTGGAGATGAAGAGCGTGGTAGAAAGAAAGAAGAAAGAATCAAAAAAGGGAGAGGTCAGGTGGGAAGAGGAAATATATATACCTAAAAAAATATGGGCAGGCAGCAGACGGTAGGCCGCGATACCAAACAACCTTGGAACGGGGCACCTTTTGCAAACGAAGACCGCCACAACAACAGACAAACGCAAACGAATGCAGTCATAATGATAGGTTGAATCCAGGCAGCAATCCACTCTTTGTTTGTCTATCAAAAGTGCTGGATTCATTGAAGGACCCTTTCGTGGCTGATCGAGACCTGCTTCTCGAATTCTAATGACCCCCTCTCGAGAGACGCAATGCCCAAAATTTAACCTTATGTTGATGCCTATTCTCCAGTGAGAAGAATACATTGGCTTCGTGATTGATTGACAGCAAAAATACTAAACAAAGCCTTGACCAGCGAATCAGCAGTTGAAGTCATATGAAAATGATAGTTACCGCACTTAGGTATTTTTCCAGGTTGTTCTAGTATCTTGATATGGATTAAATATCTACGTATGCCCTGAAAGAGATCAGCAATTTCTACATCTCATGTCTTGCCAATAGGTAAGTAGGTAGTCGACAGTAATTCTACGCCGGGACTGTGACTTCGATGTTGGAATTGCAGGGACTTTCGCTACTCTATATAGTAATCCAGCTTTTCCCATATATCTCCACTCATATTTTGCGCAAATATGCCTACGTTTCATGATCTAAAAAAAAGAGTGCTTTTTTCGCTCTATAGCTAGCCGTAAAGGTAGGTATCACCAAATACCCCTTAACTTTGACACTTTTTCTCTTTTCTTCCAAGGTTTTTGTCAAAGCAACTGCGCAGCCCCGAAATTGTTGAAGGTATACAACTAGGTAGGTACCTAGATACGCATCGCAGAAATATTAATCACACATTGTATTTGAACCGCTTAAGGGTACTCCTAAGGTCTTTAGATTCATTGGATTGCCTTAAGTTAAAGTGTCAAATTTCATATCAGGTGGAGGTTCAATCGCTCCCGTGGAGAAATATGAATTACTAAGCTTAGACAGGGAAATAAAAACTTCAACTAGAGTACAACAATTTCATCAAAACGCCCGAAACCGTTCTGAGATACCCAAAGTCATTCGTAGTCGTGAGTTTCGTGTATTGAGCATTCCTTTTTGTGCTCCTCTCAGCCTCTCTATTGCCATCCGCAAACCATCGCATCACAGTCAGATCATGCCACCATCCACCACTTGTCTCCGAAATTCCAGCTTGGCATAAACTTATTACAGTTCTTGCCTAATCTTTTGCGTGGCTTCGGCTGCCTTGCTCTTTGCAGACTCAGCCGCATCCTGACCTTGAGCACGACCCACGGAAGCACCAAACTTCAGTTGGTCAAGTAGCCAATACGCTCCCTCTTGAAGGCGGGCAAGGATAGTCCCCGACGGAGTGCTGGTACCGTACTTGAAATATTGGGTATTGCGACGAGCAGCCGCTCGGAGCTCGTTGATGTTCGAGCCCTGATAAGCAGGGATACCGTATGAGTCAAGGTAGTTTTTCAGTTCAGATTCGGACCACTGATCAAAAGTGTCTTTCTTTGCTGCAGCTGTGGCCTGAGCGAGGTAGGAAGTAGCTGAAGCGTACTGGGTGCCTCCGGTCTTGGAAGCCTTGGCATATTGATCCTGGGCCTGCTTAAGAAGTTCCTCTCGAGTGACGTCGGCCTTCTTAGCCGCTTTGTTGTTCACGGACGATAGATATTTCCTATACATGGTCAGCCAAATCCACTTTTTGAATGAAACAGAAACAAGTGGCTCACTTCAAATTGTCCAGAGTCCAGGTATCAAAAGTCCAGGCACTGTAGCCAGTCGAAGCTTTGTGTTTGTGGAGTCGGACTTTGGCAAGAAGCTCGTCACGCTTTGTGTGTTGAGGAACAGGCACGCCACGAGCGTCCAAAAAGGCTTTTAAACGAGAGTCGGACCACTGCGATACTGCAGACTCGAAGGCGTCTTCGGCTTTGAGCTGGGCATCTTCAGTCGCTCGAGCCCATTCGTTGCCAGCTTTGGAAGTGGCAGCGCCATAAGCGCTGGCAGCAGATGCAGATGCGACGGAGGCCTGATCAACGAGATATTTGCGATTCTTGCGAGCCAGAGCTATAAGCTCGTTACGCTTGGATCCCTGAGGCACCTTGACACCATGCTCGTCCAAGAACTCCTTGAGACGTGAGTCCGACCAAGCATCGAAGAGTGCTTCGCTTAGAGTATGTTCAGCTGCAGCGGCGGACGCCGAGACAGAGGCAGCAGATTGCTGGGCAGCGAGACTGGCAAGTCGCGATTGGCGACGAACAGCGGCAATCAGACGATCGCGTGTAGTTGGCTGTGGTACGGGCCACCCACGCGCGTCCAACCAGGCTTTAAGATCGGAATCGGTCCATTCAGCGTAAAGCCAATTACCAGGATAAGCGGCAGTTTCACCGAGTTTCTTGGCTACAGTCTCGTAATTCTCGCGCGCGGTACGCAGCAGGGTATCCCGCTTCCGTGGCTGCGGAGCAGGGATACTGTGGCGATCCAAGAAAGCTTTCAGGCTTGATTCAGTCCAGCTGAGGGGGGGTCGTTAGTCAGATTCGTGGCGTGCAGAGACGTATACAAAGCAATAACTTACGTGTCAAAAATCCATTCCTTTACGTTGCTCAGTTGGTCCGACGATGTATCAGCAACCTGAGCCAGAGGAGCTTGGACCTTGTCGCTCCAGTTTTCCTTTACCAGCTTCTCCAAGTCCTTTCGGTCTGCCGGAGTTGGGTAGGGAATATCTGGGAAGATGATATTAGTTCGTGCTGGTTGTAGAGATGAGAGTTGGTTTTGACGCACCATGGTCGGAGAGCCATCTTTCCAGCTCTGTTTCATGCCAGCTATTGTACACTGAAGCAGCCGCGTGTCAGTCCATCTATTTTTACGATCACAAGAAAAACGTGCCGTTTAACACGTACCAGACCTACTGAACCAGTTGCTAGCACCGACAGCTTGAGAAGTTGCAAGCACGACCAACAGGCCGGTAGCCCAGCCGATCTTCATGATCGCGCGGGAGGGATTCTATTTTAATGGATCTATTCTGACGCGTCAGTGAGTTCCAACTTTTTGACGTGCACATGCAGCAACTTGCTTGGGGCAGTAAATGACACTCACGTAGGATTTTGGCTCAGCTGGCAAGTCGATATCTTAACCAGAGCTATTGAAGCAGAAAAAGTAGGGGGAGGGAAGAGAAATTACAGAGGATGAGGAAGATGAAGATGAAGAAAATTAATTAGGAGAAATAAATAAAATAGCTGGAATCAAAGAAAGGAAGGAGACCCCAAACAACGAGGAAGGAGCAAAGGATCGTATGACCGGCAAGTGACGTAGCGCGAACAGCTCCAGCTTAGCTGTACCGGGGTGTGACCATACGGCAGCAACATTCCGCGAATCAACTTGACTTATGCCTTCTGAATTGCAACATACTTGGTATTGAGCCATACAGGGATCATCGTAATTTTGAGCGATGATGTAATCAATAACTGCTTGGGCCACACGCACCGCCACAAGCTCGAACTGGACGCCACACAGTTCATATAGCAGTGACCAGGTTAACTACTTTAAGTAGTATGCTAACTAATAATCTTCACTTGATCAAGTAATTATTTGCTTCAACTAAGCTAAGTAAATTTTGATTATTCAAAGTTATTGAAATAAATGGCGAATATCTGGGTAAATTAAGGTAAGTAAGGGTAAGTAGGGTAAGTAGGGTAAGTCACGGGTGGGGACAGCCGCGGCAGGCCCCACGGTTCCAGCCATCTTCCTTATTGAGCTTGAAGCCATCCATAACTAACCGAAGTTAACGATGCGCCTCACCTTTAATCTAACCTCCTTTCGTTTTTGTCCGCCCTCGTCTGCGATCTGATATCGACAGCTCATTCCTTATGTTGTATCTGTCTGCTTGAACCAGTCTATTTAACTGAATCATGTTCGACCACATCCGCCGTTCGTCTGACGGCTTGTCGCCGCAATGCCAGGACCTGGAGCTTCCTCATGGAGTGAGCTTCAACTTTATACTGTCGCTGTATGGCCTACCTCCAATACCGCTGCTATGTATACATGGTGTATCATACAAACAATACTGATAGATCTTGTGGCATAGTCTGATTCTCATCGGCATCATTGTATCCTATCTACCCCAGCACATCCGAATTATTCGTCTACGGAGCTCGTTTGGCATATCGCCTTACTTCGTCCTGCTGGGCACAACCTCGGGCACCGCCGCCTTTGCAAATATATTAGTACTCCCTAAGAGCGCTCGAGATTTATCGTGCTGTCAGGAAATCTCCGGCATATCTTGCTTCGCTAGTCTGTTGGGAATATTTCAAGTTGGGGTCCAGTGTCTATCGTTCTATGTCATGTGAGCACTCTGTTACATGCGCTCCTTGGATCTTCCTGGCTGATCTTTCTATGTGTAGACTTTTACTCTTTTTAATCTATTTCCCGCGCGCAACCTCGGCGATCAACCCGGTAGCTTCTGCCGAGGAAGATGACAATGGTGATGACGACAATGCGGGAAGGCACCACGGCACAGATGCTGGGGACCAGCCTCCAAGCTACCGCACCGCTGTAATTGTATCTCTCATATGTCTTGCCCATGCGATAGTCGTTCTCATCGTATCTCTGGTCGTGGGTTTCCGGTACGCCTCGCATTTGCAAGCCTGGGCCAACAGTCTGGGAATCATGTCAGCGGTACTCGCATCTATTCAGTATTTCCCACAGATTTGGACAACTTTCCGTCTTCAAAAAGTGGGTAGTCTGAGTATACCCATGATGTGCATTCAGACTCCAGGTAGTCTGGTTTGGGCCGCCAGCTTGGCGCAGCGACTGGGTTCCGAGGGATGGAGTGCCTGGGGTGTCTACGTGATCACTGCTTTGTTGCAGGGGACACTTCTCAGTATGGGCATCTACTTTGAATATCTCGGTCCACAGAAGGATGTCATTGATCACCCATTTCTGAGCGATCAGACGCCGACTGTAGCTGCTGACAGAGATGACTCGTCGACGAGAGAACCTCCAGTGACAGAGCATACACCTTTATTAGAAACGCGACGATGATTGCATCTTCGTGTCGCATCTTCGTGGTTTTACTATATTTAGCCATCGTTATATCTATCGTACATTCCTATCTACTTATTATCTTTCTTCTTTCTTTCTCTCAATCAATACATAAGACCATCGTGACAATCACGCATTGCCCTTTCTGGCTCCGCCGCGCTCCTCGGTCAAAGTTCCTCCTTCCCCCTTCCAAAACCCTTTACCCACTTTACCCTCTTCCGCAATATGGTTGTACGGCCGATCGTGTCTCTGCTCTAATTCCTGGTTATGTCTCTTGACATCCTCCGGCACGTCCGGTTTCACATTCCCATTCTCATCGACATTCGGGGTCTCTCTCCCAGTACTCAAAGTCGGGCGAGCGTTATTCGAGGGTCGCTTTTTTGCATTTGACTCCTCGTGTTTCTTTTCACCCTGCTGTTGATCGGTCTGCGATGAATTGTCGCTTTTTATGCCGCTGGGTGGTGGAGGACCTGGTCGGATACAGACAGATATATTTAGTATATATTCTACCTAGGTACAGATAGCTAGGTAGAGACCCGTGGACCTCGTCACGGTTCCAAACGTTCCAAGGTTGTAGAGAAATGCATTGCAACAGGGTTAATCACCAGGATGCTCTAGCTCGCGACTCTTGCGAGACGCAGGACGACCACCATTCGGATTCTCGTGTCCGCCGTACGATTCCTGACTGTATCTCTGTCTGGGCACGGCGTTCAGTCGTCGGAAAGCCAGTTGGGCCAGATTTATCGTTGTCGATGATCGGGATATGCGCAAGAATGAATGCATTTTTGGTCTCCCTTTCCAGGTACGTATTGGCACAGTTGTGAGTAAGGATTTCCAATGAAAATGTAAATTCAAATTCATAAAACTGTTGAGTTACTTTTATTTAATCCATACATTCAGCAATGATAGAATTTATTTGGGTAGGTATTACCTAGATATAAGGCGGAAGATTAGTGTTGGATGTCGCTACATAGCGATGACGTTGTAAGCTGGTCATGATGGACCAAGCATCTTATTGTTTAGTCTTTTACTAATCAACATCGCCAATAACCTAACTAACTACCGAGGCAATTATCGAGATAATAGATAAATAATCAGGTAAGTAATTAGTCCAGTCGCAAAAAAAACGACTTGACGATTGTAGTACGAGTGTCCTCAAATGCTAACCACTTAAAGTAGATTGAACAGCATTTGCAATGTAAATTCATGTATAGCTAGGTATTTTCCATTCAAAAAAGCCCGAGAGACCGTAAATCTCAGAATTCGTATCAACGCCATATAAAGACTTGTATCAAAAGAAACAAGCTCACGTAAAATATCCCAACTCGCTCAAACTAGATACAATCGTCCGAGAACAAGCCAGACTCCGGTCCAAGATCAAATTATACAAGGAAAAAGGAAAGAAGAAAATCAGGAAAAAAAGAAGACCATATCGTGAATAAATGGCAAATTCCAAGGCCGAGACCGAAACACAACACCTGTCCAGAACAATGCAAGATGATTAAAAAGTAGGTCTCGAATCAGGTCAGCCATTCGCAACGACAAGGCAACGATCCAGCCCAGTTCGAACTCGTTATTATCGTTTCGTTGAGATCGACTCGTCGATCTGGAATTGGCGTGATGTTATTATCTGGATGCACTTGCATCTGCTGACAATATGCTGCTGGGGCATTGGGGTTCACTCGGTTTTCCTTGATCTTGATCTTACGGGGATAATTGTGTATACCAGACGGTCCTGCCGTAGGCGTGGCAGTCGGCGACATACTTGTAATCGAGTTGGTCGGTATTGCAGTTGGACTTAATCCATCCCGAGTTTGATTGACGTAAATAAACGTCTCGATTTGGGTCTGGTTCCACCAGCAAAACCAGGGCTTGGTAGGGTCACCTGTCGAATCCAGCTCATAGTGTTTGGCCATCATGGATAAATCTCTTTCGCTCAGCGAACGTTTGGTTTGCATGCCTGGAGAGTCGGGCACGATGACGAGCTTGTTAAAGAGAGTCTGAAAGAATAGCGCAGGCCCTAATTGAGGGTCTTCCTTGTCAATCATAATATAGAGCGATTGTCGAGACGGCGTGATGTCGTACGGCGGCTGCGCGCCGTACTCGATTTGACCATTTTTTATCTCTGGTTGGTGCATGACAATACTGCTGGTTAGATAAGTGGATCCTTGAATGTCAATAGATAGCGGCTGCGTTACTTGACAGCTCCAGGATTGCACCTGGAAGGGTGCACTCCCCACGCAAAACTTAGACACGTTGGTTACCGTCCATGGAATCTGATAGCTACCCGTGGGCAGCGCACCAAACCCAGTCGGCGTAGCCGTGTACGGCGAGACATCAGAAGTATAGGTAACTGTGACCACATTTGCTGGTTGTGAAGTATGTGCATGATGAGAGCGATGAATGGCTGCCCTTTCACCCAACACCCCTCCAATGACACCGCCTACAAGCGCACAAGTAATCATGCTCATTGTAAGGGTCGCCACTAGCCAGAGCGGCGCGCCGCAGCATTTCCGCTGACCTGCACCTCGCGACTTTTCATTAAGAGAAGCAGGAGCAACTAAAGTGGACGATCGATCGGATGGCGGGGGTTGGAACCCCGGCGATGACTGCGGCCGTAGCGGTTCGGTGCTGTCCGTATTGATCAACGTCCCAGAGGACAGGGGCGTTCGGCTGCGAGGTTCATCCTGATACCTGTCCCATCTGTCTCTCATTTCACTGGCAACACTAGCAGGGCCACGGCCTAATGTAGGCCGAATTATTCCATCCGGATAGCGAGAATAGGGAGGAAGTTGTTCCAAGTGGCCGTCAGGCCCAACGATATCTCCAACTTCATCCGGTTGCGCACTACTTCCTGGGGCCTGGGTACCACGAGACGGGAATCCCACAGGTATCGGCTGATCGCCGAGATCTTCTTCGTAGTCGATATTTTGTTGGTACATTCCGTAAGGATGCTGAGGTGCGTTGCGCCCTCTCAACGGGCTGTCGACTCGTCGCATCGATGAGACTGTGGCCACGCTGGGCGTACGGGCAACTCCAACCTGCGGATACATCGCATACGGATGACTGGGACCGGTTGCTCCTCGATAAGGGCTCATAGCTCGAGGTACAGCAGTATACCCCGACCTTGTCGACATGGTCGTCGAAATGGTCGATTGACGATTCAGAGCGGTGACGCCTTTTCGAATACTCGACGGTCTTTCGTCGCCGACGAGCGACGAGCTCGATTGATCGGCAAACGGGTTAACTCCTGCCTCTTCATCGTCGTCGATTGCATTCTCCGCATGGTTCGTGGGCGTCGTCCTACCTAATGTCAAGAGTTCATCGTCGTGTTGGTAGGTCGAGGCTAGCGATCGGCGATCCGCTTGTTCTTCTAACAGATTCGCTCGTGAGATATTCTCCCCCGCTGGCCGCGAGACGTTGATATTTCGCGCCTCGACAGTAGATCCAGAGTCGCATGATGAAAAGGATTGCGTTCGACGGTCGGAGAATAGAGGACCATCGATAGAGTCGATTGAATAGTCATCGGAAAACACGTTGGGGTTCGAAGGCGCAGGGCGATGGGATGGGCGAAATAGTGAGCCATCGGCGGGCACGAGTTCCGACATATAGGGGCCAGCAGTATCTATACTGTCACGAGAGACCTCATTATAATCCGCCATGGCGATCTTCGAGCCGCAGGAGCGGGCTCTCAGGCTCTTGACGCTGTTTTCGAAGGCAGGGACGGCGCGGCAATGCCAGCCGACTGCACGCACGATAAACTGACAAGTCTCAGCAAGTTGGATGGACTTTCTGGACGCGAGAGAGTATGACAGGCAGAGAAATATGCGAGCGTCGAGGTTAGTTCGTGGATTGGTTGGTTGATTGATCGATTGGATGTTATGGTGAATTCTGGTCTGGCTGGTTGAAGACGTTCAGAAGGAGTTGTGAGTAGCCTGAGGGTGGCACAGCCGCGAGACTAGTCACGTGATATTGTTAGCGCAATTTTTGCCCTTCGGATAAAAAAAAAGTTATCGCCGAGCCTGATTTCTCTCTCTGAATTAAAAATAATTTTAGCACAAGCCGTGAGCTCAGCAAAGCTAACGGTCCTTTGGTGCTCATAATGTCCGGCTCAGCTACCTAGTTTTGATACTAATCACTCAAAAAATAGACCTCTCAGTAATCGACCTCCAAGACATCCATGAATGTTTTGCGGATCCGGGCTGTTTGAGAATCAACCTCCGTAGGCCGGACGGAAAACATGATTTCCGGATGCCTTTCTTTACATACCAATTTTAATCGAAGATGGATTCAAAGGAATACCAAAGATGTGTTATTCAGGGATAGCGGCAAACTCAGCCCCCACTGAGTTGCTAGCCCATAAAATAAATAACTACTTATCCGAGCTGATCCCAGCATCTGCTCCGTTTCCAAAGAACAGCCCGGGAGCGCTGACAGAGCTGCCACAGCTCTGTGACCAAGACAGAAAGTAATGGAGTCTTGTCCAGAGCCCTGGACATTAGTCCAACATACCATACCGGCCTTTCAGTCGCGCGCTTATCGGCGAGCTGTTCGTGATCCCAATACATCCAAATTATATTTGCATGTGAACGAGTACCGGATCAACAATATAGCCAGCAAAACTCCTCACGGAATAACAATCATATTCGCTCACGGTCTAGAATCTACAAAAGAGCAATACGAACCATTTTTCAGCGACCTAATCAACACTCTCCAATCTAGCACGCCCATCAAAGCCATTTTTGCTGCCGATATATATAATCATGGGCAGTCGTTCCTGCTTAACCAGCACGAACTCGGAGATGAGGCAGAGTGGTTCGATCCAGCGCGCGATATTGTCCAAATGATTAATTTTTTCAGGTCGCGCAGCGATCAAAGTCAACTGTACATGGCTCCCCCTTTGGTTGGAATTGGCCAGTCCTTCGGCGCAGTAAATGTCCTGGTCCCAGCGGCCTGGCATCCACGCCTGTTCCATGCATTGGTGTGCATTGAGCCCGTCGTTGAAAATGGATCGTGGCACGACCATGGTCAGGCTAATCGACCGTCTACTCAATTCCGTTATCGCCTGCACAAGGCACCCACTTCATGGAAGAATATCCACGAAGCTCGGAAGTATTTCGCCAAATCTCCTTATTACGGTGTCTTTGAACCGAGAGTCTTTGAAAAGACGATACAATACGAATTATGGCGCCCCGACCCAGCCAGTGAACTCGTGACGTTGGTCACCCCTGTGCTTCAGCGTCTGGTATGGTATTTGAAGGCCGATCCTCCATACAAGGGAATAGCGCCCACCGAAGATTATGCCACTCGTTCAGAGAAGAGCAAGTTGCCAGGTGGATTCTATAGGCCTGAATGCGACAAGATCAAGGAGTTAATGCCAGCAATTCATTGCAAGACGTTGTATTTGTGGAGCAGAAATGGAGATTTCGTCAGTGATGCCGCGTACCGAAAAAGACTGCTAGATGGTACAGGTACAGGTCGCGGCGGGGGCGGAGGCCAGTCCACTGGACAAGTCACGCAAGCATTTGTGGAACAGGGTGGGCATGCTTTGAATTTTGAAAATCCATACGGCACGGCTGTGCAGGTAGCAAAGTATTTGGATGAAATATGGTCGAATTGGCTCCTTGAGGAAGCTCAAAGAGCTCAGGAGCCTGTACCAAACGCCTTCAGATTGCCCTCTGAGTTAGTTGAGAGATTGGATAGGTACCTACTCCAGACGAAGGACAAGAAGACCAGAGGGAAATTGTGATCCGTGCTGCATAAAAATTTCATGCGCAATGAGACAGTCGTCTCGTGTCTTTGGAGAGAATCTACGGAGGAGAAAGTGAAATTTCGCTCAAGAACCCGTGTGATGTTGGATTTTTTTGACCGCTTTATCTGAACAAGAGCTTAGTTTTAATCGAATATAGGCTCCTACGGGGCTGAATCTAGTCCAAGATGTCGCAATCGAGCTTGGATTCTCTCCGCTACTTTGAGAATAAACCCCTCTCTAAAAGCGGGAGCAATAATTGAAATACCAAATGGCAATCCTTCGACGTAGCCTGCAGGAATGGCAATTGCAGATAGATCAAGAACGTTAACCGCACTTGCAAATACCCCCAGCTTGAGGTTTGGCCCGAAAGGGTCGCGCTCAACTTCTTCAATGGCTGGATGGAATGGTGCAGTTGGTACGATAAGAATATCGCATTTGTCGAACTCGCCTTCGATGAGCTTCGATAGTCGTTGAGCTTTATACAAGTCGCGGAATGCATCAGCTGCTGACAATGAATCTGCCGATGCCAGAACCTTTTGCGTAATAGGATGTAGTTTAATCGTCTTAGAGGTGGGCAATACCTCCTGCAGAGCTGCTGATCGTTCTGCCACAAAAGCGCCTTGATAAAGCAAGTCGGAGGCTGCGAAATATGATTCCCAATCGAAGTCTACTTCTTTGACGTGAGGTAGACCACGGACGAGTGAGATTATCTTCGTGAATTGCTCGTAGTAGGCGGTAGAAAGCTCCCTGCTCAATATCTTCTCGCCCGGGATTGAGATGATAAAAGTGGACTCTTCATGTAGCACAGATCTAATAGTGAGGTGTGCAGAATTGGGAGAAGATCGCGAGTACGGATCACTCGAATCGCGGTCCTTTGCTGTAAGCCAGACAACCCTGGCATCTGAAATGCTTTGAGCCAAGAAAGATACGCAGTCTAAAGTCCTACAGGCAGGAATTACACCGGTGGTAGAGATTGTGCCCTTTGTAGGCTTCAAGCCGACAACACCGTTAAATGCAGCGGGAACACGACCAGACCCTGCTGTATCTGTTCCGAGGGCGAACGAAACATGACCTAAGGCGACAGCAACAGAGGAGCCTGAACTCGAGCCACCTGATACTCTTGAAGCATCAAAAGCGCAGTGACACGCTCCGTAAGGCGATCTGGTACCTAAAAGACCCGTTGCGAATTGATCCATGTTTGTCTTTCCGATGACTATAGCACCGGCTGCTTCTAGTTTTGATACAACGTGGGCTGTGACTGAAGGGACATAAGCAAAGTCTGGACAAGCTACTGTTGTCGCCAGGCCTTGTACATCCATATTATCTTTCACCGCAAAAGGTATGCCATAGAGTGCAAGTTTGCGATCCCCTGATTGTTCCAAGTCTCGCGCTCGCTGAAATAGGGTATCAGAGGACACCAGGCTTATCCAGACTGCTGGATGTTGTGGCTTATCCGTCGATATCTTTTCGAGGACATATTTAATCACAGTTGTCGGAGACAAACCTGCAGAGTATGCACTCTTGAGGTCCTCTATGCTCATTGAGCCATTCCAATCCCTTTCCGACTGTTTTGGATATGCCGGAAGTGAAGTCAGCGCGGTTAGAAGTGTCTGAGATTCGCCAACGTATCCAAACAAGCCTTCGGAAACATGTAACATATCGAGCGATACAGAATTAAACGTGGACTCAAAGCCATCGGTGCAGTCTTTCAAGATACATGCTTCGAATCCTCGGTCGTTTGCTTCTCGTACTGTGGTGGTCACGCAGGATTTAACTGTGACGCCGACGACAATCAAGTGCGTGATACCCCGGTCAACTAAATGTTCGAAGAGCGAGGTGGAGAAGAAGCTGCCCTTTCCCGGTTTATCCACCACGTACTCACCAGGTGCCGGTCGAAGCTCGTCAATTATATCGTGGCCATATTCCCCTCTTATAAGCAGACGGCCCATCGGACCGACGTCTCCGATGACCATAGAATTTGGAGCGCGAGCATGCCTCCGTATTTTGGGAGCAGGAATATCGCGCATGTCAGGACGATGCCCTTCGCGTATATGAATGACGTGCAGCCCGCGATCCCGGAACATTCCTAGTACTTTCAACGTTGGTTGAATTATGGCTTCTACTTTCTCCACACTGGCATCTCCAGCCTGTATATAACCAAACCCGCCCTGGAGCAGGAAATCTCGCTGCATGTTGATTATTAACAAAGCAGTAGCTGCAGGATCAAATTGGAAAGTGTAAGGCTGCGCGTCAAACGACAGCATCTTGTTCCAGATATCCTCTAGCTCCTTCGGGATGGACTTGGCTGCTGCCATTCTGCCGATTCTGTGCCACACTGCTCGGCTTAGGAGATCAGCTATTACAATCTATCATCGATGCGCGGGGAATAATTGATAGAAGACCGCGATTTGCAGTGGAAATATGAATAGGCTTCAACCTTAAATACACGGAAAAGATGGAAGCTGCTTGTCCTGAATAGAGTTCCAGGGTTCCAAGGTTGTACGTAGGTATGTAGATGAATAACATTGGAAAATGTTCCAAAGGTTCCCCGCGGGGCTTCCGCATTGACTTCCAACTTTGGAAGGTTCCTTAATTTTTCTCATCGGGATAAAATCAACCAATTTGCTCACCTCAAGATCACCGATGTTGAGTCAACTGCAAGAATGTTACTCAACTTGGAATGATCGTACCAGGGCACAGAGGCAGCCGTAAGGAAATTTTATATCACTTCCCAAGGTTGTCCCAGCTTTAGCGCCGTAACGGACCTCGGAACATAACCCAATGTGCGTCGACATCCGGGATTACAATCAAAACACATGTGCGTTTAGGAGGTTTTTCGATGTTTTTACCGTCCACAGATTGTCTAGCAATACTGTCTCTGTTTCTGATATGATATGCCCAGTTCCGTGACGAGCGAAACATGCTGACCCTTTCTGGACAGTGTCGACGGGTGTATTTGAAAAGAACGTTTTGTCGTAAGAAAGGTTGACTAGAAAAGCAAGTCTGAAAGAACAAATTGATTAACTTAGAGAGCCGTACAATTTGGTATATTTTTCGACAAAATTATAAGCTATTAGTAAATACAGTAAAATCAATGTCGTTGATCAAAGTGATTAATGATATATTATAAGGACACTTTCCGCTGACCAACCCGCTTTTACTCCTTCAGAGGCACAAGAACAGAAAGGAAAGTGTAGAGACGGCTGATTGAAATCTCCCTTAAAGGAGAGCTGCGGCAAAGATCAATGCAGAACCAACACCGGCAACGGCAGTCAAACCCATCGGTACTGACAGGCCAGCAGCTGCGCCGACAATCTTGCCCGAAGAGCTTGAGGTTGAAAGAGGAGATGGAGCGGAGGTAGCAGATGTGGATGTCGAAGATGAGGACGACGATGACGAAGTCTCACTAGCAACCGCGGAGGAAACCTGGCTGCCAATAGAGCCTAGTCCGCTACCGGTAGATGTAGGTTCAGGAGCAGCGGTGGTACCGGCACCAATAAGTCCAGATCCTGAGCCGGAACCTGAGCCTGAACCCGAGCCCGAGCCTGAGCCTGAGCCTGATCCAGAGCCCGAACCAGATCCTGAGCCCGAGCCGCCAGTACCTGAGCCACCGGAAGTTGCGCTACATGTGCTGGTAGGATCGGTCTTGTCGTAGCAAGTCACTCCGTCAGGGCATTCAGTCCAGTTGGTGCCGAAGCAGCTGGCGCAAGTAACGCCTGGACCACTGCAGTAATCGGAGTCGCCGGCAGAGCCAGAGTTTCCAGAACCACTGCCGCTACCGCTACCACTGCCGCTTCCACTTCCACCGCTGCCTCCAGAGCTGCCACCACTAGGAGGAGTACCGCCGGAACTTGCACTGCATGTGCTGGTGGGATCAGTCTTATCGTAGCAGTCCACGCCATCAGGACACTCGGTCCAGTTGGACCCAAAGCAGCTGGCGCAAGTGACGCCTGGACCACTGCAGAAACTCGAGTCACCGGCAGAGCCAGAGTTGCCCGAGGATTGACGAGCAACGAGGTCGGAGGCAGCACCGGCCTTGTGAAGCTCCTTTACTGCAGAGCCACGAGCGAGAACATGTCGGGGACTGGTGCCAACTTTCTGAAGAACCTTCTCAGAATCTGGACTGGGAGCCGCAAATCCGATGGCTGACAGTGCCAGGAGCACAGAGATATCGGTGAAACGCATATTTAGTAGCCGAGAAAGAATCGAATGATTGGTTGAAGTTGTCAGCGGGAGCAACTGATATTCAGAGGTAGATAAGGTGTTGAGAAACGAGCGTTATTTTCGACAATGGGTCGGACTTGGGAAGTGTGAAGACTTTCACAACTGTGTTTTCAGCACTGAGAACTGGAAAACAAATTGATTATATACTTAGGCAGGCGGTCCGAGAGAGTCAGCCTCAAGTTAGCCTTAACTTTAAAAGACGCCTTTGCGGCCAACATCGTTCAACCCCGAGAGGTGCACAGTCCGACGATCTTTTGGAAGTATTCAGCCGCTTTGAAGGTGTAAAACGATTTCGGGTAGTGAAGCCCTTCTAGGTCCAATGAAGTATAGTCACATGGCCTCCAGAGTGTGAATCGACGGAGCAATTTCATAAAAATAGGGCGAACGAATAAGTGCTCACAAAATACGAACAGGGTGTCTTGGCCAAGAGACTAGGGCGTCCATACGAGAGCAATATTTGACTAGTCGTTAAAATAGAACCATAGGACTCGTGCTCTTCAGTTCATCGAGATTGTTCTGTACCATCTAGCCTGTGGGTTTGATTGATCGGGATCTTTTCTGTTAGTTTAGCCTGCTATGAAAGCATAATTATCGGGCACGGAGGCGGCCGCTTCCAAACGTTCTGGCCAAGAGATTTAGGTAATGCATTTGTGACATCGATTGAACCTGTTCCATAGTGTTTTGCAATCGGAAAATATGAATAGCAAAATGTTCCTGTTCCCAAGTAATTTTTGGGTTTACTCTTCCGCTGATCTTGTCATTTTCCTGGCACCGAAAGCTGTGGGATCTAGTTTTGACTTGAGCAACCAAGTAACATGGTTGAGATTAGCTGGCATAGCCTTTGCCTTCCACTTCACTTGAAAGCGGACTCAGCGGAGAAAGCCAAGAAAATCTTACTTTGGTTAAACCTTCAAATCGCTCACAGACCCTGACGGTACGGCCTATGAGGCTCTCTGCAGCCTCGCTTCAAGCCGTGATTTTAACGATGTTGGGAATAGTGCTACCCCTATTCCACCCGCGCTGGTGACTTGAAGATAATTAAACTCTTGGCGTAACAGCGGAGTTAGTGCGAGAATCGTTAAATTTTCCCGCTACTTTAGTTTGAGGCTCAGCGGTGGAAATTAATTTCAATCTGACTCATGCGCGAAATGGCTGCGAGAATCAACAAGGTTGTCCTGCCACGTCAGTGAGAGGCTTCTACTTGGGTTGAGGATCAGACCTCCGGACAATTCTTGAGATCGGGCCGTTTCTTCAATGCTCTGTTGGGCCTGAAGCCTTGCAGAACAATGGCGCACCACGTCTTTGTTTGTAGACAATTTCAGCTCCTTACTGCTCCGTACTTGTTTCGATTACCGTGATAGATCAAAGACCCAATGAAACATGTTAGTGCGGGGATTCGGAGCACAGCCCTGAAGCCGAACTATATGGATGTCCGTACGAAGCAGAGTCCATGATTCTTCAAAAGACCACCAATCCGCTAACTGAATATGTTAAGTATTTGCAAATTCTCGAAAAATCAGTGTCCTACCAGATCGTGAACCAATGTGATGGTCACCGCCAAGAATGCCGATTCATGTATTGGCAACTAAGCTTCGCGCATAAACTCGGCTGTGTTGACCATCAGATCGATATTTCTGTGGGACCAATAATCCGTGACTTTCCGCAGCTTTTCCGATCTTCCCAGCAAATATGGCTCCAGATTGCGACGATACTGAGCTGCTATAGTGATCGAGTTTCTGCTATTTTTCTGTCCTTTCCTTTTGAAAAAAAAATTGACTGGTAATACGGAGTATTTACTGCCACTTTAGCTCCGCGGAGCAATGGTCGATATTTCTGATCGCGTCCTGGCTAGCACTAACCTTAGAATCCACCTTAGGTATTCCTAGAAGACGGAAGCAAAATAAGCTGGCTGACGTCGCGATAAATTTATGAATAAAGTCGCACGACCTCCAGAAGACTCGGAAGCACGTTTCCCCGAGCCGTACTTGTAGAAGCTTGAGTTGGTGTATCAAATTTGTTGCCACTTTCTGATCTTAATGTCATTCATTGTTCTTGAGAGTGATTATGTTTCATCACGACAATCTGCATTGACCACCGAGAGCTGGTTGAGCTTCCCCGACAATTAGGACACATCTATTGGGACGAAATCGTTGCATTCCTCGAAGAATTCCCACGGATATTCGATGGTACCTTTGTAGGGTTAGGGTAAATATAAACCTATCGACTCGAATGCCAAAAGCTCTCTCTATCATTTTCATCACTGTTTTTATAGTGAGTATATCGTTCTCTATAAAAAGCCGGAAAATTTATCGTTGCAGTCCCTGTCTTTGTAAGTCATGCAAAAGTAACGTCGCCCTTCTCGATCGTTCATCCCGTTTCCAACTTGCCCCGCACATGAGCAGGCACCGTTCAACCTCGCCAGACATTCCCGGTACAGGACATAATCCTTGTCTTTACGGGAGAGCGTGGTAGAAATGAGACGGATATGCTCTTCAGCTCACTCAGCTTGGAATTGAATCTGGTGAGTCATTGCCCGGTAGATTAAAAATAATTAGAAATCTGACCTTCCCAAGCATTCCGAGACTGTACATACTTCTTCCACAGTAACTCAATATCGACGGCCTGTCTTGCGGGGAAGAGACCTGGAAGCGCATGATAAAAACGAGGCTCGTTTTTGTTGGTGGGGTAGATTGAAATATTAACAAGACAGGAGCAAAGTTACAGGCAGACCTCCAGTTGGAAAAGAAGCGTGACTTCCCAGGCTGAGCTGCACTGTGCCGCACCGGCGCAACGAACTACCTAGGTCTCATCGGCGTTGCACTTCCACATCCCGATGAAAACATACTCATCAGTCAATTTATCTCACTAAACAGCGCTTTGTTACGCCTCATATCAGCCTTGGTTTCGGCTGAGAAAATTTATATATTTGCCCAAGTATATCTGCGAGCAAACATCTTCTGCTTGAACTACACCTGCGTGGTTAGTTCTGGTATCCGCCAAGGGAAGAAGCTACCCGGCTCACGTCAACGTATGCGCAATCTCAACCTTGGAAGCTGGAATAGAAATATTTTCGAATTTAGGACTCGCAATTCACACCAGGAGTCTCTCCTGATAGCAGTACTAGCGGACCATTTCTGCCAGTTGAGTTTGGGCTGCTCACGACCACCACTATGGCGGAAAGGACAAGCTTCACTGTCACTCTACCAACTCGGCCAGCCCGTCAGAAAAACGACACCGACTCGAGAACTTATACATGCAATAATTGCTCAAAGGTTTTTGCATCGCTAGACTCCCTGAAATCTCACTTTCGCGCCAAACATCAAATTCACTGTTCGATCTGCGGCAAGGGATTTATCAATCAGCAAGCTGTATTGCAGCATTCTCGGGTGCACAATAAAAATGCGACGATACAAAAGATATCCGTCAATTCTCAGAATAAAGCCACAGTAATTGAAGCAGAATCGAAACGGGAAGAAATTACCCCAAGCTCGAGCTTGCGCTCGATAATATCTAATTCCAGTAAGTCTCCCAATATGTCCCCGAGTTCCTCAATTACAAAGTGTGCCTGAACTAAACATGAATACCAGATACCACTGTCACTGAAAGCAGCAGTATTGTTCAGAATGAATCACGGCTCCACACCCAGAACCCAGTCCTGTCGGACCGGTTCGTGTATCGAATCAACGCCTATAGTCTATTACAACCAGATGAACAAGAGATTGTGTACAACCGACTGCTTAGCATATGCCACACCGCCGAAACTCTCCGTTTGAATCATTACACCCTTCCGGGCCTTGAACAACACAAGTCAAATACCAATATTTCTTACTCGGAGTTCCAGGCTAGTCCTCCGGCGACAAAACAGCGGAAACGTAGAGTGGTGGCCATTGATTGCGAAATGGTTGGGCTATTCTCAAACAAAGATTCTGTTGCCCTTGTTTGCGCGGTAGACGTGCTGTCTGGAGAATGCATCCTTTACACATACGTGGATCCTCAGTCGAGAGTCAAAGCGTGGAGAACTAGAGTCAGCGGTGTTTCTTCGGGCATCATGATCACGGCCATCAGACAGCGTCAGGCCATGGCTGGATGGAGAGCAGCGAGACAGGCGCTTTGGAACTACATTGATGCCGACACAATACTGATTGGACATTCATTACAATACGATCTGAATGTCTTGGGTATATTTCCGACACGGGTAGTTGATACAGCTATCGTGACTGCAAACTCGGTTTTTCCAGAAGTCCTGGAGACAAAGGCTCCTCGATCTTATGGCCTAAAAAATTTGACGAGGGATCTCCTCGGTATGACGGTTCAAATAGGCAAACAGAGCCACGACTGTTTGGAGGACACCCTCGCAACAAGGGAGCTCGCTTTGTGGTGTGCACTTAATCCTAATTTATTACATCAATGGGGACTACATACCCGAGAAGTCTTTGAATTGCAGAAAGCCGAAATTCAACTAGCCAAGGAATTGGCCAAGAAAAAGGCGGAACAGGCTGGCAAAGTCGCAAATGTCTCTCAGCGCCCTACACCGGATCATCTTGAGAATGATACTCTAGTTCCAGCACCTTCAGCTCACGAACTGGGTAATGATTCGTCTTCTTACGATTCATGATGATACGGTTTACCGTTAATGTGACTGGAGATGAAATCACCCTGTCAAGGTGCCATTCGGCGTTCAATTTTCACCATTGGGACTTTTCAGATGTTAACATTGAGCGGAGGATTCCATTACACAATATTCTTGAGTCCATTATGATTATGCTATTTATTTAATATCAGGGTTCTCCCCGAGCCTGTGAATATAGAATGATATCACATTTTTCGTAGGTAATAACTGTCCTCAATCTCCTACATAGTGGCGGAAGTAAATACCTAGGTATAGTTCCCGAAATTTCTAAAGATGGCGCGCTTTCCACACTGCTATATTCATTGATAAGAACGTTTGGCATGAATTATGGATCGATGTGCCCGGACCTAGATGGCGAGCGACAGGACATTCCAGGTTAAGGTCTGGTATCTGATCTCACAAGGTGGCCAAGCTTTCTTCTCAAGATTGTATAAATCAAATCATTTGTCAATCCCGTCGCACATGGCTATTAGTCTCGCAAAATAATCAAAGCCATAAACCTATTCCTTGTGAAAGTCGGCTTTCACAGCATTGGCAAACTCGTCGTCCGTCAAGATTCGAAGACCGACGACTGCCATACCAGTCGCGCACACCAAACTACGCTTGTACCCCTCTGCGGAGCCAGCCCCTGCTGTAAAACCATGTGTATGATTTCCCGCGCCATTGTCCGTCGGAATCTGAAATAAAGCATGGAATCCAGGAACCTGATGCATGACGTTCCCTGTATATCTTGTATGAGCCACAGTCTCTCTTTGAGCCGTAGAAAGGGGAATGCTTACCCATATCGGTTGAAGCACCAACCAGAGACCCCTTCATTTGAGTATCATCTAAAATACATCGATGGCCTAGCCCTTCGATAATTTCGGCATAGGCTTTGCAGATGGGTCGATTGTTTTTCAACTCTTGGTACTTGTTAATCCTGTTTGCTCACTCTTTAGTACCAAACCGTTGGTCGTGATGGGATGCAAAACGTGTAAAGGAAACACAAACCATTCAAATTTTACATCACAGCCAGTCCCTATCGCTGCCCCCTTGAAGCACTGTAGTACTTTTTCTGTCAGGGTCTCTAGAGTTTTCGAATCCGGTGATCGAATGTAGTACTGCAAACTGGCGGATCCCGGTATGACGTTTGGCCTATCGCCGCCATTTACTATAACGCCATGCACTCTCTGCGATGGGAGCATTTGCTGTCTTAGTAGCGAAATATTCATATACGCCGAAACTACAGCATCAAGAGCATTGATTCCTTCCCAAGGAGTTCCAGCCGCGTGTGCGGTCCGTCCTGTGTATGTAACTAGAACTTTATTATTAGCAAGAAATGATTCGGGACCTGCACAATGAAGGCCTGGGGCAGATTCGTCGTTATTTCCCTGCGTGACTGGGTGAACCATCAAGCAGGCATCGACGTCTTTATAGGCGCCCGCGTCAATCAATTTGAGCTTTCCCCCACCGCCTTCTTCAGCGGGAGTACCAAGCAGCCGTACTGTGTAGCTCGAGCTTGAAGAGATCTCGAGAGCTTCGAGTGCTTCGACAGTAGCAACATATGCTGCTATTGAGCTCGTCGCGATTAAGTTATGGCCGCAGGCATGTCCGATTCCAGGCAATGCGTCATACTCGGCATTAAAGACGAGGACCCGACCACCGATACCCTTTTGATATTCGATCTCAAAGGAAGTATCTAGTCCATAAGTCTTTCGACGGACCTTATACTTCGGAGAGCGAGTTGCAGACAATTGCTCAAATAAAGAGCAGATATTATCGTGCGCCATATGCTCGTTGTACGCAAGCTCGGGATTTTTCCATATCTAGGGCGGTGTTAGCAAATGTTCCGATGAATGGTCATTCTTAACATCCTGGAGGATTGCTCAATCACTGACTTTCATATTAATGTCCTGGAGCACGGCATCCACATTTTGCAATGCATCCTGCACTGCTCGAAGCATCGCCTCGGTCGTGATAGACGCCATGATTCTTGGTGCGGAGTTGATGCCCCGCGCAGTTCTCTCAAGGCTAAAATACAAACCTCCGTGATCTGAACCGAAGAGTCAGGATTCTTGACGCTGAAACTCGCGTGTATGAAAAGCAGCTTTGTCTCTATTTCTACCAGAGAATCATTCAAGATGTAGAATTAAAGTAGAATTAAAGAAGTAGATACTCCAAAACTCGACCTAATCCCGAACAGGAATAGACGCCTACCCCACGCCGATCTCGCAGTGATGACTCACCGCCTGCCCGCAAATCTTTTTGATGCCGTCACAATTTGCTGGGATCCTTCTCTGTTTATACAAATTCTAGTTTTGCTTCTTGACAGAATTATCTATCATCTGTGACATCAATTGCTTTTAAATTGACATTTTTTGATGGTGCAGTCCATGGCTGTCCTTCCAGATCCAACAGTCAACCTCGACTGGTCAGGTTATGTACGTTGTTCCGGCTATCAATGCGGGATTTTTTTTTTTCGCAGTAGGGAGAACTGACTGAGCAATCTGCAGGTGGGATCAATTCAAGAAATCTTCGAGAAAAATGGTACGATACTGGAGATCTCTCGAATTTCAGATAATTTTAAGCAATTGACTGATTTCTATCTGAAAAAACAGCCAAAAGTCATCCAGATCGCACAAGTGTCGTTGAAACCGCTTCCGCGGAGGGTCCGGAACGTCGATTTACATATAAGCAGATATACGAGGCATCGAATACTCTAGCGCACTATCTTCATGATGCAGGAATCACAAACGATGATGTGGTCATGATTTTCGCCCATCGGTCTGTTGATCTCGTGATCGCCATCATGGGAACATTGTCCTCGGCGGCCACATTCACCGTTCTAGATCCTGCTTATCCGCCGGCGAGACAAAAAATATACCTCGAAGTCGCACAACCTCGCGCTTTGATCAACATTGGAAGGGCTACTGACGAAGCCGGTGTTCTGGCCCCAATTGTTCGCAGCTATATCGATGATGAACTAAGTCTCAAGACAGAGGTCCCGTCGTTACGACTCCGTGACGATGGAACCTTGTCCGGCGGAGAGATCGATGGTAAGGACGCCTTTTCTCACCTTTGGCAGAAAGCGTCCTCTCCCCCTCCGACACTAGTTGGACCCGACAGCAATCCCACGTTATCCTTCACGTCCGGGTCCGAAGGACGACCTAAAGGCGTCCTCGGTCGTCATTATAGTTTGTGCAGATACTTTTCGTGGATGGCTGAGCGCTTTGGATTGAGTTCAGAAAGCAAATTCACCATGCTGAGTGGAAGTACGTTCTTCCAGTTGAATACATCCATTGTTGAATGCTATAAATTTCCATGATCAATTGTGTGGCTAACACTGGCATCAGTTGCACATGATCCAATTCAGAGAGACGGTCAGTCACATTTCAAGTTATAACTTATGTTCGTTGACTCATACGAAGTGCAGTCTTCACACCACTCTTTTTGGGTGCTCAATTATTAGTGCCTTCACGATCAGATATTGCCCACGAACGTTTGGCAGAATGGATGGCCAAGTATTCACCAACTGTGACTCACTTGACCCCGGCTAGTAAGTTGGACGACTTCTTACTGGAGGTACATGTGTTGTGTTAACATAGTTTAGTGGGTCAGATTCTTGTCGGCGGCGCCAGCGCAACCTTCCCAAGTCTTAAGAGCGCTTTTTTCGTTGGAGACGTCCTCACCACTAGAGATTGCAGAGCTTTGCGAGCTCTGGCAGAAAATGTGAATATCATCAACATGTACGGAACCACCGAAACTCAACGTGCCGTCAGTTACTACGAAATAAAAAGCCGAGCGGAAGATCCTCATGGTATGGATCATCTCAAAGACACTGTCCCAGCCGGAAAAGGAATGGAAAATGTGCAATTATTGGTAGTCAATCGTGAAGATAGGAATAAAATGTGTTCTGTTGGTGAGACAGGGGAGATTTACGTTCGAGCTGCTGGTTTGGCTGAGGGATACCGCGGCGACCAGGCTTTGAACGATGCCAAATTCGTACAGAATTGGTTTGTTGATAACAATGTATGGGTCCAGAAAGACGAAAAGCTCAACAAGGGGGAGCCGTGGAGAAAATACTGGAAAGGTCCTCGAGACCGTCTCTACCGGACCGGAGACTTGGGCCGCTATCTAGAATCCGGTGATGTTGAGTGTACGGGCCGAGCTGACGACCAAGTCAAAATTCGTGGATTCAGAATCGAACTGAACGATATTGATAGCAACTTGAGTCAGAATCCGATGATCAGAGACTGCAAGACTTTGGTTCGTCGAGATCGAAACGAAGAACCGACTCTGGTTAGCTACATTGTGCCTGAGATGAAATTATGGCCCCAATGGTTGGAATCTCGTGGCCTAGAAGACGTTGCGGACGAGGGCACAGACTTCGGAGTTACCAAGGTCTATCTCAAGAAGTTCCGAGCAATGCAGACGGAAGTCAGGGACCATATCAAGGGTAGACTGCCCAGTTATGCCGTTCCAAGCATTTTCATATTCCTGAAAGCATTACCTTTAAATCCTAACGGCAAGGTGGACAAGCCAAATCTTCCATTCCCGGATATATCTGAACAGACAGAGGAGGCCTCTTCTGAAGAGATCAAGAGATGGGAGTCTTTCACAGAAACAGAAAAGGTCGTCGCTACCCGATGGGCCAATTTGGTCCGCGGCTTAAATGCCAAAAAAGTGTCTCCAGACGAGGACTTTTTCACCCTTGGTGGTCACAGTCTTCTGGCTCAACAAATGTTGCTTGATATTCGCAAGGAGACTGGGGCGCAGGTTTCCATAAACACGCTTTATGAGCATTCAACACTACGAGACTTTAGTGCTCAAATTGACCGCCAACTTGCAGGGGAGGAAAGCCCGGAAACAAGCCAAGAAGATCCTGCTTATGCTAAGTCTTTAGACCAGTTACTGACTGAGCTGCCAAAAAATTTCCAAACTGCAGACCCTGCTACAATTCGAGCTTCCGCAAGCCCAACTGTTCTCATCACGGGAGCCACGGGTTTTCTGGGAGGATTTATTATCAAGGATCTCCTAGAGAGAACCAGTCGGACTTTACGTATCATAGCGCATGTCCGTGCCAAAGATGCCGAAGCTGGAATGGCACGCCTCGAACGGTCGCTGAAGGGCTACGGCCTGTGGCAGGACCAGTGGAGATCTCGTATCAGCTGCGTAGCAGGAGATCTCTCTCAGCCGCAGTTGGGATTAAGTAATGATGAGTGGCAAATGTTGGCCCGAGAAGTATCAGTTATTATTGCCAATGGTGCAACGGTCCACTGGGTAAAACGGTATCAGGAGATGATGGCTGCGAATGTCCTGTCTACCGTCGAGGCCATGAAATTATGCAACGTCGGCAAACCTAAGATTTTCACCTTTGTGTCGTCGACGAGTGTGCTCGATACCGAACATTATGTTTCATTGTCCGAAAAGCAGATTAGCACTGGTGAAGGTGCAATCTCTGAGGACGACGATCTGCAAGGTAGCCGACGAGGCTTAGGTACTGGTTACGGTCAGACCAAGGTAAGAGCATTTGCTGAAAACGAACAATCAGAAATCAGAAATCGAGTACTAAATGCAAATTCTTTGAATAGTGGGTTTCTGAACAACTAGTCAGAGAGGCTGGAAAGCGAGGTCTTCGAGGCTCAGTAATTCGACCAGGCTATATTCTAGGCTGCTCCGAGACGGGGACTTGCAAGTGAGTTTTATCACCGCACTCTAACCAAGACACAATACTGACAAGTTCCATCCCAGCACCGATGATTTTCTTATTCGATTCCTGAAAGGATCTATTCAGCTACATTCTCGACCTCGCATTGTCAATACAGTCAACTCTGTACCCGTCAACCACGTTGCACGTGTAGTTGTAGCAGCTGCACTGAACCCCCTCGACGGCGTCAAGGTTGTGCATGTCACGGGCCATCCCAGGCTTCGCATGAACGAATATCTTTCAATACTTGAATACTATGGCTACCGAGTCCCTGAAATCAGTTATGAGGAATGGAAACACGACTTGGAGAACTACGTCTCCGCTGGTGGTCAGGAGAAAGATCAAGAACAGCATGCTCTTATGCCGTTGTTTCACTTCTGTGTCAATGATCTACCAGGAAACACTAAAGCGCCGGAGCTTGACGATCGAAATGCCGTCAAAATCCTGAAAATGGACGCTGATCACTGGACTGGAATTGACGAAAGTGCTGGTTATGGAATCACCCGGGAGGATGTTGGTCGTTATCTGCGATATCTTGCTGAGACGGGATTCATCAGCTGGCCCACAGGCAGAGGTCGACCATTGCCAGATGTACGCCTCACGGCAGATCAGCTCCAAGCTGCAGGCGCCGTGGGAGGTCGTGGTGGAACACAGTAAACAGTTTGTTTCAGCCGTCCAGTAGACTGGAATTTGTATCATGAAAGCATTTATAGAGCGGAAATAGAAAAGTTTTGTTTTTTACACCACTTATCTATACTAACTTGTACCTACCATCCATGAAAGAGTAATCATCTTTTCTACAATTTCGCAAGAGCTATTTCACAATGTACAGAAATCATTTCAAACCCTTGGAAGCAACCTGAGAACCATTCTTTGCTATGAGTACGCCTAATCCTCAACTATGCAATCGCCATTCAACCATGTTTAAAAATTGTCAACCCAGATAATCAGCCCTATCAGTCGCTAGTCCAAATAGTTTCATCTCGCCACAGGCCTTTTTTAGGTCTCAAAAAGCTACAGGGCCGAATCGGACGCTCCTCGTCCCAGCTCTCAGCAATGATAGTCATGGCTGTGTCGTTCTCATCTTCGGCATGAAAAGTATGGGTGGCTGTCTTGAGAACACCGTACATCCAGTCACGTTTTCCTTTTTTGAAGTCATACCACGTTAGTATCAGATTTCCAGGTTATATCATATAATCATACGAGAGAGCCCCAGTCCAAAAGTTCTTGCACGACGAAAAAGGAGTACAAACCTCGACCTCGAACTAGCTGAAACTGATTAAGATTTCTACCAAAAATTTCATCCAACAAGTTTCCAATCGTCGTATGACTTCTGATGCTGACCTTTAATGTCTTTGCCATACCAACTAGCCTGCCATTAATGCCCACATCAGGTCCACGCGCAAGGTGGATGTAAGTATCCATTTCAAAAGGGCCTTGGCTGGAAGATAGAGGTTTGAGCTCCAACTCGTATGTATCGGTATGGTTGATTCGAAAGACGAATTTCCAGTCGTTAAACGAGGCATCTTTCGATTTGGGTGGGCACGCAGCGACGTAAAGAGAGATGATCTCGTATTGCCGAATCGTCGTCTCGAGCTCGATAGCATCAACAAAAAGCGATCCAGCGGTTGGCAAGTGATGCTTTCCCTTTTCACGACGCGTCTTCAGGATGTCTTCATTCATGGCCTCTTCAGGTTTGGGATCGTGGTCTTTGCATTTCTCGATATCCATTTCTGGAAATGATTTTGAACCCTGGTTTTGTGGATTACTGATTGATGACCAGTATCAAAATTCAAGTTGTAGATTAAGTGAGAATGAAGGACGAGTTTAGGGGAGGAGAGTCTTTAGTAAATACGCAAATATTGCGAAGACGCGATGATGTTCTCCCTAGCTACAAGAGATTCAATCGGCTTATTCCACCAAACAATTGCTTGCTGACAACAACAATAACGGCTATTTCCTGCACAATATCATCAATCGTTTCCAGATTGCTCAGACCCTTACAAACAACCCTAGCATATATTCAACCAATTCTTCAATGCCCACTGCCGAAATCAATAGAATAGTGCTATCAATACCCTCAAAATATTTCAGTGTGAGCATTGTGCCAAGGAAATTTTCAATGGCGTCTGCTATTACGACAATTGAAAAACATCTTGAAAATTTTTAAGAAATGACCTTGATGGCCTCTCCTCCAGGCAGAGAAAATTAGCTGCTAAGAAAAAGGTGTAGGAATGTTGACAGGCCTACCTAGGTAGACATCGTCAACACTTGTCTGGTCCATATTGCGATTCTTTCGAAGTCGTTGGGAGCAAATCCGAAAGAGCTTCCTTGTTTCCCCTTGAATTCAAGATTGACGTCGGGCCATTGCCTCGGACGCAATGCGGACGAGTTGAAAACGAATGTCAAAGTGCTGCGTGTATAATTCTTCTAATTTTACAAGCTTCTTGCTTTATACGAACAGAAGCTAGGAAACTATCCAGCTTTGGATGATGTACAATTCAAAGATATCAAAAGAATTCAGTTCTTATTTGTTTGAGCTATCATATACCTTACTCCAGTATTACCTCTCCATTAAAATCAATTGATACATCACCATAAAGAAACATGAGGATTGATCATTACGAAACACAAACTATTGACCCTCAGCGCGGTTCTCAGTTTTGTCGTGGTGATGACGGTGCATGATTCCTATACCGTAGTCAGCGCATCAATTTTCCCATTACATTCGGACAGTAGGATCGACAAATAACGTACCTTCAGCCTTGTCGACGATTTTATGGCCAAAGCCTTCCTTTTGGGAGCCTTGTCCTCGTGGCAGATTGGTATCTTGGCCCGCATTATCGCCTTGCTTTCCACCCATGCTGTAATCGCCTCCACCAGCAGCCGAGCCGGATGCTCCCTCGTCAACACTGAATCTTCCCTTAATTCTTTCGCCAGTTTCATCAAAGTTCTCGCCGTATCTCTCGCCCTGGGATTTCTCAAATGTGGATGTAGTGGTCTTGTCTGCTCCGAAATTGGATGCAATCACACCGGCAACTCCCTTTTTCGGGCGTTCCTCGTTGGATTGGCCATCTTGATTGGCTCCCGAAGTGTCCGGGTCGATATCACGACGTTCTGTGTCTTGACCACGGGTGTTCTGGGCGTAGTCGTCTCGTGAGACAGTGCTGTCGTCAGCGGTGGTTTGGCTGGTGTCTCGCCTGAGGTTGTCCTGTTGGTAGTCTCCGGTATTGCTTGTGCCGATATTGGTGTTGGCAGTTCTTTCGTTATCGTAATTCGATCCTGCATTAGCAGAGTCGAAGTTGGTGTTGGCAGTCCTGTTGTTGTTGTAATTAGATTCTGTATTGACAGAGTCGAAATCGGAGCTTTGAGAGGCCATCTTGCTTCAGTCTTGTTGGGAGATGTGCTTGATAGGAGGAAGTAGTTTCTTGTGGAGAGTTCTGTTTAAAGATGCGAAGAATCTTACTGTGCTGTTGCAACGAGCTGAGAGAAGAAGTACCTTGGAGCTTTATAAGTTTACTTCATATCATGAGCGAGTCAGCATTCAAAAGATGACGTAGCGCGGGGAAAATATTAATGACTGTTTTGTCTGCCAAGCTTTGTTTCGTATATGACGTCTTTTGTGTTCCTCTTCGTATGATACCGTACATTACAGCCATCATTACCGTCTGGAAATAATCATCCTGTTATTCCCCATTGGCGCTGCTTCTTCATCCGCCAATATCCTAGAATAAGCAATCCTATGAGACATTTAGGGATGTGCCACTCACATCACAGGAACCAACCTTGAAAGCAAGATAAATGGATAAGGAAGAGAAACGCGGGGTGAAAATGTCATAGCAAGGCTAGACCCGCCGGATGGTAAGTAGTTAAGGAAAGGAAAGCTTGTCAATAAGCCATGAATGCCATGTTTTCCAGGCAGCAGTCCTTAGCCCTAATCATTTCCTATTCAGGCAATTTTTAGTTGACTAGACTCTTGCATATTCATTCTATTGTCCTACGATCAAGGTCCAGAGAAACGTATCTTCTACTGTGCAATAGCACTAGATTCGTTCCTAGTTATATGCGATACTATCTACTCTGTATTGCATACTCATCAACGAGTAAAATGATTGGGCAATCCCAGTTGCTAGCTCATGCGACTTGGCCAAGGAGAGGGCAGTCGGTGACATCCCTAGCGGTGCCGTAGCCAGCTGACTGCAAGAGGCTGTGCAGATGCATCCGCGACTCACGCCTAGCAGGTTGGGGCTAGATCCGAATCCCTCGACAGGGGACCTACTGTAATTCGAAAATAGCAAGCCGACTAGCGCCTGCGAAAAAGACTTGACAGGCACACAGCCTCCATCCTGGAGATAGCAGCCTCTTTTTGACAGCGTCAGCAAGGTATTATATTCAATTTTTTTTCGATTTCCGTTGTATTCTAAAATAATGTTTTATTTGTTTTTAACTTTATAAATGCAAAGTCTACTCTAGTTAAAGCTTATATCAGCAGCTTGACTCGTTGAACTACCGGAGTTATTGAGATCCTCAATACTAGGGTTAGGGTCATGGCTTCAGTCGCAACCAGTTCGGATGATGAAAGGCCACACAAGCCCGTTACAGATCGGAAGAATGTCACTATTAAGGTTCAAGAACTGCCAGAGGAGTTCCATTATATAAATCACAATGTGGTAAATTATGCTCTATTTTTGTGCCGCGGACAGAGAGTTCCCCAAGAGATTAGCAGCCCGAATCCGAACGGAAATGGCCAAGGTCGTCTGAATTCTCTTACTCGATTGAGTGTATTGGATGAGTCCGGTATGTGTTATGTCTATACGCGATGTGTGTAGGAAAATAATTTCTAATGGGTATTCCCAGTTACGATGGAATTTGATGAACAAGTTCGAACAGCATCTGCAAAGGATCCTTCAGATGGCGGCCCTCACATTCGCATAGTGTAAGTAGACACGATACAAACGTATATCTCTTTTGATTTCTCGCGGGAGAGCAGTGGCTAAAAATCACTGGCTAGACTGATGAATCCCGAAGGTGGTACATTCCTCGAGGATAAAAGTCAAACAGTGGGATTGCTCGAAAAGCACTGGAACATAGATATGGACGACGTTGCCTTGTTGACCTCGCACCTTGTCTCCAGCTACCATAGCCGGATAGTGCAAGTGAAAGGAGATCTCTGTCTTGGTAAATCATAAGCTTCGGCCAGTCGAAGATACCAAGTCATCCATGCTGATTTATCCACAGATATTAGCTATAACATACGAGAGGATATTCTTTACGACCAGAACGATATTTCATCACTATATAGCAGTCTGACCGTCAACGTGGTCAAAACCAGCGAAATGAGGGTACAACATGAATACGAATCACTCTATTTTCGACACAACATCACGACTGGACAGACAACGTATATATTGCCCAACGCGAGCCGAGAATATCGCAGCTTACTACAGAATCTCGGGCAGAAATTCTCACTCCAGCAACCTTCTAGCATGCATCCGTTTGCATTGCATGCGGTTATACTCTTCCAGAGCCTCGCTGCTCGAAGTATGCAAATTGACGATCTCTATCGCCGTTTACTCTGGATCGAGACTCAGATCTATCAGGGGTCCATCTTTCAAGGCACGGATTCTGAAAAATTTATCCGCTATATTCAATTATCTCACAAACTGTCTCGTAATCTCATCACACTTGAGCATCGGAATGAGCGTGACAGATCACATATCGAGAAACTTCTAGACGACCATACCCGGCTACGAAAGCTGGTGCGACAATCAACCCAATTACCCACATCACGTCTCGATACGACCATGCATGAGCACGTCCGAGACAGTCTCTTGAGCCTAAAGGACCTTGCCCACGACCAAGATCGACAGATTGTGAATTCTCAACGCAAGACACAACTCTTCATCACTCTACTTTACAACCTAATCACCGGCCACGACAGCAGTATCAATCTGCGAATTGCGTCAGAAACAGCCAAAGTCGCCCACGAGGCAAAGAAGGATAGCACCTCGATGAAAATCATTGCTGGAGTAACTATGTTTTATCTCCCAGCAACATTCGTTTGCAGCCTTTTTGGTACGAATTTTGTTGCGTTGAATACGAATACTCCCGAGCCGACTTTTGTGGTCTCCAAGTTGTGGTGGATGTATATTGCGTTTGCAGTGCCTTTGACGACGGTGACAATCGGTGCGTTTCTTATTTGGCGTCGCTGGCGGCGAGGCCATAGTATACCACCTGATAGATACGAGGTATAGTGCAGTAGCCGATTTATAGTATATTTAATGCCCATATATTTCAATCTCTGGATGATAGAAGCATGGCCTTGAGAAAGAGTGGTAGGATGGAAGTATGATCATGACAGGCCAGCGGGACAATTTTGAACCGAAGTATGGAGAGACAACTGTGCCAAAGAATTTTACTGCAGGTCATTCCTTGATGTCACTGAAACCGATCATTGGGCCAAAAATGGTGGTCTACAAGACAAACCGGGGAGGCTGGGTTCAACTCCGCGGAGCACATATTATGTATTTGATTCGACCAACATACCTTAATTAAGAGAGAACCGTTGCTCATCATGAGTAACATTTGATTAACAAAGTTCTACAGAACTGCATCATTTTCTTACTTCTAACATTTTATCAAATTGGACGCCATCTAATGAATTGTGCGAACAATGGATATGAATTTTACCTCTCCGGTTCAGGCTCCAGTTCATATTATGGAACTGCTTGCGGATCTTGACCGAAAATCCATAGAACAGGAATCTTCAATCTCGGATAACAGCAAAGTCTACTCTTCGCAAGTCCTGGATGAGCTGGAAAAAGAACATGGCAGCGCAACTCGCTCTCGAAGTGCGTTTGATCGACTAATGCTCGATAAATTCATTGCACTTGACGAGGATAAGTGTCACTTCGTGTACCAGCTCATCACGGCCATGGGAGCTACAAACGTTGTCGAAGCCGGAACCAGTTTTGGTGTAAGCACGATATATCTTGCTCTGGCCGTGGGACAGACAAAGGCTGCAACAGGCAAACCGGGAGTCGTCATCGCTACGGAGAAAGAGCCAGAAAAAGCTGAAATGGCTCGCAAGTACTGGTCACAGTGCGGTAATATGGTCCAGCAAGAGATTGACCTTCGAGAAGGGGACTTGCTTGAAACTCTCAAGAATGGGCTACCTCAAGTCGATCTTCTTCTGCTTGATAGTAAGGCTGAACTCATGAAACTCAACACATTTGGATGATAGCGGCAAAAAGAGGCTAATTAAATTGACTCTTTCTACTTGACTAGTCTGGACACCGCTTGCCCTCCCGACCCTCAAAATCGTCGAGCCCTATCTTCGACGGGGCGCAGTAGTGCTTGCTGATAATACCGTGTCAAGCGCTGAAAGATACACGGAACTGTTGTCTTATATGCATCGTCCAAACAGTGACTATCAGAATATGACATTACCTTTCGAGAACGGGTTTCAAATGAGTGTCTTCATGCCCAGAACGATGTAGCCGGTCGTTCATATCACAAGAACACAGTCAGTAAGTCGATGAATCGAAGGTTCTTCGTCCCATCTAGACAGAGTGAATGAAATTCAAGGCGGACTGTTTGGCTTGTTTGCATTTCTCGATAAGATAAGCAGGATCAGGTGTCACGTGAATTTTCAGGAGGAAAGTGTTCAAGGAGCAGGAGGGAAGATCATCTTTTGCTTTCACAATCGACAAAAGACTTCAACTTGACTGATGATGATTCAAATAACGACGACTGGCTCGCGTACACTCTTTTAGAAATGAATGCATCTTCTTTCTCATTTTAATAATACCATTCCCACCGTCATTTAAACCCCTTTTCTTTACCTCATGCATAGACACAATTTATCCGCGACCTCCATTCGCAAAAAAGTCTCATTCGATCTTGCAGACCTGACAGACGATTCGGATTCGGAAGATTATCGAGACGATTATAAGCCAGATTGGTCGGCACGGTCGGCGTTCACTGGCCTCACACCAAGACGGATCCGCAAGTATGTGATTGCCTCTCTGGTTCTGATTATCATCATATACATCACCGTCCATCGATCGCATCCGCCGCGAGGCCTTTCCCCCTTTCTCAATTACGATGCGATCAACTGGTCGCAATACGCATATACACAATATGTCACCGACGAGACGTATCTGTGCAATTCGGTGATGGTGTTTGAAGCTTTAGATCGACTGGGAAGCCGAGCAGATAGGATATTGTTTTATCCCAAGGACTGGGACTTGGTGGTTTCGTCTGAAAACGACCGGCTGAGCCAGTTACTCAATTTGGCGCGTGATCGCTACAAGGTTCAGCTCGAACCGGTTGTCATGGACAGTCTTTATAAACACGGGTCAGGTGAGTTGGGATAAATATGTTTTCAGCCATGAATCCCTCGCAGCGAAACTTCCACTTTATATACTGACGCGCAAGTATTGAAGAGGATCGTGCGACGTGGGACGAGAGCATTAATAAGCTGTGGGCTTTTCGGGAAACTACATATCGTCGTATTCTGCAGATTGATTCCGATACACTGATCTTGCAAAATCTCGACGAACTCTTTTTCCTTCCTTCCGCGCCGGTAGCGATGCCGAGGGCATATTGGGGCACTTCTGAGAAACTGAAACTCACCTCATTACTAGTTCTATTGGAACCCTCTTACAAGGAATACAAGGCATTGATGGAAAGAGTCGACGGGGTGGAGGCAGGACAACTTAGTACGGATCGGGAGCAAACACATGAATTGTACGACATGGAGCTATTGAACGAACGTTACGGGGGATCCGCTCTCGTCCTTCCCCATCGGCAATATGGACTAGTCACGGGAGAGTTTCGTACCAAGGATCATCGCGCATTCTTGGGCAACGACTACGAGACATGGAATCCCGACACGGTGCTTCAGGAGGCTAAAATTGTCCACTTTTCCGACTGGCCATTGCCCAAACCCTGGGTGATGTGGCCTCAAGGACAGATGGCTAAGATGCAACCCGTGTGTGATCATGATCCTGGTACACCTCAAGAGAGCGGATGTCGTGATCGTGAAGTATGGAAGCAGCTGTACGAAGATTTTCGACTGAAACGGAAAGACGTTTGCAAGCTCCTGAGTTATCCTGCGCCAGACTGGCCCCCTCGACCTAAGGACACTTCGAATCTGCCCAACGAAGTGAATCCTCCACTGGATGCAGCAGAAACATTGCCTCCTCAAGCGCCATCTGTTGATTACGACGTGAATGTTGATGCAGATATTGGTGTCAAAACCGAATAGATGGGCGTTGCTTGCTATAAATTTTATATCGCGGGTGCATGGTTGGCGTTCAAAGTTATGCCAGAGGCTTTTCTCTGGTGATGTATATAATGGTTTGTGTACAACTAATATCTGTATAATAATAGAAGAATGTTTATCCTTTCCGAGCGTTTTGCCTGATACGCTGATTCCTATAACCCTAACCCTTATCGTGCCGAAAATCCAAAATGACATCATCTGGCCAGCTTTTTCTTCTTTTTCTTCTCTTACTCCAACATCTTATTCCTATATTTATATATACTAGAATATATATTTAAGATCCCCTTTATGTGTTACATTCAAGTCAGTACAGTTGTTTATCTGGTTATAAGACCTGTAAATCCCTCGATACAACCATGACAGCACGCTGTAAGCCATGACGACTATCCAGACCAGACTATCATCACAACCATGGTACCAAAATGCAAAAATACCACTGCTTACATACAGTGATATTACTATTAGTTAACTATTCATTACATAGGATACTAGGATACTTACTATCCAGTGTCCAAATTTGACACATCCATGTGGCCAAGGCTGGACTGCCTCACTAAGAACTGGCCCTGATACGCCACAACGGCCCGTTAAACGTCATTCACTGAGGGAGGCAACTATTTGACTGGACAATCCACAGCGGGGAATGATTCTGTTGCGTGACATTAATAATTTTCACGCTGTATGATAAAGTATTATTATTATGATGTTCCTCAGCATGTTAGATGTTATTGTGCTGTGGCTGAGTCGGATTGAAGAAGTGACGTCAAGGTAATCCCGATATTTATGCTTCTCTCCAGCCCATCAACATCGACTATCTTGATCATCACCATACAATTAATTTCTCTCTCGACATCACCAACCAAAATTACCTCTACACAATAAAGAGCTTACTGCTACCGGAGTCAGACTTCTCTTTACCAATTTTCGTCTGTCGACTGTGAACGTAAGTAGGTCTATTCCATAATTCCGGAGCACGCAAAAAACGATACTGACTCCGGCTCCCGAATAGTACTTAGGTATACACCATCATGCCGTCCATGCACGAGAGGATCCAAGAGGATCTCAAACTCAAGGAGCGCCAGCTGTGGACAGCTCTCACTTCTGCTGATCCAGCCCATGCCGTCAATAAATTGTGTGCCCCGAACGCCAATCTTCTTTTCCCCAATAAGGACATCATTGCCCTAAATCCCGAGAAACCTGAGAAGAACGAAAAAACCCTGGAAGAACACCTGGCACCGCCATTCCATCGCTTTGATGATTTCTCACTCTCCGACGTACGCCCCATGGTCATCGACCTGATGGCGGGCACCATCACATACCGCATTTACGCATATCGCGGGAAAAAGGAGTATAACGCGACTGGAAGTACCACATGGGCCCAGGGTAGCGACGGCGAATGGAGGATTGTGGCTCATCAGGAAACCCTACTATAATCGTTTATAACCTTGGACCGTTTTGATTATACTTATCGCTGGCACTCATCAGTTTGGCTCTTCTCGCTGAATTCTTGACATCTGCGGGTCAATCTGATTATTGCATCATGTTCTGAACGACCGAAATGAGTTGGGTAAAGTCTCATTTCACTTTAGCCTGCTGTTATTTGGAATTTTGTGACGAGTTTCAATTCGTTAAACTTATCTTTGATAATTAAATTAATTATTTCCATTGGTTTTCAATGAGTTACGATGTCATTCAAGTCAATAACACATTTACTCATCCATTTCATCACATCAGTATCTATCTGAAAGAATGAACCAGCGCATTTATACCAAATCAACATCAACTTTTTCAAAATATGAGAAAAAATCTTCAAGATTGTAGCTCAATCCGGTGTGCTTCGATACCTGCCTGGTATTTCCCCGATTTCAGCCCCAAACTATGCACCGAAGCCAGCCATACCGGATTCTCAACGGGCGGTTTCTTAAAGAACAGCAACCTGGACACCATGTCCCGATAAGCACACATTTCGACAAGTTTGAATCTTTGCACTTTCCCACTTCCTGTTCGCGGGATCTCGTCGACAAAGATGACTCCTCCAGTCAATGCCTTGTAGCTGACGAGCTGACGACGCGTGAATCGATAAACCTCGTCGCTACTTAATCTGGCTGCCGCAGGAGTCTTTCTTCGAACGACAAATGCACGAACTAATTCGTCCTCAAGTTGATCGTTGCTGTTGGCATTTGGATTTTTGACGCCGACAACTGCTGCGTCTGCAATACAAGGATGTTTGAGTAGGACGCCTTCGATTTCGGCTGGAGCAACTTGCCATCTAAAAGATGTAAACAGCCAGTCAGCTATGGAAAATCACCTTTTGAAGGTCAATATAAGTGGGAACTATAACATACCCTCGCACTTTTATAAGTTCTTTAGCTCGCCCAATTACGTAGTATTGGCCTCCACGAACACAGACAATATCACCTGTACGGAACCAGCCATCTTCATCCTTGGCTGCAGGTATGTCCTTGTATTCCAGCAACGTTCCGGGACCGCGAACATAGAGCTCTCCCGGAACATTTTCAGAGACGACCTCATGGCCCTGAGTGTCCAATAACTTCACTTCGTAGTTTGCGAGCAGACGTCCTATACTGCCGGTGCCATCGCGACGGCCATATCTCCATTGAAAAGCGACTCCAGCTTCCGTCATGCCCCAAAGCTGCGATACCTGCGCTTCAGGATGTAGACTCGTCTCCAGTCTCTCTGCTAACGCTGGATCTAGGGAGGCTCCAGCGCTTCCGATATATCTTAACGACCCGAAAAACTGCGACAGCTCAATACCCGACTGTTTCGTCAGAGACTGCACCATTGCAGGGACCATGTAAGTTTCCGTGATCCTATATAGATAGATTGATTTCACAAACTGCGCAATGTCGAACCGGGACAAGATGTAACACGTCTCTCCGTACCGGATCGGCCAGATATGAGTGAAAAGAGCGCCGAAGAGATGGAACATCGGGATACATATCAACCTCGTGGTATCGTATGGGGTCTCGTAGTAGAGACTTTGGTGTTGTGAAATAATGGCGTGATGGGATAGAATAGCTCCCTTGGGCATGCCGCCTGTTCCACTGGTGGTATACATGGCTGCAGGCGTATTTATAGCACGAGATTTATCGTTGAACACAGTCCATTCCTCCGTGCCGTATCGAAGCAGTGCCGAGAAGTTCATGACCTCAGTATTTCGGTATTCATAAACAGGACTATCTTCATGCCTGCATGGCTCGTTCTGACCAGCAGATGCAGAGGATAGTATTTGCGAGATATAGAGTATGGCGTAGTCATCCAAGACACAGATACGGCTCTGTGGAATATCCTTGGCTTTGGTTACTTCCTGCAATAGACTGAGACCCGAAGGCGCCGTAATAATCAATTTTGGCTTGGACAAGTCCAAGAAGTGATCCATTTCAGCATATTGGCTCGACGGATTGATTCCCATATATATGCCGCCGGCGCCAATGATCCCGAAGAATATGGCAGAGTAAAATACCTAAATTATGGAAGATTGAAGATCTCAGCGCAAATCAAGAAAGACAGACTAATTTAACAAGGCGACCTCGGGAGGAGAACAATACATTGTTCGGCAAAGTCACAAGCACGACATCACCACTTTTGATTCCGGCCCTGTTTCGCAGACCTGAAATAAGAGTTTGAACAAGAAGTCGCAACTGACGACCATTCAAAGACAGAGCTGGTCTTTCCGCATCGACATATAGCGGTCGTTGTTCATCGGAAGAGACCGGCTGTTCGTCCAGAGCAAACGACAGCAAATCCTTATACACGGGACTTTGAAATTGATTATTGTGTTCCATGGAAGAGTTTTGTGCCCCCATAATACTGGAAAGATTGTCAACTCGATGCTAGTGCAGTTTGAGAAGTTGATAATTCCTCGTGGACAACACCACAGGCAGTGGACTGACCTAAGTATATAGAGTCGAATGAGTAGGGTTGGCTAGAATAATACTATTGTAAAATTACACACTGATTCAAACCCTACAGGGAAGTCCGAATGTGCGCAGCGTTCAATTTATCGAAGAGATGGATGCACACTATCAACTAGGTAGCATTGGGACCCAGCAGCTAGCAACCAATGGTCATTACTGGACTTAATTAAATTTGCGACTCGACTTTAATCCCGGCGTGGTAGGTAGTTCCAAGCTGCATAGTACTGTCGGCTATCAGTTGTTGGTGATGTAGGTAAGCCATGTCACCGACATAGGCCGAGATCAGTAAAGCCGTCGTTCAATACCTACTACTAGGGGCAATGAGCTGAATCTTTTCAGCTTAACTAGGTAATATCAACGCCCTTGCTAGGTTCCCATGATCCCAGCCATTTCAGCCATTTTAGCCATTATGCCCTGTAGTATTTGCTGATTGGATTGCCACAGACTGTATACATTAATTAGATCTAACAATAGGTAGGTTAGGTAGACAATGGCTAGGTAGTTTACCCGCTTGTCAGAAGACCCGACATGACTAGGTGACACTACCAACATAATGTAAGAGCGTGATTAATCTAGCTATCACTATCCATGCTTATAGTTGTGTTCCAAAGTTTTTCAGCTATGAATTGGCGTAATCTGTGATTTGTTTCTATTTTTGAAACTTGATTGGTTTGCCGAGCGACTCGACTCGGGTGCTCACATTTGAACTACAATCGGATCGCAGGACGATACCTAGGTATCACACACCGCATCCCTCATGTGGGTACCGTGCCTAGTCATGCAAGAAAGGAAATAGAGTACTTCGTTGCACTTGAGATGGTCGTTCCAGAATTGGCTAACGCTTCGTCTACGCGATCAAGAAGCGATTATTTGACGGTCTTCCAAGGTTCCAAACCAGCTGGCGAACTCGGGATCTTGATTTCTGTTTTCGAGGTTGCACTTCAAGAGGGGCCTCGATCACGCCTTCTGTCCTATGGAAGCGTCTAAAAGCGTCAGGGTACACGAATTTTGCACATCAATGCCTACCCATCCATTTAAATTTTTTGGGCGATATTCGGAACCTCCTCCCAGCCCTGGCGCCCTATCTAAGTAACTACTTGAAGGTCTTTTCAGCTAGGTAAGGTACCTAGGTACTATGATTTAACTGGATCTCGTTGAGCATTGCATTGCTTTTGTATATATTGCCGGCCATGGAACAACACTATTGTATGCTAGTTTTGCTCGCCAGTTTTTGATGCTTTTGGAGTCAATTACAGTTTTTTTTTCACTCCTTTTCCTTCATATATCAATGATGGCTGCGGAGAAGACGATTTTTACAGATAATCTTCATAATCAGGCTGAAGAAACTTCGCAATTCAACACTGTAGCGAAGCCAAGTCATTTCGCTGCAAGAGATATCGGAGATGAAAAGGATGTTGAAGCTCAAAATAACATATCACGGACACGTGCCAGAGCTGGAGCTTATTGGAATTTCATACGTTATACAGGCTTGAACGTCTACCGTCGTCTTTTCTCCGTTGTATTTCTTGTCAATCTCGCTGTCTTTATTGCAATCATTGCTCAACCAGGCCGGACTTCCATGCTACCGTATGTCAATGCTACAGCGACAAATTTGACGGTGTGTGGGTTCATGCGCCAGCCGTTGATAGTGAACATCATATACAAAGTCATCTGCTCTGTTCCACGATCAGCCCCCATACGACTCCGGCGCATCGCCGCAAAAGCGTTTCACTTGGGCGGTGTACACAGCGGATGCGGTGTCGCTTCGTTCGTGTGGTACCTTGGACTCGTCTCTATGATGTCCAAGTCCTACTGGTTCCCTCGAGGCGTGGACGGTAGCACTGCAACGGAAGAGTCAGTTAACGCCGCCATGATTGCGGTTTCATATGTCATTTTGCTCTTATTATTGTCCATTTTGGTCGTGGCGTATCCGAGATTTCGAGTCAAGTATCACAATGGATTTGAGCTAACACATCGCTTTTCCGCCTGGGCTGTACTTTCTTTGTTCTTGGCACTGCTGCTCGTATACTCGCACGAAGTTTCAGCCAAAACCCATCAGACTCTGACTCGATGCCTTATTCGGCTGCCCGCCTTCTGGTTGCTGATGGTGGTCATCATCGCTGTCATTCATCCATACCTGTTGCTTAGAAAAATGAAGGTTGAGCCCGAACCTCTTTCTAAGCACGCGATCAGGCTTCACATGAGCCATACTCGAACACAATTCGGTCTTGGAATCCAGCTTGCCAAGCATCCCCTGTGGGACTGGCACTCGTTTGCAACATTTCCAGACTCTGTGGCGCAGGAAGGCTCCGAGTCAGATTTCCAGGTCCAGGAAAAATGCGGCACGTTCTCCTGTCTCGTTTCCAAAGCAGGAGACTGGACTGCTGACATCATTGAGCATCCACCGCAATACCTCTGGAAGCGCGGAGTCCTCGTCCATGGTTTTGCTTATGTGATGCGCCTGTTCAATAGGATCATCGTGGTTACAACAGGTTCCGGGATCGGACCATGTCTTTCGTTCTTGGGCGACGGAAATAGACCGGCAATGAGAGTCGTGTGGCAAACGCGTTCACCACTTAAGACGTACGGTCCAGCCATCCTTGACCTGGTCAGGCAGATGGATTCTGACCCGCTAGTTCTGGACACGGATTTAACAGGGCGCCTCGACATGGTTCCCATTATTGAGGATATGGCAAGAGAGTTCAATGCCGAGGCGATCTGCGTCGTCAGTAATCCCAGTCTGACCAAAAGATTGGTGTACCAGTTGGAAACAAAAGGACTCATTGCAATGGGGCCTATATTCGATTCTTAAACAAATACAATCACATCATTTGTCATTTTGCTTCTTGTGATTTGTTGCATGTAGAGATCACCCATTGAGGCTTGACATCCATGGATGACTTTGACTTTTCGATTTTATCATTCTCCAAAAATTGTGATACGAAGTATATTCATCTGTGCCGCATGCCCTGTAACAGATTTTCCACATTCCATGCTGTCGAGATATCACAATCCTGTCGCAGTTCGCATCCCATTCCGGGTTCTCCGATAGGCCAAGAGCAGCCATGGCAGGGGTTCTCGACGAACCGAGTCATTAAAAAACATTACCGGGTTTAAAAAACTTGTGTGAAAATTAATCCAACAGAGAACTATTGAACTCCAATTGAAGTTCGAGGTTCGCAAGCTCTGTTTACTATTTTAGCGCATGATCGATCTGCGGCTGTCATTGGCATGATCTGAACCCACGTAGCTCGCCTAGCCTAGCGGCGATGCATCCCAACACTTAGTTTGCCATGGTCTAGGGCAAAGTATACGACTATCGGATAAATGAAGAGGGGTATCTAGCAAACCAAAATTTTGGTCGGAGGTAAGGTTCGTGGAATATGAGTTGTTTTATCCACAACTGCGTAAGTGAATTGATCGGCATCGTTCATAAGTTTGTGTTTTCTACGAGCATGCATGCATGTCATGGTTTTTCTGTCGGAATGGTCTTCCATGATTATCGTTCACTTAGACCATGTTCGTCGGAACCCTGGAAGGTTTGCACATAGATCTGCTGCCTGCCATCAATCGCAAGCGAGGGGTGACTCTCCTGGTGTTTCTATCCTGGCTGCACTGGTACTGCCAGGGTATCTATTACATAGCACCTCAGACAAGTAAATGTCCAATGGCTCTGGAACTATGATCCGAGCTCAGTTGCCAAGTCCAAGCATAATTCCAGTGTCGCGACTATATCTAGGTAAGTTTATTTGATCACGTAGCTTCATAATCGGAAACAATATGGATCTGTTCCGTACGACAAAATATGAATTAATAACTCGCTTATTTCAGAATCCAACTTGGACAATACTCTAATTAGCCGCGGAAGGAAAAGAAATAAGCAATATTCAACTTAATTTTTAGTCTGGGTAGAAATATTGCCCTTATCCATTGCCCCAATGTGAACAAGATCAGGGTCCACGTCGTATTCTTGGAGGCGGTATATCATATCACTTGCGGCAATCATCGTAGCCCTTTAAAAAAGAGCGAAATGGATATGAAAGGTAGATGTGGACATACCCAGCCAGGAAAGTATTGAAATTCTCCCCAAATGTTCAGTGCAAACGATAAGCATGCTGACTTGTTGATTGAGGATTAACTTTCTGTACTATGTCCATCGACTCCATGGGATCGTCCCGTCCCGCTTTGATCGAATTATTGGGTTTTAAAAGGTGGGGACGCAATAAATGGTTCGTTATACCTACTTAATAGCCATCCTATAGCAAGGCCACATTTTGAGTTGAACATGGAAATACCTAGGTAGCAGGGCAGTCGACGAGAGAGGCAAGTACTGGAAAGCATGGAATGTCATCTGGACACTCACTTGCTTTGGACTGATTTTCTCTTTCGGGGTCTTTTCTCCTTCGCAATATTTACGATTCGGTATTCATCATATTAGGCACTTTATCTAAATTGGTAGTAAATACATAATTTACATCCGTGGATCGTATTATTTTGCGCTCTCAAATCATTTAAACAAGATTCAATAGGTGATGGTGCTGGCCTTATAAGACTATACGCAACATGAACATTTTTGTATAAAATTTTTCATTGCTAAATGGCCACGGGCCCTAGAGACGTGCAAAAAACACAGATTCCAAGGTTTGCTTGTTTTTACTAAATTTTAAGTTTCGTTGAGGACTGAGAAGCCTCAAACGATTAAATCCTACTACTTTTTCAATTCTCAACATAGGGAAATTGTAAAAATATCATTTATCTGTAAATTTTAGATACAAGAATCATGAAATATGTTAAGGACTCTTGCTTAACTTAAAGAACTCTTGATGAATCGTTCAAAAACAGGTGATAGATTAACAAGTTGTCAACAATAAAGTCAATATACTAGCTAAACTCCATCTTACTCACGACCATAAGTAGATTCTAGGAGATTTGGGGTACTTATTAATGGACCTTTGGGACAACATTCTTGTAGAAAAAGGATTGTTGAAGTTAGTGAGCTTTAGCTTTCGAGGAAAGACCTAGATAGTTTCAAATATATAACCAAATGTCTTTAGGTCGACACTGGACGCTATTTGGAGTTGAAAATATTCATTGATCTGAATTCAGGTAAACGTAGTCCACCTGGGCAATTTCCTCGATTTATTTTGAGAAAAGCTCCATGGAAAGAGACGTCAATCTATACGAGAAGTACTATCAGGGATGGTTTTTGAATATGGTCATGAATTGTAAATATATTATTTTTATTATTATCTAAGGAAACTGCCGTAACATTATTGAAGGTTCTTGCTCTGTCAAAGTGCCTCTGCTCGAACGAGAAGTAAGATGATCGTTATCTTCCATCGTTGGAGACCTCGGAGACCGAGCAGCTTCAATATGAACGGTATATGATGGTGTTTTGGAATTGTGGCGATTCCATGGCTGTGATTGAGAATTCACAGAACGACGCTGAGAGTTGCGAAGAGCTATCACAGCTTGGAAGTGATGTGACTCCCAAGCCTTGTCGACCTCTGCATACATCTCGTCGACTTGTTCCAAAGATAGACCTTTGGTCTCATAAACTAGGAACCAGACCATTACGCTGGCGAAAACGCAGAAGCTGGCCCATATGAAAAACATCTTTGCTTGTAAATGAAGGTTTCCTGGCCCTGTGCCATCCAAGTAGGGGATTGCATAGGCTAGGGCCCAATTAATGAGCCAATTTGATGCTGTCGAGAGTGACATGGATTTTGCTCGCACTTTTAGTGAGAATACTTCTCCCTGAACGACCCACACAACGGGGCCCCAGGAACAAGCATAGAAGAAAATAAAGAGACATATCAGAATGACGGACACTTTGTTGGTGGCATTAGAGGGAGGGAGGCCAGTGCCCAGCCCTGCCACAAGGAATTGAGAGACGGCCATACCAATGCCGCCGAATAGTAGGAGGGGTCGACGACCCCATTTTTCGACCATAAGTAGGCCCGGGATAGTAGACAGCACGTTAACGCTGCCCATGATCATAGTAATAGTGAAAGGGTCACCCATATTAGCGTTGGCGAAGTAAGATGTTCCGTAGTAAAGCATGAAATTAATGCCAGTAAGTTGCTGCGTTGCTTGCAGCAAACATCCCGTCAAAAGTCGTTTCCCCAGATTTCCCTTGAAGCAATCGATATAAGAGCTCCCACCGAGGTTCAGCTCATGTTCGTGATGCTCGGCAATCTCGGCGATCTCTGCCAAGTACCGACTATCCATGGGGAGTCGCCTCAAGCGAGCCAGCGAACGTGCGGCGTCTTCGTGGCGGTCTCGTTTAATAAGGTATCGGGGAGTTTCTGGCAATGCGAACATGCCGATTATGAGAATGACGGCCCAAACCAGCTGTACAGTCAAAGGAATGCGGTATGCGCCAGAGTCGGTGCGATTTTTGGTAGCATTGTCGACAACAGCGGATAAAAATAGACCTACTGTGACTGAGAATTGGAATGCCGAACAAATAGCTCCTCTGATCCATTTTGGAGCACTATGAACCGGGTCAGCATCACATACATTAATTGTAGAAGATGCGTGACTTTCACAGATATCAAGTTGCTAGGAAATTCCGGGTTCTTTAACTTACGTTTCAGCTTGGTAGAGCGGAACCAGCGTGGACAGCATCCCGACTCCTAACCCAGCGACACACCTTCCAACGGCGAAAATAGCTATATCACTCGAAGCGACCTGCAATGCGGCGCCAATGATGAAAACAACGCATGAGACCATCAAGCCATACCGACGGCCAATTTTGTCGGCTATTGGGGCCGCTGAAAGAGCACCGAAAAATGTTCCCGCCGACAATATTGAAACTATCAAAGCTTTCTGGCCTGCAGTGAAATCTGGCTGGATGCTTCCATTGACTTCGTCGGTGTATCCCGTGGAGAATTGGTCTCTAAATTGTTTCATGGCCAGGATGCCATTAATGTTGCCAGTGTCATATCTGTGAAGAGCGCGACATAATATTAGCTACATCAAACGTTCCTCAACTTATGCGCGCAACATTCCGGAGACCAATATGATAGACGCAATAGACATACCCGAAAAGGATCCCACCTAATGCGACAAATAGACCGACCAATATAGCGGGAACTGCGGAGCCAGCCACCCCCGTTGGCATGGGTAGAGAAACCCTCTCGATAATGGAGGAGATCTTCATCGTGGTTCACATGGTCTCACACGAGCACTTGCCCTAGATAGCCGGAGATGGCAGAGAGAACTGATTTTATGGCGAGACGAGCTCTATATAATTTTGAGGCGCGGCCAGGAAACGTCCCTACTAGGGTCAAAGTGTTGAGTCCCAGAATAAACTGTCATTCAAAGTTCTTTGAATGGGGCACCATGCGGCGAGTTTATACCCGGAGCCTAAGTCACGTACACGCGCACGGTGTGAAATGCCGAGGGGGCCAGACGCCCGTCTGTATTTCTTTGTGTTTAGCAGCTTTTATTGAAAGACTAACGCATATTCGGAGACTGGCTTGGGGCGCTGCGATTCGCATGATGTCCATTCAGCAATACCGGCCGTTACTTTTTGCCCCTCTTCAGAAGAGTTGGGACGTCGTACATACGTCCGTACTACTAGTAGTACGGCGTGCGTAGTACACTGAGTCGCTTACTAGGTAAGTCAGGCTAGTTGCACACTGGTACTCAATGCTGACTCTGACTTGCTGCGCTGCGAACAATGGGCACTAGTAATCTCCACTATTTTGCGAGAAATGCTAGGCGAGTAACCAACATGGATTGGTGGGCACGGCTCATGTTCCCTTTCTAGGAATGGAGATTTAGTTGAATGAGCTGGGGTTGGACGCACGCTCCTCGGTGCCAGGCTTGAGCTACTAAAAGGCGGATGTCATTTAGCGGTATTCCTAGGCTAGAAGCGTCGCTAGCCCACTTCTAATGTATTTTCTACGTATTTGATAAGCCCGTTGCTGCATCCACGTTCCCTGCTCCGTCCGATGACTTCCATAAGTGCCTTACCACGGCGGTGACCGCAATCTAGAGTCTATCGGAGTCCGGGGTAGTCGGGTCGATGGAGGACATGGTCCCTTACACACTTGTCAAACGACACGAGGTCTAAAAACTAGCTTTCCGATAACCCGCCGACCAACGCTATGTTATTGAGAGAATGCAGGCAGTCTCCTCTCACTCATCCGCCTCATGCCGGCGGTCAAAGGCTGCATGACAAAAAGAAGATCAGCTGAGGATATCTTCCTAAGATGTTCTTGGACCTATTAATGTGGAAATTGCTTTCATGCGAATGTGATCGCGTTGAGATGAAAGACTCCTCATGCCGAACCAGAAACGAGAATCTGGATTACCAGTGTTTTGGTGAACAGCCTAATCGTTCGAGCACATTCGAACCGCCGACTGACACTTTTTATTGGTCTTCTAGACCGCCTCAGCGAGTCTTGGTCACCAAAGAGCAAATTTGCCACTACATGAGTGGCCCGGGAAAATGTGGACTAAAAAACTGCTTGGCTACATCGGAACCTTGGTCGGTTGTTAAGGGACAATGACAGAGTATTATTTCCTTTGAGTGAGGAATACGAGATGTGGAGCTGGGTAATTAAAAAGCCTCGTTTTGATTAGCTACTCCGCCCCCGTAACCTCCTAGGCTATTTCACTCAATCATGGAGAAGTGGGATTTTGATGGAAAATGAGGGGAGCATGTTCAAGTTAAGATGCGATGGCTGCATGTAAGCTTAGCTACGTGTTGTAGAAACAGACTTAATTCATGAACTTATACAATCAAGGTTGATGCCCGTCACCTGAATCGCGGGGAAGATAAATTTCCTAGATATAATGTAAGGCCACCTCAGAACCGGAGAAAAGGCGAAAATAACCCGGGAGAGGCCAATGCTCTAGGCTGTGGATGCTCTCCGGTTGCAAGTCACAACCCTTGCAACTCGCTTCGCTCCTTAATTAACTAGGGTGCCTAGGTAATCGTTTTCATGATTCTGAACCGGCCTGGTGTTCTAGGACCATTGAAATCCTATATATAAATTGGCTATGGCTGAGCACCGCTTAGTCCTTTGAGACATTAATATTCCCCGGTGTGCATATCTGTTGCACACGCGACCTCCAGCCAGCTTCGACCGGGCGTACCTGGAGGCTTCGGCCAGTACCTAGAATAACCAAGAAAACTGAGTCGTACCAAGTTTCTCCAATTGACGCCACCAAGCCGCAAGTCTGGGTCTACATTTCCACGCGCATCAAAACTCAGGATACTGGATTTACCGAGCCATAAGGTTCGACCGGCCGGAACTATGCGAAACGTAACTCGTAGGAGAGTCCAGACTCTCAGTGCGAAGCGACTGCTGTCATATGAATTTCGGCTTTGAGAATGCCGAAGTCATACTCAAAATCGCCCGGAAAAACTTAATTCTTCGATGGAAACGGCCTTCAAACGTATCCGTTCCCAGAGAAGAGGTAAGTTCAGATAGAGAGCATCAATCAATCATGCCGGTAATTTTTGTGCCTGTCCAGCCGAGGACGCGAGAAATTGCCCAGCCACACTTCACGATCTAACTGTAACCGTGGATAGCCGAATCATGATGTCCTTGAGTGAATGATTGACAATACCTGAGTACTGGAGAATCAGACATGTTGTCCCGGGTATACTGCGCAAGGCGTTCTTGATTGACATTGCTTTCCAATATAGACAAGGAATGGGTGTGTACATGAGGTAAATCCACGTTGACAAAAAAGGCAACGACTACCTAGGAAGATCCTGTCAGTCATTCGGTGTCATGCAAAGGCGATGATCAAAATCGCAGCCGCTGTCAAACCCCTCTTAGCGTCGAGCAGAGAAAATAATCCGTCCAAAGCATTTCTGTGTGTAACACTGACCAATCACGATCAGAGCAGATCTGATTTTCTACATACATTGCTGATCTATGGAGCTAGGTAACTGCCAGCAGTGGCATAGTGAGAAAACATGCGCGACAGCCTGAGCTCCACGAAACCTAGCGTCTTTACATCGTTGACAATGATCGGCCATCACACGTGTTGCGGTGGAGGTGTCAAATACCTGTCAGCATGTCAGCATGTCAGCATGGTCTTACAAGTCTTTCATCCAGTCAGCCACAGCTAGAAAGATGGTGGGATGATGCATAACCGAATCTAGTCAGAGCTATCTTCTTGGGGGCCATGTTCCATTTAGGGTCGCTGTAATCATGTTTACATGCAGGAAGTTGAATTACACGAGTCATATGTAGTAATCAACGAATGGCATTGCTGGAATTGCAATAATTGAAATTATGTACAACCTGAGAGGCAACACTCAAAGACGATATCCGGTGGGGAAGGAATTCCTTTCAGATTCCGTCGTGGAAAATCAAGAAAGAACCATGCTTTCCTTTGTTCAAAAGATATGTTGACTGCATGTTTATTTCGTTCTAGAATCCATTCACAGGTTCGCCTTTCATTGATTGCCACGAGGTATCTATCGCTATCCTAGGACACTAGGACATTAACGTGCGTGATTGGATACCAACATAATTTTGTAATTTCGTAGTTTCGTAGTTTCATCAGACCTCATTGTTGGGACCATGACACTAGGACTGTCCATATTGACTGACTGTCCATTATTTCCAAGGTTGGAGATGGTCACTTGGACGTTGTCTAAGTAATGTATATACATGGATGACATAATGGGTCTATTGACTGACTCAATGATCGTGGGTATTCTTTTATCACAAATGCGCAAAAGGGGGCCGGTTTGGCATACGTCTTCCAATGGTGTGATACTGGGCTCTAGTTTTAAGGAGAAGAGCATCTACATGCAAAATCAAGTTCAATATTTGCCCTGCTTAGTAGGAAATTGATTGTTGCAAGGCTGCTATTGAAATGATTTGACAAAGCAGGCAAGGCACATCACTCTCTGCTGCACCTTGTTTATGAGCTGGGATAATGTGGGATTCCATACAATATTCTGGGCAATTGGATCTAGAGGTATCAATTTCGCGTCTTTGACGTAAATGGTGTCTGATAATATTGAGCTCTAGAGAATGATTGCTAACACTCCGACAGATGCAGCTACCAATCCAATAGCAACTGGCATTGCTCCTCCAAAAGCTCCGGTCATAGGAAGGCGAAGAGCTGCTCCAGCAGCAGCAGAAGTAGAAGTCGCTGTTGCGCCTCCGATAGTGGTACTGTGTGTTGTGCTGGACTGTGAGTCTGCACTCGTCGTCGAGGCGGTATTTCCAAGGCTTTGCTGAGATGCAGAGGAGGCCGTAGCTGTCGACGTGGCTGTAGCATCACTATTACCTGTACCATACTCGCTCTCGTACGATGATGCAAGAGACAAAGCTGATGAGACAGCAGATTGTGCGTCAGGAGGAAGTGTGCTATATTCGGATGCGTATGAACTTGCAAGACTCAAAGCTGCGGAGACTGCAGACTGGGCGTCTGGTGGCATTGTACTGTACTCGGACGCGTAAGAATTTGCAAGGCTCAGTGCCGAAGAAACTGCAGACTGAGCATCGGGAGGAATCGTGCTGTATTCGGAGGCATAAGAGCTTGCGAGATCCAACGCTGATGAGACGATTCCGGTAATGGCTGGTGGTATATCAGGAGAAGCCAGGACAGCCCCGGGTCCAGACACTGCAAGCACCGCAAGCAAACATGATTGATACATGGCGATAGAATTATGTTCTGGTATGAAATAATTCTTGGAATATAGTATTGGCAGTACAGAGATTGGCTAAGTGCTCCAATATTTATAAACGCAATTTAACCTCCGTATTTTTTAAAAACGAAGGATGGCCGATCAGAATTGGCCCCCTACAACCTACTTACCTAAATTGGTATGCCATGGGGCTGATCCAGGAGATTGGCTAGTTTCAAGGCTGATCGTTCGTATTTGGGCTCCTACTTTCCCAATACGATCAGACGATCACTTATATGATACCGAATGTCTACATCCAGCATAAGAATATTTCATCTACAGCTAAAGCCCACAAAGGTGTGGGGCCAATGGCATCAGCAACCTTGAACAGAAACGCTAGGGATCAACACTATCAGACTCGCAAACATTTAATCTAATTACCTCACTTCAATCTCATGAGACCCACTAGTATTCTAATAAGGGCTATGGAGAATATATAGAAAGGCGCACCTACAAATTTTTAAATCTCCCTGAGCTTCGAAATGTGACCCCTGAGGTAGGATGATAGGGGTTGCCTAACTGAAAGGCGTGTATGTGACGTGACCCGTGGACCCTTTGCAGTACAGCTGAACTTGCTAATATTTCCGAATTTGTTGCCGGTAGTGGTAGACTTCTGTTTTATTGAGGTAGCTAGTAAGAAGACTCTCTGTCATACCAAGTGAACATGGTCGCTTTGCCTGCTTCTTAAGAACTTACCTGGATGAACTTAGACCTGTCAAGCTCAGAATTTTGAAGTTCACAAATCTGTTGATAGATACTGATCCGGAATTCCTAGGTACAACGGACGAAATAGAATGTAATATGCAAGGGGTCATCGCACAATATTTTGTGTACAGAGAAATGAGCTTTTCCCAGCAAGCATCTGCGGCCCCCGTGTTTTTGGTCTATATTCCTTGAACTACTTAAAGATTATTGATGAGGATGTGGTTCGTTGCAATGAACAGCAATACGCATGTATTCTAAGGTTGGTTTTCGCCGCATACAATGTGTACTGTATACCAATGCTTGGCCAGGAATCCTGAACCACACCGGGGCATTGACCAGCAAGGGGCAAAGGTCAAATGCAACGGTAGTGTGAATAACTGTGTCTTCCGAATAGTTATTTTTTTGAACTGTCTGCAAAAGTAATGTACAGCATCTTCATGTTGGTACAATAAATGGCACGTATCAGTTAGGGTTCCTGAAGCCACATGACTTCCATACGAGCCTGAGGCTCTAATGAATGATCATTCTATAATTGTTCGTGATTGGAATTAATTTCAATCCAAATTGTCGGGCAGATCTCTATTCCCTTGTCTAAGTTAATAATCGGTGATACGAGCGTAAAGTCAATGTATCCTCTAGGATTGATGAAAATGATCTAAAACGAACCAGTAGTAGGTTACATGATTAATTGAAACAAATATGAAATATATGCTTTTGAGATAGCCTTGGAAGGGGTTTGACTTGAGCGAATTTTCAGGTACCTAGAAAAACATACATTACTTAAGCACGAATAAATTGATCCGTTTACGGACACTTGCTCATGCAGACAAGTGGAAAGGAACTATTAAAAGCGTGAATAATTTAGACGGCCAGATTTATGCCATATTTGTACTCAATTATGAATCTTGCTTCAGAAGATGAGATAGACCCTTACGTCTTCTTTTTTTAGAGTGTCTTGTGGAGTCATCACAATCGGATCACTTGATTACGCGCACAATTATTTTCACATAACTTTAAGCACAAAAGGGATAAGTTAGCCATTGGTTAAGCTTACTTAACTAACTGTTTTTATATTATGGAATCACGCTCAAAACAGATTACTAAAGTTTGCCTGTGACGTCGGTCTCGCCGCTCATAATGATATCCGATTTATGGACGGACTCTAGAACTAGAACGGACCCCGGAGCGCAACAATCTAACTATTGCTTTCCGGGATATGCATAGATTCGCGCCGGTACCTTACTCACTACCGTGCCGATTGGCAATGGAGAAGTTCCGTTGCCGTTTTAACTCACGAAGTACGTATACGAGTACTAATATAGATCCGGATGACGCCGGATCCGGCGTCCACATCTTCAAAATCAATTCGACTTAGTTAACAATTCCTATTGGTTAAAACATGATTTAAGATTGCATAGCGTGTAAAAAGACGTGGCTGTTATTTGTTTAGATCCTGTGGAAAGCTCTAGGAATTATGAAATGCTCATTACTCCGTACGGTACAGATTTATGCCAGCATCCAGGATCCCGCTAGATTCTAAAGTAAGAGTACGGAGTACCGTAGAAGGAGTTCCGGAAACTGTTGTACGCGCTCCAATTGACTTAGTTTTAGATCTTGATTAAAAACCAATAATGGTCTGGTCTCCAATAGTAAGCCATTGCCATGCCGAATTGGTGGAAAGCGCCAAGCTCCGGATTACTCACTACGCGTGGCCGCCCTATGGTTAGGACGAACTGTTTTCGATATTTGAGTCGCAAACGTCACCACCCGTGGTCTCGACAGCATCTCAGTTGGTCAATCGCCAAATACAGAGACGCTGGTTGGTGAGGTCAAAACCCGATCTGTGTATTGTGGGGGGCGCCTTTCCCATCTTGAGCCCGATCATGCATTTACCTAGGTACATATGGGTCTCACTGGAATGTTTGTCCCAAGTCTTCCGACTAAGTAGAAATATAGTTCATCATCGTAAACTGAGTCTTTCTCGGAGGAAACACAAAATCTGATCCGAAAATATCTATTGTCGGTAATATTGGCAACATGATCCGAGTGAATATACCTACGTAATATCACAAATCCCGGAGCTTATTCATATCACCCATATATCTACCAACCAGCCCTAGTTGACAGGGATAATATCGAAAGTTTCGGGTTATGCCATTGTAAAAGGTCGTCACAGATTGATCACCTGCTAGTCGCCTTGGTGCAGCATGAATTCCGCGCAGCATGGGTTGGAGAGCCCTCCAGCGTCTCATTCCGAGCCGTTAGTGTCTACACCATCCTTACAGGGCCAGCATAACCCTCGAGATCTCAGAGATGACGGAGAGGCGATATCCAGTTCTGAAGCCTCGAATTCCAGCAATGATCTTTTTCGGGACACGTTTGAACCTATACGGCCCGGTGATCGTGAGGAGCTTACCCGAATCGCATCCTCGTTATCTAACTCTCGACGACCAAGTACCATCGGTCGTCGTAGCAGCAATGCTCCAATTTCGCGCATGGATACGGTGGACGAGATGGCGCTTGAAGATCCTCGAATTGATCCGACAGACGCCAAATTCGACGCTTACCTCTGGTCACGAAAGAGACTACGTATGTTACAACAAGAAGGAGTCAAATTTCCGCGAGCTGGCATCACATTTAAGAACCTCAAGGTTTCTGGTTCTGGCGAAGCATTGCAATTGCAAGAAACAGTCGGCTCAATCTTATCGGCTCCGTTGCGACCAGCCAATTTTCTCAGCATTGCAAAGAAAAAGGAACATAAAACTATCTTACGGAGTTTTGACGGTGTTATCAAAGGGGGCGAACTGCTGATGGTTTTGGGCCGCCCTGGAAGTGGATGCTCGACGTTCTTGAAAACAATCTCTGGAGAGTTACATGGCTTGAACTTGGATAAAGAGTCAACAGTACATTACAATGGTGTCAAGATGGAGACTATGCACTCGGAGTTCAAAGGTGAAGTGCTATACAACCAGGAAGTAGATAAGCACTTCCCTCATCTTACAGTCGGTCAGACTCTAAAGTTTGCTGCAAACGCTCGTGCTCCATCACAACGACTACCTGGAACTACTCGCGAAGATTACGTTAACGAGGTCACTCAGGTCGTAATGGCCGTGTTCGGTCTCTCGCACACGTACAATACGATTGTGGGAAATGACTACGTTCGCGGTGTCTCCGGGGGTGAACGAAAGCGCGTGAGTATTGCTGAAATGTCATTGGCACGGGCTCCAATCGCCGCTTGGGACAACAGTACTCGCGGTTTGGATGCTGCCAGTGCGTTGGAATTTGTGAAAGCGTTGCGCATGGCATCTAATCTTGCGGGGAGCTGTCATAGCGTGGCAATATATCAGGCCTCACAAGCAATTTATGATGTTTTCGATAAAGTTATTGTGTTATACGAAGGACGAGAAATCTATTTCGGTCCATGCAGTCGTGCAGAACAGTATTTCATCAACATGGGATGGTCAAAGCCCTCGCGTCAAACAACGGGAGATTTTCTAACATCAGTAACAAATCCCCAGGAGCGCCAGGCGCGTGATGGGTTTGACAGACAGGTCCCACGTACACCGGACGAATTCGAGGCCTATTGGAAGAAAAGTCCCGAATACTCTGCCTTGATGAAAGAGATCCAGGATTATGAAGCGGAATATCCGGTCGGCCGTGTGGCAGCAGAGAATTTGGCTGAGAGGAAACATGAACAGCAGGCGAAGCATGTGCGGCCTCGAAGTGCATACTTGATGTCTATTCCGATGCAAATCCGGCTATGTGTGAAGAGGGCCTACCAAAGGTATATATTTTCCTTACCGTTCTCTGCATCACTTTCTCACAAATTCATGATCCGATATATTGACTCCTGCCAGGATATGGAATGACAAAGCAACAACTTTGACAACAGTCCTCGGTCGAATATTTATGGCCCTGATTATCGGATCAATATTTTACGGGTGAGGAGTCTGACATGGATAATTCACAAAATTTCTCTAATGTGGAGGATAGGACACCTGATGCGACAGCTGGCTTTCAAAGCAAAGGCGCCGCAATGTTCTTCGCTGTATTGTGAGTTGCCTATTCGAATCCACCAATGCAGTTCGTTTAGTAACTAACAAATATCTAGACTCAACGCACTTATCAGCATCACGGAAATCAATTCACTTTACGATCAGCGGCCTATCATTGAGAAACAGGCTTCGTATGCCTTTGTACACCCATTCGCCGAAGCACTAGGCGATATAGTTGCGGATCTGCCCATCAAGTTTCTGGGGGCAACAGCATTCAATCTCGTCTTGTATTTCCTGGCAGGTCTGGTATGTTCGATTGCCGAGAAACCTTGAAAGGGTCTGGAGACTACCTCAGGTACAATGCAGCAATGCTGACTACTAGCCATAGCGAGCCGAACCGTCTCAGTTCTTCATCTTCTTCCTATTTACATTCATTGCAACTCTGGCCATGTCAGCTATATTCCGAACACTGGCAGCCGCCACAAAAAGTCTTGCGCAAGCTATGGCGCTGGCTGGTGTCATGGTTTTGGCTATTGTCATATACACCGGCTTTGTTATTCCTGGTCCACAGATGCATCCATGGTTCTCATGGATTCGATGGCTCAATCCCGTCTTCTACGCATTTGAGGCTCTTGTATCAAACGAGTTTCATGGCCAAGACTTCACTTGTTCGGGATTCGTACCTGCATACCCTAATCTCTCGGGAGATTCGTTTGTATGTTCTGCAACTGGCGCCGTGGCTGGCCAACGAACGGTTTCCGGCGACAGCTATATTCAGTACCAATACGACTATTTTTATTCGCATGAGTGGAGGAATCTTGGGATCCTGATCGCTTTCTGGATAGTTTTCATGATCGTTTATCTCACTTGTACGGAACTCAATTCTGCCACTTCGTCAACGGCCGAATTCCTCGTATTCCGTCGTGGCCACGTCCCAGCATACTTGCGCAAGGCCGATAATGATGCGAAACGGCGATCGGTAGAGGCCCCAAGAGATATCGACGATGGTACAAAGAAAGAGAAACTAGATATACTTCCCGAACAACGCGACATGTTCACCTGGCGTAATGTTTGTTACGATATTCCTGTCAAAGGAGGCCAACGCCGACTATTGGACAACGTTTCCGGCTGGGTGAAGCCAGGAACGTTGACGGCTCTGATGGGAGTTTCGGGGGCTGGCAAGACTACTCTCCTCGACGTTCTAGCGCAGCGTGTCTCCATTGGAGTAGTTACTGGCGATATGTTTGTTAACGGCAAGCCGCTGGATGCCAGTTTTCAACGCAAGACCGGATATGTGCAGCAGCAAGATCTTCATTTACAAACGAGCACTGTACGTGAAGCATTGCGTTTTAGCGCTGCACTGAGACAGCCGAAAAGCACGCCACTTTCAGAGAAATACGAGTACGTTGAAGATGTTATCAAAATGCTGAACATGGAGGACTTTGCGGAAGCAGTTGTTGGTACCCCAGGAGAAGGACTCAACGTAGAACAGCGGAAACTTCTTACCATCGGCGTCGAATTGGCTGCCAAGCCAGCATTGTTGCTATTCTTGGATGAACCTACTAGTGGATTGGACTCGCAAAGCTCATGGTCGATTTGTGCGTTTTTGCGCAAGCTGGCTGATCACGGACAGGCAGTACTATCGACGATTCATCAGCCCAGCGCAATATTGTTTCAGCAATTCGATCGGCTCTTGTTTCTTGCAAAGGGTGGTAAAACGGTTTACTTTGGCGATATCGGCCACGACTCCAAAACCCTGCTGGAATATTTTGAACAAAATGGAGCACGAAAATGTGACTCTGCGGAGAATGTAAGACCTTTTCCCTTTTCTACCGATGGCAAGCACTATTGATTCTTGACGAATGTTAATCTGGGTTGTGTAGCCTGCCGAGTACATGCTCGAAATCATTGGAGCTGGCGCAAGTGGCAAAGCTACGCAAGATTGGCCCACTGTCTGGAAAGAGTCCGATGAAGCGACAAATATCCAGAGGGAGCTGGATAGGATTCATTCACGACAATCGACAACCATTTCCCAGGGGGATAATAATTCCCAGAACAAGTCAGACGACGGTAGAGAATTTGCGATGCCCTTTACAGATCAGGTACGACACGTTGTCGTGCGCGTATTTCAGCAATACTGGCGTGATCCTGGGTATATTTTCGCCAAGTTATTGCTCGGCCTCGCATCGTCTCTTTTTATTGGATTTTCTTTCTTTCTCCCCGACAATACCATCCAGGGCTTTCAAGACGTTCTCTTCAGCACATTCATGATGACGTCGATCTTCTCTACACTCGTGCAACAGTAAGTTATACATAACACACTGATCTCTTTTCAGTAGACTCAATTGACTGGGAGGTTGTGTCCGGAGCGGTGCTGACTGTGAACGACAGAATTATGCCTCGATTCATCAACCAGCGTTCCTTGTATGAAGTGCGAGAGCGGCCATCCAAGGCGTACTCCTGGGCAGCATTTCTCATTGCCAACATCGTTGTCGAGATCCCATATCAAATCATTCTTGGAATGCTCGTATGGGCTTGCTACTACTTTCCGATTTACGGCGCAAACCAGTCCGGGGAGCAAAAAGGCCTGATGCTGCTCTTCATCGTCCAATTTTTCATCTTCGCTTCCACTTTTGCAGATCTGGTAATATCGGCGATGCCCAACGCGGAGATGGCAGGTACTATTGCAACGTTTGCTTTCTCGCTAACGCTGAGTTTCAACGGTGTCATGCAACCTCCCAGCGCGTTGCCGGGGTTCTGGATCTTTATGTATCGCGTCTCGCCGCTCACTTATCTAGTGGCGGGTATGACAGGCACTGGACTCAATGGTCGGGCTGTGACGTGTTCAAGCTCGGAGTTGAGTGTCTTCAACCCGCCCTCAGGAACGACATGCGGCGCATACATGCAAAAGTATCTTCAACTTGCTCCGGGAAGCCTGTACAATCCGGACGCAACAAGCAATTGCCAATACTGTTCCTTGCAGAGTGCTAATCAAGTGCTAGCCGGTAGCAGTATCTGTGAGTATTCCTTAGAGCTCAGTCGCGATACCATAGTTATGTAGTTATTGATTGCTGATTTCCTTTTTCCAGATCCCGATCAAAGATGGCGCAACTGGGGCATAGGTTGGGCATACATCGGCTTCAACATCTTTGGTGCCGTTGCTCTCTATTATGCGTTCCGCGTCAAACACTACAACCCAACGTCAATTATAAGAGGCATAGGTGAAGCTGGGCGCGTCGTTGGACGCATGTTCAGCAGACGATCGGAAACACCAAAAGGCCGCAAAGCTCAGGACGGACGTATATTCTGAGCGATAGCACTGCAGCTGGTCAGATTGTGCTCTTTGACAACATGTATCAGTTAATAGAGGCGTTTTCAGTACTTTATGTTGCATAATTTAATATATCATCATAGTAATAGTAATACTAGTAATGGTATTGGACTACAGAAGAAGAAGAAATTCAACATTCTATCTCTGTGCAGAAATTAATGTAGGCATGATAAGGCTGACCGCCTTGTCTCCGGCGTGTCTCCGCCATTATTCTGCCAATTTAATCCAAACAAACCAACAATCCATCTTGAATCTTGAAAATGAAGACTATCAGCCATTGCCCCTGATCAACATAGGCTCCTATCGTCTTAAAAACTTCAATCGCCATGCCACCAAAGGCCGTTAAAGGCGAATACATCGAGACTGTTAGTCACCCTGTTGCGATTCCCTATCAGTAACGCCAAAGCAGTGCGAAGTCTATCCTGCAGCTAAACGACCATCTTAATAGGACACTGGTAACAAAATCTCACGTCGCTCATTAATTCACGGCACACCACACATCATCCTCGGTGGGAAAACAGTCATTCAAGCCGAGGCGGTACTTCGTGGAGACCTGTTCCGCGTGCAGACCCCTTCATCTTCGTCGTCCGCGCAAGACAAGTCTTCAAGCAACAACAGCAGCAGTAGCACTGCGCCGTCAGTCGCCATTACTGTTGGTCGATATACGTATATTTCTCGAGCGGCCATTCTGCGCCCTCCATCGCGTTTCCATCGTGGTGTGCACTCGTACTATCCGCTCAAAGTGGGAGATCATGTCTTTGTCGGCGAACGCTCTGTGGTAGAAGCCGCTCAGATCGGAAATCATGTCCATGTCGGCAACGACGTGGTGGTGGGCAATATGGTGATCTTGAAAGATTTTGCGTACGTGCTTGATGGCGCTGTTGTGCCGCCGAATATGGTTGTGCCGAGCTTTTGCGTGGTAGGCGGTAGACCCGCAAGGATCGTTGGTGAGGTTGGAGAAGGATATGGAGTGGAAGGGGCAGAAGGGGGTTTGGCGAGGGAAAGGTATAGAATGGTTGGAAAGGGATGATGTGTATCATCAATTTCGAGCACGAAGTGCTTTTTCGTTTGCGTTTGCCTTTTTTTTTCTCTCTATGAAGCATTATATGATACCCCTCTGTTTGTGGCTTGTGTTTCTACAATCTACTTATTTATCTAGTAGATATTGTTTGAACAATTTCTCGCAAGTACTCTGTTAGTATTGCGACGAATTTGTTATGCATTATGTAGCTCATGTACACTGGAACTTATGGACGAGCGAAAACTCAATCCGGCCGGGTGCTGCATTTAGCCCATATTCTCGACCCGGACAGCCCTCTTCAATTTATTCTCATTCGGGCGATACGGAATCCCTGCCTCTTCTCGAGCCATGTCGTTTATCCACCTTTCGCAGGGAGCGACAGTCTTCCCCTGCGTGAGCTGCGAAGCCAGATATAACCAAGAGAGTGCATTGCCGACAGTGGTCACCTCGTCACTAACGGATTCCAGCGCAGTAGCGCTAATACGATCGTATAGCTCTTGATCGGTCCACAGATCGAAGAGACGCTGAGCAACTGCTTCTCGATCACCAACTTCGACCAGGAATCCGTTTTTCTGATCTTCGACTTGCAGCGGTATGCCGCCCGCCCTAGTCGCTATGATAGGCTTTCCCTTGTGAATGGCCTCGGACACCTTGACTTCAAACCCTTCGCGAGTGGATAATTGCAGTGCGATTTTGGCCTTTGATAGTAACGCATTCAGGATTTGATCGGACGGTCCAAGACGGATCACACAGATCAGTTTTTTCAGGTGCGGTAGTCTCGTCTCGATATGAAAAAGTGTAGCATCGTAGATGTTGTTTCCATCGGGGTCGTCGACCGATCCGTGACCGCAGACCAGAAGTTTAGGCGGTTTCTGATCAACCTCGTTTTCCTTGAGTAGATCGATAAATCTTGCATAGGACTCGAGTACGTCTGGAATTCCTTTCGCCGGGTCGAATCGAGCTACTTGAATAATATATTCATCTACCCAAATTAGCTTCCTTCCTTTTGATTCTAGAGGCGGGCAATATGCCAATCTTACCATCAGGATAATTGATCGTGGGAGCATGGGAAGTGTAGCACAGAGTGTTAAAGGCACGTCCGTAAGAGGCTACCTCCCAATCGCGCATGGTTTTATTGAGACCATCGAGCCTAGCCAAGCGTATTAGAAAGACTTCATTCAATACTGTATCATGCATTGGGAAATATAAGCAGACAAACCAGTCAGTAGTCGCCGGCATATATCCAACGATCTCTTTAGGAACAGTAGCCGGAACAAAGGCCTCAACAGGGTGGCTGATAAAGACATCCGCAAGCTTGATGCGGTCCCACATCCACGCCCAGGCATCGTGCTGAGGAGTACCAGGGGTCTTGACAAGATCACTTCGAATTTGGATATGACTTCGAAAAATGACTGGTCTATTTGGGGCCTGCTCTTTCGCTATAGGAATAAGACTAGGCATCTGTGGATCATCGATAATCACCAAATCTGCACCTCCTTCCGCGGGCGAAAGCAGTGGACCGTTGGAAGACAGCCAGTATCTTCCAGCGTTGTCGTGCAGCCAGTCATGAATGACCTGCTGGTGTTCTGAAGTGAACCTCTCTTCTGGAGCCGAGACGCCTTGGAGGATGTTGTGGTTTGTCTTTGTGATGCGGAATACATCCGGACGTGGTTTCGGGACATACCTTATCGAATCTTGTAAGTATTTCAAGGAGCTAATCGGAGTACACGATCGATGACGGCCACGAAACATACCACTTCAGATCAAGTCCCAGAGTCCGAGCAAAGCGAACGAGAGCGTGTCGCATAAGAGCCACGCCGCCACCTTGAGGAGTCGCACTGAAAAAGGCGATTTTAATATCTCGCTTCTTTAGTTCAGACGCGTAATGATTCACGGCTTCCCAAGTAGTCGATCCAACGGTGGGCACGTAGTCTTCCAAGGTCGCGATGCGTATGTGACCGCCACAATCCACCTCGACCAGTCCTTGATAACCTACATCCAACACTGGATTATTTGCAGGCCCAAAGAACCTGAAGTACTACTTAGCATGCTGAAAACAGGCTAACCAAGATCAATGGGCCACCTACCGAACGCATCGTCTCGACATAGATTCAGCAAGCTCGTCGATTTGCTTGGTTACCTCCTTTACACGATTTGGAGACGAGGAAGTGTTCACTCTGAAACTCTGGGGAAATGCAATAGGCACTATATCCAATTCGTGCCAGAGACGTGGGCATAGATTGGGACATTTGTCCGCTACTTCATCGAGCATGGCCACACCGACGAAGCGCTCGAGATGTTCATGGCTGTAGTCCTGGAGCTTGGTAACGATAAAGGCCGCCACATCCTGACAGAAAAGTTCTTTGTTCGGCTGGGACTCGAAATGTTGCTCGAAAAAGTCTACGAGGTATGTCGCGTCCCGAATGGCAATGGCGACTGTTGCAGCAGCGTGGTCATAAAACTGCATAGCAATCCCAGCAAAAAGTGTCTACAAAGGGTCAGTATTTCCTGATTCTTGTTCATGTTTGCGAATCGACTCATTTCCAATTCCTGCTGATATCAAGGAGAGGCAAAACTCACGTCCAAAGGAGCGCCTGTCCAATCGCAGCGGTCAGTATGAGAACGGTTGAGTTCTCGCTGAAACACCGAGCCGCGGCGCTGGAACTGGTGAATAGCTTGGCTCGACGGCATTCTGACTGATTGGTCTCAGATTTAGGATGATGAAGATCGATTGAGGTTGGGGTGAGGCGTGGAGTGTTAAGTCATCCATTATTCATACATTCCAAGGTTCCAACCTTGAAGGTTACCCGTTACCTAGGTACCTACCTCCAAAACTTCCTTAAGTATATCTAAGTTAGGATGACACTTGCATGACGTAGAGTACTGGGTACATGTTCGCAAGGCATATACCACAGCAAATTCAATGTACCAGGTACTTTGAAGCATATGCATCTCCATCTTTACACATCATGCCATATTGCTGCATTTGCAGGCAGAACGATCCAATCGCGAGCATTGAATTGCGACAAGCAGCCGGGCGGAGACTGAAGTAGGCCGGGCGGATGGTGTGGAAGTCAGTTGTACGGTAAATGACGGGAAATATTTGTCTGCCAATCTGTCTGCACACACTAACCAGGTAGACAGACATCTAGAGACTCATATAAGTCGGTATTGATGTTCTTGACAATTTTGATGCTGTATCAACTTTTAAGAAGTATGTAGATACACTAACCGTTTCTAGTTAGTGGTGGATAGCTGAGTAATCTTAATTACATCAGCAGTCTTATTTATTGATATCTGACCAATCATATCTGCAGAAACGAACATGGCACGTGCAGCCGGCGAGATTAAAAGGTGAAACAATAGTCCGAGAGTCTAGACCCGATCGGGCCTAAAACGGCGGATTAGTCAGGTGGTAGGGAGCAGCCTCAGGCCAGTGCTGCCCCTTTTCTGCTTTTTTTCCCCGGGGCCAGCCTTACTAAGTCTTGTTTGCTTGTTTTGCCCATCAGAGGATGAGGGAACTGACAACCGACAACTTGAAACTTGAAACATCGCTCGTGTGCGCGCTGCACTAACCTATCTGTCCCAGTGTCGAACCGACCCTCATCTGCCCTCAGATCCCACCACGGTGTCAATTGTCTGTGTTCTCTTGTTGAAGTACCGCCTTTCTCTGCACGGTCTCTAGTGGGTAATATCGCGCCAGTCAAGAAAGAGCTGGAGACAAAGACTACGGGTCATTGAGATAGCGCGCGCGACAGACTTGGAAAGAGGATTGGACTGTGTTTATCACCTCAATTGGTGTATATGTACGTCTTGCAATCACTTCTAGTGTGTCTCCTGATCTAGACTGACCATCTCACTAGAACGTGCTGTGAAGACCAACCGCCCCAATTGACTTCCCCCGCACTATCGGCGACAATATACAATCGATTACTGCTTCATAATGGGTGGTTCCGTGTCCAAGTTGATGGGCAAGATCTTCGGATCAAAGGAGATGCGCATTCTCATGCTCGGTTTAGACGCTGCCGGAAAAACCAGTGAGTGCCTTCGCTCATGGCTCTACCGCATCGGATCTTTCTGTACTGCAAGAGACAGGCTCCGAAAGACGGCTTCGGGAATGAGAGATATAGAAAGACTGATATACTGACACCATTGTAGCCATCTTGTATAAATTGAAACTCAACCAGGACGTCACCACGATTCCGACCGTCGGCTTCAACGTGGAGAGCGTGACCTACAAAAACGTCAAATTCAACGTTTGGGATGTGGGTGGTCAGGATAAGATTCGGCCGTTGTGGCGCCATTATTATTCCGGTACGTTGCACAACGCGCGGTGCGAGCATTGAATGACCGGAAAAGGAGAGAACGGAACTGTACAAAAGGATAGCCACTCATGATATTCATCTAGGCACCCAAGGCTTGATCTTCGTGGTCGATTCTAGCGATACTCGCCGCCTCAACGAGGCTCGATCGGAGCTCCACAAAATCATCAACGACCGTGAAATGAAGGATGCACTGCTCTTGGTCTTCGCCAACAAGCAGGACACTGAAGGCCGTAGGTCTCTCTGATTGTAACGGGTTCGCTTCATCCGAGCGTCGTGCTGACCAGAGATATTCTCACGAACACAGATCTCAGCCCGGAAGAAATCACCAACGCTCTACAACTCAACAAACTCAAAGACCGACTATGGTACGTCGTGCCCAGTGTGGCTACTGAAGGCACTGGTATCTTTGAGGGACTGGTCAGTTTTTTCCTACCTGTCTATATGACCAATCGGGATATACTGACTTTCTCCTTAGGCTTGGCTTTCGAATAACGTCAAGACTCCCGGCCCTGCCAAATAAACTTGGCGAAGACGAAAAAAAAAGCGATCATGTGCTTCGTTCAAACCCAATTTGTACAACATTCGAGTAATCCGTTGTTTTGCTTGATTTGATACACTAATGACCACGCAGCATTTCCCAAAAGATTGGATTCCTTTGTCTGTTCCTGTTCTGTGATGTTGTTGATTATTTTGCATATTGCCGATTGGCTTTTATGATATCCCTACTGTATCTCCTATATAATCCTCTCGTGGCCTTTTTTTTTCATCGTTCTCCTGTTGATTCTTTTTTCCTCGCTCTCTTATTGATTTCCTTTTTTGATTTTGTCGGTTCAGCTTGTCGGGCCATCATTCTTTGTATTCGATTGTTCGTTGTATCAAGGGCGATTAATTTAGATGCATAGAAAGCAGCCACCAAAATAACATCATCTATTCTGTGAATGTGTCTAAGACGCCTCGAGGGGTTGACAGTGTATGGGGAGTTTTTTCGCTGAGATTCCAAGGTTCTACTCGGAAGTCAACTCCACGATACGGAACTATTCATCTCATCAAGTGGCAACACGGAACTTCATTCCTGCACCGGCCAACGACACTTCCGGCCTGTCTATTCTCAGTACTATATTACTCGGAGCAACATAATATATCGGAGATTATCAACTTGGCCGATGATGCAAATGGGATTTCACCATGGCGATATCAAAACATGCTTTCTGCATCACCATGGACCAGCTCTATTCCAGGTTTCTTCATATCCACGTGCACCGACGCATGAAATATCCGACAGATAGATACGCATATATTTTACATTCTAGCTCTAAGTTCGAAGGTTATTTTGAAAATTATCGGACAGTCGAATTCCGGAATGATATCAGAATTTGCTATCAAAAGTCAATTCAGCTTAGAATATTGCCACTTTCAGGAACATAAATAGAGATAAATTATCAACGTCGAATACCTCCACCAACGCTACCTGTCAATTATCTGAGAAGATACAGAATTTATTTCTTCGCTTGTCTTAAATTGTATCATCAAGGTTGAAAATCTTGAAGAATTTACAAACATGCCTCAATATAAAGTCAACGACTCTGTTCGATACAAGCCTGTTGGCGGTTAGTATCTCGGCCTACCTACCTACCTGACTTATGCACTTGCAACGTCAGGGCCCAACCAAGATTGTCTCAATTGCTGACAAGTGTAAAGGCCCTCAGAGCCAAACCTCCGAAACAGTCGGCGTGATCAAAGAAGTCTTGACATCTCCTGGAGATCTTACCGGTCGCCACGTGCAGGCTTCCCCTGAAGATCCTCGCTATGAGGTATGTGACTGTCGACCCTAGAAACCCTTTAGTCTAAAATCCATGAATACTAAGAATGCTTGCTTCCAGATCGAGAACAGCCACACACACAAACGGACTGCGATCCGAGAATCGAACATCATTGAACATTGTTAACTTCTCTCGGCCTTTGAACCCCTTTTCCGTCGGACTTCCGACTTGGATTAGGGGCGATGAAGTGCTGATAAGAGATGATAATCATGTTGATGATGACGATAGACTCTGGAACGCAGTGACTATGGCTGAAGATATGGAAATGGAAATGGAGCTTCGTTTTGTGTACGGATGGATAGGGTAGTAGACTAGATTGATTGTTTACTAGTGTAGAGACTTGAATGGAATGCTGATGTCAGGACCCGTGGACTGTAAGACTGCAAGAATAGCTTTTTCCTATCTAGCTTTCCAAGTAAGCATGGATATATATAGGGCAGAGGCAGAATCAAGATGAATCAAACGATAGAAACTTGTTGAAAGTCGAATACAGGTTATTCATAATACAGCTTCATAGTAGAGCGTCGTTAAAGAGCATCATAGAGCGTCGTAAAACACCTGGGCGTTGAAGATAATCAAAACAGATATTTTCAAAACGATCATGGCTCGTTAGGCCAGATCTCGTTGGCAATTTCCCTCACCAACTTCAACTTGTTAAACATGCCCTCTCGACTAATAGCGTTACCGCCGTGATGACTCGCAAATCCACACTGTGGACTAACGCCGCACTGGTTGAGGGCGTCAGAGACGGGAATATTGTTTCCCTGAGCAATGAACTCGGCTGCCTTATGGATCCGCTTCTTCATCTCCTCCTTATCCTCCATCGTATCGAACTTGGACGTGACCACACCCAAAATCACGTTCTTGGTCGTGGGCAATTCCTTCAAGGGCTCAAATCCGCCTGCGCGCGGCGTGTCGTATTCGAGATAATAAGTATCGACATTAAGCTCCTTGAAGAGCTTAACGGCAATCCGGTCGTAGCCACCTTCGGAAAAGTGTCGCGAATTGTGGAAGTTGCCGCGACACAAATGCACGCCGACGTGCAGATCGGAAGGGCGTTTTGCGATGCAGTCATTGTACAGTTTGATGTATTTGTCGAGCAGGTCTTCGGTGGTGCCTTTGTTGAGTGGATCGGCGTTCCAGCCTTCAATCATTTTCTCGGAACAAAAGTCTACTTCAGTCAGCTCCCTCTCTTTCTCCTTGCTGTCTTTCTTTCTTTTTTTGCCATGTGCTAAGAGAATTGGGTCAACGTACAAGCAAGATTAGGATCGTCGTACTGCACATTTCTGCACCCGGCATCGTACAGAATCTGCAATTCTTCCTGATACGCCTTGGCGATATCGGCAAAATATTCCTCGTCCGAAGAATACGCTTCCTTGGAATAAGCATATCCTTCTTTATACCGCATATGGTACCAGTTGGGAGCAGCAAGCGTGATTTTGATATTCTTCACCTCTTCAGGCTTGACTAGGCCCGCCAAATACTTGAAATCGGCCAGATAGGAACTACCGCGGTGCTTGATTTTGCCGGTGCAAACTACAGTCTCGCCCGGCTCAACTTTTTCTTCTACAAAGGCCGCGATGTCTGGCATGTACAGCCGGAACATTTCCGGGTCTGGTTTCTGGATTTGAGTGAAGCCTTCGAGACTGGGGAAAAAGTTGCCCCAGAACACTGTATTTGATTTGTTAGTTCTGGCAATGAAAGGGGATAGGCAAAAGACGAAGACAAAAGCGAGAGCCGGAGGAGCAACCTACTGTGTCGACGATACTCGCCGTCGGTGATTGCATGAAAGCCAAGTTTCTGCTGTTCGGCAACAATGTCCTTGATATCCTGGTCTTCAGTAGGGATGAGCTCTTCGCGCTTTACTTTGCCGGCAGTTAGAAGATCACGCTTCTCGACGAGCGTCTTTGTTCGGAGCAGAGAGCCCAAATGCTCTGCGCGGAAAGGCGGGTTTTGGTGACGAGCCATGATTTGATGATACGGTTTGATGTTTCCGAGGCCTTTTGTGTATTGTTGATGAAGCTACCTAGGTAGAGAACCTTGGAACACGACGAGGCAAAGTCGGATATCTTGAAATTAAATCACACAAGTGTGAGATGAGACAAGAAGAAAAGAATTTTGCAAGAGTGAGAACGAAGGCCCAAAAAATAGGACGTCTCCATAGGTATTGCCCCCCTCATCCCACTCTTCCCAAAGCTGAGCTTGCTTAGTTCAACCTGCAGCCCTTGACGCGTGTGAAAGAGGGACGATTGAATTTACAGCCCCCCCGATGCGGGGAACCCTGACAGCATAAATTTAGATGCTAAATACATTCTGGATAATAAAAGGGCTGATCATGACACAATACATCAGTTTTCTTCCAATACGGTTTCTCTTTACAATTACTGCATTGGGCGCCTTAATTCAGCCTGTTTATTCAAAGTCTGCGATACTACTTCGGTTTTTAAAATGGAACTTGTAAGTATTTCACCGAGGGGATGCTTGTTATGTAATCCCGGCAAAGGGCTGAGATGTATCTACCGAATCTTCTCCCCGAGACTCAACTTTGGTTTCTCCACCTGCTTTCATGTTGGTTGCCCTGCCTGTCCACTGTCCACTGTCCACCTATAGATTGTCTGCCTTCAATCTCCACAATTGAAAGGATACCTAGGTAATCGCTGAGCTACGGGTTTATTTTATTTCCGTTGCAGTAGTTGGGAAGTGGTACTAGCGTACATACAGTCTGATATTGAAAGAGCTTGCAACTATAAAATTATATACACAAAGACGCCTTTTGTTAGCCACAAAACAGACAGACGGAGAGAAAGAAGAAATCAAAGCTTGGCGGCGTTGCCCGGCGATGAAATCTCGTTATAAAGCAGCGACGTCAGGAAATCCGCATAATCCTCACCCGTGACTTGAGTCGCAAAGTAGCGGGCAGCAAGTGTGAATTTGTTTCCCTTGGGAGCCTTTGAGGCAAGCGATTCGGATTGCTCCTGGAGCAGCCGCAGAGCATACGCCTTGTCGATTCTTTGACCCTCTGCAGTGGTTACGTTGTGGCGGACCCATTGCCATAGTTGACTGCGTGATACCTCCGCAGTAGCAGCATCCTCCTGTTTTCGACATTAGCCCTGCTTCGTGTTGCCAATCATGACAGAAATGTAGCAAAAGAAAGAGGAAACAAAAGAGACTAACCATGAGATAGTTGATGGGAATGCAGCCCACGCCACGCAGCCATCCTTCCATGTAACCAAGGCCGATATTCAGGTTCTTACGGATTCCTTCTTCGGTGATGGAGCCCGGCACGTTGGTGTTCAAGAGGTCGTTTGCAGTGACGTGAACATCTTCCCGACGGTTGAACAGTTGGTTAGGTGTGGGCATGTGTTTGTTGAAGATCTCCGAGGCAATGCTGGCCAGAGCGGGATGAGCAACCCATGTACCGTCGTGGCCGGCACGAACTTCACGCAACTTATCCTTGCGAACATTTTCCATCGCAACTTCATTGGCCTTGGGATCGTCCTTGATAGGGATCTGAGCCGCCATGCCGCCCATGGCATGGACACCTCGTCGGTGGCAAGTCTTGATAAGCAGACGCACGTAGGCATCCATGAAAGGCACAGTCATGGTGACGGCCGAGCGATCGGGCAGGACGAAGTTGGGGTTTTGTCGGAACTTCTTGATGAAAGAAAAGATATAATCCCAACGACCGCAATTGAGACCCGAGCTATGGTCTCGCAGCTCGTAGATGATCTCGTCCATCTCAAAAGCAGCTGTGATGGTTTCGATCAAAACAGTGGCGCGGATTGTGCCGCGGGGAAGACCGACGTAGTCTTGGGCCAGATTGAAGACGTCGTTCCACAGACGAGCCTCCAGATGCGACTCCATCTTGGGGAGATAAAAGTACGGGCCAGTGCCGCGTTTGATGAGCTCGCGGGCATTGTGGAAGAAGTACAAACCAAAATCAAAAAGCGAGCCGGAGATGGGTTGCCCATCGACAGTGAAGTGTTTCTCCTCCAGATGCCAGCCACGGGCACGAGCAATGAGTGTGGGGAGGGTTCGATCTGTGCGGAGCTTATATTCTTTATTTCCTTGCTTGAAATCAACCTGGCGACGAATGGCGTCGTAGAGGTTGACCTGGCCGTTGATCATATTTTCCCAAGTCGGGGCCGATGAATCTACGGCGGTTAGTTGAGGCAGCAGCAGCAGCAGCAGCGAAAGACGTACCCTCAAAATCAGCCATATAAGTCCAAACATCCGAGTTCAATGCATTCACAACCATTTTCCGGTCTGTCGGACCAGTTATCTCGACACGACGATCCACCAAGCCCGGGGCAGGGGGAGCACCCTTCCAGGTTGCATCTTCACGGATGTGTTTAGTTTCCGGGAGGAAGTCCAGCAGGTTGCCACGGTCGATCTCTGCCTGACGAGCAATCCGTCGTTCGAGTAAGGCTTTTCGGGTACTATCAAATGTACGATGTAAGAGAGCTAGAAAAGCCACGGCATCCTTGGTGAGGATTTTGCGATGATCGTTATTGACGGCTCCGAGGATGGAGACGCCTTGGAGTTGAGACTCGACGGTTGTCATTGTGAATGATGATGCCGATGATGACGATGATGAAGATGGACGAGCTGATGAATTCAACTCAATATCTCTCCAAGAGGTATGACTGTGCTCGAGATAGAGATAGATAGATATAGATGGACATAAATAAAAGAAAAAGAAGAATATTTCTCGGACGACAGGATCCTCTGATAAATAATAATATCGACGTCAGCACTTTCCTTACAGTCCCTTCCCCTCGTCCGCTCTTTCCTCGTCCCATCATGATCGATCTCCCATAGCCGCGGCCCGGACTGAAAATGGAAATACAGCTGAATTGGCCAATCAGAGCCTCTCATCCAATAACTACTGTACCAACTTACTTTTTTTCTTTCTTTTTTTATCGTTATTATCTCATATATCTCTCGGCCGATTAGAATATCGTATTTTACTGCTTACCCCAGCTGATACTGACTAGTACTTGCTATCACGCAACGACGTAACTGCCACTACTCCGTACCTCTTATCTTATCGCACTAGCTTACTCTCATCGCCAGATCTATTTCTCGTTCAATTTCTTTTTATGCCTTCGCCAACGTCAACTTATCCTTTTAATCAATCTGCATTTAAATATATCTTCATCGTGTCATGACCGTAACGTCTATAATTTCTTCTCATTTACCGGGAGTAAAATGTCAGTTATTCCAAATATAAGAGATAGCGATAGCGGCGCATCCCCGCATCAGTTCTGATTATCAAAGTTAACCGCGGCATACTTTACTATAGGAGACTCTTGGGGTAACCGGCCCAGGCTCTTTCCGCGGGAAAGTCATGTGATATTTCCTGCTCTTCTACCACCTTTGCTTCTTTTCCCGGTCTGCTCCGACTTGTACATGGTTGTCAGTCGGCGGCATCCGCAGATTCAATTAATCTGAGTGTGTATGTAATTATGGATTGAGTACTACGACTTGGCGGTAGGTGGAATGGGAATCTGTGTACATGGTACGTAGGATAGCATGTGACTCAGACTAGCTACGGGATGCTTGTCGTCATTCGGATCTTCTATCGGGGTGGTAGCTCCGAATATCGCTTGTCTTCACGTGTCAAATACAGAATTTACTTTCACATGGCAACCAGAGACAGGAAACAAGTCTAGACCTCTAAACGAAGAAATTCATACAACCATGCTTATGTATACATGTAGATTGTATAGATTGTGTTGACTGTAGAGAATCAAGTTCAATGTACGTCCATTACAAACCAGCGACAAGAATATTCCTCACCAGGCCATAAAAGTAAAATTCCTTCGTAGCTAGAAAATGCATAAATTCCTTCGGGAAACAACCTCCCTACACAGTCTCGATATATCGTCGTACTTCCCTATTGCACTAGTTAGCACTCGACAAGAAGACAGTGATACTATAATTTTAGGGCAAAAAAGTCGCAACATACCAATCAGTCACTGCCTCCTCCCATAACACAATCTCATGTTCTCGCGTGCCACTAAAATGATCCACAAATTCATCGCCAAATACCTCACGCGCAACACTGTCGGGACGGCGAAATATCTCGTTCGCTTCCTTGAGTGACTTGGCCAGTCGAGCACCCCGATCGCCCGCGCTACCGGTATCCTCTCCTTTGCCGAGCGGCGGCAAGGGGATGGATAGTTTTTTCTCCACGCCTCGCCATCCAATGGCCAGAATCGCTGCGAGAACGTAGTGCGGATTGGTGTCTGCGCCAGGAACGCGAATCTCGAATCGAGTAGCTTTGGCGCTGGCCGTGGGCGGCGCAATCAGACGTATTGACGCGGCTCGATGCTCGAGTCCCCACGATACAGTGACGGGGGCCCAGAAGTTTTCCACTAAGCGTTTGTAGGAATTGATGGTCGGAGCTAAAATGGGCATGATATCTGGTAGACCCTCGAGAAGACCAGCGAGAAAATGTCGGCCCAGATCAGACAGATGAGCCACTTCGGGATAAGGCGGCGATGGGTCGACCGTATCGCGCGCAAAGAGGTTCTTTCCATCCTTGGATACTATCGAGACGTGCATATGCCCGCTATTCCCTGGTAAACCTTCTCGGGGCTTCGCCATAAAGGCAGGTGTGATGCCGTATTTACTGCCGAGTGATTTGACAACGTATCTAGTCGTGTCAGCTCACCCATGAAAGGGCCGACTTTCCGTCCGCAACATGTAACGTACTTGAAGAGTCCGGCGCGATCTGCCATCTCCTTGATTTCACCGAATTGTAGAGCCTTGAACAGGATAAAAGATGCAATTAGTATCGTTGAAACATCAACCACGCCATTATATTTACTCCGGAAGAAGTACATACAGCCTCAAATACACCCGGTCCGCTCTCAGTGTGCCAGCCCTCGATATCGCAACGGAATTTCTCGCAGGCGTCGAAAATGCCGTAATAATAGTCCTGATTATGCACCGGTCTCGTGATACTGTACCCAAACATGCCTTCGGTCAAGGGCGGTAGCGATTCGACGGGGTTATTTTTGAGGAAAGAAGCGGTGGCAGACGAGTTTCGTTCGCCGTTGTTCGTTGACGACGTATCGTTCGGTACACGGAACTGATAAAATTCGTACTCGGCTGATCGTGGCGGATTTAGAACAATTGTTCAGCGATTTTTAGGTCTTTCAAAAAAAAAAAATCTTCTTCCTCTAGGAAGCTTGAATCCAGACGTCACCGGGGTAGTCACCTCCCGCCATCGCCTTATAATCCAGCTTGGCCAGCTTATCCACCGCACTCTGTAACAAATTTCTCGGGCATGCGCTGATCGGAGCTTTGGTCTCAGGGTCGTAGAAGCTGACGAGGAAGAAAGGCACGTTATCCTCCCAGGGAATACGGCGGAAAGACGCAAGATCGGGGATTGCCAACAAGTCGCGATAGCCATTTTCCTTGTTGCTGATACTCAGTTCTTTGAAGTAGGTGCGATCGTGCATATCCCAGCCAAAGATGACGGAGCAGAAGCCAAATCCGTCTTGGGCAATGGAGAGGAATTTCTTTTTGGAGACGAGTTTTCCTCGTAAAATCCCATCAGCGTCGACGCCAGCCAGCTTGACCTTGGTGTCATTTTCGAGCACGGCGGATATGTTCTCGGCAGTGACGTCGGGGTCGTTTTTGTTGGACATTTTGGCAACGCGATGACTGTAATGAAGCAACAGAAAGAACAAGGGAGCTGCTCTAGCTCATGAGAAAACAAATTTCACAAACGAATACTATTTTCAAGTCGTTAGAAGGGAAACGAGAAAGCGAGCGGGGGAATTGATAAGTATCGCAGCCGTCGGTTGGATTACTGGCGATTGTTATCAGAATACTAGTTAATTAGTAGTTAGCTTCTTACTAAGCTCTTAGTATGACGATGTAACTATGAGCTAGTCCGTTTCAAGTAAGAACATCCCAATTGCCGCAGAGCTGCGAGATTAGATAAGAGAATCTGCCACAGCTCCACCATCGGAGAAGGAAAGAGAGGAATTCCTCATATACGCGGACGAGGAGACCAGTCATTCTTTTTTCTTCTTCTCCTTACCGCAAGATCAATTCTACCCCGCCATGCCACTCGCTTTTTCTATATAAACACAAGTCTGATCCGGATACTCCATCACCTGTACAAATAATCTTGTCGGAGACCAAGAAGTTTGTTTCATTCGACGCACAGTACTCGATCTGAGAATCAATACAGCATGGCAGCCCCTCGAGGTCGTCTCCAAGGCAAGAATGCCATCATCACCGGTGCTGCCGGGTAAGATGTTCCCTGGGTTTGAGGGGCCAACAAACACTAACATCAACATATTCAGTGGCATTGGTCTCGAGACTTCCATTCTCTTTGCCCGCGAAGGCGCTTCCGTTCTCATGGCCGATATTTCCGAGCCTGCTCTGGCCTCTGCGCTCTCGAAAGTGAAATCCCTCGTGCCGGACGCTGCCCGCATCGAAACAATCAAATGCGATGTTTCCAAGGAATCGGACGTGAAATCCATGATCGAATCGCAAGATAGCTGGGGAGGTACCGACGTCATCTTCAACAATGCCGGTATCATGCACGCCGACGATGCCGACGCCGTAGATACCTCCGACAAGATCTGGGACTTGACGCATAACATCAACGTGAAAGGCGTTTGGTACGGTTCCAAACACACTGTGCTGAGTTTGAGACGTCACAAAAAGCCAAAAGGCTCTATCATCAACACTGCCAGCGTCGTGGCACTCGTGGGCAGTGCAACCCCGCAGCTGGCTTATACCGCCAGCAAAGGTGCCGTACTTGCCATGACTCGTGAATTGGCTATTGTGCATGCGCGAGAAGGATTCCGCTTCAATGCACTGTGCCCTGCGCCGTTGAAGTATGTACTCTATTCCTCTCTTTCGGCTGGATAAGTTCGCGTAAGGACTAATTGTTCCGTTTTTCAGTACTCCTCTGCTCCAAGATTGGCTAGGTGATGACCAAGCCAAACGCCATCGACGTGAAGTGCATTTCCCTACAGGCCGATTCGGAGAAGCGATCGAGCAGGCCCACGCCGTTGTTTTTCTGGCCAGTGATGAATCCAGCTTTGTGAATGGTACTGACTTTGTTGTGGATGGAGGAATGACCAAGGTATGTGGCTTGCTGCTCCGACATTAATTACGGGATTTGCTGACTTTCACAGGCATACGTTACCCCTGAAGGTCCAGCGACAGCTGCTCCTCAGAATCTGGGCAAATGATTTATTCACGTATAGAAGGTCTAAGTCTAATTACAGTTCAATTAAATTATGTCCCAGCGTCAAACATCAATCCTTTCGGTTCCCATTACCGAAAACAGACGAAGATCAACCTTATAACGTGTTTCTTATACTGCAAAGCCGGTGATAAGTCGTCAACTTCATCGTGGAATTCCCAAATGCGCCAGGAACTGGGCATCCCCCAAGCTTCTCCATTTCTCTCGGTCCCGTTCGTCTCTGATCGCCGGTATTCCTAACATACCCACCGTGCTGGTCCCGAACGGCCCATCGGACGGTCCTGCTGTCGATCTGGGTATCAACGCAATCCACTCCCTGGTCATGGCCACATTATAGTCGCCGTCAGCATCGTATCCCGCGTCAAGATGGGCCTGCCGCGTGAGTTCCAGTAGACGAAAATACATATCGGCGACCAGTCTCGCGCTGGCCTGCGAGGGTATCCGCAAGACATAGTGCTTGAAAGGGACACTCGGTATCATATCAGCCACCTCAGTAGAAGATATCGCCTGTGCCGGCCATAGATTCTTCGCTTGGCCACAAAATGGAGCCAAGGGAGGTACCGGAAACAGCTGTAAATGTTTGTGACCCTGAGACGACCCTCCGTTTACGCCTCGGTTGTAGATGACCAACGGCTCAAAAGTGCGGTACGCTTGAAGAATTGCCCACGCCGCAGTGATATCTGAGGTATCCAGATCGTCGGACTGCAATGCGAATTCCTTGGTAGGAAGTACTAGCATGGGTCTGTAAAGACAGAATTTGTTGAGCATTAATCGGTGCTTGGATCCGACATTTTCATAGACCACTTCGTCTGGTTTGGGGTTGACGAAGGGGCCTTTGATTGTGGTCAGAGCCGGACCTGGTCCACCTGCTGTTGTCCCCACGGGAGTTGGAGACTTTGAAGTCGTGGTCGTGGCAACCGGGGTAGATGCCCGAGTGCTTTCTGGAGTTGGTGTATTGCTGCGTCCCGGGTCGTCTGGAGCGAGAATTGGTTTCCCTTTCAAGATGGGCACAATGCGATATTCCAGCTACGAATGTTAGCATTATTGTGTATCCTTTCGGTAATCTACGTGACATGTCAAGCTGTAGCTCGAAACAAGTAAAAAAAGGAAAATAAAAAGAAAGCAAGTATTCCTCCCATAAAATGAAATTGCGGTGAGCGCAAGCAAGCCGAACCATAGGAACAACGCTGAAGAAGAGCGAAAAGAGTAGTACTCACCACAAAACCATCGTCTACATACACTTCGCCAGGTTCTTTTTGATGATCGTAAAATATTCGTCCCTTGCGAACCATCTCGTCGAATTGGGTAAAAGTGCGTTCTTCTAGATCAGCCGGAAGAACAATCTCCTCGACTGGTTGCGCCGAGAAGCCATTCGCTGTCGTTTCCATCAGGTGGTGGTGGTGTATATTGGTGTATAAACTGTGAAGAGAGAGACTGAACGACCAGGAGAAAGCAAATAAATGTGTCTAACGAGTGGATGCAATGGTGTATATATCCATTGATCCATATACCCAGGTTGTATCTTATATACTAAAAAATGTCTGCGCTAAGGAAATTTTGGCAATTTTGATGCCCGAGTCAGCAAAGCTTCCTTCCCTTCCGGGGTGGGTCAGTCGTCCCTTCCCGGGGAATCTAGACTCAAGCTCTCTTTCAGCTCTACAATTTCCAAGTCCCTCTTTTCAACTTCAACTTTTACTCAACTTTTATCCAACTTTTATTCCAACAAATATCAACTCAAGTCCTGTTAGATTGTTGCACAGATCAAAAACAATCAAAATAACTGCCTCTGATAAACATTACATTGACCATGTTGGTTGGTCCGCAGATACCTAGGTAAGTAGAAAATCGTGACCAGAGTAGGTAATCTCGAATTTAATTTGCCCTAATCTATATGATCCAGTCTATTCTGCGAAGATTGTCCCAAATGCTGAAAAATAACAATACCGAAACGCTTCCGATGCTGCGAATGAGGAAAAGTGCTGCCATGATGAATATCACATTGACATTGGCCAATTTCATCAAGTGAGGATATGTTTATGCTGAAGAAGAGAATTAAGAAGAAGAGATATCGCCAGGTCGACTCCAGTTAGTCCAGCTTCAGCGGCCAACGCGTCCGAATATATTCTCCATAGCGGTAGATGAGAAAGATGACTGGCGTGAAACCGATGAGAATGAAGCCTAGCAGCGAATTACCCCATCCATATCCCAGCGCATTATACATGCTCTGTCCAGCGAGAGGAAGGAGCCCACCACCGAGAGACCTCAGAACAGTGTTCGCCGCGAGCGCCGAGGCAGCGTAGATGGTATACGCGTCAACTAAATATCCAATCACCGGCATGAAGAAAAACATGTTCCCTATGCCGACCAGCGATGATCCGATGATGGGGACAATCCAGTGCGTTTTGCTTTGGGCACTCCATCCGTACCAGAACATACCGGCAGCAATGGTGGGACAAGACGCTAGCGACAACGGGAGTCGATGCTCCGGTTTGATCGGTAAACCCTGAGCTGTCCTCCGTTGGAGGTAGGCATCACTGGTCATAGAGAATACGAACAATCCGAGGACGTTCCCCACTCCCAACCCGATATATGCCAGACCCGAGATGCCCGTGGAAAACCCGTACGTCTCCTGAAAGACAGCTGTGATTGTGGTCAACATAAGGTAGAGGTTTCCGTACACCAGTGCCGTGGCGACGGACATGATAATCGAAATAGGTGAAAACAGCGTCAACTTGGTCGGCCGCACAATTGCTCGCTTGATGATTTCGGAGTTTGAGATTTGTCGGTCGAGCTTCGACCGCAGGTTCATGTTTCCTGTTTCCTTTTGAAGCCGTTTTACTTTGCGCTGGAGGAGTACGAATGCGCTTGTCTCTCTACCAAGGAGCGCCTGTCCGACGGTGATCACTCCACTCTTCAATCTTGTCAGCAGGGAAAAAGCAAAAGAGAAAGAAGAAAGAAAGAGAGCTTACTGCAATAGCCAGCACCCAGAAAATCCATCTCCATCCTGCGCTTTCGGAAAGAAAGCCTCCGGCAATCGGACCAATGGCGGGACCAGCAACAGGACCAAGTGTGTATATTGAGAGTGCGCGCCCACGCTGGTGAGGCGGAAACAAGTCTGCAATGGATCCTCCACCAATCGTCACCGGGGCCGAACCGACACAGCCAGCAAAGAATCGGAATACAATCAACATCGACATGTTTGTGGAAACAGCACATGCAATTGTGAATATCACGAAGAGGGTATTGCAGACTGTGTATACGATCCAACGTCCGTAAACCTCGGACATGGGTGCTTGCACTAATGGCCCAATCGCCAGCCCAATTACGTATATCGAGACGACAAGGGCTTCGATGAGGGGATTATGGACATCGAATTCATCGGAGACCTGAGCGACCCCTGGAGCGAACATGGATGATGCCAGAGGCCTTTTGCACTGTCAGTCGCCGTACCTGAATGAAGGGAAAACAGATAACAGTTTCGCTCACACAATGAATGTAATGGCAGAAATCCATCCGACGTTAGACCATTTTTGGGACAACGACCAGTTTAAAGGGTTCGCAGGATCATCTTCGCCTTCCCACCACACTATATTTGGATCTTGTTCTTCCAACTCGACAACATCGTTGTTGGCCGTTTGGGCGATCTCGAATTTCTCGATATCCTCCGCTCCGGTGGTTTTGAAGGCGTCGACCGAGGTTGTGCTCTCTGCAACATTTGTGGTCTCGCTCTTTGCGGTCGGTGTTGTGGCCCGCCTGTGAGAAATTTTAGTTGGCAAATTTTGAGAAACGAAAAGTGAAATAAACTCACTCGGCTACCTCTTTGGGACCATCAGCTTCCGACTTGATAGTCTCAATAGGGCTCGACATCGTGGACCGAGTTGGTTCAGACTAGACGTCTCTAGCTATATTTGGATATCCTGTTACCCGTGCCTTTTTCTACCAGACAAGGGTAAAGCCAATTTAGTAAGTCAGTCAGCCATATGCGACTTATGCATAATGTCAAATGTCAGAAGAAACTTTTTTTAAAAGATCTTGGAATTTTAGTCAGTCTTATCATTCGTGAGGAGTAAGGTACATCGCTTTTGTGACGACCGCAGCCTAAAGTCGGGCGGAACTCCGATTGCAACTATGATGACAATTACAATCATTATTAATCTCGGATTTTGCTTCTTTCTTAAATGGCCCACACAAAGTTGGTGGCTTTGAACCGATGCTGCCTTAGTGCCGCAGACTAAATTAATTATTTATTTGGACTCGAGCAGCAGAACAGGGATTATGCGCTAGGGAAGAATATCTAACTACCTCCCCGCGAAGCGAGCGGTCGTCGAAGGTTCCTCCGAAGCGCTTTGGCACTGATGTATTCCTGCGCATGCATAACCTGGCAAGTTAGATGACGGACTTGCTTACGCGTAGAGAGATATGAGCGATGAATCAAGACAATGGCGGTCATATTTCTAACCCCGGATTGTTCACTCTATGGTTGTGGTCGATGTGGAGGACAGACAAACTAATGTTCTCAAGAGTTTTATGTCTCCTTCCCGGAGTCTCCACATCCATGGATCGATTCCATCTGAGCCACTCTTTTTTCGGCCTTCAACTCGACGCGAGCTTGATCAAAGCACTACTAATTGAACCGGTAAGTAGGCACGAAGATGTTGTGTGTGTGTGTGTGTGTGTGTGTGTGTGTATTACGAACGCGCATGCAGCCTACGATAGATATAATCGTACTTGGGTCCAGCGACAATCCAGGGCTCGTTCAGTGATTACCTAGGTGATTGAGGCTCGCTTCAATGAGCCATTGTCGTCGAGGCGTCAAGGTATGAATGTAGTTCCAAGCCAGGAAACGTGACAGCCAGATGGCAGCTGCATCAAAATCCTTTTACCCCTATCGGTAACTGGTAACTGACCGCGGGCCAGAGAATAGTGCCGCCAATAAGGGGAGCCCGTCATGAGGGTTTTACTCCCTGACTCGTCAACTTCGGCAGATCCCCTAGATCAAAAGCGCGAGCATGGCCGTCCAAGCCGGGTGTACGGCACGCCCGCCGCACGGATCAATTTTGGCTAAACCAATCATCAATCTTCACAAACTCGACGAACTGGTCATCTTTTTTTGAACTACTGTACTAAACTACATTACCTACCGGAAGGAGTCCTCCTCGCCGCATGTGAACAATTTGAATCTGAGACTAATATAATTTAGTCTTCGGAATTGTGACAGCCCGAGAGTCTGACAGTTGAAACGACTAAGTTATGAATTAGAAGGATTAAACCGATGAGTCAGTGCTTGAGTCAGTGCTTTCTGGCTTTTTGATTCGCTGGGAGATAAACCTTGGAAACTGAATAAGTATAAACTGATTTATCCCCGATGTAAGTTTGTTATTCTCGCAGCATGCAGGTAAAATCCAGACCGACTCGAGAAGGATTGCCGTAACTAATCAGAGGTTAAGTTATGACTGATTACCCGCCTGGGAAGGTAAGAAGCTGATCAGCACGACGAGCAGGATGTCTGAATAGGTACGGACCTCGAGTACAATGGGATCCATGGATGATGATTATTGACGAATTTATCAAGGTTGCTCGATTCTTATCTGATTTATCGATACCGAAGATTCTCTATGTCTTCTCTGGAGATGAACTATCAATCCGTACCAAGAACAAAAGTTGAAGTCATCAATAAATTCATTGCGAACCAGGATTTCTTTCTAAAAAAAAAAAAAAAAACAAGGGTCCAGAAGAATCTACTTCGCCCCCGGGACATTCACAGGAATGAAACAATTTTGAATGTGAACCATGAAATATCTCCCTCCCAATAACGCCAATTTCCCTGCATCGTGAATGTTATCGAGGTCGTGCTATACGACGCGGCAATGTATAAGGTAAGTTTATGAAGAAGAAAAATTCTATGCAACAGCACTTGCAGCAACACCAGTCGTTGTGACGGCCGCAGCATCGGGACCAGCCTGTTGACCGGGCTTGAGCTCGGAGAATGTCTCGGGCCAGAGAAACATGCGTTCTTCTTTGGAAGGAGTCATTGCGACGAATCGAGGAATCTAGAATTGGATTATGTTAGACCAAATTATGCAGCAGAAATCTTGGCGGGCGGAAAAGAAATAAGAAAAGAAACAAGAAAAAAAATGGAACGTACAGCTTGCTTGCTCGATACGCGTCGCCACATGTTGGCTCTTGGGTTGAAGTGCAATGGTTTGCCCACGCCGCCCGTCTTCTCCTGGTCTTCGGCGATGATCTTCTCGATCTCCCGCTTGATATCGGCAAAGGTATCGAATCCAATATAGGGGATGTTGTGTTCCTGACAATACTCCTCCAGTCGCAGCCCCTTGCGCGCAAAGAGCACGTCTGCCTCGCGGGCCGCAGGCAGATCTGAGACGCCATCACCAATAAAGACGATCAGAGGCACTTCATCTTGGGCGCAATTATCGCGAGCCTGAATGCGCGCCTCGTTGACGCTGAGTGCCTTATCGTGACCGACTTCACTGTCGTGTCGCCAGATCGGTTTCCATTCCGATCCATCCTCATTAATCGAGGCCTCGTTAGCCACGATTTCAATCCGGGCCGAATCTTCCTCGCCCAAAAAGGTATCCAACACTTTGCGCAGCACGGGCTTTAGTCCTGCACTGATCACGTTGAAGGGGATATCGTTCTTAGCGCAGAATTGATGGAAAGTTTGAAAGTCGGGATCAATCTCGAGTTCCTGAGCGAGAATCTCGAAGCCATCGTCAAAGGGCACGTTGAGCGACGCCCACATTTCCTCCGATACTTCGCGGAAAGAACGTTCGCCAGTCTTGATTTGCTCGTCTAGCACGCGTCGACGATCGGCGCCGCAGCCGTACTTGTCGAAGAGAACGTGGCCGGTGTCTTGCATGAAAATTGTGCCGTCAAAGTCTGGTTTTGTCAGTTATCATCCTGGTAGACACGTTTGGTGCCCCATTCTAATGGTGCCCATTCTAAGACTTCGGTCTCTGCTCTGGGGTAAAAGGTAACTGACCGGAGAAACAGACGACTTTTCTTCTGACATTTTCCGTTGAAGAAGCCATGGCTTATTGTGATCGGATAATCAATATCTGATTGATTTGATAGTCGAGGTCGTCGAGGTTAGGGTTATTGCGAGACGTCAGGGTTAGGGCTTCCAATTCCGACTCTAAACTATGCAGAGTATTCTTTTTTCTGAACAACTACTAGGTAGGTGCGTTAATAGGACATTTAATCCGCTTTATATTTCCGTTTACTTATCCACTTTTCTACTCCATTCCATAGATCCTGTTTTTTCTTGTTTCAAAAATCATATCACGAAATCTGTTCTGGTTCGATCAGCCTCGATCTGAAGTTGATGTCAGTTTGTGTTGCGCCAGGCCGTTCCATGACGTAGGGGGCATTGTCTAGCTGAGTCCATCGTGAAGGAGGATTCTTCTTTCTTCCTTTTCCCGTTTTTTTTCTTTTCTTGTATCTCCCCTGCTTCTAGATCCCTCCGCGCACGGTGCCGGGCTCGATAGTGACTGATATGGTCATAAATGATACAGATTGATAGTGCACTGTGCAGCAATGATTGACCATTGTGGCCCGCGCTGAATGGCTCTGTAACCCGCACGTGTGGTTTTCAGCAAATAGAAAGAGAATTACAATTGCAAGAATTCTAGACCCGTCGCGCTATCTGCAAGGCTACATCATCTTCATTATTCTCAAAGATTGCAATAATGGTTGGCGTCTTGAATCAAGAAACGGGATCTTTCTGATGTGTCTAGGTAGTACGCCCGTTGTACGTCGTCTCGGATTTATCTCCATCAAAAATACTCGTCAATTATTCCGGTCTGTGGAACACGGTGAGAGACGATCGATATCTCGGTATTATCTACGGTGGCTACGGCTTGAAGTCCGTGCTATATTCCAGGGTTTTTTATTTGTTTTCATTTCTGTTTATTATTTGCCATCCGTTCAGTCAGAATCTAGAGGGGCAAGGGGCCGCGAAAACTCTTAGAAAGCCGACTCTCCGATTGGCTCTCACCATGGAATTTAATGGAGGCCCTCATGTTGTCCCTCCTTTTGAGTCTTGTCAATTTAACAAATTTTGAAGGGAATAATGTGGAAACCTGATCTTGGTCAGTAAATGGTAAATGGTACAACGGGGCTGTGCTATTTTCCACCGACGCTCTAGGCCATGATATCATGAAGAGGGGCTAACGACAGTGCTCAAATTCCACGATGCGGTAGTTAAGTTTAGTACTACTTTCAAGTTTTCACACCGCTACCGGAACCAGACTAATCGAACTACTAGTCAACTATCCTATACACCTTGTTCCTGGTTAAGTTCATCCCTCGGTGACATCACTTGTTAAAGGGGCTGTGTTGTCCTGAACCAGCTACGTCCGTAGTTTGGTAAACGTCAATCCATCTGTCTGTCCACGAACAGTGTTCTGGATGTCAAGATCTAATCGAGGAGTAGAACGAAATCATACATTTTACCATCCGGCTACATTTCCTCCCATATAACCAAGATTTGGAGATCGACATTTGCCTTTCCGGAACACTTTCCGAGATGCCACCATGTCCGGAGCCTCCATTTGACCTAGCGAATACTTCGCCGTATATTCAAGGTTGACTCCATGGACTATTGTATCTTTGTAAAGCTGTTCACTCTTTTGCTAAATAAGGTTCAAAATTGATGATTTTGTGTCTTGCGTACATTGGCCTTTCATTACGATATTCCTTTCTGGCTCAAATGGGGATTCTCGGTTCGGATTTAACTGCATCAACAGCAAACTACAAACTGCGGTGCAGGATACCTCGTTTTATTTGTTTTTTTATTGCAACACCAACAACCAAGGGTCTCCGGAGAATAGGTACTCTTGAAGAGTAAATGGACCGAATCCGGTTCGATTTAGGTCGCAACAATGACATGCCGTATGTCTCCCCCACCAAGAGCTGATTGATCTTCATCTCATGAACAGAACTGTGGCTCTAAGGAGTCTCTTCGTACTCTCCAATGTAAAAAGAACCAAACAAGCACCTGCGCTCAGAAGTATAAGATTTTGAGACCTTTCGAAAACTTACATTATGGCTGAAGCACTCCTCCCAAACAAACTCCGGCGGGTGGGTTTTCAAAAAATAAATGGACGCTGCGGAAGATACTCATTACCAAATTGCGTGATCCTATCACATATGAAGCAATATGGGGGCTAAGATACGACCTCATGACAGGTCACCCTCTCGTGTCCCCTGGTCGACTGAAATTTGTCTTGGATGAGACCAAACCAGCGTATCCGGGAAGGGAAAATGGTTGTATTTGTGACAGTTTCGTTGAGCGACTTAATCATGTGTAATCAGAGAATGTTTCTTCCTCTAAAGGTGTCATCTGAAAAGAAGGCTTTTGTGAATAGCTCCGTGTGTTGTACATGGCGGTTCATGGCTCAGAATTGGGTACGAGATAGCCCTTCTCTGCTTGTTGCAGTGGAGAAGACGGGGCTTCTCTTCAGCTAGTGGCGTGTAGTGCATATAACGATTCAGCGACGATTGTTTACTTTTTGAGTTGAGAGGCTTCGAAAGCCTCCTTAGCTTTCACGATAGGAGCAGGAGATGGTGCAATCGTTGTTTTCCGTAAGGCTGTTGAGCAGTTTAACTTAACTTATAACTAGGTGGGGCACAACCTAAGACCTTAATTTCCAAAGTTTCTTGTTCCAAAGATCCCAAAAACCTACTGCTACCTAGGTATAGACCACGTTGTGTCGAAGAACTATCTACGAGATTACCTGTGTGGTGTTCGTGTTATTCTGCACATTCGCTTGAGCGACAGACGTACAACAATACCGTCTGCTAATACGAAACAACGCATAATGCCGGTCATCACAGACTACACTCTACCCAAGTCTGCGGAGGAGCTGCCTGCCGACTCAAGTTCGCCGTTCTTCGTCTCCTTTCACGCCTCTGTAGATCCGACCACCAACAAACCATGGTGTCCTGATGTTGTCGCTGCGATACCGGTACTCAAAAATGCCTTCTCTGCCGAGACTAGCCCTCGCGTCGCCTTTGTGGAGGTCGGTCAACGTCCCGAGTGAGTGCCGATAGCTCCGAGACCTATTCAACACATATTGCGGTCTTATATTTATGTTTATTTACCCTTTTTTGGCAGATGGAGAGATACCTCCAATGTATACCGCACAAAGTGGAACGTGACTAGTGTTCCTACTTTGGCCCGCTTTGAGTTGGTCGACGGCAAGGTGAAGGAAGTTGGACGTTTAGTGGAGGCTGAGATCTTGGATCAGAAGCGACTCGCCGAGTTGATTCATTGATCGTGTTTGTCTTAGACAGGCTATTCATTTTTTGCGCGTAAGTTGCTTGGTCCTGAAATGAGAGAGAGGATGTTTCGTATATACTTATAGCTTTACCTAGCTGTGGAGATAATCTCTTTTCCCCAGTTCGTCAAGTTCGTCAAAGTCCAGATGGGGTATCAATGAACACGAGATATTTTAATCGGACCGCAGTGGTATGGCTACCTCAGATTGAAGCTATACAATTGAATTTTTTTTACTTTGCGCGCTTCTGTGCTCTTGCTTCTCAGAGACCGACGGATAGAGTTCTCAAACCATTCGTTTCAATATATTTGCACTTGATATGAATCTAGGCAAATCTAAGTGGAGAAACCCCTCTAAATCAATATTTGGATATCTCTTGGATGCCCAGGTGGTGGGCTTATCCAATGTTAAACACAGGACTTCCAGTTTGTGCACTGTCAACTGCTTTGATACTAGTCTCTTTATTAGACGAGCTTCATGCATATGCGTCCCCTATTACCTTCTATCCTCGCCATTCTACTTTATTTCAGACGATAAAAGCTTGAATTAAAAACTACAGATTCATTCAACTTATTTTGAGAATTGATATGTACATATTTTGCTTGCAATCCGTCCCCCTTAAGCAGGGAAGCAACCAGACCAGTACGCGTTGTTGTATGTGCATTTGTAGCCGGAAGGACAGGTTGTGGGACCAGTGTAGCCTGTTCCTGCGCATTGGCCGTAGGGTGTCTGGGTTGCTCCAGATGGGGAAGTAGAAGTAGGCGTCGATGGCCGAGTGGTTGTTGAAGATGGCGGAGGGGTTGTTGAGCCACCAGACTGAACGCTTGCGCTCCAGTCTGTAACGTGCAATGTTGCCTGGCCACCAGTAAAAGGCTCTGTTCCGAATTGCAAGTCTTTACATCAAAGTACGTCAGTATACATACTCGGAAAACAAATAATCCAAAGCCTCAGGGGGAGGGTACTGACTAATGAGATATTGGCTAGAAGCCGGATAGCCGTGGTTTTGGGCAAGGTAGCTCCAGAATTGCTTGATATCACCGCTCCAGGAGGTGATGGGGCTCGATGCAACGAAGCTATAAGTTTGCTGGCCACTTCCACCGTACCAGAGCTGCCATGTCACTCCTCCGATGGTGGCTGTATCGATCACGGATCCAATAGGATCGACACCACCGTATCTTGCGAGCCTTAAATAATGTCCATCAGTCATTGTTCTAATATTAGTTAATTATGCAAATTATCTTACCAAATCATCAACTCATAGTCACCACTGTAAGTAACGTGGTTGATATCCGCAGCAGTGAACAAGTCATACGAAACATCTGCACGGATATTGGTGTTGTCATACGACCATTGCACCGACGTCGGGATGCTGCCGATTTGACTGACAAGTTGCTTGGTGAATCCGGTAAGCTGGGAGTTGGCATAACTCTTGACCGAGTTATCGCCACCGGACCAGTTCCAAGTGGTGTGCCAGGAGACACCGGAGCTGGAAATGCTGTCAACGTAGGTGCATTGAGAGCCAGTACCGGCTGACTCGCCCCAGAGGTTGTTGTTGACGGTATATGGGCCACTTGTGGTTGTAGAGTACTGGCTGCAGAGCGTCTGGGCAGTAGCAGCAGAGGCAATAGCCGGAATGAGAAGCGCAGCCCTCATTTTTGTTGCGGGATATGATAATATGTGCAAATAATATGTGCAAAAGGAGTGTATCTCAAAATGAATGTATTTAAAGAGTAAGAACCAGTCTTCCTCGTCTGTCTGATGTCCAACCTGTGAGTGTCGAGTTTGTGTCTCCAAAGCAGACGATGAGCAGGACGATCACCTCGAATTTATATCTCCTCCATGACCATCGAGGCCGATGTTTTAGTGGTAATCTCGAACCTGGACGGAAAGGGTCATGCACCTCAAGGGGTAATCTGAGAGATGTTTCATGGCTCCGTTTCTCCCCCGCACCAAATCTGTACCGGAAAGTCATTTGATGTACGGAGATTAAGCATGGACCAGTTGAATTGCTGAAGGACTTGATGGGGGCTCTTTTCAAGCGCCGTGATCGAAACATCCATAGATTGATTCATCCGGAAGTGCCGATACTCCGCAATATTTTACCGTGCAGGAATCCTGAAGAAACTACATATTGCCCTCTACATACACATTTGTATCTGAGCTGTACAGCACTTTGCGAAGTTTACGATTCTGTACTGCGATTGCAGATTTTGAGAGAGACAATTAATTTGTGAAGTGGTCGGATCCATGGATATTGCTTTCGGCCGTGTTCTCGCGAGACTTGACGGTATCTTCATTTATCCATACCCACCGTCCCAACACAGAATACTAATCTAATATTCTCATTTGTTTAAATACGGTGGGGGTGACAATTAAACTATGTGGTCTAGAGCGAATCAGTGACGAATAGTGCTCCTTTGTAATGATAGCGTTCTCCCTTTGGCTCTACGCTGATTTGAAGTTGTGCCTGATTTAAGCGCCGTTTCATAGTTATAAGCCGGTTGACTTTTGCCTCACGGCATTTGTGGGAACGTCTTCAGTCTAGGGATCAAATTATATCATGGCCCTGATGACATGAATATAGTGAACAGAGGGGGCCAGAACTGTTCTTTTCACCGCAGATCATTGCCATGGCCATGCAAAATGTCACGAAAACTCCGCGTCCGTTGCGGAAAGCAAAACCCGTTCTTTTTAGCGTTGACCTTAATCCGGCGGTTGAACGATGCCAGCTTGTCAATTGCGGAATGGTCACTTTTCTCGTGTTACATCAAATTTTGACAAGATTGACCTTCACTCCCCGATCAAAGCCTTCAAACAAGATTTAGGCTGATAAGTGTCGCGTAGACGGTGCCAAAATAAAGGCGATTGAGTGGGGTCGAAGTGGATATCGAATCTCGTTTGAGAAATATGACTTTTCGAAGGTTTTTTTTTTAGCTTGAAACACCGTGGACGACTGGAATCGTTCTGGACGTGCCTGAAGACTAACCACTTCCGTTCGATTCTGCTTTGGCTACTTCTGAGGCGAGAACTAGTGACCAATCTTTGAATCCTAAGGCGGCGTGGCAATCCATTTTTGACCTGTCATCAGCATCTTCATGCATACATCGGAAGGAGGATGTCCAGTCATGAGGATGATTTCACCTACACCATGTTTTCTCGCACTTTCACCGCGATGCCTGTACAGAAGCAAATCATCAACTTTTGCGCCACCGAAAGGTGGCTGAAAGGTGGATTGCTGCCCCATGTCGTCCCGCTCTGTGGTACACGCTGTTTTCACTATCGACGCCGCCGGATGCCCATTCTTTTACCGATTAATATCGAAAAATCAAGTGAATAAATGAGTGGGTTTCTGAAAAGTCCTTTTTTCTATTAAAGATGGCCTTGTTGAGATTTTTCTTTCATCTATTGCATCACGTCGTTTCCGCTCTAAGTATTCCGGCTTCTATTCCCAAGGTCGACGAGGGCATGAGACATGCAAGGAGAAGTCAGCCAACTCTCGTATACGCGCCTGGGTAATTTAAATAATCAAAAGCAAAGTTACCTGTAGCATTTATAACGCCAACAAAGAAACATGCAAAGGAAGCGGTTCCCTAACGACTAACCTAGAATTTAGAACATATTCCAAGGTATAAATACCTACTACTACAAGTACATAAATTTAACGAAGAGCCCTGGAGACTATGTCCATCACTACCTAGAGTAAGTTAATAGAACAGTCAACTAAATGTGAGTCCTAGTCCACTTCTCTTATTATTGGAATAGTCTTTTTCACAATTCTTGAAGATTTTGATGTTTAGGCTGTAATCTATAAGGGTTACAACATATGAGGATCCCTATAGAGATTCCAAGATTGATGTGAAATGATTTATTTATAGTACATACCTAGATATTCCCAAGTTTATTCCAAGGTTAATACACCCTTTTTAAAAAGTTTATATTTTCTCGTGCAATTTCTTTGAAGAACCTTTTCACGCGTTGTAAGTACTATCTTCTTTCATAAGTCATATGTACCTAGGTAATACCCCAGTACCCGACGCTTGTCCCTCAAATTCACAATATCCTTGTTACTTCATTTTAAAACTTCTTGGATTGCAAAAACGGTTTGGTCTCTCCATGAAATAAAAAACTCCCCTCTAGTCAGCCAATAAGTTCGCCTCGAAGAAAGATAGTAGTATATTCTGATTAGTCCTGGATGCAATATGTCCTAAGAGACCCAATATAATACTTGCTTCCATTCTAGGTACTTCGGTCATGGTCTCGCATTGGAAGGAATTGTATTATCTGCGGACAGTTTTCTACTTTTTTGCTTCTTCATGATCTGTCACCGGTTACGTGGTCGATGCGTAGACTTGAAAGCTCATATTATTCTTTATGCATAAGTAACTTTGCAGTGTAATTAACAGACAAGTCTTAGTTCCTGTACTGATGATATCAACCATCACACTTTCAGATCTTTTGAATCCTGATCCAAAGAAGGTATGGCAGCAGATGGCGAGTTTTCTCCGTAAATGTGAACTCCATCCTGATCAAGACGACGCCTTGCTTTCGAGAGCCTGTAACCAAGTGTAAGTTTATTGAATTCTAGAGAGGTTTATCAAAGCACAAAAGTATGACTTACTTCTCTCGGTTATGCAAAAATAGAATGACAAACGTCGTGGTTATCAGGATACAAGACATTGTGATCATTGTAATCCAGCCCTTGTGGTAGCGAGGTGCATCTACCTGTTGCCACACAATTAGTGGTAACCATGCTTGAAAGACGTATGCCATTTCGTTCATGGATCCAACGGTAAGTGCTCTTTATTCGTTGTCCTCGGTACAGATTTCATGTGCCCAGCTGTACTTTGTCAGCCATAGTACTTGGTATGAATGAGAATAAAGCGCATGGGCTACACTCACGCCATACACAAGCCGCTCAAGCCATATCCAGCGCCGGAATAGATATAGCAGAACCATTTCCAACCTCTAGGAATATCCCAAGCAAGCAGAGAGGCGCCACATACAATGTTAGACAGCTTTTTGAAGAAGAGTTAGTCACTATTTTCACGTAACTAGTTTCAGGTCTAGCAGGTTGGATAGAGAGATGTTTGGTAATAATCCGATCTGTATGATGTATATGAACGCAACCCAGATATTCAGGTGCGATTCAAATGGAGTCCGAAAACAAGCGCATTGTGGGATAACAGGTACGTTACTTGATCTGCCGTGAAATTAAGCAATAAATATTGACCGATCACTAACGTTACTAGTATCACGATTCATAACGCAAGCTGGGATTATGAAGGCCTGGAACCAAGACATGGCACTAGAGTGACATCCTTGGCGGAAAAGCCCTATTTTGACCCCAACTCACCGACAAGACGACAGGCCTTGGGATTGCTGGGACCGACCGAAATTAAGGAGCTTGAACAGTATGCTAAATAGGTGTAGACTCGTATCTTTAGCGATTGAGACGCAGATTAGTCTGGCCATTCATATAAACAAGCAGAAAATGTGTTTAAAACATGAATAAATTAAACCGACATTTGATATCAACTTTCTTGGAAAAGGAAAGGGACATGTTGTGACAGGGCTGATTGAAGAGAGAAAGAAATGAACCCGGCCCGACAGCGGGCGTCGGATGATCAGCAAAAAGTAATGTAACTTAGTAACTTAGTTGACTCTCTTTAATTGGTTTAGTCTGTTAGAAAGCCTACATACCTAGCTCCGGATATTCCTACGGTGATAACGAGTGGAATCAGCTTTGTCACCTTGTAAAATAATACTCCCTGTCATTTGGCTTGCGAGGAAGACTAGTCGATTTCGTTTTCATTCGTTTGCTCACCGCACACCCCATCTTCACGAAACGGAATTCCAGTAATTCTTTCTCATAGCTAGTACTGATGCGTTGCTCACCCTTAAAATGAACGTTTCTCCTGCAGAGCTCCTTGCTCTAAGAACGCAGAACCAACGGTAAGTCGATATTCTCTCTCAGCTGAGAGAAGATTTTCTGCTAATACTTCAAACAGAGATTTATGGCAATCTCGAACAGAAGCTGCGGCTGCTTTTATTGCTCGAGGAAACTTACACCTCGGGCTCTTTGGAGCATCTATTGGCATTTTTGTGCTACAATATTCATTTTTCTTTGCGCGGCGATGGTTGAGAAAAGGGTCGTCGAAGATTAACGACGACGAAAAGACTCCGGCTTTCACCCAATCTTACACACCATTGGCGTATAATTTATCTCAAATCTTCTTCGCCATCTCCTCCTTCACACTTAGCGCAATTGCTGTACCGCACCATGCTAGCTGGAAGAGAGCGTTACTACTTAGCTACGTATCGATACTTTACTCCGGAAGATTCATGGGAAGTAGTGTCGTTGAGACGCACGTTTTCCGCCATGCGAATACCATCGTAGGCCTGGCCACCGTTCTCGCAGCGGTAGAGACATTTGTCCCCGATTTTATCATCGGCTCAACATTTCGCCCAGAAAGACTCGATGTCGCTATCTTCGCTTGCCTATTCTTCACATTACTGATTCCTGCAATATCACCGCGTCCAAGAAGAGTCTTATATGACGATTCGGATAGCAACGAAGATCTAAAATTTGCTCAAAATGCATCCTGGGAGGAGACGTGCTCTCTCTTTTCCTACTACTGGTCATACGAATGGCTAACAGAGTTAATCGTCCGGGGACTTCGGCACGAATTAACCATTGATGATTTGCCTGTGCTGCCTTCTTACGATGCGCCAATAAAGTGGTTCAATAAAATACAAGCACAACGGCGTCCGGGCAGTAAGATTCTTTGGGCACTATGTCGTTTGTTGAAGAATGATATTAAGGCTATGGTGTTCTGGGCGTCCGTAATGGGATTTGGCGAATTCATTGCACCAACTGCACTAATGAGACTGTTGGGCTACCTACAGAATCCCTCTAATGCTATTATTCACCCTCTGCTATGGATAGCGATTCTATTTTTCGGCCCTGCTCTTCGCTCGCTGTTTTACCAGCGCTATATCTTTGTTGCCACAAGACTTGCGGTTCGAGTTGCTATGTCTCTTGTACAGGAGATTTATCACACTGCGATGCGATCCCATATATACGACTCTTCAGTTGGCGAAAGAGAACAGCGACAAGAAGGTGATGCAGCGAAGGAAAACGTCCCTAAGAAAAGACAAGCTGATATCACGACATTGATGTCTTCCGATGTACAAGCTGTTTGCAACGGACGAGAGTTTTTCTTTGCATGTGCGATCATGCCTATCACTGTCTCCATCTCCATTGTCTATCTTTACCGTTTGCTTGGCTGGCCATCTCTTTTGGGCGTCGCTACTTTGTTCCTTCTGTCACCAATCCCCACTATCGCTTCTCGGCGTGTGACGCGAATTCAAAGGGAAATCATGCAGGCCACGGATGCCAGAATATCTAAGATTACAGAATACCTCGGCTCTATCCGGACGCTTAAATTCTTTGGATGGGAGCCTGCAATTGAGCAAGAAATCGACCATCTTCGACTAACCGAGCAGAAGCGTATTTGGAAAAGAAATATGACAGCTGCAGTAATATCCGTCACGGCTGACTTGCTTCCAATGATCAGTCTTCTGGTTTCTTTTTCAGGAGTCGTACTATTCACAGAAAACAATCTCGATGCTCCAAAGGCATTTACCGCTTTGGCTATCATGGAAATCCTTCGTTCACAATGTTTCTGGGTATCGTCCGTTGTGCGTAACGCCTCCATCAGTCTTGAGTCATTGCGCCGTCTCGACCGATTTTTCAGCTCTGCGGTAGAGATCAAGCGTCATCCACAGGGGCCGCCAAGTTTTTTGAACGCAAATATTCGAAGAACTCCTATTGCTTCTTTCCAATTGCAAGATATCTCGATTTCATTTACAGAATCCGCACTCAATGTCGTTACGGGACCAACCGGTGCTGGCAAAACCACTTTATTATTATCCTTGATTGGTGAAACCGTACTTGATTCGGGCGTCGTGACGTGCCCCAAGGATGTGGCATACGTCCCTCAAACAGCATGGCTACAGAACGATACTATTCGTCACAACATAACATTCTATAGTGAATTTGATCAATGTCGCTACGACAGTGTCGTTTCGGCATGTGGTTTGCTTCAGGATCTTCAGCAGTTTCCAGATGGTGATATGACCGTTGTCGGTGAGCGAGGAACCAGTTTATCGGGAGGTCAAAAGCAGCGGATATCGTTGGCACGAGCTATTTATTCTCCAGCCAGCACTCTTCTACTAGATGATATTTTCTCGGCTCTGGACACCCATACAACTGCTTGGGTATATGAGAAATGCTTTCGCGAGGGACTTCTTGCTGACAGAACCGTTATACTTGTCACACATCTACCATCAGCTCTGGAGGATGCCCAAAACATCGTGAACATAGTCAACGGATCCGTTACATCCACTAAAACGAAGAACGGTGATATTTCGACCTCATCTGGTCTGAGTACTGTGTCCAGTGAATTAACCCTGCTCCAAACTTCGGGTCACGCCACCTCTTCAAGCATCCGAGGAATTGCGTCAAATGGAGAGACCGACGCTAAAGACGCCGATGAGATTGGCATTTATAAACAAAAGAAAATATCACCTCGGTTTGTGCCAGAGTCCACTTCTACAGGTCGAATTCCTCGAAATACAGGTAAGTTTCAGGCCTTAAAAAAGATAGGCATACTTCAAAAACTCCAAGGCTGATCAGTAACCGTATTATAGCACTGAAATATCTGCTCAATTTCGGAAGAATTGAATTTCTCTTCCTGGCAGTTCTCACGACGCTGAGTATGCAAATAGCCTACTTTTCAGTGACCTATTGGCTCTCTATTTGGGCAGATGCATACGACAAAGTGGAAAATAAGCCTCGTGTCAGCTATTATCTCTCGATCTATGCTGGCATAATATTCTTATATTTGGCTCTCGAATTCAGCAATTTACTGATCTTCCAGGCTGGCGGATGGAAGGCAGCCCAAAGGATGCACAGAAAGCTTCTTCACTCTATTTTAAATGCTCCTGTGTTCTGGTTCGATCAGAATCCCATTGGGCGCGCGTTGAATCGAGTCGGAAACGATATTCGGTCAATGGATACCCTTCTACCTGATAACCTTCAAAGGCTGATTGATAACTTTCTTCGGTTTCTTTTCCGTATTGCAGGTATCGCATCTGTCATGCCAGTATTCGTATTTCCAGCGTGCGTTATCTCTGGTATTGGAATCGTGGTTGGAGAAATGTATACGCGAACTCAAATCCAGGTCAAACGGCTCGTTTCTCTCAATCAATCTCCCGTGATTGTCCATTTCATCGACTCCATTGCTGGGTTGGGGGTCATTCGTGCGCGTGATAATATGGATAAAAAGTTCTTTGAGATACTTTCAGAAAGAGTCGGAGTTCACGCCCGCTCCATGGAGTCACAGTTCAATGCCAATCGATGGGTCTCTGTGAGACTAGATATCTGCGCTGCAACTGTCACTGCGACGGTAGGCCTACTGGCGTGGAAGGTTGGGGGTGATCCTGGTTTGGTAGGCTTCTCGTTGTCTCATGCCGTGGGCCTTGGGCAGACCATCCTGACTTTGGTACGGAGCATGAATGACCTGGAAGTGGAGCTGGTCTCATTTCAACGTATAAAAGAATACGCAGAAATCGAACCAGAGGAGGCCGAACGTGAAGTGTCCCTAGATTCTCCAACCTCACAACGACTTTTAAACAATTCCTGGCCCAACGCGGGTAAAATTGAATTCTCTGACGTTACCGCGAGATATCACGGCGGAGCCAATATTCTTCAAAATATCAGCTTCGTGATCAACCCTGGAGAGCGGGTTGGTATTGTCGGGCGGACAGGAAGCGGCAAAAGCACTCTAGGGCTAACGTTACTTCGATTTACGGAAATCGTCTCTGGAAAAGTGATGATGGATGGGGTTAATATAAGCGATGTCCCTCTCAATCGATTGAGGAAAAGCATATCATTGATCCCGCAGGACCCAGTTCTGTTCTCTGGAAACGTGCAATCTAACCTCGACCCATTTGGCGAAGTCGATGAAGTTGATATGCAGGCCGCGTTATCAGCATGCTGCTCTTCAATTGGTGTAGCGACAGTTTCTCGCCCAGAGTCCACCACCAACGAGGATGGATTCGAACATGACGATAACCGAGAAGGTAATCAGCTGCAAAGCTTAAGACTGGATACACCTGTCGCAGCCAACGGGGAGAACTTTAGTCAGGGCCAACGACAGATTCTAGGGCTTGCTCGAGCGATTTGTCGCAGGGCAAAAATAGTCCTTTTGGATGAGGCTACTGCGTCGGTTGACAGGGAAACCGACGACCATATACAGCGATTGATCCGGACGGAGTTCCCAGACTCCACGATCATTGCAATTGCACATCGACTCCGAACGATCGTGGATTATGATCGGGTAATTGTCATGGGAGGAGGGGAAATCCTTGAGTAAGTCTGATCAATGATTTTCTGTGCATCCTTTCGGAATAACAAATTAATATTTTCGATTTCAGAATGGGAACACCAACTGAATTGCTCCATAATAACGGTGTGTTTTGTGACATGTTGCAAAAATCCGGAGAATACGAAGAGCTTGTCGATATATTGCAAAATCGAGGTTGATCGTACCTAGGTATCTTCGGGTCAACCTATCAGCTCTCACTTTTCATTAAAACAGCCATATGTCCTCCTATAATGATGACCGACTTACAAAAAGAATGCTTTACTTCTTCAAAAGGGTCGGCATGTCTAATTAAAAAATAGCAGATTCCCAAGCGCTCCTAATTTTGAAAATTGTTATTGCATCAACCTTGGAATCTACTAGATATTGTTCGACTTCATGAATGGGCTGTTATTTTACGAACTTGGGCATTCCATATTTGCAGCATCATAGATTTTGTTATGTTTTTCGAATTATGGGTATTGTCTGACCTGCACTTATCATTCCTATGGATGCGTCGATGAAGAGGAGATCTGACGAGATTCATTCTAGCGGTGAACCGACTTTGACCTACCGATATACCACCTGGGCAGTGGACCCTTCCAAGTTCCTGGTATGTACGGTATGATGATGTACATAGAATCTAGATATTTCATGCGTTTTTTATTCTGACATGAATAGCAAAAGTGATTGAACCCTGGAACTTTCACTTTGATATTTTTAAGTGTCAGTTTCTACATTCTGAACTTCATTTCGGCTTCAAACTCCGACGGTGGTCTTCAAGAGATGTTATTCACAAAATAAAATCGAAGCATCACTGTGTTCCGAGCCCGACCTTATCAGCGGGAAGAACTCCGAAAATTCCAAGCTGTGATCGTCCCTCGGATAAGAATCCGGCGACTCAACATACAAAGAATTCAAAAAATTTTCCTACCAGATTCTCCATAATATCGTGCACTCAGATTGTAGTATTTAGTCGTGCTGGGCTCCACTAAGATTCTTAGTGATAGTTGATTGGTTCAAAATTCATGTCAACTGTCGCGATAGTGACATTGTAACGCCCAAAAGTGGACTTAGGTAGCTGCTTAGCTTTACTATTTCTTGCTGTAAAAGTGAGTCAGTTGGCTGGACTCAGCTCATGCTGCTAGGTTTTGGGCTTGTATATAGCTCACATATTCCCAGATTACTTTTTTTTGGCTTTCCTAGACGTTGAAATCACTTTCCTTCCTATAGAAAATTGCCTGGACGTCAACAAACGGGACTTTCTATACCAGCCGACTTGTTACATCTTTTGTCTTCTGACATAGACACTCAATTGAAATATAGGACTGTTTTGTCTGACTGGAACTTGAAATCGTTGATATATATGATATGTGTATTCACATTTTTACTGAAAATTGACCCGAGGTTTAAAATCCGATAATCGGGAGAAGCTGGGAGTCAATAACCGGGTTCGATGAACTTTGCACAAACCAATTGAGAGGTCCTGTTATGCTTTTTCGATAGCAAAATTTACAATTTCTCATGGTTCCAACAGACCATTCACGAGATCTGAAGTACTTTTGTTCGTCTTGATACAACCCACGTTGCAGTCCGTCATGGCCGAAAATCCAAATCGTCGAGAAAGGCGAGACGCCGATTCATCGACAATATCGAGTAACGGATCGAGGTCCACGGAAAGTACAAAGTCAGAGCAAGGGATGCAGCACATGGAAACACCCGAATATACCTCAAGTCATTCCTCCGAGTCAGAGCACGAACATGCCAGCGAGCACGATGCAGTAGATATTGAAAGAAACTTTGCATCCATTCATCGAAAATCTACAACTCACAGCCATGACAGCGAGAAACAACAAACATCTCCTTGCTCAGAACAAAAAGATCACCACACGGACAAGTGCGAAGAGATGGATCTGGAAAAAGCCATGACCGAGCTTAGCAAAACGCCAACAAACCAGATCAGAGATAATACCAATGTGCTCGATACAGTCCGCAGCCACGTCTCGCATCAGGACCTGCACGTATCGGATAACGCTTACCGCGAGCAAAATCCCGAGCAGTATCTGCGATTCTCGGCAACCAGAAAAATAGTCATCGTGACCATTCTGTCGGCCTGTTCCTTTCTAGCACCCATATCTTCAACAACCAGTCTTCCTGCAATGCCACAGATTGCGGAAACATTCAACACCAATGGAAGCGTGGTCAATGCGAGTAACGCCGTGTACGTACTAGCCATGGGATTGTCGTCAACATTTTGGGGAACGTTTAGTCAAATTTACGGAAGAAGACCGGTAAGATTTATCTAGACCCCGGACACAAACGTCTTGACGAGTATGCTGATGCGATTTCCAGATGTCTTTTTGGAGCTCGTTCTTTTTCTTTGTGTTCAGCCTTGCCACAGCGTTATCGCCAAATTTAGCTGCGTTCTTCGTATTTCGGGCCTTCACTGCATTTCAGGGCACATCTTTCTTGGTTGTTGGAAGTGCTTCAATAAGCGATATTTATACGCCGACAGAGAGAGCTACAGCACTCGCTTGGTTTCTATCAGGAACTTTGATAGGTCCAGCTATCGGGCCACTCATCGGGGTACGTCGCGGATCATAATCAACATTGAAGTCAAAAATCCTGAAGTTACCAATATCTTGATGCTAAATTATCAGCAGGGTGTAATCGTGACTTACCGTTCGTGGCGGGTGATCTTTTGGCTCCAAACTGCGCTTGGCGGAGTGATGTTCCTCCTTGTAGCATTTTTCATCCCGGAGACAATCACTCATAAGACGATTTCGGACTTGGCCGAACTATCGACGGCACAGAAAGTGAGCGCAATATGGCTTCGCATGAATCCCATCCGAGTCATCAAATTGCTATTTCAGTACCCGAATCTATTCTTCGCTGCACTTGCTTCGGCATCGCTTGTGTGGAACCAATACGCTCTTCTGACTCCAATCAGCTACGTTTTGAACCCACGCTTCGGCCTGAAAACACCCATTGAGTCCGGGTTGTTTTTCCTTGCACCGGGATGCGGATACGTCTTCGGGACCTTCTTTGGCGGGCGTTATGCCGACTACGTGGTGCGTAAATGGATCCGCAAACGTGACGGTGTTCGTGTTCCCGAAGATCGTCTGAAGTCCTGCTTGATCTTCCTGGGTCTGTCTATTCCGGGCTGGGTACTCATTTATGGCTGGACGGTAGAGAAGAAAGTCGGCGGTATCCCCGTCCCCGTCATCGCGTTATTCTTCCAGGGTGTATCGCAAACTTTTGTATTTCCCAGCCTCAATACCTATTGTCTCGACGTTATGCAGTCCAAGGGTAAAAGTGCCGAAGTTGTTGCTGGGAACTATATGTTTCGCTATGCGCTTGGGGCTCTGGGAACAGGGGTGGTACTGCCTGGGATCGCGGCTATTGGAGTGGGTTGGTTCAGCACGATTTCGGCCCTTTTTGTCGCTGTTTCTGGGGTATGCATGTGGTTGACGACGATCAAAGGAGCGTCCTGGAGACGTAAGGCGGACGATAGACTAGCGCGAGTATCTGCAGCGTGATGTTAATAGTAGACTAGGTGAATATAATTTCCATTGACACAAAGTATATGAAAAACTCTAGTTCCTCTTAGCAACCCTAGGGGGTGAAAGCCCGGCTAAGACGAGAGATACAGCATTGGATTATATATTGTATTATCAGCCCTCCAAACATAATCCGAAATGGTGTAATGGTTAACATCGCCGTCTCTCATGAGTTTCTCACGTACCACGGCAGCTCGGGGTTCGATTCCCCGTTTCGGAGTTCTCGATTATTTTTTTGAATATTTTTCCTCATTATCTGTCTATTTTTGCATAAACGCTTTGTTCTCTCTTATTTGTTTTTGGTGGTGAACTACACTTTTGGATTTTGCTTCAATGACTCTTAGTAGGTGGAATTAAACCATGGAATTACCATTCTCTATACTCTCCGTACGTCGCAGGACAGTCCAATATCCGCTACCCTCCAGGGCTGGCAATGCATTTGAACAAACGAGAATCACCAACATTATTATACCGTTAGTGTAATTTAGACAGCAGGACTTTTCAAGTGACTGGTAATTTTGAAAAGAAGGAAAAGCTGAAGAGCATGTCCATGGAAAATCATCATCTACCAGCAGTTCTTCTCCGCACATGCTAGATAAATGCCGCCCGCCGTTATATATAAATAAATACCTCGTTCAGTCGGTGACATAGGAACACCCCAAACAATTCCACGGCGATATCTGGCGAACGAACTCGGCTTTTTCAAAGTACCTGCGAGGCGAAACAAGAATGATGAGATAGAAATATAGATAAAGTAGTAGTAGTAGTAGTAGTAGTAGTAAGTAATAGCAGCACATGAAGATGCGAACAAAAAAAAATAGAAGAAAAAAAAACTCCGAAACGGGGAGTCGAACCCCGCGCTACCCTGAACTCTCTCGTGAAAGAGGGTGATGTTACCGATACACCATTTCGGATGTGGTTAGACAGTGCGTTTTTGCCTATATGATGTAGAGACTACGGAGTACGGGATATAGAAAATATTTCGGTCTCACTCGACCCGTTCGGATTTCATCCAGAATGGGTGCGCTTGTCCAGTCCACCCACAAGAGCGTAATTGAAGCTGCTAGAATCTAAGAAGAGAAAAAAGAAAAGGATTGCCATAATCAACAAATAATAAGAAAAAAAAAACTCCGAAACGGGGAGTCGAACCCCGCGCTACCCTGCTCGGTGCCAAAAGAGGCGTGAAAGAGGGCGATGTTACCGATACACCATTTCGGATTGGTCAATTTCGGACATTTTAGCATACATGAACACTAGCTCGAGGTTAAGTCGGAATCGGTCTCAAAATCTACAACCACGTCAGCCTACCCATAAAAATCCTACAATAACCTTAGTCGACTCCTAATCTTGTCTATGCCTTATTGCCCGCTTATCGACGACATTCCTGGTTTGGTTTTCTGCGATGGCGAGGCGAGAGGCTGAATTGCGAGGTCCCCAGTAAGTTATCAGTAATTGGCCACACCACGCATGCCCTGGTGGCTGTGCTTAGGGGTTATTCCCGGAACAGAGAATCGATCGACGAGTGACATTCGCCGCAACCTATTGAACATGTTCATCGGGAAAGACTTCGGCTGAATAATTTTGCTACTTGTTTATGGTGGAAGAGGATCTCCATAAAGCCAAAAGTAAATTGTTACTTAAATTACTCCTTAGGTACCAGTATGTATAGGAGAATGAATGATGCATGTCTTTGATGACGTCGGCTAGGCGCACGGTCACTCCACAATTTCATCTGAGCATCGTTGACCGTTTATCTACTTTTAGTTGCTTCTGTCACCGTTGAGAGATATCTCATCCAACTTCTTGTTCTACAGGTCACGTACTGATTGACGTCCGGTCTCTGTTTCAATAATTCATTACTGTCATACTCAACAAAATACTCAGTGGATCACCTATTTCAATTCAACATTCACCATGTCAGCCAAGGACGAGGCCAGCGGTGTCCCCGCAGCAAGTAAGACTTCATGGTCCAGCTTTTTAAAGGTAAGTTGATCTTCGTATCGTTCCAAAATAACACCTCCATACTATGATACTGATCATGATCGTTCGTGGTTATAGTCCATTGCATCTTTTAACGGCGATCTGTCCTCCCTGACTGCGCCACCATTCATACTTTCCACAACCTCGTTAACCGAGTACTCTGCCTACTGGTGCGAGCATCCCGCGCTCTTTGTTGCTCCCGCACGAGAGTCCGATCCTGCAAAGAGAGCTCTTCTGGTGTTGCGGTGGTTCCTCAGTACCCTGCATCAACAGTATTGTTCACGGAGTGAGAAGCTGGGTAGCGAGAAGAAGCCCCTCAATCCGTTCCTTGGCGAGCTGTTTTTGGGTACATGGAACGAGAGTGAAGATATTGGCGAGACACGTCTGATCAGTGAGCAAGTCAGGTAAGATTTCCTCCTGTCGGTCCTTAGGAAATAGATCCTTCGAGGGCGTTTTTTTGTTATTTGGATTGAGTCTAATGGCTAATATCTTGGCTACAGCCACCATCCTCCAGCAACAGCGTACTCGATAGTGAATCAAAAACACGGAATCGAGGTTTGTGCTTGAAACTCCTTTTCTTTACACACAATTGGCTAAAAGATGTGAATGTCAGCTCCAAGGATACAATGCTCAAAAAGCCTCCTTCTCCAGTACCATCCAGGTCAAACAACTCGGTCATGCCTATCTATCGTTGACACCGCCTGGGAAAGACGCCCAGAACGAATCAGACCGAGAACACTATCTCATCACCTTACCGAATCTACACATTGAGTCCTTAATCTACGGAACTCCGTATGTCGAATTGGAAAAATCAATCAAGATCGCCAGTTCCACGGGGTATATTGCCAAGGTTGATTTTTCAGGGAAAGGGTGGTTGAGCGGGAAAAAGAACACTTTTACCGCGGTCCTATACAATGAAAGCGACGGAGAGAAACACCCCTTATACACTGCCGATGGACAATGGTCCAGTACATTCACTATCCGCGACGGTCGCACCAAGAAGGAGATCGAAACCGTCACTATCACCAATATGAAGACAACCCCGCTTACTGTTGCCCCCTTAGAGGAGCAGGATGCATGGGAGACTCGACGAGCCTGGCGCGACGTTGCTCAGGCCATTGAACGCGGCGATATGGACGCCACGTCTGCCGCCAAGACCAAGATTGAAGTTGCGCAACGCGAACTGCGTAAGAAGGAAAGGGAGCAAGGCGATGAATGGGAACGTCGATTCTTCAAGCGCGTCAACGAGAAGGATGACCACGTCTTTATGCGTCTGGCCACTATGCTCGATCTGACGCACGGCAACGGTGCGGGTATTGATAGCGATCGGACCGGTGGAGTCTGGAGATTTGATTCTTCGCGTGCCGCTGGGGCTAAGCCTCCTTATCATAAAGTCGGTGTGGAGGGGTTGGGATTGTAGATGTTAAAGGAAATTGATCCATTCTGTCTTTTTTCTTGTCATCGTTTTAATTAATGATACATGTGCCATATCGATGGCCGAGGTCGAACTTGCATTCTTTTTCTTTCTGTGCATTCTGTTGATTTCATCTTCCTTCTACTTGGAACGTGGGTTTGGGATTTTGGTTTCCTCCAATTTGAATAGCATACTTGTTCACAGGGTATGGTTTGTTGACCTTTAGCTCTCATATGATAATTAAGAGATATACGAATGGAAAATATTTATTTAGGATACCTTACAATACTTTGAATTTTACGTCCGTTTATTTCAGTGTACATACTTGGATGGCACTCTCATGAAATACAGAGCTCGGAGGCAGCCAAGTGAGGCAAAACCTAAGCTGACAAGTACGAGGTGATGATTAATAGCGGACCTCCGGACCTCTGAAGGCCGTGGGCATTCATTACATTGTCAAAATCCGTACCTGTCTGGCCTGGACATAATTCATTCATTGTCATGATACAATCTGAAGCTATTAACCCGGACACAAACCCATTTCTTGATGTACGAAGGAGGTACCAGTGGAAATAAAAGTACAAAAAGGACATCGACGTATCGTTCCACCACCCCTAAAGTACGAGATCACTGGGCGAAAAGCGCAAAAAATATTGGTGAGACTGGACAAGAATCAGGAAACCAAACGAAAGTGTTTCGCTTTCTTCTTTCTTTTTTCGCTGCTTCTCTCTCTCTCTCTTTTCTGCTCTTCCCCTTTTTAGCTTCTTCTATTCTCTTCATTTCCTGATTTGTTCGGAGGGGAGAAAAGTTATCAAGAGAACCCGAATAGTGACGTGCAAGAAAAAAAAAGGCAAGTATAGCAATATCGAAACATAGCATAGCAGCAAGAGAGCACTTCTCATCACTGGCAATTTTCCCATTTGCATGACCCAAGCCCACCATCCAGAGATACATATAAAAAAAAGAAAATTCAGATAATTCGAAATAGAAAAGAAAACAAGAGAGAAAAGAAACACTCAAGAACGAAGAGTGAACGCCGTTCAGACTTGATCAATCCCATGTTTTGTTTTCTTTAACTCAAACGGCCAATATGATGGTATTTCATTAATGCCCATAATTGCCACCCCAGCCTCCACGGCCCGAGTTTCCGTAGTAGTTGCCAAATCCTGCTGCTGCTCCGCCGTAGTTCGCGTAGGCACTTCCTTGGTGATGGTTCTGGCTGGCATTACCTTGATGACTGCTCAATCCACCGAGGCCACCGCTGTATTGAGGGTTCAAGTGCGGGTAGCCACTGAAGCCCTGCTGTCCCTGCTGTCCCTGGAGAGGGGGCAGGCCGGTCTGAGATTGCGACTGGCCGGGAATGCTGTTGGTAGCCGAGCCAGGTCGATTAGCTTGAGCGAGGGACGGGCTGGGACCGCCGGTCTTTGAGGTCTCATATCCCTTGCTGGGATCCTCGCTGCTGACAGGCTGTTGCTGAGAGATGGGCTGGTTTTGGCCAAATCCAGATTGCGTACGGCCAAACACATCGGGAACAGCGGAGCCAAATGTTGTATTCGCGGCAGTAGACGACTGTTGGTTCTCCGGCTGGGCAGATCCGGTACGACCATAAACAGAGTCACGACCAGGAAGGGATTGGCTGAAGCCAGCGGAATTTGCTGGTGACGATGAATGCTCGTACGAAAAGGGTTGTCCGTACATGCCGCCTTTACCGCCATAGGGCGCCGCGTACTGGTTGCTGTATGCGTACTGGTTGCTGTGCGGCATGTAATGGTCTTCGTACCGACGAGCGTCATCGTACATGGGGCGGTTGCGACCATACTGGTGCTGCTGGTGTTGGTTCATGTTCATGTAAGATTGAGCGTAGTGAGGATTCGAGTAGTATGGGTATCCGTAGCCGTAATTAGCATGAGCAGCCTGCCCAGCGGGGATGTGTTGGCCAGAGGGTTGCTGCGACTGACTTGCCCCAGGCAGAGTGGGGATGGGAGTGTTTTGGCCACTTCCAGGAGCCTCATTTTGACCATAGCGACTGGGCGTTTGAGTCGCAGGGGTTTGACCCTGAGTTTCGGCACCCGATGTCGCAAATCCAGACGCTGTACGTTGGCCAGTACTGTCCTGGGAGGGGTAGCCGTAGTAATTGTAGGGAAGACGTTGGTCGGCGGCATAGAAGGGAGAGTAATCGCCACCGGTAGTGGCTGTGGCTTGGCTGGGAGCTTGGTGAGAGAAAGGTTCTTGAGTTTGCGCTTGACTCTGTGCCGGATGCTGGGTGAAAGGATCAAACTGCTTCTGGGCCTCACTGTACCGACCAAAGTCGTTGAACTGAGCTTGGTCAGCCTGGGGAACAGGTGGGAGCCCAGGAGCCGGACGAGCAGTCAAGGGAGTTTCCGTCGCAGCCTGGGATTGAGGTGGAGGGAGAGATGCACGAGGCGCAACGGGGGAATGCTGAGGAGGCTGAGCCCTAGTCTCAGCTTCTTCCCGTTCTTGGTCAACATCAAGGGAGTCGGATCCGTTCAATCCCATGCTGCCGAACTGGACAGCAGCGCGATCGACGGCATGGTTGGCAGGCATGACGACGGCCTCTTGCTGTTCCAGAACACGTCGCTGGAAACTAGCAGACCTACCTTGCGAGCCCGCGGCTTTGAACGCACTTGCTGCGTATCCTGAACTTGGTCGAACGCTTTGAGGTGTGACTGGGGGAAGAGAATTAGGGTCTTGGACGCTTGCAACGGTGCTTGCTGCTGTTGCAGTAGCAGGAGGTACTGAAACATCGGGGACTTGGTCGAGGTTTGTTTTAGTCAGATCATCGGCGGGGGCTTCATAAGCTTGAGTGGGAGGTATTTCGTGAGCGGGTTCATTAAGTGGAATAGGCGGTTGTTCGGGCGCGTGTTCTTTGGGGACTTCCGGATTGATTGCGGCGGGCACAGCCGGGAGGGTCGTGGCAGGGTTTGAGTCGACAGCGGGAGCATCAAGAGACGGGGTAGCATGTGGAACAGTGGCTTGCGAGGGTTTCTGTTGTGGCGGTGGAGGGGGAGGTTGAGCAAATAAGCTCGCCCACCCTTTCTTTGCCGGCTCTGGTGCCTTGGGAACTTCCGGCTGCTGAGCCTTCGCAATGTCTACTGGCTCAACAGGTTTGGCGGTCTCGGTTTCGGTGGTAGCGGCGGACTCAGTGACGGTCTGATCGGTGGGAGCAGCAGGTTTCTCTTCTCTTGTGCTAGCCACCCGGCCGCCACGTCCTCCACGTCCACGATCACCTCGAGCACGACCGCCGCGTCCTTCCAATCCACCGCGACCACGTCCACCACGGAAAGATGCGGGAGCATTCTCACCGCCAGCAGATTGAGGCTTCGACACATCCTTTGCCTTTGAACGAGATCGATCTGTAGTCTTCTTCTTGACCTCGCCCCATTGAGAAGCATTACCTGGATAAAGATTACTTTAATTAGCACACTGATTCTTTCCACACGAATACTGATTGATTACCAACCTTCGCTAATGTGCTCAATTGCCGTCTCTAGAACACCATTCGCATCCTCTAAAGCGAAGACTAGATCCTCGTCCGTCCAGTCGGAGAAGAGTTCCTTTAGAGTTGGCAATTCTGTCGCATATTTCAGCTTCAATTGGCCAATCTCGCCTTCGTCTTCGTAAGATGTGGGAGCAGTGTTCTCGGCAGAGTCCGGTTTGGAAGATCGAGGGCCGCCTCGACCACCTCTGGAGCTGTAACCACCTCGGCCGCCTCGATGAGAGCCGCGCCCACGCGGCGCCGAGGGTCTGGATATAACTTCGGACATGTCTGGAATTTGATTTGTGTGATGTACCTGCTGATGTGGAAGGTAAGAGAAGAGAACGGACGGATGAAGTGAGTGGTGAGCGCGAACCTTTTGATGGCGACGATCAAGGGAGAGAAGGATGGATTGATTGATGGATTGGGATTGATTGCAACTGGGTCAGGTGGCCCAGAGGCAGAAGAGAAAAACACGTCGAGGAGTCAGAAGATTCGAACAATGCGCCCTCCTTGAAGAGGATAGCACCAAGTCTGAAGCAAAAGTACCGCCAGAACCGAGACGTAGAATTGAATGATGTGTTGATTGATTGATGGATGGAGGAGTGGAGGTAGAATGAGGAAGATGGAGTAATAAAGCAGGTTAAACAGGATGAACTTTTTGCAGGAGCTGAGGACTCTCTTTCTCTCTGCTCGATTTAGTAAGGCGCGGCGCCCGACGGACAGGTTCAGGCTTAGCGAGGGCGGCTGGCTTAGTCACGGCTGAAAACAGTAGGCGGTGAGAGTAATTGCCTAGATTATGTAAGGCACTGGTTTAGCCTGCCTCAATTATCAATCATCAATCATCAATTCATTCCTCATTCAACACTCCGTCATTCTTCGATGTTCCCGACTATTTCTGTCTGGACACGCCCCTCTCACCATAATCCACTAACACACTGATATCGGCTTCACCATGAGCAAAAACAACGGGCTCCGGATGCTCAAAGGATGGCCCAAGATCCATCATCCTCTTCCTCAGACACCCCGAGAGTCCCAGCAGCTGCTGTCGGCTCTGACATCGTCATTTCGGCGGCAGCTCGATGCCGCAGACACACACAAGCCTGCACAATCCGCAAGTGAGCATTTAGAGGCGATCTTAGAGAACCCGCTTTTCCGGGTTGTTCCTCCGAAACCAGCCTACGAAATACAGTCCTCTCGCCAGAAGAGACGCCGGGAGACAGAAGATGCCCTGAAACTGAGCAAGAATCCGATGAAGCTGCTCGATGATAACGTAGCTGCTGGCACCTTAACTGGCCGGACACTCAAAGATATCCTACGAGCACAACTATTAATGATCAAAAAAGACTCTCAAAACGTACAGGAAGAACTGAGAAAGACCGGGGCAGGAGCTAGGGTCGCAAAGTGGTTTTGGGCTTCCGATTCCGCTTCACGGAAATCGTTCTTCAAGATTGTCGGCGCATCCAAGGCTTCTGTCGTTTTTATGGTGGCTGAAGGTCTTCATACCGAGCTTAGGGCATTCCTTACTGCGCTTTATAGGTCTGACCTGGGCGGAAGCGATGGCAAGATTCCTCGACGCATTGCTGATAGACTCTTTGCCACGTTTTTGCTGGACTACGTCGAGGCAGAAATATCTCATGGACAGGGATTCTCAACTGCCTTTAAAATTTTCGTGGAGGTAGCAGAATTTATTCGTGATGATGTCGAATCTTTTGCGTCTCAGGAGGCCCTGCTCAAACCAGCCGTGGTCCACCTCGCACATTTTCTCGACCAGGATGTTAGTTCTGGAATCTTCAAAGATGTTCCCGCTGCTATTTTCGACCGTTACTGCAACGTGCTTGATGCACTGCCTGGACTTCGACCTTATGGGCTGGCCATGTTGATATATCACCCAACCCAACCGTCTGCTCGGCCATTTATGAAGTTTCTCAAGGATTACCGCTTATCGCCGACTCCAGCACAGACGGAGATGGAGCAGGATTTTCTCCTTCAGACCAGCCTGAATGCTCTACGACTTCTCATAGACCAAGAGAAGTACAGGGACGCTATGAAATTCTCTCGTCACGTCAAGAATATGCTCTTTGAGGAACGTGTCTTACACAAACAAGACGACAGTTACTCTCCTCAATTGGATCGGCTCATGGGTCGACTAACCGAGGCTGTGGACGCCCTGTCATTTCGCTTGGAGCCTTCTTGAATAATTGGGGAAATTGCATTCAAACAAACACTGCAAGACTCTTGCGAAATCCAAGCAACCTTGTCCCTCTCCTCATCTGCAAGGTGCAGCTGCCAGCCGCATGCAGCTTTTTATCCGTCGTCAATTACTCCTAAGCTGGTCAATCACTCCTAGGTGGTTCCATTGAACGATTCAGGATGGCATGATAGAAATTGGTGCTGTCGAGCATGGCGAATAGGCGGTCAGGGTGACGGCCGAATCAATATTCTGATTGCTACGTGACTGCTGGAGAGCAAGGATTATTATGACGAAGCCAAATTTTTCTGTCTTTTATAGCCAGAAATCAAGACTACACGTACAGCAAGATTTAGTTATGGAATTATGGACATGTCAATGAGAAGCGCTTAACAATTTAACTTCTAGCCCGAAAATGAAGGCATTAAATCTGCGGTCCGATTCCGCAAGCCGGTGATCGGAGAAACCTATTTTTCCGCTATGAGTAATACTTCTTTCACATCAATCCAAAATCTTTTATTCTTTTAGATCTTACAAGAAATATTCAAAATATTGACAATACTTTTTCAATTACTCCAATTGTCTTCTTTTCGTCTGATCCAAAGATGTCTGGCACAAAAATCTGGCTTAGAGCAGAGACAAAGCCTCAGGAGGCTCGGTCAGCCCGTACGTCAAGCTAATCTCTCTATCTTAATTTTCTAAAATCTATGCAGCGGGGTTATATATTGGAGAGTTTCTGGGTTTGGTTACTGACAATGGATGAATAGTCACACCTACCACTACAAAGGCTTTATTGGATGCAGGATACGATGTGACGGTCGAAAAATCAAGTCAAAGCATTTTTGATGGTATTTTTTTTTCTTCTTGCGTCATGGCATTTGAGCAAGAAAACAATCTGAACTGACCATGGATTGATGCGAATTGAACAGATGAAGAATACGCCGCAGTGTGTATTCCCTTTCCCTTGCTTGATTCTCAATGACGAATGACGATAAATGTGTGGAAATTGGCTCTGACTAAGAATAGGTTGGTGCCCGACTCGTTGAGGAAGGCTCGTGGGTCAAAGATGCTCCCAAGGACACGTACATACTGGGATTGAAAGAATTGCCCGAAGACGATTTCCCGCTTGAGCACGTCCATATTTCGTTTGCGCATTGTTACAAAAAGCAAGCCGGATGGGAGAAAGTGTTGAGTCGCTGGCCGAGAGGAGGCGGCACCTTGTTGGATTTGGAGTTTTTGACCGATGAGAAGGGCAGACGCGTGGCCGGTAAGCATAACTCAGAAACAATTGCATATGATTGCATACGATATGTAAGATGGAGAAGATCTTGAAACTGACTTGCCGTTGTCGTTTTCTTGGTGAATAGCATTTGGGTACTCGGCCGGATACGCTGGATCTGCACTAGCATTGAAGACGTGGGCATGGCAATACACCCACGGCAAGAACGAGCCATTGCCTGGTGAGAAGCCTTACGCCAACGAAGGACTTCTCATCAATTCAGTCAAGGAGATTCTCGAGACCGGTAAGCAGAAAGCCGGTCGATCGCCCAAGGTTCTCGTTATCGGAGCAGTAAGTCTGGTTGAATCAGACGCAATTTTTGTGTCTACCTAGGGTATACTTGACTACTTTCTGACCGTGACTTCAGCTCGGACGATGCGGTAGTGGAGCTGTTCAATTTGCCAAGGACGTTGGTATTCCCGACGAGGATATCATCAAATGGGATCTTGAAGAGACCAAGAAAGGTACGTGTTTTCGTATCTTTGCACGTGCTCCAAAATTGCCATAGTTCTTTCTGACGCGGTATTGTTGTAGGCGGCCCTTTCAAGGAAATTGTCGAAGATGCCGATATCTTCATCAATTGCATCTATCTCTCGGCGAAAATACCTCCTTTCGTCAATGCAGAAACCCTCGCGTCCCCTAAGCGCATTCTTTCTGTCGTCTGCGACGTCAGCGCCGACACGTAAGTCTTGTTTTTCTTCTTTTTCTTTTCACATCTATTATCAAGTTGATAGACGTATTGACCGGATTAATCGACAGAACGAACCCAAACAATCCCATTCCAATCTACAACATCACCACAACATTCGACAAACCAACCGTGCCAGTCACCAATATCACCACTCTTGGAAACCCCGAGTTGCCTCTGGATGTGATCAGTATTGATCATTTACCGTCCCTGCTTCCCCGAGAGAGTTCGGAGATGTTTTCCACGGCGCTGCTCCCTTCTTTACTACAGCTCAAGGATCGACAGAATGCACGTGTGTGGACGCAGGCAGAAGAATTATTCAAGCAGCACGTTGCTACTTTACCGGAAGAGTTGAGAAAGAGAGATTAAGCTTAAAGCTAAGTCTTTAGGAAAGTTGAAGTGAGAACCACAGATGACTCTAGATTACGTTTTCTTAAATGATTTCAACATAAGTACATTTACGAGGCAAAAGTCCAATACTCAAAAAGATAGAAGAAGCAAAATGCCAATTCAATATTCAATCCCAATGTTATGGTTTTATAATTATTTCCTTGGTTTCCAGAATCCTTTTAAATACTTCCGCTTCCGCTCCCCGCTCGACATTTCATCACGGGTATTAGGTATTAAATCACAGCTGACCGGCAGTGTTGAAGTCGGCCAGAGCTTCCTGAACACGCTTGCTCATAGACTTCTCTCCCTCGCGGACCCAGACACGAGGATCAAAGTATTTCTTGTTAGGCTTATCGGCACCGTCCGGGTTACCCACGGCAGACAACAAGTAATCCTTCTTGCCCAAAACGTAGTCACGCACACCAGACAGGTACGCAAATTGCATGTCGGTGTCGACATTGACCTTGACGACACCGTAGCTGATTGCCTCTTTGTATTCTTCCTTTGAGGAGCCGGAGCCGCCGTGGAAAACGAAGAAGACGGGCTTGTCGGACGACGAGCCGAGCTTCTCCTTGACGTATTTCTGGTGCTTGCTGAGCAATTCAGGGTGCAAGCGCACGTTACCGGGCTTGTAGACACCGTGAACGTTACCGAATCCAGCGGCAATGGAGAAGTAAGGGCTGATCGGGGACAGGGCGTTGTGGATGGCCAGAATGTCCTCGGGTTGCGTGTAGAGGGAGTTGTTGTCGACGTCTTCGTTGTTAACGCCGTCTTCCTCACCGCCGGTAATACCGATTTCCTGTTTGTAGTCTATTAGCTTGGTTTCTTTTCCTTCAATCCCGACGTGTGTGTGCAAAGTGCGTAAAGAAAAAAAAATTTAGAGTACGAGAGTGCAAGGGAGAGTGGAAATCTTACCATCTCAAGCCATTGCTTCATAGGAGCAGCACGCTTCAAGTACTTGGCAGTGGTCTCAATGTTCCAGTCCACAGGCTCCTCGGAAAGATCAATCATGTGCGAGGAGAAGAGAGGTTCGCCGTGCTGCTTGAAGTAGCGCTCGTCTTCGTCGAGCATTCCATCTAACCAGGGCAAGAGCTTCTTGGCGCAGTGATCGGTGTGCAGAACAACGGGGATACCGTAGGCAGGGGCAATGCTGCGGATATAGTGAGCAGCAGCAATGGCACCAGCGATAGAAGCCTCCTGGTTGGAGTTTGCGACGCCCTATAGAAACAGAAGATTGTCAATATAATATTATCAATTGGATTCTAATCCAGAGTGGATAAAAGGCATACCTTTCCGGCAAAGTAGGCCGCGCCACCCTGGGACATTTGCAGAACAATAGGACTCTTTTTATCGCGGGCAGCTTCCAGCGAGGCGACCACAGTGGAGGAAGAGGTCACGTTCTATTACACCACATTAGTATTTATCCTTTCTTCTTCTCGCCATTTCTCTTCCACATCAAAATCGGAGAGACGTAGCAAGGCAATTGGCGCAATACCAGTGGTTATACATACGATGGCAGGAATGGCAAAGTTCTTCTCCTGAGCATACTGGAAAAGACGGAGGACGTCATCACCAACGATAACGCCGGTTTTGCGGGACAGCTTCTCAAGGACACCCATGTTTGTGTATGTAGACTGTGCGATGGATGAATCGAGTGAGAATAAATTGCGATTTGGAGGAGTTGGTCCAAAGAGTCGGATTGATTGAATAAAAAAAAGAGTAAAGAAGGAAATGGAAGAAGTAATTATTATATTCTGTTGAGCAGACGAAGAAATGAGGTAAAAGTGGGGATGGAGGGGGAAAGACTTTGTGTAAGTAATTTTAAGTATTGTAAGTAATTGTATGACGGGAATATTACAATACAGATGTCCTTTCAGGTACTTAACTGAGCCAGAATATACTGCAAACATAATTCTTGGATTATTATCTGATAGAGAAGAAGCAATTCTGAATACAGCGAACGGTATTTCTTTACGGCAGCTGATTTACTGTTTCATTGGCTGCGGCCAGACAGCTTGCGACAGAGCTCTTCTCACCGAGTTCACCGGCCGCTTGAAAGAGCGCAACAAAATAATCACGAAGCAGGTCTACGCAGAGTCTGGTATGTATCTGGCTGGACTGAATATTACGCGAAGCAAAAGCATAGCCATAAGACAAAAAGAAGCAAAGTGGTATAGAATCAATCTTTTCTAAGACTTCTCAATAATACTTATAAATACGTTTACTTAGGTAACGAGAGGTATCGTAGGTATCGCTCGGTTTCCAAGGTCGGTAGTTAGCTTACTACTGCAGGACCAGATTCTATGGATTCCACACGATTATTTTACATTGTTCTTTGGTTACATGGAAATACAATTAACCCATCAATGATATCAACAAGCAATTCTATCCGGTTTACAGCTGGGTCGTTGTCGAAGCATGGTGGAGATAGTCTCCGATTTTTTTCTTTCTATGACGTTCCCGGTTTGCCCCGCGAGATTTCGTAAATCTACTATTATGATCCATATGTATGTTTTGTATAGTCTGTAGGAACCTCAAATTTTTTTAGTAAATACTGTAAAAGCGTACGTAGTTTATCTGTATACTTAAATCTCTGGGAATTCAAATTTATTCTTTAAAACTAGAGTCAGTAATCACTCATATACCTGCCTCTATACATACTCCGTAAATAGGTACCTGGGTACCGCGATATATGTAAAACTACCTGGTAGGTACCTCAACCTTCAACGACGGAAAACTCCGGGTATACCTGGATACAGCCACCCGAAATAAGTACCTACAATAGACTCAACTTAGAGGTACCTGGGTATCGTCACTCAATGGCTGGCGTTTTCGTGGCCGCCTTTCCGATGTAACAGAAAAAGATAGATGGCTTTCCGAATACCTCGGGTATACCTTCAAGTTTTTCTCCTGCTTTGTATAGGTATGTTACAGCCTTTTTTTCCAAGTTTGTAATTGTGAGACCTTCCAGAGTAAGAAGGTAGCAGGCGTACCTAGCTAGGTTTCTGACCAGCACTGCACAGAATATAAAGATAAAAGCAAACACCTAGGTATACCTAGGTAGTTGTGTACTTCAATGTATGTGATGTATTCGAAAGGATCTCAAACCTTGGAATGATATTCTGTCGGTCCTTGTTCCTCCCTATCATGAAATATGCAAAATCCTCTGCCACAGATACCGCTTCTATCTACTACATACAAAGGCTCTTGCTCGCCTGGATGAGTTTTCAGAATATACAGAGGTATGTAAGTTGAAAATCTGATAAATATTCAGTAGAAATGTAGAAGAAAAAAAAAGAAAAAGGAAAATCGCCTTATTTTGACGCAGGAAAAAAGCTAAAGCTGGGACTGCGAAGTTGTAAAAGGCGAAGACGTCGGCGGCAACGTCTCCATCTCGTAGAATAGAAGATACACCTCTTTCTGCATACCAAGGACATCACTCGTTTTGCATTCCTTGACTTTTTCGTCGGAAATGCGCCACCAGCGATCTGCCGTCTTGCGTCGCCGGAGTAATCGCTGTGCAGTTGAACCACTGTTGCCACTGTGGTGTTTGGACGGACTCAAACGGAGCGATGAGCTGCGGCGGGAGGTTCCTCGACTTTGAGCCTCTTTGGTTGGAGTCTCGAGAGACGGCCTACCCTGTAAGGGCGATCGAGGAAGGTTTGTGTTTTCCTGAGAGGACGAGAAAGATGACGGAGAAGAAGTCGACGACGACAGGGAGAATGAAGATGTCGTTTGAGCTGTGGACGGCGGCTCGTTGGGGGAACTCGTGTTGGCTAGGGATAGTGAAGAATCAACGGGCGAGATACTCAGTGGACTGGGATCGATTCCTGCCTGAGGAGAAGAATTCGATAATTTCTTGGTTGCTGGTAGACGTGGACTGCCTGCTGCCGAAGGGTTCTCACTCCCGGCTCGGCTTGCCGCGTACGACCGAAAAGTATCTGGCGTTGAGAACGGAGCATAGAGATGACTCCGTCGAAATGATTCGTAATGCCCACTATTATGACTTCCCTTATGGCAGACGATACCAAGTAGCTTATACATCTTGCTGTTCAGAATGCCCCCGAGAGGGAGACGTTCGGGAAACGAAACCTTGGCGGCATTTTTTGTTGAACTGCTCTGGTCGAAGATCGAGCGCGACAAGTGAATGGCAACGATCTTAGGGAACACGACAATGCGCATATGTCGCGCAATTCGGCGCTTCGGCGCCAGTTCTGCCGGAGGTAAGTCTATTCCCTCCAGTGACTGTTCCGGATCAGTCTCGAGAGCCCGTCGGATTGCGTCGATATCCGAATCTAGCTTTTCCACCTCCACAGAGGACTTCGCCTTGGTCTTTGCGACGGATTTGAGTTCCAATGCGTGCAGTAATCTACACTTGTCGCATCGAAAGTCATCAATGTATTCAGTCTTCAGTAGACCGTCGAAACATGAATTCAGCGTTGCCGAGCTCTTTTGCGGAACCTGCAGCGTCAAATTGACAAATGAAGTCCGGTTCGGACGATATTGATAGTGACACGTCTGGCATTCGATCTGCGACTCCAGTTGTCCCTCAAGAGGGAATCCAGATTCGGTATCTCGATCTTTGAGTTTGTTGTCAATAATAGCAGGCAAGCCATCCTTCGATCCATTGTCGATCCGCACAGAGACTTCTGGCGAGGTCTCTACACTTTGGCTGTCCTCGGCAAGAGAAGCCCTTGCTCGCTGCCGCGCTTTCACTGCGGCATGATATTCATCGCACAGTCGCTCTGCAACGATCTGGAGAAACTCTTGAGCGTCCTGCTGGTTGCGACTGATGCGAGTCCGGAAGGCGAATTCCAGCGCGTGAATGAAGGGACGCGCAGAGATTGTTTTCTTGTAGATGGGCCGCTCGTTCAACCGATCGAGCATCTCCTTCAACGCAAGCGTTACAGTCCCTTGTTGTAGTTCGCGTTGGCGGTCAGGAGCGATCCTGCGCTTGCCTTCGATTTCGTCCGCGCCGGGGAGTTGATTATATACATCCGGCCCGTCTAATTCTCGTCGATGAAGTTCCCGAATGAGGTAGACGCGCAGCTGTCCCAGTCCTGCCAGTGCTTGCAGAACCGAGTTGATGAAGCAGTCATTTGCGGGATTCGAAAGACCGACAACACCCTTTTTACGATCACTGTTGCTGGAATCGTCCCCGTCGATCGTGAAATTTGGCCCGAAGACATAGAATAGCGTGATGGCTGCCAGCGACGCTCCAGCCGCATACGCGGCAACAGTCCCGGGCTTATCAGGCATGAACAGGGATCGTCTTTTCTTGCCTCTTTTATGTTCTTGGCGACAAAGGAGCCGCAATCAGCCAGATTGTTGGAGAAGAATTGTAGATTATTGCGCCATTTCCCGACTGAGTCAGACTGGCCCCGGTAGGTGCGGTGTGTAATCGCCCGAGCACCGAATCGTACGCGACTCCTGGATATAAGATGAATCAGAGTATTGGACTGTGTTCGTAACTCGACGTCGAGGATCTTCAATGGCAGCCGGTAACCATTTGTCGCGGAAATATTGAAATTGACAAATTGAAGTTGCGGAGGCTCGGCACAAAGAAGGACTGCAACGGAGATATCTCAAATCGCCTAGAAAATTAACTCCGGTAGCAAGCGAGGATAAACGATTAGGAGTAGATAGATCCTAGATCGAACAACCATACGGCAGAAAACTACCTAATCGATAAGTGAAGAATTTCACCAGTGCCGAACCCATCTCATACTGAGAAGTAAGAATTGAGAGCGACTAAAAGGTGAGGTGGGATCGGTGGACAGGACTGCTGCAACGCAATCAACCGTTCGGAAGAAGCTGGAGCCGTTGGCGCGAGTGCCAAGCGTCTCTTTCAATGTGTGGGGAAGAAAGGCGTTTGGATTGCTTCCCGCTGCCATCCGCTGTGAGATTCGCCGCTAATTCTCCAGGCAGCATGATTCTGGAAAGATGGGGGGACCACAAATGAGGAGGGAAGAAGGAGGAAAAGGAGGAAGAGAAAGAATGGAGGAGAAGATGAAGATGATAAATGATTGTGTTGCTTTCTGCCAGCGACGTGAGACAACAGGTGAGACTACTAGGGTTAGGGTAGGATAATAACAGTCTGGTTTATTGTACATTGCATATTGCTGTTTGAAGAGTGAAATGGTCCATGTAACCATTCTGCTCCCGGAGTTATCACGGCAAGATGGCCGAGTGGTCTAAGGCGCTGGAATCAGGTTTCTGTTTAAGTAGAGCTATCCAGTCTGAAAGGGCGTGGGTTCGAATCCCACTCTTGTCATTTTTGCTTTAGCAATATTTTTTTTGTCAGTATCGTTTTTGCTACGAGAGAGAGACATGGAACGAAAGGAGAATTCTCCATCTTCCTCTGAAAGTCCCAAATCGAAGTATTCCCGTATCATCCAAAAGCTTCAAAGTGCGCGGCCAGACTACTTCTACCAAGCGCCAAATCCGCCTCCTCTGACGGATGCTTTTGCTGCTCCTACTGGGCCTTACTTCTTCTACGGCACATTAAGCGATCCAACCATGCTTCGTGATGTTCTGGGCCTAAAAAGTGAGCCTAGCCTTCGACCAGCGTTTATATTAGGCTATGAATGCAAGCTTTGGGGCCAGTATCCTGCTCTACAGGATGCACCTGATTCAAAGGTTGAGGGGGCTGTTTACAATGTGCAGACAGGGGAACATGGGGAGAGATTGGCAGAGTACGAGACAAACAGCTACAAGGCTCGCCCTTGTCGCATTCACTACCTAGACAAGGAGGACCCCTCGGAAGATCTTGGGCATACTTTCATGTTTGTTGGCAACCCACGCGATTTGAGCGAAGGAAATTTGATCTAAAAGTTTGGCTGAAAAATGTGGGAAGGCAGAAATGAGAGAAGAAATGTAGTTCAGCAGGTACTCTACATCATCCACCTGGGCACCTATCATACTCCGTCCTTAGGATAGGGTGTCCTTCAAATCCGAACAATTCAGTTATCATTTGCCGGTTACAGTTACCGATGAGCTCTGAGTCTACCTAGGTATTCAGTTAACGGTAATATAGGTACATAAGTTTATCAAGTGCAGATCTTATCTGAGCTTTTTTCCATCAATGTCAATTAGTTAAAACAATGATTCATTTTTCACATTATGCCACCGGACGCCAAACGTGACAAAAAATGCCAGACCTGCTGTGGCCGTGGGCAGGAAAAACGTTTTCGTGACTGCATCGTTATATATCTTGACAACTTGAGGAAGAATGTCTGCTGGAACGACCGAAGAAATTTCCGTCGCCCCGGCATTGATAATGGCCTGAGTATTGACCTGGCCCCCCAACGTAGAGAGCGAATTCCGGAGTACATTCACAAAGACGTTCTGCGCAATGCTGACTCCCAAAGCGCCGCCTAAGAAATTACTCACTAAAAGGATAGCGTTTCCCACGGGAAGCCTGAGGTAGTAGAAGAGAATGCATCCCAACAGCCGCCATCTGCAAGGTAGAGCCAAACCCGGCACCGGCAAGAACCTGGTATCCAACCCAATCTCTGGTAGGGCTAGAAACTTGGAGCGTGCTCAAGAGAGCCGACCCAACGCAAAAAAGCGTGGCTCCTAGGAACATTAAAAGTAGATAGGATCCTAATAGTAGGAGAGCGAGACCGGTCGACAATTCTAGAACGGTAATGGATACCAGAAACACAATGAGATTAATTCCGGACTGTCTGGCACTGACTCCCTTGGCACTTTGGAAGTAAAATGGGAGATAATAGGTCATTGTGCTGAAACCGATGGCAATAAGAAAATTGTAGGTGCAACAAGTAAGTACACTTTTTTGAGAGACAATCCGTGGTGGAATCATAGCTCTAAGAATCAATTGTTAGAGGCTTTGGAACCAAGGAACCAAGGCACAAGTAAATCAACTCACTCTTCGCCACACCATTTCTCCCATGTGATAAAGACTATCATGATGAGCCCAAGACCGAAAACGAGTCCCCATGCCTGACTGTCGGACCAGGGATAAACAGTGCCACCGCGGTGTAGACCGATAAAGAGACAGACCATGGCGGCAATAAACATGACAGCACCGGGTAAGTCCATCTTCCCCAGATTCTGCAAAAGGGTAAGGCTCGGCGGCCGCTTGGGTGACTTGAAACTGATGAGACCTGTGATGACGACTATTGCACCAAGTGCTGTTTACAAGCAGTAAGAAGGGGTTAGAGAATGCTATAATTTGTAGCTTTAACAGAGCACTCAGGGAGATTAATCCAGAATCCGAATCTCCAGGTCAGTTTCTGAGTATCGACAAAGACACTGCCAAGGAGCGGTCCTAGAACAGAGGCAATACCGCTCATGCTAGTGAGAATGGCGAAGAAAATAGACTGTTGACGTAGTGGTACTCGGTAACCGATCACTGTCATTCCTCCTGCAGTCATGGCTGCCTGGCCAACTCCGGCCACAGCTCGTCCGAAGATAAACATTGATGAATTCACAGCGGACGCGCAGAGGGTAGAACCTAGCATTAGGATAAGGATGGCACAGGCAAAAGTCCATTTTATATCAAAAAACAGATAGACCTTCCAGAAGATTGGTTCTAGCGCTGTTGTTGTGAACAGATAGGCACTTCCGTACCAACCGACATCATCGAGACTATGAAATCTGGATGTAATTGTAGGAATGGCCGTAGCTATACGAACTGCTGTTAGTCATTCAACTCGATGCCAAAAGGGTTGATCCCCTGATAGAACTGACTCAATATGGTGCCATCTAAAGCCGTGAGAAATTGTCCCAGCATCAAGGTAATACATAAAACCACCAGCTGAAAGCCCTGGAGGTAATTACTTTCATTATCATTCTCTTCTGTAGGTGCTGCCGTATCACTCTGAGGCGGAGAAGTGGCCGTCTTGTCTGTGTTTTCGTGCTCCATGCCTTGCTGATGACGGAGGTAGACATTGAGTGCGCGAGAGCATCGGGAGCAGCGGGAGCAAGACGAGTCCATCGCATCTCAAGGGCATTTGTTTAACCTTGAAAAACTTACCTCGGAGAAGCTATAGAAGGGATGCATTTGTGATTCAAGATGTTCCCTTCGGCATGCGGGCAGTTAATGTGACCGACCGAACCAATAAGATCCAGAATATGCCTCAAAGTCGGGTCTTTTAAAGCCCCAAATCTCGTTATCTCAGCTGGCTCCGTTGATTTTTATTTCTTTTCTTTCTTTTAAACGCACTAGAAATCTGGTCGAGTGTTGTTGCACCCTCCGTTGGTGTGGTATGTGGAACATGTGTGGTTGCAGAGGGTATAAACGACCTCGCTCATCAGTTCCTAAGATTTAAAAAGCTCAATGCACCATCCTTTTTCTGTAGGAGATCACTTGGACTACCCATCTCCAGAATCCGACCCTCGTCCATTACAACAATGATATCACAACCCTGCATTGTCGCAAGGCTATGAGCAACCATCAAGATGGAGCAACTAGCAAATGGCTCTTCCCTGAGGATTTGGTTTACTATTTGCTCCGTCTCCAGATCAATACTGCTTGTCGCTTCGTCAAGAAGTACGATCCGGGAATTCCCCGCTTGAACCTTGAGAAGAGCCCGCGCTATAGCGAACAATTGTTGCTCACCTCGTGATAGCGAAGATATAACGCTGATAGAATCAAGCCCCCCTTGAGTTTTGAGTTTTCCCCATAATTGCACCTTTTCTAGCGCAGCAATAATCTCGGTGTCTGAGTGAAGACTTTCCGGATCGGCATTGGATCGTACGGAGGTGGTGCTCACAAAAAATGGAAATTGAGGGATTGTGATCAATTTCTTGCGAATTGTTTCCCGTGGAATGCTTTTAAGATTCAAATCATCGATGAAAACATCTCCTTGATCTATCTCTAAAATGCCGAGCAGTGTTCCTAGAAGAGAGCTTTTCCCACTGATTTTACCATGAGGTAATACATTAGAGACCACAAATCACACAACCAGAGAAAGGATAAATAGGGAGAGAAATACAAGACATACCTTCCTGTTCGGCCACAAATGCCAATCTTCTGACCTGATTGAATATCCAACGAAACATTATGTAAAGCCGTATTACCAGGACTGGAATGAAAATTGTCAGTTACGTGTTGAGACAAGGTTGTAGAAGATTTTGCTAGGTACCTATGTGACGCGGTCACTCTACGGAAAGAAATCACTCCGCGATTTGGCCAACTCGGTGGCGGTTCGTTCTTTTCACCATCTGTCTCTTCAGGACGGACCTCGGTTTCAAGATCCTTCACACGAGCAATCGATCCCAGGGAAATTTCCAACAGTGTCCAACCTGAGATCAGAGATGAAAGACTGGTGCTGAAGGCTATATTCGATGGTTAGGTACTTTTCGATTAAACCAGAGAGAGTAAGCCACTTACACAAGACGTTATTCAGAGATACTCCCAAAAGTCCCACATTGCTGGAGCCCCTAAGAGTGATGGCCATGCAAACAAGAATCATCGCCTCCGCTGCAACAATCAAGTCCAAAACTAGCGTTAACCATCTTTGAATACAATAAAGCAGATAATATGGTCGTTGGGAATTGTCAAGAAGTTTATGATTCTTCTCAATGAATTTGTGCTGCCATCCAAAAGCTTGAATAGTCGTCAAGCCATTAATACTCTCGAGAAAATGAGAGTATAGAGGACTTTTAGTCTCTAAATCCAAAAGACGAAGCTGTCGTGATGTTCGCGGGTAAAAATGCTGAAGAATGAAGACTGCGATAATCAAGAATAAAGTTGTGATGCTCATATAAGACGAGCCAGTTGCTATCAAGGCCGCTGTTGCAATGCATGTGAAAAGATCTGGACCGCCGTTAATTCAGAGGAAAGTTTTCTCTCGCCAACATTCGACAGACCACTTACTTGATACAGTAACAAGTACACCGATAGCCAACTGTCCTTCAATCAAAGACATGTCTTGACTGAAACGGTTCAGGATGATACCGCTGTCAGTGGCGGAAAGATATGATTGAGGAGCTCTGATTGTACCATTAGCAAGGGCGTTCAGTAGAAGATTGCGAAATGCTCACCTCATGACAGTTCGTAGAAGAGTGTAATGCAGTTTCCGCGCAGTTGAAGGTGCGATAAGAACCATAATCGCCCTGATCGTGGTTAGTATTGAGAAAATAAACAGGAGGTCCTTATTACAAACCAAACGTAGCCACCGTTCCCGATAGAATTTAATATAGCCAGTACAAAATAAACAGTCACAAACAATGCTTTTTGATCCCCGTTGCGGTCAGCCCACCATTTCAGCCATATTTCTGGATAGACCGTCAGCCTGTATACTCTGAAATCCCAGATGCGTCTTTACTTACGGCTGAAAGTACTGCAAAAGACGTTGATCACGACAAATGAGACGAAGATGGAAAGCTTCCACCACCCGATGGATCGGATATAATACTTGTACACTCCCCAGTCGCCAGTGGCTCTGGTCAAGTCGCGTAGTTTGTCGTCGGCTGCTGCCACTCCGGCTGCATCTGTTTTCGAATTTCCTTTTTCATCTTGACTTTCCGCTTTATTGACATCCGTAGTGATTGAAGGCTGTTCCGCATCAGGGAAATGCTCATCAGGTAGCATTTTATGCACTGATCCATCTGAGATGCGGTATACCATATGTGCCCGAGAGAAAAGTGCAACTTAAATCAAGTAAGTATTAAGAAGGTAAGTTTTTGAAGGGTAAGGCTTACCCTCGCGTGTAACAAGAATGACAGTGGTGTTTAATTTTCTGAAAAGACCTTCACTGCCAAATACCCTTTCCATAATGATTCTCACAGTCTTTGGATCAAGTGCACTCAACACATCATCCAAAAGTACGATCCGTGACCGATAATATATAGCCCGAGCCAGCGTAACACGGTGCATCTGGCCTCCACTTAGCATGGCATTAGAACCAGTTCCAATACAGGTCTGATCGCCCTTCGGAAGTAGGTCAATATCCTTCTCAAGCGCGCATGCTTGCAGAACTGTTCTGTAAAAGTCTATGTCGATACTTTCTTCATCTGACTTCTCAGTTATTCCGCAAATAGCCTCCCTAATCGTAGTATTTGGAAGCCATGGGGTCTGTGAACAATATCCGATACGATCATGCGCAACAAATATTGATCCTTCCTGAGGGGGGCATTTGCCCAGAATCATTCTCAGAAGTGTAGTCTTCCCAGAGGCAACAGGGCCATAAAATATAACGAACGATCCAAAAGGGATTTCCATATTCACATTTTTTAAAATAGTATTAGCCCCTGTGATAGGGCTAATATGGGCATCACTCATGGATATAGCAACGCCCTTTGAACATGCCCCAGTTTTGAAGTTGTCAGAGGAACTCGTGCCAACAGTTGAATCTGCCATACTTGATTCACCCGGCTCTGTGGAGAGAAAAGTCTGAATTCGAGTGAAGCAGCCCAAACTTGCCGCCATTGAAGGAATGGCACTGAGGAGTTTCGCGGCGGGATTCGTAAGGAGTGTGATCACAGATAAACTAGTGAAAACCTTTGAAAGGCTGATAGAATTTCCCAAGCCCACAAAAATTGTAAATGTAAAAGCAGGTGCCATCGCCCAGGGTAGATTCTGAATGATATTCTGCCATACAATACTCCACCTGAAGCCAGCCATTCGGTGTGTTTCAGATATTCTTTTTCTTTGGATTATCTCCGTGAAATGTTGACTCAGTCCCATCATTCTCACATTTTTTATATCAGTCAATACTGAACTGGTTATCGTTATCCGTTCCTGTACTGCGTCAATCCAAATCTTTTGTCGACCACCAATGCGCTTGGTAACCTGTGTGCATCCAATACTTGAGACTTGAATATTTCGTTAGATATAGCTTAAAAGATAAAAGAAGTATACTGAGTACTCACCAACCACAATTATAATCGGCATAACGCAAACCCATCCAATTTGATAGGCTAAAATGATTACTCCAACTACCACTTCAATAGAGCGAGCCCAGATTTCATTCAAATTGACCAGCGAAGCTGAAATGCGATCGATATCAGAGCTCATCAGTGTGATTGCTGCAGAGCGATCAGGTAAATCGGTATCTTGAAGAAGAAGGGTGTGTCGATAGATAAGTGACACAGTCGCTCCTCGAAACATTGTAATAAAGCGATACAATTTGTGATTGTAATGAATACTGGAGACTGCCAGTCCCAGGTAAACCAAAACTGTTGCTCCGATCAGTCCATAGCCATCATTTTTTCTAGCATTATCTTGTTGAACCCATTTGAGGATTGCAGATATCAGGAACGGCTGAGAGAAGGTAAACCCAATCAAGCAAAGACGTGGAAAAACTGCAGATATAATTGACCACCACATGGCCTGACACACTTTCCATGCAAATTCAAAGCTGCGCTCTGGTTTCCGTCGATTTTCCCACACTGATCGAACCTTATCTTCAAGTTTTGCTGATCTGAGGTCCTCATCCAAGCCATATAAATCTTGCAGAGTAAGCAAGGAGCAGAATCCACGCCACAGTAAATTATTAATCCACCACATCAAACTTCGATTAACCACTCCGCTTGTTGATTCCGGTGGGAAATCACGATAAGCTGGCTTGAGATACCGTCTTTTCTCCTGCATTTCTAATAGGAGGAACACCGTTTTAATTCCCACGGCGGCTGTAAAAACAGCAGGTATAGAAGTAATGCTTTGTGCATTTTGCAGCCACAATGTTCTGGCCTGAACCACGTCGAAAAGCAGTGTGAACAGTAAATAAATTACAAGAAGCGAGGATGGCTTTACTGAACGGGTATCTTCAATCCATGATAGTGCCACGAGCTGAATTGCAACTAGCAAGTTGATAGCAGCCAATGGAATCGAGACTTTTGTTTGATTCTGCTTTTCTCGGGCCCAGAGGACCAGCAAGGCCAATTGTATTGCCGCATAGAGAATGGCGCAAACCTGCATATATCGATTGTTAGCTTGATTGTAGGGCTTATCATTTGCCTTTTTCGAATACCAGGGTTCGTTCACTTTACAATTTTTAGTGCTCGTAACAGATTGTGCTCCGTCCGCGCACGACGTAAAGCCAGAGGGTAGAATACCACTGGGAAAGCAATAAAAAAGGCGCCCGCGGGTAGAATTCCTAGAATGCTTTGCTCAAATAGTAAGGTGAAGTCAAATCCACCACGACAAGAAGCATTTATTGCGGGGCCGAAGGCGTTGTCTGTGTTAATAGAGCAGAGCGATGCCATGTCTCTTTTGACTCCAAGAGAGTCTCCTCTCCCGGGTACCTCTGGTACCTCCAACACCTTGAGCTATTGCGTGAAGCGACAGATTTTGGCAGAATTTAAGAACAATGAATCTGTGTCGTGTTAGGGAGACAAAGCCTCCTTCCCTAAAAGCAGAGGCACGTGACTCTGCGATGCAACTCTCGCCGCCAATCCCATTCCGGATGCCGCTATCATATTGTGCTGCTAAAATACTTCATATCTTTTTCATACAAAGTTAACTGGCTTCAAAATAAAAAAAAAAAATCTTAATTTTTACTGGTATTCGGGTCTCGTACAGCATCGTAGATAGCCAATACCATGAGGGTTGACCACCTAGCCAGGAGGATTATCGGATCCTTGCTCTGCGGAGTTAAAGCGACACTATTATTGCATGAAGCTCTCGGAATTTTGCACAGCCACTGATGCATTGTAAAAGTTCTGGAGTCCTCAGTAATAATTGTTATCAATATACCTTTTGACTTCCAGAAAACGGTGTCTCAGCCGAAGGAATCGGGAATAGCGATTGGTGGGTCCCTGCCAGGGCCTAGACGGGAGGCGGCAAAAACCGACGAGTACCAAACACAGTACAGGTACGGTTTATTTATTGTTGATGCAATCAAGCAAAGAGGAATAAGTTGACGAGTATGCGGAATATTATCAGGGACGGAAGAATAGATTCTGTCTTTATGTCTGAGATGTGAAACGGGGAAATAGTAGACTACATTACTAATACTCAATGCTGAATACTGAATCAATACAATACACAATACTCAATAATTACACAGTATACTACATACTATGGTACATACAATACATAATAATACGCCAGCCATAAATACAGGCAGCTGACTGGCCAGATCACCTGAAACCTGCCCCGACCGGAGGAAAACACTAATTAAAAATAACTTCCTTCCTTAAAAGCTAACACTAAAAAAGAATCATAGAGAAACGTCTTTTGTCGATGTCATCCATTTTTTCTTCTCTTTCTTTCTCTCTTCTCTATATTCATATCATCTGGCGTACATATCATACATCTTCTCTTCCATCTCGTATACCAACACACTCGCTTGTTCGACTTTATTTCGCGCAGATTCAGATTACTCGTCTCTAACCCACCTGCTGGCTATAACGTCAGCGTCGTTATCGTACATCCAGCCAGACGGACAGACCGATCCCGAAATAGTGCTACCGTCGCCCATTTGCCCTCACAAATCCCATATCGACTCATTTCTACGCTGCATTCGTACATAGATGTCGTGTTCATGTCGACATAATACTTGAAGCTATCAGAGAATACAGCGCTGGACGTTGTCGACTGCTTTTTTTTTTCCCCCGGTGGCCCTTCCAACGACCAACATGGCCGGTCCAAGCTATCACATGGCTATTCGGGACAACGGCGACAATAATGTGTCTCCAGCTGACCAGTTCCTACGCTTGATTCAGAACCCTTTTAAACAATCTGTGTGTTGTTCTGTCTGCCCCGTGAACCACCCCCATATTATGCTGCCAGCTGCTAACTCCCAGGATGTTCTAGATCCAATTGCATGCCTTCTGGGTCTCGCTGGCTACCTCGATAGGCATAACCGCCCTGCTTGCTCTCCTCTTCTCTTTTTTTCGTCCGTATCACAATGCCATTTACGCTCCAAAAGTCAAGCATGCCGACCAAAATCATGCCCCACCACCTGTGGGCAAGGGCATCTTTGCCTGGGTGCCGCGCGTTCTCACTGTGAAGGAAGAGGCCCAGGCAGATCGACTCGGTCTAGATGCCGTGGTGTTTTTGCGATGCGCGAAGATGATGAGAAACATTTTCCTCGTCTTGAGCGTCTTTGGCTGTGGTATCTTGATTGCAGTCAACCTAACCCAGAGCAATGCATCTGCCGTTCCGGGAACCAATACTTTTACACTCATGACACCCTTGTACATTCTTACCGAAGCTGTCTGGGCACAGGTAGTCTGCGCCTATATTTTCGACTTCGTCATCATTTTTTTCCTATGGGTGAACTACAGGTTTATCCTGGCATTGCGGAGACGTTACTTTAAGAGTGCAGACTATCAAATGAGTCTGCACGCACGAACTTTAATGGTTCGTATTTATCATTTGCCTGCTGAACGTGATTCATGTCGATGCTGATGAGAAATAGATCACGAATATTCCAGCGAATCTGCGTTCAGAAGAAGGTCTTATGCGATTGACTGACGGTGTTAACCCGACTTCTTCCCTACCGCGCACTACCATCGGCCGGAATGTGAAGGATCTGCCGTCTCTGATGCAAAAGCACGACGAAGCCGTGAGAGCATTGGAATCTGTTTTAGCAAAGTACCTTAAAAACCCAGATCATCTTCCGGTCAACAGGCCCACGATGAGTGTCCCACGTAACTTGCGGGGTGAAAGGGGTTCGGGCAAAGTGGACGCCATCGACTTCCTCACCGACCGGATCCAGGAACTAGAATCCCGAATCAAGGACGTTCGTCAGTCTGTCGACAAGCGCAATCCAATGCCGTATGGATTCGCAAGTTGGGAAGCCATCGAACACGCCCACGCGGTCGCCTACACTGCACGCAACAAGAAACCCCAAGGCACGTCGATCAGACTCGCCCCCCGGCCGCACGATATCATCTGGGAGAATGTTCATCTTTCACCGCAGACGAGAAGATGGCGTCGGATGGTCAATGTTTTCTGGATCACTCTCCTCACTGTGCTGTGGATTGCGCCTAACGCAATGATTGCCATCTTCCTCTCGGATCTCAACAATCTTGGTCTAGTGTGGCCTGCGTTCCAGACGTCCCTTGAACAACACCCGAACACTTGGGCAGCTGTGCAAGGTATTGCCGCGCCGGCGCTCACGTCTCTTATCTACTTGGTTCTGCCGATCATTTTTCGACGTCTCATGCGTCGTGCAGGCGACATTACCAAAACCGCCCGTGAGCGGCACGTCATCCACCACTTGTATTTCTTCTTTGTCTTTAATAACTTGATCGTCTTTTCTCTCTTTTCGGCGGCCTGGGCATATGTGGCAGCAGTCATCAACGCGAAAAACAACAACGAAAACGCTTGGCAAGCCATTCAGGACGGTCAATTCTGGGAGAAGACGCTGTCAGCTCTGTGTCAGGTGTCTCCATTCTGGGTTACGTGGCTGTTGCAACGAAATCTCGGGGCTACGTTGGATTTGGTGCAGTGGTTTACCGTCTTATGGCAATGGTTCATGAAGACTTTTATGGCGCCAACCCCTCGCCAAAGCATTGAATGGACGGCACCTCCTCCCTTCGACTATGCTAGCTACTACAACTACTACCTTTTCTATGCGACAGTTGCGTTCTGCTTTGCCACTTTACAACCGGTGATTCTCCCTGTTGCCGCTCTCTACTTCACCTTGGACTGTTATTTCAAGCGGTATCTGCTGCTGTATGTGTTCATAACAAAGAACGAGTCGGGAGGCTTGTTCTGGCGCGCGATCGTCAACCGGATGCTGTTTGGAGCGTTCCTGTCCAACCTTGTGATTGCACTGGTCTGCAAGTCCAAGGGGACCTTGACGATGTTGTATTGTTTGGCTCCATTGCCGTTCATACTACTCGGATTCAAGTGGTATTGCTCAAAGAGTTTTGACGACGACATTGTCTACTATAACAAGAATGTTCTCAACGACGCCGAAGCTCTCGGCGCGTCGATGGGCAAAGGACCCAAACGAGCAGCTGACCGCTTGAATTCCAGGTTTGGTCACCCTGCTCTTTTCAAACCTCTTGTAACGCCGATGGTTCACGCCCGAGCCGCCGAGGCCTTGAAGTCGATCTACCGCGGCCGGCTGGGTAATTCGGACGGTCCTGCAGAATTCTCCGACATTGCTATGCAGTCTATGTCAGCCACTGCGCCCGGCAAACCCGCCGACGCAGCGCCATTTGAAGTTGTTGCCGAGAGCCAGCTTGATTTCTCGTACTTCAAGAACCGCGCTGACTTCCGAGACGAATTTGGTGGCGGCATCTACGGCCGGCCAGAGGATCTCATTTCCGAGCGATCCCATACCCCGCGAACATTTATATCTGAATCACCGGGCTCGTCTCGCGCTTCGTCCCCGGTGTCTGCAGCCTACACTCGCAAACAGTCTGAAGGGTACGATTTGGGATTGCAGCGACCTCTCGACTCGGACCATCCAGCCTTTAGACCACCCATGTCTCGTTTCGAGAGCCATAATACAGAACCCAATCCATCGCCGATGTATCTCCAGGGATCGAATGACAGTGAGTCTCGACTTTTGAGCAATGCTCAGCTCCCGGCCGTCGAAGGCGAGCCCGTCCATACGATCGATCGATGGCGGGCGCGAGGATACGGGCCTGTAGCTCAAGAAGAGCATAATCCGACGTCATATGATTACTTCCGTGGGAAACGATGAACGATTTTTTTATCTATCTATTTATTTTTTGAAAATTGTATGGTCAGCTCATCGTCAGCGTCTGGTGGTTTGGTGCTTGGTGCTTGGTACTTCATGGGATTGTAATTAATGGTATTCAAATAATGAATATAGCCTGTACATTATCAAATTTGTACAGAGTTGATGACATAGACTACGGTTCATGGTATGGTCAGATTGTTTTATTATATAACAAAGTAAACATCGACATTTTTCTTTCTTCACTTATCGAACAGGCATTTTGAATGGATTTAGCCAACACAATTTAATCAGCGACTCGAAAGCGAAACTGATCCTTTCGATCAAGATAGACAACTCTATCCGCCAAGCCAGCCTTTTCGACCTCGGCCTTAAAATCGTCCAACGGACTCGCAAAGACATCGTAATCATCGTAATGGATCGGGATAGTCAAATCAGGCTTGATGAGTTGAATCAATTGAAGACCCTGTTGAGCATCCATAGTCACCATGACCGCCAGCGGGGAGGTCGAGGGTGAAGGCACCGTTGTGCCGCCGAGGTGGATGAGCATCAAGTCGATGTTTTGGCCAGCGTATCGTTTGGGGATTTCTCGTAGCTCGTCGACTAGTAGAGTATCGCCGGAAATGTATATACGATAGCCTGATTTGAATGAGTTGTCGTTGTTGGTGTTGGTGTTGGTGTTGTCGGATTTGGATAATGTGCTGGAATGTCCTAATTCGACCATCCAGCCGTTCGTGGGCGGGATCTTGTGAGATGAACATAATATCAGTTTCGATTCAGTGGAATACAACGATGAATCAAAGAAAAGAAATGGAGGATACAGCTTGGACGAGTTCGTTCAATTTCTGAAGCGGTTTAGTCGGAACATGCTGTCCCGGCATAGCTGTGACGCGGACTTGGGGTTGATTGCTTCTAGGTTCGACAGTCTGCTTATTCCGCACATCGATCAACACATGCTCGAAGAAATCCAAGGCATAAACATTCGAGAACGATTCTCCTTCTCCTTCTTTCGAAGTCAAATGCGTCTTTGCATGAGGTGTAGTGATGATGGGCAAATCTCGACGGAGAGATGCTTCGACTTTTTGATCGAAATGATCTCTGCATTGGGCAGCAAGCAATGCGATGCAGATTAGCACCAACGTTTCTTTCTTTCAATATGTATCTGACTGAATACAAATCTCACCCGTGATAATGAGATAGCAAGACCATGTCAATTCTAGGCAAGTCGTGCAGGTCCACTGCAGGATTGGTTTGACGCATACTCGATACGCCAGGCCCAAGATGTACATGATCACCAGCATGGAGGAAGTTTGGCTATGAACGAAGTCAACAATCAGAAAAAAAGGCTTATTCTCGACATCATCGCAAAGAGGAAGAAGACAACTTGCATCAGTCATGATCCGAATACCAGCCCATTCTCTGTCCATCCATGCCGTGATAGATTCCAAGGTCAGTTAGCCAATTCACATTCTTGCCCGGTTTTATATGACAGATCAATGATGGCCCACGAACAGGATTGTAGTCGCTGTTCCCACAAAATATAGCGACGCATTTTCCTGGCCGTCTGTCCCTCGTGGATGCACTTTTACCTCTTTGGCGTCCGGGAGACTGTCTGGGAGGGATTTCTCGGACGGCAAGTCGCGTGTTGGTGGTAGGGTGTGGTCGGGGTTGAGGATCAGACGAGGGTTGGAATCCATTTTTCTTTTCACTTCTTTATTTCTTCTTCTTCTTTACTGCTCAACAAGATCCATGGATGATTGAGGATGAATGTGATACATCAACGTCTGGTAAATTGCACTGAACAAGATGAAGCTGATTCCCTCAATGTGCGTATACATGACGTCAAGCCCTAAATCGATCAAAATTACTCGATTAGGAAATAATTTTGTTCTTATTCAAAACTCGTCTATAAATTGTACACTGTATAGTAAATTGTTTAATTGTTTATTCCCCATCAAATGAACTACACAGATCTAATCAAATGTTTGTGGTGAAATTCAAGACAAGCGAAATTAAACAAGATAAGCAAAGCAAATAAATGTCTTACCGAAAAATGAGAGCTCGCCCTAGTACAGTCGAGATCAAGTTTGCAATTGGCCTTAGATATATCGGTACAACAAATAAAGCAATTGCAAATGTCTTACCTTCAGTTCATTCGCTTTTGAGTCTCTACAAAAGCGAAGAGGCCGAGAGAATAAAACGTTATTTCCAGGGTGCTCCAGGGCTTCCAGGCGGCGAGCATGAAAGATAAGCATTTCTACGCTAGAGAAAACGGGAGGTTAAATCGCGAAACAAAAAAGCTTGCTTAATTAAATTTATGCTTGGTGCTGTTCGCGGTGGGTCGTCGAATAGAATGCGGACTTATTATCATGGCAAGGATCGTCGTCCCTTGTGTACTTAGTACTTACTCAAAGTCGTTTAGTCGAGTCGCACTCAGCCTGGAAAATGTCAGCTAAAGAGTCTAAGACAATTGTGTCTTAAAAGCCACGGAAATCGACAGCTTCGGATCTTTACCGTAACTCGGAAAGCCCGCGAGGGGGTTTTTCCAATGAAATCATTTGGCGGGCCCTAATTTTGAGGAGATGTGGATATTCATATTATCATGTTGGAGCTCCTCCAAGCAGCGCCGTTGCGACCTTCTCCGCTCTAATTACGATTGGCACCGGTTGTTAACGGCAATGTCAATATTGACCTGCTGTTTCCGGATAGATGTGCGATGTCCTAGGTCAGCCCTGAGCAGTAGTTAAGTACCTAGCTACGTAGTGACGAGATAAATCTGCAGCCTATCACAGGAGTATCCGCTGCCGATCCAATGCTATCGCGCTGAACAGCTCCGTGTATAAATACCTAGGTACTCTCGTCCTGCTCGCGGCTTACTTTCTGATCTTGTCGGTGTTTATGAAGTCGTCAAGGCTATCGGTCGTTAAAGCGCCTTGGTAGTTGTATTCGGACCTACGAGCAGGCGCACCACCATCTTGTCTATCTCACTAAGGCCTGCTGATAACAATCATGCTTGTGCAGTCCTTGCTCTCAGCGACTCTAGTCGCGACAACACTTCTCGCCGACGGCGTGTTCGCCCGAGGAAGTCGTGTTCCTATTCCGGCTAAAGCTCAACGCCGCTATGAGGATCATTATAACGAAATGTATGCGAAGCGAACAGAAGCTGCTGCTTCGAACTCAACCAAGGGCTTTCGCTACCTGACGTCGACCACAAAACGTGAGTTTTCTCAACTTTTCCCCGCCTATTCTTATGTCTGTAACCCTTCTTGTTTAATGCAGTGATGACTAACTAAGACGGACTTTTAGCATACCAGGTTGAAAGTCTACCCGATGTCAATTTCGACATTGGCGAGATGTACTCTGGATTGGTGCCCATTGATTCCAAGGATACTTCCCGCCAGCTTTTCTTTATTTTCCAACCCACCGTCGGCGAGCCTGTTGACGAAATCACGATCTGGCTGAACGGCGGTCCCGGCTGCAGTTCCATGGAAGGCTTCCTCCAGGAAAACGGTCGCTTTCTTTGGCAACCGGGCACCTATCTCCCCGTGGAAAATCCTTACAGCTGGGTCAACTTGACCAATATGCTCTGGGTTGACCAGCCTGTGGGTACCGGATTCTCTACCGGAACGCCGACTGCTCATTCCGAAGAGGATATTGCCCAGGACTTTGTGAAATTTTTCAAGAACTTCCAAAAGCTATTTGGAATCAAGAAATATAAAATTTACGTCACTGGAGAGAGTTATGCCGGTCGTTACGTGCCGTATATCTCAGATGCGATGATCAACGAGAACGATACAGATTACTTCGACCTCAAAGGCGCCCTCGCGTATGATCCTGTAATTGGAGCCTTTGACGTGGTGCAGGAACAGGTCCCCGTGTACCCTTTGGTTGTTCAAAACAACAACATGCTCAATTTGAACTCCGAACAATTGGCGACTCTCGAGCGGATGCACATCTCCTGCGGATACGACAAGTATATTGAGAAATATCTTACCTTCCCTGCCTCTGGTGTCCAGCCGTCTATGTCTTACTCAGAAAATTGTGACCTCTTTGACGCTCTGCTCAACTACGAATTGGACATCAACCCGTGTTGGAACATTTACGAGATCAACGCCGTCTGCCCTCTGCAGTGGGACGTTCTCGGCTTCCCGACTGTGCTGGATTATCTGCCTGCTGGTGCCCAAATCTACTTCCAGCGCCCGGAAGTTGTGAAAGCGCTACACGCTCCGGAGAACATCACCTGGAATGAATGTTCCAACAATGCTGTCTTTGTTGGACAGGGCGGTCCAGAAGGTGAAGGTGATCTCTCCGCGGATCCCATCCAGTCTGTTCTACCCAAGGTCATTGAGCACACCAATCGCGTCCTCATTGGTAACGGCGACTATGACTTTGTGATCATGACCAACGGCACGCTCCTTTCCATTCAGAATATGACCTGGAACGGTCATCTGGGATTCACGCAGCGACCAAGCACCCCGATCAACATCACATTGGTAGACCTTGAGTATGCGCAAGTATTCGACGATAATGGTGACGATGGCGCAGATGGTCCTCAAGGTATCATGGGCATTCAGCACTACGAACGTGGCCTGATGTGGGTTGAGACCTATATGTCGGGACACATGCAGCCTGAATACCAGCCCAGGTCGTCTTATCGTCATCTGCAGTGGCTATTAGGGCGTACTGAGGAGATTTAGAGTGATTTCTCCAACTCTTATTGTCAAAGTTTGCCGATTGAGTTTCACTTGCCATTAATCAGAATTAAGTAGATCAGACATGTAGATACGAATAAAAGTTGTACACATCTTTCATGAATATCTATGAAGACCTTCAAATTATCTATCTATGGATACACTTGTAACCTTGGAAGAGATTGAAAAAAATTTTAAATGTGTAAATCTACCTAGGTTTTAACAATCTTGAGATATCCACGGATTGGAAGAACCGGGATATCTAAGGATGGATTTCTAGGCACGCAGAATTAGTGAAAGCTTCGTATAACGAGATATGTGCAACGATAGCCTTGGAATCAACCTGAGTAACCAAGAGATGCTTCCAGACCGATCTGGCCCCACGTACCTAGGTAGACACTCTGACCACCTGAATAATTGCTTTGGTACACCCGTAGACTGAGCGCTGCCCTATACAAAGGAGACCCCGGAAGTCGTCCATTGGTCCTGTAATAAATTTTCAACATTACCATAATCTCTCGCATGCGTAAATGATCAGCTACAGCTCATCCATGGACGTATCATATTTGGTACACAATTATCGGTTTCGTCAGCTCAACTTAATATTGTCCCCGTGGGCCATGCTTAGTATTGTTCTTCGGGCAAACACCCTCGTCCAACCATGCACGGATTGTCTGCAGACTTTGAATTGATCCACGAACACCATTCCTTCAGCATTTTCCTCCAGTTGTTTTCTTTCGTTTATGTATTTTCTGCACGGGTAAGCTGTCAAGTATTGTTCTTCATACTGATCGATTCGTCGAGCTGAGCTCCTGATTGGTCTTTGATATTGTTTGGTGGCTTTTAAGGATTGTCGTGCTCCGACAATACCTACCAACACCCATGGATATTTAGCACTGAAGATACTTTACTTCTCAAATGCATTCTACTTCTTCTTCTAATTACCCTCCTAGCTACCATAATATCTGCACAGGTTCCTAGGGACTCGGGAAATCATAGGACAATCGCTAAAATCTTTCAATGTTCGGATTCATCGCTGTTTGGCTATTGTTTTCACTGGTCTATTTAAGGCGACAGCAAACCTTGGAAGAATCCAATGCTACAGATTGTCCATTCTAGAAGTATTGTTGTGACACTTCCTGCCCAGGTGCTTGAGGAAATCGCCTCCGCCATGGGTTGCATATAAAAATGCATATAAAGTACAACGTTACCCATCTTTGGTGCAACGGCTTTTCAACCTCCTTATCAATCTTGAATTCCTGGCTCTGGTATTTGAATCTGAACGCAGCAATCTCTTCACAAGTCATTTCTTCATCTCGCGTTGCTCTCTACCTACATCAACTTCACTGCAATTCAAACACCCGCAGCATAAACCAGCGCGATTTTTCGCTCAAAGCGAGAATCAGCACCGATTCCAGAAGACACAGCAGGAGACTGAAGAAAAATGTCGTTCGACCCTTTCAACCAAAATCTCACTATGATTGGCAGTGACGGTAGTGCCATGAACGTCTCCATCCCCGACCTCGACGACTTTGTCCAAGAAGGGGTCGTCAGCTGCATCAACTATGGCGCTCAGCTCGGAGCTACCATGGTTACTTTCGTACTGCTTCTTTTGCTCACCAGACCGAAAAAGCGCGCCTCGATCGTGTTTTGCCTTAACATTCTGGCCCTCCTTTTCAACATGTTTCGCCTGATCACCCAAGTCTTGAATTATACCGGACCATTTTTCGAAACCTACACCTATTTTTCCAATGACGTCTCCCGCGCGTCTCTAGGCGACTTTGTAGATGTTATCCTGGTACAGATCGCAAATGCTCTGGTCGAAACGGTCATGGAAGCCTCGCTCGTTACGCAGACTAGAGTTGTGACTAGCAACATGAGGGCATGGCAGAGACTTACCATTGTCGCTATTTCAGTTGGACTGGCTGTCGTCAATATCGGTTTCCGTCTTGCCCAGATGGGCATGATGTGTGTCCGGATTATGGAGAGTCAGTCCTTCGCAGACACTATCTGGCTTCAGAAAGTCAACACAGTTCTGGTCACCGTGAGCATTTGCTACTTCAGCGTCGTTCTCATCGGCAAGCTCGGCTACACAATCTACCGACGCAGGCAACTTGGTGTTCATCAGTTCGGACCTATGCAGATCATCTTTATTATGAGCTTCCAAACCATGATCGTTCCCTGTAAGTCTCTCTGTCTCTCTCCATTTCTTCTATTCTTATCGCTCTGCATGTTCAACGACTTATCATCTTCACAGCAATTTTTTCGGTCTTGCAGTTCTCAGAGGTCAACATCCATCATATCAACAATGACATTGTGACTTTTGTCGTGATTTCTCTACCTGTCACCACTATGTGGGCTAGCACTGTCCTACCCGGTACCTCCGCCGCCCAAGACATCGAGTCAGGCGTACCGTTGTGGACAAAGCTGTCATCAGTACAACTCAACAGTGTTGATTCGCGACAGTCTCGGAAGAAATCCGTCTCAACTAGCGAGACGATGTCTACCTTTCCCTCACAGTTGAATTTTCACGGCTCGGATCCCAACAATTCGTGCAGAAAGGGTCCTCATGTGGCTGAATGAGCTCGTGCATGATCCCAAGTTGCTTTTGAACGATTTCCATGCTTGCATGGGAGTTGATTGATCCGGCGTTTCAGGTCCAAGAGCAAGATCTCTGAGGCATTATCGTTGGTTGATTTCTTTGAGCTAACCAAAATTAGTGATTAGCAGTAATACTACAAGTTAGAAATGTGGCTTTTTCAGATTTTCTCAATCGCTTCAGACTGAATCCTGAAAATCGACGAGATAGACGTAGTTTCTAAGTTAAGGAGGATGGCTGAGTAAAGAATTTATTGTTTGGAGCCGCCAAGCTTGGTGGCTGCCCTAAGTTCCAGGCATCAAGTAGTGACATAGACTTTGCGCGGGGAAAGAAGACAAGCTCTTCATCCTTCCAGACATCTTCTTGAACCTTTTCCAAAAGATCTTCAAATTGAAGACTGAGTCTTCTGGTTCTTGCACCATGACAGCTGTTCCGCCGGCCACTCTATCATGGCTGTGGAATGTGCTGACCAAGGTATACATCAAGCGAGTGAGGCTATCTGCTGCATGCGATCCGGCTAACGTCAAGTCACCAGAACCATTACGACCCCAAACAGACCTATCGCGATCCCAAGCGGACATATCATGATGTTGCTCAAGCGCTGGCGCAATATCCTTCTTTTGCTCCGCGAACGGATGTCTACAGTAAGTACCAGCCAGATTACATCTCCGAGATTCAACGCGCTGAAGCCGATCGTGTTTACAGCGTACGAAAATGGCATGCCGTCTTTACTGCTCCATCTCGTCGGCACGCTGCCGGTCTTATTCCGCGGCCACTCTTATAACATACCGGTCGACGTTTGGATCCCCAGTGCGTATCCTCTCGAAGCTCCCATTATCTACGTGACTCCCACGCCGGACATGGTAGTGCGATCTGGTCAGCACGTTACGTTGGAGGGCCGAGTGTACCATCATTATTTAGCCCATTGGCATGAAACCTGGGATGTGAGTGAGATTTCCAAGATTGAGAAAATGCGGGATATGAGGAGGAGTGACATGCTCATTTTGAATAGCGATCCTCGATCGAACGGCTTTTCAGTGTGCTGTGTGATGTCTTTTCAAAAGAGCCTCCAGTTAAAGGTCGATCTCAGTCAAAACCAATGCAACCGGAGACGCCACGTTCAGGTCCTCCTCCAGTCCCTCCGCTGCCGACAGAATTATCTGCATCTCCCACTCCAGTCGAAGCCCCTGCTGCGCATCACCAGCGAACGCTTTCTCAACCTCCCCAACTTCCGCCCAAACCCGGTCAGACGACACCTGTACATCCACCGACACCAGCGACGCACACAACCGGACCCCCTGTTCCGCCACTACCTCCAAAGCCGCAGAACGGAATCAATGCCGCCGGCTGGACAAGCCCCATCAACGCGGCTACTGCGCATTTGCAAAGGTCTGGCAGTTTACATACACCGCAGCAAGCACCAACCAGTCCGGGATATGCGCGAGACCCGTCGCAGAGTCATATTCCGGGATATCCTCCGCTTAGGACTCGAATTCCCAGCCAAGAGATGGGACCAAGACCGCCCTTGTCTCCGACGGCCATTCATCAACCACAATATCAGCAGCAACAACATCCACCACATCTGAACCCGCAGTATCAGCAATACCAGCAAGCACCATTTCAGCCCATCGCGCCGCCAAGCCGGGCGCAAAGAAAGGAAACTCCTGATCTTCTCACCTCGCCATTCGACGTTGAACTACCATCTATAACTCCAACGGGACCTCCCCCTCCGGTACCACCAAATCCGGAAAAGGATGCTCTTTTACATTCACTTTCAAGCACCTTGACCGAAATTTTGCAGGGAAATGTGTCGCAGTCAAGGTCCGCTGTGACTTCTTTACAATCTCAGTCTCAGGCCTTGAATTCTGCCATGATTACATTACAAGGGGAAATAGCCACACTCAACGGTTTTCAGGAATCAATACAGTCTAATATAAATATTCTTCAGCAATCACTCCGTCGCGCCGATGCGGTGATTGGCGACGCTAAAGCTCGCGCCTCTCAGGGTGCCGCCTCGGATCCGGGAGCCAGCACCTCATCTACTGCAAGCGGACTACCTCCCGTCGACGAGGTTCTCGTCGCACCGACTGTTGTTGGCAAACAGTTGTACGATCTGGTTGCAGACGAAAGAGGCATTCAACAAGCCATCTACGCACTTCAGGCCGCTCTGGTGCGCGGCGTGATTGGCGCAGATACGTGGTCACGGCACACGCGAAGCCTAGCTCGAGAAGCATTCTTGAAACGAGCCTTAATTCGGAAGATTGCCGTGGGGATGGGGTTGGACGTGGGCGAGGGTATGATACGACGTGACTTTTGACCTAGACCTTCATCAGGTTAGGAAGGATTCTGCGGAGTACAGAATGCAGAAATCGAATTCCGACATTCAATTGCATGTCGGTACGCAGATGGTGTGACAGGTAGCCCATCGAACTTACAAACTGAGATGAATCCATGTCATCCAGCCCCTTTCATGTCTCCCAGAGTTAAGACTATTGATCTCTTCACTTCTCCTCCATCTTTTCAAAATTCTATTTCAGACCCGATCTTACAATAATTTGGAAAATGAAAGAGAAATATACATAGAAAGGAAGGGAAAAGAAAGATTTCTAGAACATGGATATCCGACATCGCCTTGGAAGTTTCCAAGTCTACATGGAATCTGAGATGGAGGTAATTCTTCCGTCTACGAAGTCCACTGTAAGGCCGGAGTACGAGCGAGAATGAGTATAGCTTCATGTACTGGCAACTAGCCATTCATGTGACCTCAATTAGATGTATTAGTAAGCAGAGCATTATATATTAAAGTTTAATTTCTAGAGCTTTTGTTGCAACCTCTGTAGCGTGTAATACGTGATTACATTGGTTTGTATGGTAATTTGTATGTGTGATTATATATTCTTGTATTCTTATGATTATATACAGAAAGAATCTGATTCTGCTGTTGAATATCTCTTTTATAGAGATTGACTATATACTTCTGTTTATTAATTCTAAATATATACTGATTTCTAATTAATTATATAAATAGTATAAATAATATAAATTATATAAAAATATAAACTATAAAAGATTTAATATATTATTAAAACTAGCTGATTATCTGTTAAATAAAATAAAATATATTAATATATTATTAAATCTATAATATATCTTTTTAATTTAGTTAATATAATTAAACTAAATTTCTTATTTAAATATTTCTAAAATTTATATTAAATCTAGATTTTTAAATAAATTTTTTTTAAATTTATTTTAAAATAAACAACATACAATTATACAAATCAATCTATAAATTCTTATTTTAAATCTCTTTTCTATATTTAAAATATTAGTCTACTCTCAGCTAGCCAGTTAAAATAATAATATTATTAACAAAAGATTCAATCATCAATTACACAAGATATAGAATTTTATTAAGAAAAACACTATACCAAGGGCATACTCCAAAATCTTGCAATATTTTTAGTGCCAGACTTCTGCTATGCATTAGTTTGTGAACCGCCTCAGTGAGCGCGAACAAAGCAATTTTTACTTGCATGAATTTTCTGGGTATTGTTGCTCCAGAGCACAGGTTGCCTCAGGGCAATTTAGCCTCAGAGCACGAGTTGTTCTAGAGCACAAGCTGCCTCAGGGCAAATTAAGCGCTGCGCCGGGTGCAGCGCTCTAAGCCACAACTCATTCATCGGAGGTTTCAACGGCATCTACCAGCAAGCTCCTCGTGTATTGTCTGCAGACAGAGAGGACTTTGTCGGCGATTGTCTGGCTTGGCATGAAATGATTACAGAGCATCACCACTATGAGGAGACAGACTTCTTTCCAAATGTTGATAAAGCTACTAGGAAGAATGGCCTTATGGATGGTGCTGTTCATGAGCATGGTATGTAGTCATTCGTCACCCCTAAGTAAGTGACTAACTTAACATGGTGGTGGGTATTTAGCTGTACTCCATTCCGGCATGGAGAAATTCAGAGCCTATCTCATGAAAGGCGTCGTCAGTTTCTGAGGCGCCGAGCTCATCGCCATCATGGATTCATTCAAAAACCCATTCTACTCGCACCTCAAGTCGGAACCCCGTGCAATTCTATAACTAGCGAAATATGACACTCCTGAAACCCCATTAAATTTTACTAAAATTGCCCAAGCAGCTGGTAAGAAGACATTGACACTGTCATTTATTTTCAATGTTCTCCCTGTGTTCTTGTTGAATATGGACACGCTGGATTTTGAGGATGGCATGCGGCATGAGGTCTTCTCCCTGTAAAGGGCGTGACCAAGTGGATTATGACCAGGGTTATTCCTATGAGGCATTTGAGTCGCTGGCGGTTTGTAAGTTGTTCGCCTGAAGGGAAGGCTAAGCAGCTGGCAGTCTGAAGGGGAATGTATCATAACATAGAAAATGGTGTACTGTATTAATCTCAATAATACATCACCCAGCTGAAATAATACGCATTCAACGCAGAATTCAAAATGGATACTATAAATCGACATCTGAATACGTATAACCACTGATTAAGAACTTATACCAGCGGCCAACATGCGTGGTGTTTGGCCCTACGTATAGATCGTCCAATACCTAGTTTTTGGGGCAAGCAGCATTCTTGCTAATAAATCATTCTTTGCAGGCAAAGAGAGAAGTGTTCGAAATTGATTGTCAGTGCGATCCACAGCAGCCCCGTTATGAAGTAACAGATTCACAACATTCCCATGTTCACTTTCTGAAGCCCGCGAGAGGGGTGTTTTGCCAATGGAATCGGCCAAATCAATACAAGAATTTTTGTCAAGTAGCAGCTGTACAACACCCGCATGTCCTCTTCCTGCTGCCCATGAAAGAGGTGTTCGTCCATTTTTATCAACGGAATCGACAAAAGCGCGATTGCTAAGTAGCAACCTCACAATATTCTCATGTCCACTTTCCGCAGCCCATGAGAGAGGTGTGCGGTAGTTATAATCAAGACGATAGACAGAAGCATCATTGTCGAGCAGTACCTTTACGATGCTCTCGCGCCCAGTGGTTGCTGCCCATGAGAGAGGCGTTCGGCCGGTTTTATCAGCCCAATCAATAGTAGCATTGTTTTGGAGTAGCAAGTTTACAACAGCCGCATGCCCCTTTTCTGCAGCCCACGATAGAGAGGTCCTCTTATATTGATCGGCATGATCGATGACGGCGTTATTCTGTAGTAGCATTTCTACAACATCCTCACATCCGGTGGTTGCTGCCCATAAGAGAGCTTGGTTGGAGCTCAACTGATCTTGAAGGCCGGTGTGTTTTTGCAATATTAGCTTTACCATTTCTTTATGCTCCTTCTCCACAGCCCACAACAGTGGCGTTCGTTGCAACATGTCAACACAATCGACATGTGCATCTCCGGCAAGAAGTAAGTCTACAGCTAATAGATGACCATTTATCACAGCCCACGAAAGCGGTGTCCGGTTAAACTCATCTGCAACCTCAGTAGCCGCCCCTTTGTGAAGCAACAACTTCACGACCATCGAGTGGCCATACCTAGATGCCCAAGTAAGTGCCGTATTGCCGGATTTGTCCCTCGAATTGACCACCTTCTCGACACTCTTGTCCAGCAGAAGTCTCACGATTGCCTCGTGGCCATGCTTTGCTGCCCACGATAGCGACGTACGGCCAAAGTCCCCATCTCTAAACGTGACATTTGCGTTCTTGTCTATCAGTAACCGCACTATTGCCTCGAGTCCCTTTTCGGAGGCCCAAATCAGCGGTGTACGCCTGGATTTGTCTTTGGTCCGAACATCAGCATCGTGATCTAGCAGTATCTTTACTGCTGCTTCGTGCCCTCTTTCGACAGCCCATGAGAGTGGAGCCCGACCAAAAGATCTATCCTTGTAATTGACGTCCTGTTGCCTTTGGATCAAAGCTAGCATAGCTTTGCAAAGTCCGAAGTGTGCCGAAAGGTTTATGCCGTTCGTCTGAGTGTCATCGTAGTAACCGAGTTCTTGATAAACCATAGCCTGGGCGCTCGCTGAAACTTTGTTAATGCTTCCAAGAAATTCCAGTATCAAGATGTCATCTTCAATCGTGGAACTACAAGCGTGATAGCCCCAATATCTTGCTGCATATTCATACAAAGCATTTATTTGTATCCGAGTCTTGTACTCGTTGAATGTGGGACTTGCTCCAGTTTCAAAAACTTGGAACGATAAATATGTCACGCATGTCTGGGTAATCTCGTCATGCGCATTCGGGAACCACTTGGTCTTCGTTCGATCAAAGTACTCCATCGCTGTATGGTGAACCAAGCGGACAATGTTGCTTTTCATTTCAACAGTCACGAGGCCTGCACATACCGAGATCACAAGCCCAATTTCAGTAATATTTTCAAGATCAAGCGATGAAGCATCATTTGTAGTAGCCAAGGCATGCTGCATCTCCGACTCTGTTAGAGGTCTTTGGGCGTGAACAATCCAAGCAATCACTCGAAACGACAGATCACGAAGGCCTTGACTTTGACTCTGTATTCTCTCCATGGCACCTTCATACACCTGATTATACGCATCGGAGCCTCTTGGAAGTGACTCCAGCGCGATTGCAAGCTGTCGTGGATTGATTTTGTCCACCAATGAATACAAGTGAAGTTTTGCGAGGAGAAACCTGATAAGATATGAGTAAAATCATATGGAGCAAAAATGGGCCAGATCCAGAGATACTAACATTCCGTCAGCCGCTTTTATTACAGCAGACTTGACTTTTTCTTGAAGTTGATAGTCTTTCATGACAAACGAGGGTAATTTCGAGAGACTTGTGTTTAGATAGCCCAGCATATCATCATCAGAGGCTTTTATCTCTATAGAAGTAGCGTTTTTATCCTCAAAGCTCGCTTTGATCTCTGGGATAAATCGTGATGTTGCAAAGAGGCTGAACCCGGTCATAGCCTGTAGCTCGAAGATTTCGGCCAGGAGTTTAAAGACTCCGTCGGGTAATCTGCACTCGTCCAATGCATCGATAAGAACAAAAGTGTTTGAAAAGCTCATTATAGTCTTCTTTAACGAGTCCAAGATTTCTTGGAAAGAAGGACGACTTCGTCTAGGCTTGTGGTGATTGTAAAGCTTCGTCACTTCACCCATGCCGCTAGTCTGGAAGGATAACTGCCTCAGGAGGCACGAGAATAGACCGGTAATACCTTGTTCAATATGCTGATGGAAGTTGAAGTATATGAAGGCGATACCTATATCTCGACGAGTTCGATAACTTTCTTGGAGGTGATCAATCACAATGGATGCGGCCATAGTCTTGCCTACCCCTGGAATTCCAGGGCAGAATAAAATAGCCGTTTCTTGGTTTACCCACAGTTGGAATTGATCCGAGTTTAAAATCCATTCTCCACTTCCTTCTTGACGGCTCGCAATGAAGTCGTTTTGTTGAGAAGAGTAGTCGTTTGGGTGCAGCCAGTCAAGGATCGCTTGCTGATTTTGATCATATTGAATGTCCACGATCCTGTCGATCTTCGTTGAAACTGTATCGATGCTCCCCTGAATATCTATTTGAATATCATAAGATCAGTATTTGACATTTAATGAAGTGGGAAAAAGCTCACTAGCCATGATGTCAACAATTTTTCTTTCTGCGTCCACTTGACTCGGGACGATTTGTCGCAGAAGATCTTTGGCATAAGCTGCAGCAACCATTGCAGCATATCCTTGCCATTCTTTATTCTTATGGGAGTCAGAATAATCACAAATGCCTCGAATCACCAAGCAGGGAAAATGGTTCATTAGTCCTGCCGCTTCCATTTCAAAGCACAGTACGTCTTTTTCGGCTGCAAGCTTATCCCTAGTCAATGCATTCTTCATCAACTGGTTTGACGAAGCTATCAGACCATAGTGGATCACTGGATTGTCCTCATCCTCAGCCCGGATTTTTCTTGAAATTAACACAGGCGGCTTGTCCTCACACATAAATGCATGTCCTCCGGCTTGAATGTCACTTGATGGATGGATGACATTGCTATGATATAGTCGATCTGTGCTGAGGTCCGGTCGCTGATATTTCCCTCGCAATCTTGGTTTTTGCTGGAGAACCTCGCAAACAGCTTCATGGAGATTATGACCTTCGATCTCATATTGCGAGCTCAGCCCACTCACTGCAGTTTGCAGAATCATTGGCGGTTGGTTCAGGAATCTGGTAAGTTGAAAGCTCTGCCCCTGAATGGCCTTCCCAAAATCATACTGAACCACCCCGCCCTGTCCATCAAATGGAGAACTGACTACAATGTCTCCGAGACGAATGTCGTGCTTTGCACTTGGAACACCACCGCCGATGCCAACCATAAGACCTACTCGAACGTTCGGAAAACTGCGAAGCATATGTGTTGCAACGACAGCTGCAGAGGCGGTCCCATATTCACCGTTTGGTAATACGGCAAAGACAACGTTATGACCTGCAATTGTACCAAGAGTATAGTTGTTGCAGTCTTCAGGAGAAAGCCTGTCGGGAAGTGCATGCTTTTTGTCCAGCAAAGCGCGTGCAGCGACATACTCGGTACTAACAGCGCAAATCCAACCTATAGTGTAATTAGCCGGATCAGCCATCATGATGAAAAAGAAGATGGAATCGCATCGCCTTCGTAACTAGTAGCTGATGTGAGTTGATACGACAAAAAAAAGTCCGACAGAATCCTGTTAAATATATATGAGGGGCCAACTCAGCCTTGCATAGGACGAGGCAAGGACGAGTCAAGAACGAGGCTGAGTCTGCACGTGATACGAATTGCAGTAGCGCAGTACCTATATACCGTATATGCCGCGTGAGTTAATTTCAGAGACTAGTTTTGGTGCCGTATGAACCGTCTTCTGCTGTAAAAATCCCGTTTGGTGCTGTACAAACTGTGTGCTGTAAACAATCCTGTTTGATCCCGTATTCAACAATCTTCCGTTCATAACAACGATCACATCTCGTGATTCTATCATTAACAGAAAAGTCTCTTCCGCATTGTTGAAGCGTAGGAAGTTGGTCATCCATCTTCTAATCTTGAGGAGCCGTTGAACTGATTATATACATGATATGCATAGAAGCATCTTTATCGAAACAACACAACCACCAAGACATTCAATAGCCGAAGACAAATTTGACCCAAGGAGCCATGAGTAATGGGAAATTGTCGCATAGTCTGTATTCGCACGTAAGAGAAATTATCACCTGGGCGAAATTGTTGCGTAAGAGACCTCAACTAGGCAGCTGACTTATACGGTGCATAAGAAAGATTTTCATGTAAGACAGATCAACGCAAAAGAGAACTCTGTGCATAAGAGAGACTTGTGCATAGAAGGGTTTTTCGCCTAAGCGAACTTTAGGTGTAGGAGAATCTCTCGCAAGAACGAATTGATTGCATAAGAGCCTTCGAAACTAAAGAAAAGAAAATCTCCTACAGAGACTACAATGTCCGAAACTGGACGCGCAGGATCCAAACTTGGCATGAGCATGATCAACTCGCTGATCGTCTTGCGATTTCAGCGGCCAGTTCATTGAATCAAGCCATTCAAATAGAAGAAAAAGAAAATCTTTTATATTCTTTCTATTAATAAAAGATTTCTTTAAAAATTCTTATTATAAATAATCCAAATAGCGATTATCTAAATGTTTTTTATTAAAAAAATTTAATTATACTTTATTAATAATTATTTAATTTTAAAATCTAAATTAATTCTATTCTAATAAAAATAAGTAACCTTTTAAATTCTTTACTAATTAAGAAAGTCTAAATATTTTTTAATTATAAAGATTAATTGCTGGAATACAAGGCTTCCACAATTGTCACAAGAATCCATAGTTAATACTGAGAGAAATCTTGACACTTTTCAGTTATTAGATCATGTGGATAATTCCCCCAGATCCAGTCTCTCAAAAGATTCATAAAGTGATCTGCTATAAAAGATACATGATTTAGAACAAGAATCTGTAGAGAGAGATTATGAAGCATTAAAAAATAGGTGCCCGTGTATTGGCCGCCGCACATAACGGAAAGCTTAGTTAGCTGTCCATCGAGCCCCACATGTTAAACACTTGGCAGTTCTGTCCAATTAGATTGCTGAGTCGTCGACCCGTCGATGGAAACACGATGATTAGTCTTCCGGCTGTATAAGTCCAGAAGAAAGTGGTACTGGGACAGTAGTGGAGGTTTGGAAACTTACTCTTGTTAAAAATTTCATGTGAGACCCTTTCTTACAACAGAAATAATATGTGAGATGGATTGTCTTGGCTGGAGTGCCGTCTCGCGTTGATCCTCTTATGGCAAAGAGTGTTAACGAGAAGATCGTTCTCTTGAGATATACTTTGGCGGGTGGGTGTCCGATTACGTTATTCGATGAACCCGAGTGGGGGTATCCCACCAACAACGACTTTCGCTTTTAGGACGCGCCGATGACACCTACCTACTTACTAAACCAGGTCTACGACCGTAAAGAATTTATTATTGCAAATATTTATGTCCCAAGCTACAAAATTACCGCAACACCAACATAAATGTCGACCCAGAATCGCACTCCATATAACTTAGCATGCCACGCGTGAAACGAAAGACCAAGGTAAGTCCGCTCAATATCTGTTTTGGCATTCCGTATCTGACATGTATTCCAGTCTGAAAACCTCGAACGAGTCCGTAATAACCAGCGCAAATGTCGACAACGCAGGCGTGATTATGTGGCCGAGCTCGAAAGCAGGATTGCCTCCTATCAGGAGGCTGCTGTCCAAGAGAATTCAAAATTCCAGGCTAAGGAAGAAAAACTTCTCATGGAAAACCAGACGCTACGGACGTTATTAGATATCGTTGGTATGGATACGAATGTTGTAGAGCAGTTCCTTGCAGAGAAACTTCAAGAAGGGACGTCAAAAGAGAGCCAATTAAGGCCTATTGTGACAAACCCAGCGTCCTTTAATGTTGAACTAGGCACTGATCCAACAACCTCGCAGTTGTCGAATGTAAGCCTACATATACCCGATCACTCTGCAAGCGAGAAATGATTGATACAATTTTCAACAACAGTGCCTAACTTTTTATACAGGAGATGGTTTCCGAATTTCTCGGATCCTCGACGACGGGTATGGGAGTTGCTGGACCTCTACCACTGTTGGGTCCGCAACTTCTACCTTCACCACGTACAACACTCGGTGACTCTTTTGGGCTCCCAATGTCCGATATTTACATATCGGATTTACATGGAAGAGCATTGGAACATCATCCGTTTGACTTTCTATCCGCTACCAACCAGAATCTATCCGGTAGTATCTTTGGGCGAGGAATTGATGACGTTCTTCAAGACACAACTCTTTGCACTACTGCCATCCAGATTGTCGGTCTCTGTAACAAGAAGAATATAAACATATTGGAGCTGGATAGTAAGCTTCGTCCGGGGTATAGGAACGCCAGCGCTCCGCTAGAAGGTTGCAGAGTTGATAATCGGGTTCTGCTGTCCGTGCTTGCTGAAATTATTTGTTAACTAGTTCCGACGTTTGTTTACTGATCGCACAATATTTTACTTCGAGAAGATATAACTCCCGTTAGGACCTACTAATGGTACGTTCGGTCGTGTATATCTTACCTACAAGAGACACCAGATGACCGCAAAGTCAGATTAAGATTTTCCAAATATGACCTAATCACTTCAAAATACATTTAAATGTGGTGACATATCACTTTCAATGTATGGCGTAAATCACTTCAAAATATATTCAAGTGCGGTGACATCACCTTGGCTCCTGGCATGGAGGCGGCTTTGAAGTGTAAAGTGGTGACATACCATTATAGATCTGACCAATCAGACCACCACAATCTAGAGTATGTCCCTTCTTTCTCAACGAGGAGTTCTATTATCCAGGACATAAATACGTGACTTTGCCCCATTTTCTTTACCGTCGAGAAACTAGTACACTGTACCCGAGTGTGGTTTACCTATTTTCCCCTTTTCTTTTACTCCAATCTGCCTATTCTTATTACGCAAGCGCTTTCCAAAATGAACAAAAATATGTATCAAGAGGTGCAATTCCGCTATGGTGATATCGCCAAACGCTCCGGTGCTACAGGTTCCCAACACGACAGCGAAGAACAAATCGCCAAAGCCTTCGGCTACAGCGCTGAAGATCTTTGTTCTCTTCCGGACAAAGCTAATTTAGGCTTAAGCTGCGGCAACCCAGTTGCATATGCTAATATGAAGGAGGTAATGAAAGACCAATAGATGCCAATACATTGAGATATCTCTAAATTTGTGGCTGCTCAACTAGGGAGAGACGGTCGTTGATCTCGGCAGTGGGGGCGGTATCGATGTTTTTCTGGCAGCACGTAAAGTAGGACCAAAGGGGAAGGCCATTGGAATCGACATGACAAAGGTGAGAGGTTCGGCTGGCCTTATTAAAATATGTTAGAGACTAATACGTCAACCAGAATATGGTTGAACTGGCAATAAACAACGCCAACTCCGCAGGCCTAGCTAATACCTTGTTTATCGAAGCTTCCATCACTTCTATTCCGCTTCCAGACTCCAGTGTTGACTGCATTATTAGCAACTGCGTCATCAATCTTGTCCCAAAAAATGACAAACCTTCCGTATTCAAGGAGATTGCTCGTTTGTTGAAGCCAGGTGGAAGAGTCGCTATCAGTGATATCTTGGCAAGGAAGGCGCTCCCGCAGGAGGTGGCCAACGACTTGGCACTCTACGTAGGGTGTATTGCAGGTGCAAGTCAGGTTGCAGAGTATGAGGAATACCTGATACGCGCTGGGTTCAAAGGTACTTATTCCTACGCAGAGGTAGTCTTCGGTATTAACTCGACTTCAGACGTTTTGATGGTCGATACCAAATCGGATCTTAATCTTTATAAACAGTCCTCCTACCTAGCTCAGGGCGGTTGCTGCGGCCCTGCAAATTCTTCAAAAGAGTCAACTGCCGATATTGCTGAAATGGACTTTAATGAGTGGACTGGTACGTTTTCTGTTTTAATCAAAATGGTTTGATAAAATATTCATCATCTATACAGGCTCTTTTCAAATTTATGCCATTAAGACCGGAAGCATCGTGTAGCTCTGTTGTGAGGGTTTATATGCTGTGTTAAGGATTTGCTTTTCCTTTCTCGCTCCACCTTGGCTTCTCCTTTTACCATGTTGGGAAGCAGATAATAACTAATGAGTATAATATATTTATAGCCTGCAACAAAGTATCCAAATGTAGACGTGACTGATGTCAATGAAATTTTTACTATTAAAACTCTAATGTATTTGTTTATATCTTGCAAGCTTCTTCGGACGGTCCGAGTGAGTTCGTATCCCCTAATCCTTCCAGCCCCATTTTTTGGCCACAAATTTCACAGCGTAGACAAGCCCCAGCAGCACCGGTACCTCAATCAGAGGGCCTACTGTAGATGCAAGGGCCTGGTTACTATTCGCTCCGAATGTTGCAACAGCTACGGCGATAGCCAGCTCAAAGTTATTGCTAGCTGCGGTGAAGCTCTGTGTTGCGGCTAACTTGTAGCCACATCCTGCTTTATATGCGACGAAGAGAGTAGTGAAAAAGATGACAGCAAAGTAAACAATGAGAGGCGCTGCAACCCGAATAACGGAGACAATTTTATGCACCACCTGGTGGCCTTGAGAAGCAAATAATACCAAGATTGTAAATAAAAGACCGATTAAAGACCACGGACTGGCCCACTTTAGAAAGACTTCATCATACCATCGTGCAGATACCCATCGAAGGGTAAAACGCGTCAGCACTGCGGCACCTAGAGGAATTCCCAAAAATACGGCAACACTTTTGGCGCCAGTCGAATAGTCAAATGTGGCAGTATCGCCGCTGATCACTTCGATGAAGAAGACAGCCATGGGTGCGAATAGCAGCATTTGAAGGAGGGAGTTGATAGCAACCAGAATGGCACAGTAATCGCCGTCACCTCCTGCTAGTCCAGTCCAGATCAAGACCTATTAGAGAAGCGTGAGTATCAAAAGACCTGGGCAGGATGTGTGAGTTAAGGATCACGCGAACTGACTAACCATAGCAATACACCGTGCCAGTCCAACAAGGATCAAGCCCTGCCGCAGCTCTGGCTGATCAGGCAAGAAAGCCCAAGCTAACGCCAACTAAATGTATCCGCATGAGCTAATTGTCTGGAGCACACAGACGAGAACCAACTTACCATGAAGAACCGAGCAATTATCCAATTGAAAACTATGCTGAAGCTGATCTGGATCCATACCTGGCGTGTCTGAAAAAAGTGATGTAACGTTTCATATCGCACCTTGCAGAGAATGGGGTACATCATAACAAGAAGGCCGATAGCTGATAAGCACACTATTAGAATGTAGAAGCAAGTAATATCGTTATAATGCTCACCGATTGGGACTGAGACGTCAACAAACTTTCCCTTCTGTAACGCAGGTCCCATGTTGGGAACGAAGTTGCCCGGGATAATCCCGATCGCCATGGCAAGAAAAATCCATACCACGAGGAATCGGTCCAATATCCCAAGACTCTTGAATGCGGATTGCTTCTCTTGCGACGCGTCTGGCAGATTTCGAGTACCCTGTTTTTCCACATCACTAGCTGGTCTAGGGCTTTGATCAGCAGGATGTAGGGGGGACTCGGAATAAGTTTGAGTCATTGTAAACTTGAGTCATTGTAAAATTGCCTTTGAAGAATCCTGATACCACAACCTGGACAATAAGAGAAGCCAATAGTCAAGGAGACAGAACATGCTGTGTAAGGACCCAAGCGGGCGGATTTATAGCTCAAAAAATAAACTTCTGGAACCGTCGAGTGATGGATTTGACTTCGCGTACTGAGATGTCACTGAGAATTCGAAAATGGTCAATTCATCTCCACCATAATCTCTTGGCATTACCGAGCTAAAATCGAGTCCAGAGTTTTGCCTTCAAATCCTGTTGCTGTCAGGTATCGCGCGGTGGGCGAACTACCAGAGACATTTTACGCCAAAATCAGGGAGAAGAGAGAACTTCACAAAAACGCAGAGAAGAGTCGACGAGATCGAATGAAGAAAGCCCTAGAGTCGCTATCAAAAGTCCTGCCACAGAGAGGTGCTTCTGACATCGAGGATAATGTGAGATCCTCCCCAAGTAGAATACCTCACGAGGACAAGGCTGCTCTCATCCAGGCAGCGGTCTTGTATATTGAAGAATTGCAACAAGAGTTGAAAGATATGAAACTTAAACTGGAGTAGTGACATTAAGCAATGTTATCGAAGAATGGAATAATACTATGCGTCACAACTATCCTCACAGAAAACTAACACTAACATAAGCCTAGAATACAGGTGAATTTACATACATGTCCTCTGGCTAAGCGCCTAGTTGAACTATCTTCGCGACTTTTCAGTGGCCTTGGCAACAAGCCACAGGTGCGCTTAGTCCACCACCCGCCCTATATACAGCGAGTAATGATGGCTGTCCACTGCACGATCATTTCCATACGGGTTCAATCAGAGGAACGTAGTTCAGAGATGAGCTTTTCAATGCGGCGACGGATCTCGTTGCGGATGGAGCGAACGGCATCGAGACCTTGCCCGGCGGGATCATCGAGTTGCCAGTCGAGGTAGCGCTTTCCAGGAAAGAAAGGACAGGCGTCGCCACAGCCCATTGTGATAACGACATCACTGGCTTGAACAACGTTGACTGTGAGGATCTTTGGTTTCTGGTCCGCGAGATCGATACCCTCTTCACGCATGGCTTCTACCACAACAGGGTTGATGGACTTGGCTGGTGCCGATCCGGCAGAGCGAACTTCAACGGTGTCTCCAGCGAGATGGGTAAGGTAGCCAGCAGCCATTTGTGAGCGGCCGGCGTTGTGGACGCAGACGAACAAGACACTGGGCTTATCAGTCATTGGAGCGCCTTTCTGATGGTCGGCTGGACGATTGTTGTAGGAAGATTCCGACATTGATGCTAATTTTGCGACGCCTTGACAATCCGAGCTCGCTGAACGACCAAGATTGTTTTTGGGATGTGTAAATATTCTTAATTGAACTGAGAAACGATAGCGGTAGGTAGTGTATATCTAGTTGCTGAGCAAGCAGGTGATAAGAGTACGTTCCTCGCCACTATATAGCCTGTCGAGAAGTATCCATCGCCCCACATGTCTGTTTGTCCTACCCTTATCATTAAGTTATTGGTTTATAGGTTTGGAGGCATTTTTTATTCACCGGAACCGAAGCTTAAAACTGATCATCACATTTGATGCTTACCCACTATCCAATCATAGTACGGGAGTGACACATCGCTAGATGCTCTCTGCTGAGCTAAGCCGCATAGTATTGTCCTGGAAGAATAGGATCTAGCCCAACGCCGCTCTCCAACCCGTGAAACCAATTGTTGGGTTTTTCTTGCCTCTAAAATTTACGAACAGCGAGGTTGCTGTTTCCCCATTAAAGTCATGCTTATCAAGAGGTCTTGGAATGTATCCCGAGGTTTCATATCAGGATTACAATGAGGGAAAGGCCTTCAGTCATCATGGAGGGGATCTCTTGTTTTCAGTGTGAGAGTCCTTCATCAATAGTGACAGAGTATCCTCACTGTCAAACAGTATTGGAAGGCATTAAGGGCTTCTGGAAAACATGGAATGATTTTCACCCCATTCGTCCCTTGACGCTCAATTTTTATTTATGTTGACGACCATTATTTACATACTACCTTTATGTCTCTAGGGGTCCTTAGAAGGCTCAAAAACATTGATTTTTTAAAAAGACCGAAAACTCGTGTTCCCGGCGGTTTTTTTTTTTCTGATTTATTAGAATTAGAGATGAAGACATTTATCAATAATAATATAATTAAAATTATTGAATTATAATTTAATGAAAATTAAAAATAGAATCTATATAAAACAGCTTATTATTTACTTAATAAATATTTAATAAAGTAATTATTAAAAGCAATTTCTAATAATATTTAAAAAATATATAAATTAATTTAAAAAAAAATAGTATAATTATATAAATAAAATATTTTAAAATTATATTGAATAATTTAGCTTATTATTCAATATAATTAATAAAGAATATAATTTTTAATTATTATAATTTTTATAACTTATAATATATAATTATATTAATTTATATAATAATTTATATATATAATTATATAATTTTATATTCTTATAATTATATATAAAAAAAGTCTAATTCTATTATTAAGTATTTTTTTTATAAAAATCAGCTATATATTTCTGTTTATTAATCTTAAGTACATGCTAGTCTCTGATTGATTATATAAACAGTATAAATAATATAAACTATATAAGAGATATAAACTGTAAAAGGCCTAGCATGTTATCAGAGCTGGCTGACCGCCTGCTGAATGAGGTAAAGCGTACTAATATATTACTGAGTCTGCAACAAATAGCTGTGAACAATACAGAATCCTATATTCCACCACCTTGATCCCTACATACAGCTATATCCTTGTAAACCCCTTTACATCCACCCTCGCATTGTGGTCAAAATGTCTAGATCGGGAGAATTTAGAGAACATTTTCAAAATAAGCGTTGAAATAGATCGAATCTTTTCGGGAAACCAGTTTTGTCCCTGTATCGTGCTGTGTGTTAATTTGGCATACGGCGGCAGGTCATTCAACAGCAATGAGTCGGATCCAGGGGAACGTGGCCCTCTTTTCGAGCTTTCGTTGGGTGAACCCAAGCAACTTGTATTCACTTTAGATTGGTACAGACATAGTCTTTGATTTGTCTTTTGGCTGGCCACTGGAGAGTTCTTCATACAACGACAATTCACCACAGACAGTCGAGCTCACCGACAAGTAGGCTTGTCACGCGTATTGTATGGACATGGGTAGCTTGGGATTAAATCTTGAGAGTATTTTTACGTACTGGGCATTAACCGATGTGCTTGGAGGTAGAGCAAATACCTCCCTAGCGTGAAGAGTGGACATCTCTAGACGGCCTGGGGTCCGTCTACACTATATTGGTATTTAATTAGATACTTTAAAGATGTCTTGGCTGTGCTTTGAGTGCACTGAGAAGTTTGATTCTGTTCTCAACTGGCATCTTTCTATCCATTGTGAGACGACTTGAAGGACAACACAGACAGACATAAATTAATCAATCAACAGGAAATCCGTTCAGGTTATTTACCAAATCCGAATCCCGTGAACCTAGGTAGTCAGTGAGTCTAGCGCGTATATCAAAATTTGATTGGGACCGGGAGGTCGAAGTTACGGCCGTACATAAGAAAAAGGTATCAAATAGCGGAACATCCTTAGCCCTAACTTCATGGATTTCACGTCTCTCGGCATAATCCTCGCAATATCTAGGCACCACATCTTGATAATTATTAATCCACAGAAGATGCCAGACATTTTTATACGACGCAGGATTCAAATTTAATATAATTGTCCCTTAACTTGCTAGCCAAAGCTGTGCTAGCGTACTCGATGATTACTGATCATGCAGAGGCAGCATAGCTTGAGTGTTTGTTTCGTACGAGAAAATGTCACTGGCATGGAATTCATCTAGTCGGAAAATACCCGTGGACCAGAGAATTAGCAATAAGGCTCATATACGACGTCAGTAGATCTCTTGGAGGATGATAAATCGCCGGGATTGGGCGTCAAACATGAAATCAAGTTGTTGTTCGCTTTGTTGTATTGAATGATCTCTTCTTTTATCTCTTGTCTACCTACAACTTCTGGGATAAACTATCTTCGCTACCTAGCTTCTGCTCCTATTGAAAAGATAGCTGCGTACATCAACCCTGACATATTCTTCTGAAGTCATCATCCAGATAATCGAATCCTCGCATCCTGGCGCACCCGGGCATCCGCAAAAGACGAACATGGAGGAATCACAAAAACTAGAATCACCAGCAGAATCTACTACTACTTCGTCAAAACCTTCAGTCAACTATGTCGACTTTGAAGGGCCTGATGACCCTCTCCATCCTTGGAATTGGGCTCCAGCCAAGAGGTGAGTACTCCTTGAGCGAGATCTCTCCGAGAGTCGTATATCCCAGAGAGAATAGAGACAGTGATAGAGCAGATATCTAATGTTTATGCAGACACTCTATAGCAGCCATTCTTGCAATCTCAACCATGATCGTCGCTGGAGCAAGTAGTATCTTCTCTCCCGCCATCCCATCAATCATGATCATACATGGCGTCAGTCGCGAAGTCTGTGTTTTGGGCATATCCCTATACGTCTTGGGGTTCGCCCTGGGACCGATGCTTTGGGCGTCATTTAGCGAGCTCAAGGGCCGCTACCTCCCTTTCACAATGTCCCTGTTTGGATTCTCCGTTTTCTCCTTCGCAACTGCTCGATCAGGCCACGACCTCGCTTCAATCTTCATCTGTCGATTTTTCTCTGGTCTATTCGGTGCCGGGCCCTTGACGCTTGCCGGCGCCGTGTTTGCAGACATGTACACACCACAAGAACGGAGTAGGATGATGATGTTCTTCACCTTGACCGTCTTTATCGGACCCATGGTCTCGCAACCCATCGGCGGATTCATAGTCTCGAACAGTTCTCTCGGATGGGAATGGACAGAATACTTGCCAGGGATCCTGGGCAGTGCGGCATTTCTCACCGTGCTCATCTTCCTACAGGAATCGTACTGGCCGGTGATCCTAGCTCGCAAAGCGGATCGTCTACGTCGCGAGACTGGCGACTGGTCTATCGTGGCAAAGCACGATATGATCCTTCTCGACTTTAAGACCGTCGTGCGAGAATACCTTCTGCTGCCGCTTCGAATGCTAATTTCCGATCCCATTGTACTTTTCATGTGTCTATTTGGCGCCTTTGTATACGGACTTCTCTATCTGTTTCTGACTGCCTACACTTTTGTATTTCAGGGAGTCTATATGATGAAACCCGGAGTCGCCGGATTGCCATTTCTGGGCATCATCGTGGGCCAACTGCTGTTTGTAGTGGTAATGTCTTTCCAGCAGAAATTCTGGCTTGTTCCTCGCATGATGAGGAACAGGGGGGTAATTGAGCCTGAATGGGTTCTATTGATTGCCATCCCCGGCGCAGCATCCTTTTCAGCAGCATTGTTCTGGTTTGGATGGTCAGGATACAAGGCTTCTGTCCATTGGATTGTGCCCACGGCATCGGGAATTCTTTCTGGCTTTGGATTGTTGGCGATGTTTATGCCTTCCATATCGTATATCATCCTGGCACGGCCGCAAAGGTATGATTTTCCTTTCTTTTCACCTTCTCGAGCTCTCCTCCTACCTACACTCGTCTCTCTTCAACCGTCATCATTTTACTAACGACAGTCGTAGAGCTGCTTCTGCCGTCGCTGCGCATACATTCCTCCGATCCCTCTTTGGCGCTGCATTTCCTCTATTTGCGACTTACATGGTAAGCAACCCCCCCATTCCCCCCCTTTTCTGCTAGGCTACGTTTTGAGAAATGCCGACTTCCCCCGACTGAATGAGTACTGGCCGAGTGAGTCCTGACTAACTGAGCGAAATCTGCAGTATCAAAACCTCGGCATCGAATGGGCTAGTACCCTCCTCGGCTGTTTGGCTGCTTTGATGATACCTATTCCTCTTTTACTTTACATTTACGGCGCAAAGATTCGGAAAAGTGTGAAGATTCAGTACTGAAACAGAGAATCCTCAAAGATTTGGTGTTGTTGTGTTTTGCTCTGCTTCCAGGTTTTATGCACAACTGGTTTTCTCATTAGGGGCGTTTTTTGGGATAGTCCATTTTCTATACGGAGTCAGGGGTAGAGAGTCTATGGATTAAGATTTTGATGACCTAGACATTCGTGCTTGAGATGATACTCTAATGTAGCTAGCTATTCGTGAGCATTTTGAATCAATTTAGACTACCTAGGTAGTTACAAGGTTGAAATGTAGAATTTTGCTCATTGAAGCCTGTTTTGCAAAGCACTCCCACCTAGACACCCAACGTCCCCCATCTAAAAGCCAGAAAAAGTAAAATAATTCAAATTATTCCATGAGGCAGTACCATTGAGCAACAAAGTCAAAAGCGTTGCATGAAAAGTTATTCGAGAAAGAGATAAATAGAATATATATAAAATGCCGCTCGAATATTTACTGTCAAGGGAAAGCGAAAAAAAGGACGAGTCAACGACAAAACTTATTAAGAACGCCCAAAGGAATATCCAGCCAAGCCGATATTCTAATTTAGTTTGACGTAATTTCCTGTAGAATGTCAGTACTTGCAGTTTGATAGCAGCAGTGTGAATTGCTTACCAGGAAATTGTCCCTCTCTTCCATTCAACCGTCCCGACCACCATTCGTTTTCGTTGCTTGTTCGGTGTACAATCTCAATCACGTCGCCGGCCGAGAAGCTGAGATCGCCGTGCGCCTGTGCCTCGTAATCATACAGAGCAGTCACTGTCTCGACGTTCGAATTGGCCAAATGGCCCGGCTTGGGCTTTGGTGGCGGCGGAGCAGGTTTAGACTTTGCAGCAGCAGCGAGACCACTACCACCTGTACTATTCGCTCGCCCAATCATGGTTGTCCCGGCAGCTCCGCCGGGAGTGTACGGTGGAGGAGGTTTCTCCGTATAGTCCGCGGAGCGTCGATAAGTAGGAGAACTAAGCTTGTTTTCAGAGGCAAGTTTGTCCTTGGCCGAGCCGAATTTGGATGCAGTCGTGCGGCGGCCACCGGTAGTCTTGAAATGGACAATAGTGAGCGCCTCTGCTTTCTCCTTTGCGTCGCCTTTCTTCTCCTCGTAGGCCTCTTCAATATCGCGCGTCAAGTCAAAGTAGCCGATATTGACACCCTGCATCTTCTCGTGCAAGGTGTAGAAGACATTCAATTGCATATAGTAAAAGGACTGGAATAGCGGGGCAATAAATTCGGCTTCCAGCTGGAAAAGCTTCGGCAATTCGTCCTTCAATAGATCGTTGTAATGGTTATACTCCTGGGTGGCCTGTTCCACGTCGTTCTCGGCCTTGTAGAGCGCTTTTTCATCCTTGAGAGACTTGTCCTTTTTCTCTTCGAGTTTCTTCAGGGTCGCCCGGTGCCGGTCGTAATCTAACTTTTTGTGCTCACGCTTGACAGTCACTTTCCGCACAATCTTGATGATATCGAGGAGTTCGTTGGCGGGACTGATGACGCGGCTCTCAATCATTTCCAGCTCGGGTGCCAGCGTCTCTTGTAAATCGCGCACAATTGCCTCGTATTCCTCGCAGGCCTGGATACCTTCGGGATTGCCCTCAATGGTGTAGGTGCTGGGGTCGGAGGCGCGGCCAGAGATGGGTTTGTACAATTCAGTCATTGCTTTGGAGAACTCGATCTGATGGGTCAACATTCCTGCGATGTCTTAGCTTGTCTATTTCTCTGTTTCTTCTTCTCCATATTTTATAGAAGAAGAAGAAGAAGAAGAAGAAAACCCAGCTTCACTCACCATTGATCGCATCAAAGTACTTTTTGGAGTCATCGTGCAGCTTCTTGGTCTCCTTCTCCAATTCCTGGAATCGGCGCTCGGCGTCAATATAGACAGCATCCTTGGTATGCTCTCCAATATTGAATCGCGCTTTGAATGTCTGCGGCGCACGCGACAGACTCTTACCGAAGCCTTTCAAACTCATTCTGCACCCAGGCACCGGAACACCCCGCACGCACGATGACGAAGTGGTGAACTGGAGCTTCGGGAACGCCGGATTCGCAATGAGCCACTCTTTGGGAACAATCAAGATAGAAAACCGTTTGTGTCAGAGGATTGAAAGTTATTGCAGTGCAAGAGAGTAGTCGAGAAGCAGAGTTAGAAGAGTAGAAGAGCAGTAGAAGGGGAGAAACCGAGAGTTATGCAGGAGTGGCTTGTCCGGCTCATAAAAGAAAGATGAATGAACCCTTCAGCCTAACGCAGTTCGCCAGTGGCTGAGCCCGCACCTATGACATAATCCGATCTACGGCTGAGTTAGAGGCCTGAGGCAGCTAACAGTCAGTCGAGATTCACGTGACGTCTCAGTCCCCGACTTTCTTACTGTTTTATGGCCATATGCTTCTAGTATGTCTCCTGCAGCTCTCTGACTTGTATGAATAAATGATAATAAATAATTCGATAGTCAATAATTATGTACATCTGAGTACTTGTCGGGGTACAGCCGAGTTGACTACTCAATCGGGGAAGAAAGTCCGATCGTCCGAGAGAAAATCACGTGCCAAGACTTCTAACCCGCTTAGGTCAGCTCGTCTCGGCTTTTTTATTCTTCCTCCTTCATTTCTCCCAATCTTTCCTTTGTCAACAATTCCATCTCTTAATTCCCCCTTCCTCATTCAAACGAGTCTCCCTTCCACATGATCTGACTCTGTAAATAATTAAAATCGCCATCATGTCTCATATGGCATCCACTGCCCTCAGACAGGCAACCCGAGCGACCTGCTCCGGCCGTCGTCTGTCGTCGAGCGTCCTCAGAATCGCGGCCTCGCCACTGGCCGGTCGGATGGTCGCTGGTCGACGATATGTCTCCGAGTCTAAACCCGGTCACGCTCAGGTCAGCGTTGACACCGCTATCAAGATGGAGCAGAAGAAATTCATGGAAAACACCGGCATACAGCCGCAGAACGCGGAGCTGTCCGCGTCTGCCGTCAGCGGCGATGCGGCCATGAGCCCGACAGCCGGAATTCTTAAGCAAGCCACCATTATGGACGAGGGCAATCGTCCAATCTACCTTGATATGCAAGCCACAACTCCCACGGATCCCCGTGTTTTAGACGCCATGCTCCCCTTTCTCACAGGCCTGTACGGCAATCCTCATTCCAGGACACATGCCTACGGCTGGGAGACAGAGCAGGCCGTGGAAACAGCGCGCTCGCATGTAGCCACTCTTATCGGCGCAGATCCCAAGGAAATAATCTTCACTAGTGGTGCCACCGAAAGCAATAACATGAGCGTCAAGGGTGTGGCTCGGTTCTTCGGCCGATCCGGAAAGAAGAAGCATATCATAACTACACAGACAGAACACAAGTGTGTGTTAGACAGCTGTCGCCATTTGCAAGACGAAGGGTTCGAGGTCACCTATCTCCCCGTGCAAAATAACGGCTTGATCAAGATCGACGACCTCAAAGCCGCCATCCGTCCCGATACTGCTTTGGTATCGATCATGACTGTCAATAATGAAATCGGTGTCATTCAACCGATGGAAGAAATTGGAAAGCTGTGTCGTGCCAACAAAGTCTTTTTCCACACCGATGCCGCCCAGGCAGTGGGGAAGATTCCCATTGATGTAAACAAATGGAACGTGGACTTAATGTCTATTTCCGGACACAAGATCTACGGTCCTAAAGGAATTGGAGCCTGTTTTGTTCGACGTCGTCCGCGAGTGCGTCTTGATCCTCTCATTACTGGCGGTGGCCAAGAACGAGGTCTGCGCAGTGGAACTTTGGCGCCTCACCTGGTGGTGGGCTTGGGTGAAGCCTGCCGGATTGCCAAAGTAGATATGGACGTAAGTGGATATTTCCCATCCTTGTTGATGTTTCGTTTCTATCCACATGATTATACGCTTTAATATATGCATGGCTTTCTGAGATCTCCTGGCGGTAGCTCCATGTCGAAAGACGTGGATGCCAGGTACCGTGATCTACGTAGCAGGGGTTATGATTGGATTTTGTCTATTTTTTTGATTTTTTTTTTGATTTTTTGTGCAGAAATCAAGGGCAGCGCTGACTTGGATATAGTACGACATTGCACACGTCAAACAACTGTCAAAACGTCTTCTGGACGGCTTGCTGGCGATGGAGCATACGAATCAGAACGGAGATCCAGAACACCACTATCCTGGCTGCGTCAACGTCTCTTTCGCCTATATTGAAGGAGAATCATTGCTGATGGCACTCAAAGATATTGCCCTCTCTTCGGGTAGTGCCTGCACCTCCGCCTCACTCGAGCCCAGCTACGTGCTGCGTGCGCTTGGAAATAGCGACGAGAATGCGCATAGTAGTATTCGATTCGGTATCGGACGATTCACAACGGAGGCTGAGATCGATTACGTCTTGAAAGCTGTCACAGATCGTGTATCCTTCCTGCGAGAGCTTAGCCCGTTATGGGAACTGGTTCAAGAGGGTATCGCTTTGGACACCATCGAGTGGAGTCAACACTAGTTTAATTCTAGTATTGTGGGCAATAGCTCCTTCTTACTGTACTATTGATTCTTTTGATATTATGGCGTCTATCTCATGGGCTATGACGGCGTTGGGCGAGATGTATACTTTTTCTGAATCGCAGCACGAGTAGTGCCTGGCTTAGAACCAGAACTGTACAGAATGAAGTCTCCTATCGAGTTATAAAGAAGCGCGTCCTACAATATTTTGCTTCACTACGTATTTTATGTCTGAATTCTTATTTTTCCCTTTTAGGCTGTAGGAATTTCCCCATGGTCCGTGCTCGGATTTCACTGGTACGAAGCGCTTACATAAATCTGTCTCTCCTACTTCCATCAAAAGTGAACGCCGTCCTGTTATATCTTTGTGGCCATGATCTTGACAAGAATCATCCGATCTGTTCCCTGCAAGCCATCTACTCTATCAGCAAAGATACTTCCGGCGGCGGATCTGGTTGAAGTAAAGCACACACCCCATTATAAGCCTCAGCACTTCTATCCCGTACGTCTCTATGAGATGCTCAACAACCGATATCAAATCGCGGCCAAGATAGGATGGGGAACAAGTTCGACAGTATGGCTAGCACGCGACCTTCAGCAGTATGTTAAGCGGTCCTGATAACCTTATGTATTCAAACCCTTCTCTCACGATGTCATAGGTGGCGATGGCTTCCACCGCGATACGTGGCAATAAAAGTTGGCGCAAACAATTATGCATCTCAAGAGGCTGCGGAGAAGGAGCTGCACATTACTGAGCATATAAGCAACGCAAACCCTCAACATGCAGGTCGCAATTTTGTTGCTACATTGTTAGACTCGTTCCGTGTTTCTAGCCCGAGCGGCAATCATATTTGCATGGTCTTCGATCCGCTTTGTGAGCCTCTATGGATGTTGAAGCATCGTTTTGAAGGAAACAAAATTCCTCTTGACGTCCTGAAACCGGTGTCTAAACTCATACTAGAAGGACTACGGTACCTCCACACCGAATGCCATGTTATTCATACAGTTAAACAAATCATTTAATCGACTTCACTCATACGGCCCCAGCTAATGGACAAACAAAGATCTTAAGTCCGATAACATATTACTGGCCTTACGCAACCCGTCAATCCTGGACTCAGTCGCGCAAGACGAGATGAATAACCCTTCTCCACGGAAACAAGTGGACGGTCGGGACATATACCTATCCCGAAATTACTGGGGACTATCTCCCCATGAACTTGGTAGATCTGTAATAACAGACTTTGGACTTGCTGTGCGCGGTGATGGCGCTCCTAACAGCCACTCCATCCAACCAGAGGGATATCGAGCACCGGAAGTTTGTCTCGGTGCTGATTGGAGCTACAGTGTCGATATTTGGAATCTGGGAGTTCTGGTAAAAAACCCTTGTTATCATAATATTGATCGATACTGACCGACCGAATGGCAGATTTGGGATCTGTTCTATGGTCACGGACCTTTCGATATACCACCGAACACGCGCGGCTCAGGCTCTGCAGATGACGCCCATCTAGGCCAGATCATTTCTCTTCTAGGGTCTCCTCCGCCTGATCTTCTCGACCGCGGAAAAGAAACATCTCGATACTTTGATGCTAAAGGCATGCTTCGCTGTCTCATTATTATGCACTACGTAGCTAACCGGTTTCGACAGGACAATTCAAATTCCCCGAGCTCGTCCGAAAGAAGGACCTGGGCTTTATGGCTAAGGAAATTGACGATGAGGATGGGATTCCACAGTTTGTGGACTTTATTTCCAGAATGCTGCGCTGGAGGCCGGAGGACCGGACTACGGCAGAAGATTTGCTGTCCCATCCGTGGCTTCCGCAAACCAAACCTGTGAATGTGTGAGGAGATCATCTCTAGAGCTATTGAATATCTCTCTCTCAAGAGGCCTGGATTTCTTCCGTGCCGCGATACGTTTATAAAAGGTCATGCGTAAGAGAGCTCCAGCACTTTCTCTATAGTGCATCGCGGATTCTTCCTTTGCTTATTCTGTCCAAGTATTGCTTCACTAGCAGCTTGATTTGGGTTGCATTTGGACGATTGCCCATTTTTACTATATATTGATCTTCCGATGCTTTATTACAGCACCTTCACGGGCTATGACGGTACCTATTGTAGGTGGGTGATATAAACCAACTAAAACACGACATACGAAACGCGTGGCTCAGGTTTAGTCCAATATAGAATGGGCTCTTCTATCTATTCATATAAGGAGAAAGCATGTATCTATGTATTGATATGGATTACTGCCGCTATATACCTAGGTAGTATCATACCCCTCCAAGGGTGGACCTAGGTACGTCTGTGTCCTTCATTCTACGACCGCTTTTCAAGGTTCACATCCTAGATTCGAACTCTATTGCCGCTAGAGATTTACAGTCCAAAAAGACCTCGGGATCCATGGATAATTTGTCTGCCTGTGTAGTCTGCCGAAAATTCGAGGTATTCGCTAGGCCACCTCTTTTCGAAGGATGATTTATCACACCATTTCTCGAGGATTTCAACTCCTATCACGAAGTTGTCTCTGACGTGCATCGAGTCAACCAAATCGGGAACCTTGACCAGCAGACAGGAATGAGCAGACAACACAATGGCGCTACAGAAACTCCTCGACGAGCCCAAGGAAAAGACAGATTACTACGGCGGACAAGCATTTCTGCCCCATGTATTTTGGGAAGCTCCGAATCAGACTGCAGCCGACAAGGTATTGAGCGCACTCAAGTTGTGCTCAAGCTACACATCGGGACACTCCCTGTGTGCCTCTATATTATTTCCGGACTTCCAAACTTGACGCTCACTTGCTTCGCGGCACACCCTTGACCGTAGGCGATCATCCGCAATTGCGAGACGCGCAGAAGAAGATGAGAGTCGGAGTTTCTATCCCTGCTATTCGAGCCGATCTACAGCGAAGAGGATACGATCCGGAACTGCTCCATGCCGATCCCACGACTCCCTTGCCGCTCAACATGCAAGAGAAGCCGGTCTTGATTGAGCTCACGGAATTGTATCTGGACCAGCGCTCCTTCTACGAGCATGCCGGGTCGAGGGACTACCTCGACGCGTACGGCGAAGTGATGATACCGGGACTACAAAACAAAGGCACGACGATCCGTATGGGCACTCCAACCCCCGCAATTTTCGAGAGGATTCTTGCGCCAATGCTCAAAGAACAAGTTGCTCCTCTGTACGAGCCGTGTTTTCTTTGGAGACAGCCTCAACCTGCCGCCCTCCCGGGACGATCAGGGGTCATCATCTCGATGGATATCGCCGGTAGCGTGGTCGAGCATGACCACGCCGTGGGGATATTGCCCGAAACTCTGCACGACCTTAGTACGGCTCTTGTTGCATTTTCACACCCTCTTGCAACGGAAACCACTGTTCGAGTCTTGGCTGTCACACCACTTGTGCCGGACGAGGATTTGTTTCAGGAGCTGGCTGCTCTACTCTTGCTTGGAATCGAAGTGCATTGTAACGAAAATGACCAAACCAAACTTCAACGAACAATGGATTCGGCGCATTTCTATTGTCCTTATATTGTGGACGGGCTCCAAAGCGGATATGTCATTCACAAAAGGGCAATAGAATTGGTTAAGATGGATCCATCGTATTGAGAAAGGACGGGACTTCCACCGTTGACTCGGGAAGACTGGAGAGTGGAGAATGTATTTAGGGTTAGGGTATCTTCAACCAGTTCCAAGCACGATAATGTTCCAGCCGATAAGCCCGGGATAAGCCGATAACAAAGCCTTTTTTTTTCTTTCTACTTTTTTTGTTTGCCTTTGTTATTTGTCCTTTGGTTCAGATTTTGCATATTGTTTACAGCATCACAATGCATTCACTGATACCCGAGGTAAGTAGTAGCTTGGAGACAAAATTATTCGGTGAAATAGAACGGTAAGACCAGACAGTCTCAATTCCAGTTTGATCTCAGCTTAAATTAACCGAAGTTGTGTCTGTCTAGTCTAGGCTTGAGCAGTGAATTAATGCCCTGTGATCGTGATCGATTAATAATTATTAATCCTTGTAGTTACCTAATTTCATGCTTTTTGGTCTCTTGGTATACATATCGCGCAATGGTAATATTAGCTGGAGTATCCCGCTTTTACAGAACTCTGAGTTGAAAAAAATGTGGAAAGATTTGCGGTGATATTTCTTTCAGACAGTCTTCACTTCTGACCCTTTGTCTTTGTCCTCTCAAAGACCCAACCCAGACTTAGGTACAGAGAAAATATTGCCCCTCTGACCTTCTAGAACTTGCCTCGTCATCATCTCATACGTCTTTTCGCGCGCAGTGTTGGTACTAATTTTTGCCTTTCTCCGACTGCGGAGGGGCAAATTCCTGGATACTGTGCACGTGACTGGTTGCGCCCTCGATCTTGCTTTGAATCTGACTTCTTTATTCAAATTTGACAAATCTGAACGAGATCGACTTGTTTTTATATTCTCTGCTTCAGCCTCTGTTCTTTTTTCTTCTGTCTTTCTTTCTGGTTTTCAATCATCTTACTTTTCGCTCGTGTAGAATCCTGACCCATCCGGGTCTTTTCCAGCAATGCTTCCGCCAATTCCGATTCTTTCGGACTACAACATCGACCCTCAGCATGGCTTCCTCCCACCGGACTTGCCTCTGACTTCCTTGCCAGATCCATACTATGCGAAATGGGAAGTGGTGATCGAGAAAGTCCACGCGCTGATCTTGAGCCGGAGACTGCGGGTCACTGTGCAACGGCTGCCGATCCTGTCAACCGCGTACCTGCATACCGAGGCCGAATGGCAACGCGCTTATGTCGTGCTGACTTTGATGCTCCATGCTTATGTGTGGGGAGGTGATCTTCCAGAAGAAGTACGTTTATTTAATTTTTTCCCCCCCGATAATTCTACTTTATCTCATTCGGACTTATATCTGATCGCCGTCCCGCTAGGTTATTCCCCCGCCGCTTAGCATACCTCTGCTGCAGGTTTGCGAGCATCTAGACTTACCGCCTGTCGCCACATATGCGGCCGTCTGTCTGTGGAACTACAAGCCTATTTTCCCAGACGAGCCAGCCAACGATCTCGACAATCTCGCCGTGGTGAACACCCTAACCGGATCAACCGACGAGCAATGGTTCTACTTGGTCTCCGTGGCCATCGAAGCGCGGGGCGCGCCCATGTTGCCTCTGATGCTAGAAGCAATTGCCGCCGCTCGCAGAGACGATAGCGAGGTCGTCACAAACTGTCTTCAGGAGCTGGCTCAGTGCATTACCGAAATTACCGTGATAATGCAACGACTATTCGAGCACTGCGATCCACACGTCTTTTACCACAAGGTCCGACCTTTCCTGGCTGGTAGTAAGAATATGGGAGACGCCGGTCTTCCGCGAGGCGTTTTGTTCGATACGGCAGGAGTTGGAGGCCCGTCGGAGTTTAGACAGTACGGTGGTGGAAGTAATGCGCAAAGCTCGCTGATTCAATTCTTCGACATTGTGCTAGGCGTAGAACATCGCCCGACGGGGGTAGGCCAGCATCACCAACCCCGTCCTCAAAGTGAATCAGAGGGCGTCGCGCCGAAACTACGGCACAATTTCATTCAAGAAATGAGGCAGTACATGCCGGCTCCGCATCGTCGATTCTTGGAACATGTCGACAGCGTGGCTAATATTCGACAATACGTCAACGCCCATCGATCCGACAGGTCGCTGTGCTTGGCATACGATGCCTCTCTAGCCATGCTGCGCGATCTTCGCGATAAGCATATCCAAGTCGTCTCGCGCTATATTATAGTCAAGTCGCGCGAGCAAAGAAGTAACTCCCTTTCATCCTCGACCCCAGCAACAACTACGACAACAACAACAACGATACCGCCGGCAGGCGTACCTCGTCCCGTTGTCAATCTCGCAAACACAAAATCAGGCAATAACAAAAAACTCCGCGGCACCGGCGGCACAGCTCTAATTCCATTTCTTAAGCAAGCACGAGACGAAACGGGAGAACCTGCCATCGACGCGTGGGCCCGACGCTTGCTCAGTAATGGTCCTGCGGACCGCGGGTTTGCGACTCTGGGGAAAGTAGGGGAGCATGCAGACGGGCAGATTGAGATTATTGGTATGGCGGGGACGTGGGCTATGGATGAATCTGAGGGGGGGATTTGTCATTGGTGATTGATTCCTGTCTTCACTTTTTGGATCATGTCGTTCTTGTTCTTTCTTGTACATATATCATTCTTCACTCCCGAGGTCTGGGTTGCATTTTCAGCGGGTGGTTTAGTGTTTTCGTACCTAGGTACTTTAGAAATATTTTTACTTTCAGATGGCTACTTTGTGAATTTTACTCATAAGGCATAATTGATGAGGTCGATTGGAAATTAATTCATTTGCGTCATTCTCATAGGGATATCATAAACGCTTCCACGCAGAATTAATAAAACATAATTGAAGAAAGAGAATAAAAATTCCATCAAGTCAAGTCAATCAGCTGTTAGCGAGAGACAAAAGAGACAACGAATTTATCGCTGCTCAGTCTTCTGCAAATCAGCCTCGACGCCGCGCTGTCTGGTCTTGCCCTCGTCATGCACATCCTGCCACTTCTGCTGCCCTTCCTTATCACCCAAGACAGCCGATCCAACCGCACCAACGGCACCTTTGGCACGCTCACTGACTCCCTGACCCAAGTCGGAGAGTTGACCTTTAGCTTCCTGCGCTTTACCGTCTGCGTTCTGCTGGATGCCCGTCTGACGCAAATTCTCGTTTCCAATCAGATTGCCAATCGACTCCTTTGCGGCGCCGACGGTCTGGTTCCATGAGCCACTAGTGCGGTCCTGGCTGTCGCTCACTGCGGCGCCGGTGTTGGGGTCAGCAGTGAATGGGCCCAGGCGAGCTGTGGTGTGCGAGTTTTGGAATTCTTGTTCGGCTTGAGCTTTGCTGCTGTTTGCTTCTTGCTGTTTATCGAAGTGTCAAACGTTAGTAATGATTGTTCGCCATCAACTATGCGTGAACTTTGCATGAGAATGGAAAATAAAACATACCTTGTCAGCAGGGTTGCCTGTCACAGATGCAATTACGCTCTGAGCAGCGCCGACTGCAGAGTCCACGTAGGACTGAAGAGTGGACGAGTTGTCGTTGGAAGACATGATGATGGATGTTTTTTAGTGAAGATAGAGATGATTTTCAGTAGATTCGTAGTTGATTTATGGTAGTTAGTTCTTATTTGGAAAGAGAAAAGTGGTTGACTGGAGAATGAAGCTTTATTTATAACCTGAAAGTCAACAAAGAGGAAGCTTAGTGACATCATTATTATATGAGCAAAGTAGCCGCACAGCCACGGGATCAGCCACGAACCACTCGATGATGATGTCATTCTCATGTGATTGGTCCCTGAATTCGAAAATGACGTGTATGACTAAGCGGCTGCTCTTCTTAGGGTCTTCCAGAGCAAAAGCTTGATTTTTATATGTTGAACTAGCTAATTGGTAAATAGGAACTGAGCTAGTTTATTCGACAATAAATCATATATCAAAACCTGTCCATACATTCAACTTATGTGACATCAAACTGGTTACCGTTACCTAGCGACGAAATGGAGTACTAAACACTGGAGCACGAGATGCAATATCGTAATGTCGTAGTGACGCTGTTCTTGCTGTACTTTGCAAACTTTTGTTAATAGTATTCCGTGACAAAGGATCCGCAAATTGAAATGATGGTTTATCTGACGTTGCTACTGGAGACGATAGATCATGAACATTCAGAGCTGGAGCTGGTCCACTCGTTAGCTGGGATATTGCACGGTGGGGTGTCCAAAGACCCGGGAAACGAAATTCAGGGCTTTGACAGTGTTTGCTAGGAGTTTCTTTCGTCAAAGAATGTACTTTTGCAGCTTGGTTCTGACTCGCCATAGGGTCACCGTGTATATTCAATGTATAAGCTTGTCTTGGTCCAAATACTTCATTCGCTTTGAGAGATTGCTCGGGTGATAAAGACAGTTGCTGTCCAAACAGCGTTGTTGACTTGTTGGCTGTCCGCTCTGAATACATTTTGGTAAATATAGGTGTTTCATATTCAGCGTCAACATTCGATCCAATACTCCACGTAGTTGGAAGTGAGGGGAGATATCGTTGGATTTTCTGCGTCTGCGGCAATGTATCTGAGCCCGAGGCACAGCTGTCGTACTTGCCTCCAGTATTCGAGTCTGTGCCATCGATTATCATGTCTGGACTAGAGAGTAATCCGCCCGACAAAATCCCATGTCTCGACGCAATTTTGTTGGGCGTTACAAATTCACGGTGTAACCCTAGTTCCTTTGAGTCCCTGGTCTGGGATTTTGCCATTCTTTCCTCTAATATCTGGTCATCCAACGTGAACCGGTGCAAAACGGGCGCGGCTGGGCTCCGCACGTCAGGCTCAGACATTTGAGGGCCAACGGATGATCTTTGTCGTATGACATTGGTATAGTGTTCGGAATGATTTGGACCGTCCTCTGTGCTTTGAACATTGTTCAAATCGTGCCATACGTTGTCATTTGACAAAGCACGAACCGCTGATTGATTACACGGTCGCGGAGAATCACCGCTTTCGAGATCTCCGTCGAACTGGGAAAGCATGGTATCTGACGAAGAAGATCGAAGCGAAGAGAAAGCCTGCCTTTGAATTCGTCCAATTCTTTTTGGACTACCAATACAGATCTTCATCTCGGCTCCGCGCTGTTGGCCAAATTGAGGACTGTGCATCCGTGACGAGTGACGAGTAGAAGTCAACGCGAGATGAGACCTGACAGCAGATCTCGAATCATCGTGACCAACTATCTTGCGGCGTTTTCCAATTTGTTCTTTCTCTTCGATCGAAGGGAACTTCATCTCCAATGGTCGAGTCAGTGAAAGGCCGGCCCAATCCTTCTTTTCTAGCAGATATCTCTTCAGATTCTCCACATAAGTGATCCTAGGATGTGTCTAGCCAGAACTGTAAGTACAGACACTCCCGAAACTTAAGATCCTGATATTACCTTTGATAGTTTACTTCTAGCCTCGAGCGGATCACCAAGAACCGACTCTCCTTTCTGATTATCGATCAAAGAAGACGTTTCGAGAGATTGATCGCAGTTATCAACGGACAATCGAGGAAGCGACTCTGAATCTCTTTGGCAAAAAGTAAAAGCCGGCTTCTCAACAGCATTGATCAGAATTTTATGTCGTGCCTCTCGTTGATTGAGACGGGCTCTGGCAAAGTGCTTCTTCTGGATTTTCGAGATAGAGTCAGGACGATTGCGTGACTGGCGGCGCAGGCGGCCTCCTGTCCAATTCATGTGGAAGAAACCCCGATGGAAGATGAAGACGATGCAGTGGTCCTTTTACCATGACACTCAACGGTAATTATATCTTCGAGTAGGAAGAGTTGACGATTCCCATTTGATGTAGTGAGATGCAATTCCACGACATGGATGGATGTCATTCCGACAGCGAAGAAGGAAGGAGCAACCTGGCGTCCCGTGACGGTGATACACAAATTTTCATCTCAATAAACCTACCTCGGTTCCTCTGTTAAACGTTTATTCCGTACAAGAATCTTTGCTCTACGCCCCTACAGCAAGTATCTGCGATCTGAAGTGTCTCTCGTCAAGTCAACCTTGCAGCCAGTCTGAGGAGCCATTGAAACAATAAAACCATCCATGTCCTCATTAGTTTCATTTGTGTGAAGTCGTTTATTTTAATCCATTTGGCAGAGCTCGTCATCAAAGCAATGCCAGCACACTAAGAGCCACTTGTAGACTCGCCAGACTCATGGCAATATCATCCATCTTTGTTCTGCTTTTGACTATTCAAAGCCGTGTATAAATACAAGGCCAAGCAGCTCCTGACCTCCTGGTATTTTGAACCAGCGGCGTGGACAGGATGTTGCAGGACTTTACCGCTAAAAAAACAATGCATTTTCAATTCGAGAATGGAAGGCATTTCGATTCAAATGGATTTTGTCGCGGTGGAAAATGATGCCTTCGTCTTGGCCTCGGGTTGTAAGGGATAAACGAATGGCGGATTATCTTTGATGCGATAAGACGAGCTAGATCTCATTAGGCGATTTGCGATCACGTGATTTATCCGGTCACGTGATGCCAACAAACAAGACAAACAGACCTACTTCATCGAGCATCCCACAACAAGCAGAAATTTCATCTGGATTAACTGTCACTCTCAAATTATTAAAGGCATTATCCATCCATGCAAGTCCAGCCAACAGTCGAAATACATATTATCAGCACAATTCAATGAGAGCGCCCATGATGCGCTTCTCAAATCGAGCAATGCCAAATTGTAGACATCTCTGACAGTAACGCATGCTTCAATTTCTCACCCAGTCTACTCTGTACAGGTCAGTGGCTATTCATCGGCAACACTCCGCGAGCACATGTTTTTATGATGAGCAACAAGTTTAAAGCATAGTTCACCTGAAAGTCTCGAACTTCATGAACGACAAACCTCTACCATCTTTCACCTTGTCTGATAATTTATTTGTCCTTGTCTTCGCGCCATCTTGACGTCTCGTCTATGGACTTGTGCTGACACGTTCGTCAACCTAGGTTTTCTTTTTTTATCGCACGTATATTCCAGACGTCCAGCGTCTTCGCTAGTCTAGAGTATTCTCATGGTGTTGGTGTGAGTATTTCCCTGTTTGGCCTTGGCGTCCAAGGCTTCCGACTGGATGGGACATCCTGCATTGCTGCCCAACTCGAGAATAGCAAGCAAGCAATGCTACCCAAGTGCACGTACCAACAGCGTAGAAATCCAGACAAAACCTGGAATATGCGACAGAGTCAGACAACAGCCGTGGCTCGCACAACCATCAATCAGAATAATAATACTCTGTACAACAACAATAATAATAAAATGCGATAGTATTGACTGTGTTTACCCGGGTCAATTCTTCTTGTGTTGGACAGGAATGTTCAACACTCGTCATAAGTTATTTCGGTAAATTCTCGCGAGAGCCTTGTTCCTCTTGAATCGAATTGGAAAACAGTCTTGTTACTGGCAAGACAAGGATCCGCCAGGCGGATCCGCTGACTATTACTGTTGCGTTGTTCGAGTTGAATAGTCGTGGGGCAGTCACACCACAATCACCACTGACCACGTACATGGCAAGCCTTCCACTGTTCCGCGCGCATTCTGGTCTGGTCCTCGAAGTGAGCACGCAGCAAGTAGCAAGTACTAACAAGGCAAAATCAAGAATCAAGTAGGCGTCTTGGTGAAGTTGCAAGTATGCAGCCGCGTGCACCATTGATTGGTAACGGATGCATCAATCCGCAGCATTCACTTGCAAGCCATCATGACACGATTCCAAGTCGTATTGCAAACTGGACCATGCAGAAGCAGGCATGATAATGTGATTTGATTTCTGTCACTCGAGTCGAGTCGAGTTGAGTTGTCGGGTCGGACCCATTGGAAACAGGCTGTTGTCATCCTGTGGGAGGAAGAGGGTCCCCGAGAAAGTGAAGCGGACAAAGTTTCTCGTGTCCCCACGTCATCAAGTGGATATCACTGGATGAGATGAAACGCCCAGCCTCACCGCTAGAAGAGATGCCGTCTCATTGTGGGATTCGTGGCTCAATAATTGCGAGATAATCAAGAGAAAGGAGAAGGCTATTTGGACACTATGCAGCGCTATCACGCTTAGTAGGACGGAGAGGAGCCAATGGGAAGCGTCAGAAAGTGCCAAGACCCGCTTCACTGAAATCGCTGGTCCAGCGACGTGCCGGCCCGCTCCTTCCCTTTCCCACTCCCACTCCCACTTTCCAGCCGAACCAAAGAAGTCGTTCTGCCCCCTGCACCTTCCCTTTCTTGCTTGTTCTGTCGCTCTTGCTCTCCTGAAAGATGAGAGAATTGGATTTCCTATTAAACCCGGATCTCCCTCCTTTTCGTCGTCGCTGATCTCTCATCCCTATTTTATTCTCATACATAACAACCCATTGACAACCTGACCTAAGGATTCTTATTCATCTCTTCGCTCTATCACGAACAAACATCTACACCTACAATTGCCATCCTACATCCATCAACCACTATCCACAAGGACTTATTACTACTACAACCCTGATCCCAGACAGGACTTCTGCTATCTTTACGACCCGGAAAACTATTCCCAGGAAGAGGACCATTCTGCTTGTTTCTTTTCAGTTCAGTTTCTTGCCCGAGGATCTAGATAGACATCTCATTGAAACGACCAACCGACAATTATCACTTGAGGTAGACCCAGTCCCTTTTCTTTGCTGTCCTTTCTTGCGTTGTGTTTGTTTTGCCATCAGTCGCATCTGGACCTGTACGCTCAGTTCTGTATCAACTCGCTGCTCTTGCCGCCAACTGGATTCCTGGATCTGTCCCAGTTTCGTGACTCGGACGTAACAGACTTGGTGCTGTGTGAAATGAGAACCAGCACCAGTCTTGTCTTGCCAACTCTGGATCAAACCAATGGACCTTTTTATTTCTAAATACCCCTGGGACCATTTCTTCCTGGACCATTTATGCCTGGATATAGCCCTGGACAGCCGTCCGGTGGTTTGGATCTCGTCTCGAAAGCTTAATGTTGGCAATCGATGACATCTAATATTCTACAGAGCCTGGATCTATATACCTCTTGGTTGCCAGTACAAGGAGGCTTACTATTCCTGGATGATTCCCCTGACGTGGATGTCAACCTGTTTGCCAAACGATAGGATACCCGTTTCTTTTCTGGCTTTGTTTCCTTGTCATGATACCCTGGATTTCAACGGAGCCTTTGATTTTCGTCTCTTGCACGCCTGGGACTAACCTGTTATTCCGACTCGTGGTATAAAATCGCCCGTGGACTCGCTATCTACCTGCACCAAGCCAACTGACGCCTGGAGATTCTGGCCATTTCGCCCGGTCCTTAAATGTCTTGAGGCTTTCCTGGCCGTACTGGGCAATGAATAATGAAATCCGACATCTGACACTTGCTGGATCCTTCTGCTTTTTGATACCATATGTTCCCTTACAGGGCGACGATCAATCATCTGTTAACTAGGTCCTCATGCTCACCTTGATCCCCGGAGACCCGGAAATATGGCCTAAACTAATTGCCCGATCGCCGGATTCGATACTATCTACACACTGGCATCCATGGACCCCTGGACCTCGTAACGGCGTTGCCGCTCAGGTATGCAACATGTCGACTTATCCCGCATGTTCGAAAGCTAATTCATACTAGATGCGAGTTTCTGGACCTTTGAGCGACGATTTTTTGTTCTATTCTGCTTACACGTTAACTCAATGTCGCCGTTCGATTACTGACTCTTGATCCTGTCTAGTGCGTCCATTTTGGAAGCGTAAAAATTTGCTCTTCATACTTCATTCGTCCCTGATGAAATCATTCGTCAGTAAAGTGGACTCAGAAAACATTATGGCCACCACATCACAACCCATGAACAAGTCCCGGTCCAGGCAATCAACTTCATTACAGGATTTGACAGCCATGTCAAGGACGTCCCAGGATAACAAAATGAACCAGGATCCTTTCTCATTACCCGTCATTCACGGTCAAGACATGGACCTCTGGACACTAAGCACATCAGACTCCGTGGAATCTAGCCCTGTGGGCACTCAACCCGAGACCCCCGAGGTGACCATGCTTTCATATTCGTTTTCTCAGCAGCTTATGCCAAATGCAACGGGCCTCGGTGGCTCCGGCCCAATGTTCCATTCCATTTCGGACTTGCAGGCCGCTGGCGGTCTAAGTGATCACGCCGACATGGACTTTTCACAATCCCACCACTTTGCCCAGGCCATTGCTGCTTCTTCCATGTTTGATTATAACTACGACAATGATGATGTCGCTCAGAGATGCACGCAAGATGATGCTGTATCCCTGGGCCACAACTCAGTCCACGAGGATGGCCAATTATTTTCCGTCCAGGAGACATGGAATCTATCCTTGGATACAAGTAGTCTTGTCGGGGCTCAATATGACCAGATCTCGCACATCTACTCTCCACCGGTGTCGCCTCCATTGACAGAAGCAGGCCAGGCTTCCATCCCGACAACATGTCCCCAGCCAGCTTATTTCCAGGTGGACGAGAAGGCCAATGCTCAGGACGCTTTCAACCCGTTGTCACCCCCCTTGAATGACCAGGATCCAAACAGGTTTGTCCGCACCTTCAGTCTGCCGAGTTCAACGGCCGAAATCATGCTCGAGGCTAAGACGTACAGAACCATTAGGCTACCTAAACACGGTCAACGTCCTTTGTTATCTGCATCTTCCACACGTCCAGCAGGGAGCCTTGATGCCGAGACGTTTACTCTGCCCACGTCTGACAGCTACCGGGATATCAACGATAAGGCCGATGTTAGAGCTCCCCGGGATCACCCCTATTATTCAAAGCCCACACAGAATGATGGGAAATATTACTGCCCCTTTGCCACTGGAGACTCACCTTGCAACCACCCTCCAACTACGCAAAAATGTGCCTATCAGTAAGTGTGCAATTGCATCCACACAAAGATGTACGTGACTAACAAGTATGCAGTAAATATCTTGACTCCCATCTTAAGCCCTACAGATGCAAAGTCCCAACTTGCGCTGCCCAAAACTTGCAGTTTTCTTCCAACGCTTGCTTATTTCGTCACGAGCGAGAGGCACATGGATTCCATGGACACGGAGACAACCCACATTTGTGCTTGTACCAAGGCTGCGAACGATCCGTTGCTGGATTTGGATTTCCCCGACGATGGAACCTCTTTGACCACATGAAAAGGGTGCATGATTACACTGGATCCGAGCAACCCAGCTCTCCGGAGTCCAGTGCTACCGGCCAAGTTCTCAAGAAAAAGGACAACTCCGGGGTGCGCAAACGAAAGGTTACGAAGGCCACCACTACTTCCACCATGAAGAGGACCAAATCTGCCACTTCCCAAGGAACTGTCGCTAAGATTAGCCCTGCTCAGCAAGAACAGCGTCTGCAAAATGCGCAACGCAGTTACTACGAATGCCGGTCACGGCTCCTAGAGAAACTTGCCAATATCTCCCCACAGGACACGGTCATGCATGAAAAGGCCAACGCCAGTCTCCAGGAACTTATTACTTTGGGCTTGAATTTCCGACAGCTCGAGGCCAGCTCAGCTGTCAACTCTTATGCCGGTGCTTGAAGGACTCTGTCGACTACTTTACTCACCAATCTCTTGATCCCCTGTGGATGAATCAGTAGCTAAGAGCTTCCTTGCAACCTATTGGACGGCATTTTACTTGTCAGGCGTGCACTTTCCTCTGTGCTTAAAAGGTCATCGGATACATCGTATCTACTCACCTCCCGACATCTGCTGCTCCTTGGATTGGCCGTGGGACACACCGGACCGATGTCACGGCTGTTTAAACGGCAGGCCTCCTACACTCGTGTCGCAGGACACCTGCATCGTGATTGGCATTTGCTGATTGCTAGAATTTTTATTATTATTTATTTTTTCCAAGTCATGTACCTGGTTGCTTGTCAGAAGTGGCCTTTGGAACTTTTAGATGTACTTTGTTTTACCTTTGGATATAGATAGACTTATGGATGGACATTTTGGACGATATCTTTGGAGACTTGCTCGACGCGAGTCCGATATCTTTTTTCATTTTGATATAGCGCATGGATTTGTTTGTCTGATTTTGTTTTATTGTATTCTGGGTTTGGGAAATTGGGAACAACCGTGACTTCGGTCGAGACAAAACGGAGAGGAGCGATCCTGGAGGAAATTTGCTTTTAATAGTTCCAATTGTTTTAAATGTGCCATTTGCATTCCTATCAATCTTTGGCAAATTCTTCAAGTACAAAACAAAAGTTTTACATTGGTGCACGAGAAATGTATCTCGACAATATGTCAATTAAATTTTTTCCATGACTACCTAGGTACCTAGGTAGGTACGGGGTAGCGAAACCAATCTCTATTTCGAGTGCATACAATCATTTCATCTAGGTATCATCGTCATACATATCATCATGTAAAAAATCAGAAAGAAAGAGAAAAAAAAACTAGGAATCGACCACGAGAACTACTCAGACGAATTCCCAGCAAATTCAAAATTGAGATAACGCACAAAAGCGTCCGCAACCTGATCACCAGCCAATGCACCCTTGGCATGACCATGCGTCATGCCTACAAAAGTTCTATTCTGACTGATCCATTGTCTTCTCAATCTCTGTAGACGCGGGAGAGTCAACAAGCCTCCTGCGCCTGCGAGATCGTCGGTTGGCGCAGTCCGGACGATATGAGCGGGTATAAATACGGGTATAGAGGCGTCAGGGACAGGGATTACGATACCTTCTTCACTCGCGCGGTTGACGACGGTGTCGGTTTCGTTCTCGTTCTCGTTCTCGTTCTCTGGTTGGCTCCGTCTGAGCGAGGATTGTGCTAGAGCCGCTTCGGCAGAAGGATGATTGGAAGTGTAGGTACGTATGGCATTGACTATGGCAGAGGTTCGTTTTTCGAAATTGTATAATGCGCCAGAGTCTGCTTGGGCGGGTTGAACGGTAGCTTGATGGGGTTTGATGCGTGGACGACCGAGACGACCACCGCTGCTGTTGTTGCCGTTGGCGAGCGTGTTTGTGGTACGGATAGTGTATGCGATACTCGCTGTATCCGAGTCCGGTGGAGGTGGTGGTCGCGGGAGTGGTACTGTCGGGGTAGCAGTTGGGGAAGAAGAGTCGTTTGAGTCTGCATTGTTGAGAAACGCTGCAAGCGGAGATATTGTAGGTGTTTCTGAGGGAGGGATATCTCTTTCTATTGCAATCCCCGTCGTCGCAGTCCAGATCTCCTCGATTGGCGGTCTGGCGTCCGTCCAAGGCACGGTGAATAAAGGTTTGTCCCAGCGACTGTGCGTAGTGGGCTCTTCGTATCTGAATATGAGGTTTTGCTGAAGCTCGGTTGGGTATGGGTCTTCGAGGTCTGGTTCGGCAAGTTCATTGTCGTCGATCCCCCCGGACGTCCCCTGTTCTGCGCATGATTGTTGACGGCGTAAACGGGCATTATTAATGGCGACGCATTTTTCTATGGGGGTTCCGATGTGCACCTATTGGAGTACATGATTTGGGTTAATTCTCGGTTTTTTAAAACTTGCATGAAAAGACCAAAGAACTGACCACGCAACACGTCGTTCCCACGGCCTTGGCCTCGCACCAGAGCTGATATCGATACCCCTTGATATAATTCATTCCGTCCAAAATCACAAAGGCATCCTTTGCCAGCGCACGCTTGACGCGAGCGTATGCCACCGCCCGCGCCTCCTTCTCGGTGCGCGCATGATCATAAACCGTTCGCGGGTGACCCGGATCGTGGGAAGGGACTATATGGAATGTGAAGCGTTTGAAATTTGGATTTGCGGAAGGTAATGCATTGGTAGAGCTGCCATTGGCATTGGAATTGTTGGAATTGTCGTTCACTTCGTGCGCTTCGTCTAGTGCGCTCAGAATCTGATTTTGGGTATCCTCGAGATAGCGAGCGAGCTGTTTTGCGCGAAACGATAGGCCCGAACACGGGTACCCCGTGAGAATTATCAACTGTTGTTTTCCGTGAGCCTTGTGACTACTACTGTCGTAATGTATTCGCTCAACTTACCGGCATATTATATCTCGCTGGATATTTCTACGGGCTGAGCGCGAGCGTCTCGTCTGGCAGGTGAAAAGAAGAGAAGTTGATATTTTTTTTCTCCCCGCATTACTTATCGACAATGCCGCAGGAAAGCGCCCCACCCCCAATTTCGGAATGCTTCATCAGATTAGATCTTTTCATGTTATTTCTCTCGAATTGGTATAAGAGCTGTAATTATGTGACCTATAGTACCAAAATCATACATATGTACCGAATTGCTGTTTTGGTTTTTATAGAAATGTGAGCCTGAGCGCCTTAGGCAAAAGCACATAAGCACTGCAAACAAGGCAAACTTGATACCCACCCTAACCCTAACATAGCCATCTCCTTCCCAATTTCGCACTTCTTCACGACTTCATCTCAGACTTTCCAACCATTTTCTCTCTTTTTTTTTTCTTCGCATATAATTGTTGACTGATTGACTGTCTACAGCACAATGACAATATCGAATCCTTCCGTCGACGGATCCAACATGAGAGCCAAAAAAAGGTCATGGATCAGCTCCGTCGTTTCATGCTTCTACTAGCTCAGGTCGCACAGTCAACAATCCTCAGGCCCTGACTGCAACGATCCTCATACGCCGGACATTTGGTTCTTTTCTTCTCTTGCTCTTCGTCGCCCCCATATCTTCATGTTCCGAAGAAGCCATAGCGGATCCCCTAACGAATGGACCCAAATTTCAAGGGGCCGTCCCTGCCAAGCTGCCATTCGTATAGCCGGGACGGTAAATTAACGTTGGCTTCTATTTTTGGCTCGCTCCATACTGTATCCGATATCCAATTTCCGACTTCAGCATCCAGGAGACGACGTTTTTGTGAGCCTCATATTGAGCTGTCAGACGCACTTCTGTGCTATCCGTTTACGAACAAAATACCGAGGCATGGATGTTCCAATTGCTGGTGTCCTGCTGGTCCGTACGACAGGTGGGACGCTGCATTACTGAACCCAGTTAGAGACCTGAAGATTGGTATGACAGGCCGTACATAAAATTTCCAATATGACACGAGCTGAACAAAGAGGCTTGCCTCCACAGTTCAGACCTCAAGAGTATTTCTGGTCCAGCACAAATTTTTACGCTTTGTGGCTATCGTGGGATTAGGCTCCACATTGAAGCCGTGGAGTCAGTCGTAGACTCAAACGAGCGGAGATGATAGATGATCTGACTGCACGAAAACCAGAGTACTGGGAGATTAGCTGATTCATGCATCACTGTTACCAGTGGATCTATTGAGATGGTGTTCCTAGAGTCGACTCAGCCCATGTCAGTGCCCGTTTTAGGGCAATTGCAGAAGTTGGTGTCGTACATCACGGGCCGTGCTGAGAATCCGCTTTGACTCCTATATACATAATATCGGACGACCCCAAGGCTCTCAGATGAGTACGGTCTTTGTAGAGCTTATTTTGGTGACTCGTTAGGTCATATTCCCTGTCATACATTTCCTGTCAATTTGGAAATGAATAGTCACCTCAGCAGACTATCTGCTGGACCTTGCATGATACAGATTTTGTGCGTGCAGCACCTAAGCCAGGGGCAATTAACACCACACATCTTAATACGAAGCGATCAAACAAACAAAAAAGTCACCGCAACAAAAACAGCGCGACTTGAGTCTTGACATACCTAGGTACTCGGGAGAAAAAAAGATTCTGTTTGTTCTGTCTCTCACCCGTGTTACTGTTCGGGTTTCAGCAAAATGGCCGACGATTCTGTCATCACCCACGCTACACTTACATTTCCTTTTCAGGCTTCCCTAGACGGGTCTGCACTGGTCGAGACGGACGGGATGCTGTTTTATGGACTCGATACCTTTCCGAACATTGCTGAATTGCCCGCGAAAACTTATCTAGAGCCACCTGCGCGGTCCATGTCAGATTCGACGCAGACAGGACTAGGGCTGGAACTGGGAGTCGATGACTGCCTTACTGGGACGAAGTCACCGCTATCACCACCACACTTGAGTGATGGAGCGGACAGAAATATACACGAACCAGTCGTCACAGAACATTCTCTGGGCGCCGACAGGAATGGCGCTTCAGACATCACTCCAGGTGCGAATGATGATTCACATTCGGCTGTTAGGCACTCCATGCCTATTGAACCTGCAAACGAGCAGTGGTCCGATACAAACCATGAAGATACTGGAAAAGCCATGACCGCTAGCCATCAAGAGTGCGACTTGCGCTCCTCAATCATAGCGCCTGCCGAGAGAGACGTGAAGAAAGGCGATCGGGCAACAGTCTCTCCTGCACCCCAAAGTCACATCCAACCTCCTCGTTACTATGCGACTCCACTTGTGAAAGGCGATCCTTCATCAACACCAGTCGCGATATACGGAATTGAGAACGCACCCGACCTCAAACAGAGAAAGCGTCCTGCGGTGCTGAAGTACAAAGGCAAGTCTGCCACGGCGCCTGCATCTGTCCGACTGCCGTCAAGACAATTTCGTCGTCAGATCTCGCCTTTAGCTCTGGCAGACACTGCGACTGCAAATAGGGGAAAAGTGGAAATGTCACCTTCGACGTCGTTGTCTTCGTGGTCCTCGTCCACATCCGCCTCGCCATTGTCAGCTTCGACAAGACGGCCGTCTTCTTCAGGATCGAATACCGTGTCTGTGACTTCACCTCGTACCGTGAGTAGACCTTCAATGGGATCGACCTCCTCGAGGGGATCTGCTGCGACGGTGTCGACCATGGAATCAGTAGCGACTAAATCGAGTATGGCCTCGTCTGTTTCGGTTGATCTGGAATCAAAACCCCTGCCGAGACCGCTCAGACATATGAAAGGTCCTATCTCAAGGCCTGTCTCAAAGCCCATGGAGGATACACTGCCAGCTACGAACGACACTACAATGTTCAACGCATTGGCGGCTTGTGCGCCCAGTGCAACCATGGATGTTCGCGGAGAGAAGTCGAGCGCAATCCGCGCCGTTTCCAGGGGTCAGGTAGATACTGATGCCAGCAACACTCACGCCATTTCCACATTGTCAAACGACGTGATCGACTCAATGCCTTACTCTCCAGATAGTTTCGCTTTGTCTCGTTCTCAATCCGAGTTTCTTGCGTATGCTGCCCCCAACTCCACCAGCGCGAAGGATACTATGTCGAACAAGAATGTTCAACCTCAGAAACCAGGATTTGACATTCTCGGCAACAATACTACGGCCTCTCAAAATTACGCATACAGGAATCAAAGCCAACCCCACAATCCAGTCGTCCTACCAAACCGACCCGAGAAGTCTTTTGATTTACACCATAGAACCACGAAATTGTTCACGAAGATCCTCTCCATGAATTAAACCACGGTCTATCCTATACCCTACACCGACTGGATATTCATCCTCGTATCGGAAGTCAACGACGAGTCTGTTTATCTCTGGCTAATTCTGAACTCCTCTATTTCTTGTACATGTTTCATTCTCCATTTTCCTATCCTCGAATTCAAACAATCTTGTCCGGCCTTGAAAAGTTTTATTTCCAATTTTTATATTTAAGTATTTGGAGTAGTCCGCTATAATACTGTCTGCGATAGGAGCTCGGGGCCCTTGATGCATGTCTCCTGTATTACGCTTCCTTGTATCTATTCCCGTAAGTTGGACCTGGGACCAATATTTCAATGAAGCTTCGCACCAGCTACGAATTTAGTCCAAGACCTCAAGACTCAGGACGCTAGGCATAACTGTATTCCAATAGTCTTGATCTGAATGATTATCCGAGAGATACAAAAAAACCAGTCACCAGAAAATAAATGTACATGGAAAGTACACAATAAACAAGCCAGTATAAGTTTATCGTGAAAAAAAAGAGAAAAACAAAAAGAAATGCCTTTCTCCAGAAACGCCGTCGTAAATCATATAACCAGAGCAGCTCACTTGTAATAACACAAAATATTTCTTATGAATCTCGGTCTTGCTGGTAATAAGCCCGTCCCATTCCTCAATTTCCCATTCCCCCAATGGAGCAGAATACAGAATTCGAAAGATCTCCGGAGCAGACAGAGTAAAAGAGGACCGACCTAAGTAAAAAACATCATAGGGTAATGCTCTCCATTTCTGTCATGACTGCGTCCATTTGTACCCTCTTGACGGCTTCTGCGACTAGGGTAAAGTCTTGCAAGAAAGGTGCTGTTGCCGCAGGTCCACCCAACGTCATTTGATCTTGTTGGTGCTGTTGCTGTTGGTGCTGGTACTGATGGTAGGGATCCATTGAGGCTATCTGATTTCCTTGCGTCGTTTGTGTCAGAGAATGCTGACGAGCGGCTTGTTGCTCGGCACTGATGAGCGGTTGATGCGTCTGATATTGATTTACTGCCCCTCCTCCGGCTTGCGAGAGATTCGATTGTGAGGCGGAAGTTGTTGCTGCTGCCGCTGCGGCTGATAATAGTAAAGATTCAGGTGTAAACCCTATCGATGTAGATGTGGTCGTTGATGTGGTGCCGGCGCCCGCGCCCATCGAGTTATTGCCCGTTGTTGATATTGAAGCTGTGAAGAAGTTTGGCGCAACTTGTTGTTGCGCCGATGATCGTAAATTGTATCTGTTATTGCTCATTTTGCTGGAGGGGGATTTGCAGGACAGGACAGGTGTCCCTTGTGTCCTGAGACGTGAGGAAATGAACTGAATCAGCCGGACCTTGTTCCGTACTTCTAGACCTGTGGCGCCGTTGGATGACGATTGTTTTCAATTCCCGAAAAAAAGGTCCGTCAGGACCGAATGGCAAAAATACGAGCGAGCCTTCTCTTCTGCTTCTTTCAAAGTGAATCAATTACTTCGACAGACAGTGCCCAAATTCTGTAAGAAGAAAGTATAAATAACGAGAAACTCTCTATTGCGTTTATTCCTAGTCGAGCAAGGTACAGAACAGCCCCGGCGATGACGTCCGGACAAAAGACCCGGAGGTAGGAAATGCAGCGCACCACAGGATGTCGTTATCCTCGGCGCAAACCAAGTACGGTAAGATTTCGACAACTCCTGCTTTAGCCTTTTGAAAACGTCGGCACTGAACACAGTGCGAGAAGACTTTCTGTATTAAGTCGACGGTGCGGGTTGAAAGGGAGATAGAGAAGATGCAGAAGAAAGAAAGAAGTGAGATTGAGATTCGGAAAGAAGTTGATGATGCTGATACTAGTCAGTAGGCTCACTCAGTCAAGTGATAAAAAATACCGGAACCCCCTCCTCAGAATGGTAACCATCTGGTAATCTCCCCGCAGCACGTGAATATTGCCCGCTATTTCTGCTGTATTATTCTGTAAATTACTGTTTTCTGTTCTGTCCAGCCTGTCCTCCGGGGTTTAAATTGGCCGAATACTCAGCGCTGATTGGCTGCAACCGAGTCACTAAGCACGTGTTCAGACCAAGACGGATAATTAATGCTGATGTTTGCACTGTTTGTCTCGATTTTCCAATCGGACGAGCCAAACTAAAATTAATTAACTAAAAAAAATAAAGATGAAGAAATCAACAAGAATTCATCTTTTAAGTTCCTCTTTCATTCCCTGTTCTGCCATTGATGCTGGATGGCAGACACCGACAATGACGGCGAGATCGGCTCGCTCGATCTCTTTCAGGATCCCGCCGGGTTCTATCCCGAAGACAAACAGCCCACCTTCGCCGACTATCAGATGCTCTCTGGTCAGACGATACGAGTGCGCTTAGTTGGCAGTCATCCTCTCTACGTATGTAGCTGTTTTCACTCGTTTAGCGGTTTTGAAATATATTCAAAAAACAAAGTCAATATTGGCGGCTTTATACGTGCATATATACAAGTATTATGTTGTTTACCTGTTCTGACTCCGTGTCAAGGGTAATATGCTCTGGAACGCCGGACGAGTCAGTGCCGAATACCTCGAACGGAACGCCGACCGTCTCGTCACAAATAAGAATGTGCTAGAAATCGGTGCCGCCGCCGGACTTCCCAGCATCATAGCCGCAATAAAGGGGGCACGCACAGTCGTCATGACAGATTACTCGGATCCAGAGCTCGTGGAAAACATGCGCCAGAACGCCGAAGCTGCCGCCGCGACGATACCGTCCGGATCGCAGTTGCACGTTGCCGGATACAAATGGGGCGCAGACACAGCTGAGATCATGTCCTTTTTGCCGCCGGTCGATACGACCACCGGCGCTGCTCCAAAATTCGATACTTTGATCATGGCAGACGTGGTGTACAGTCATCGGGAGCATCCAAATCTCATAAAGACGATGCAGATGACTTTAAACCGATCGAGAGAGGCTGTGGCGTTGGTCATTTTCACACCGTATCAGCCGTGGTTATTGCCCAAGACTGAAAAGTTCTTTCCGCTGGCCGAACAGAGCGGGTTTGTGGTCAACAAAGTATTTGAGAAGGTGTTGGATAAGGTTTTATTTGAGGATGACCCCGGGGTATGTTTTGCGGTGGCGGAATTTGCAGCTTTTGAAGAAAGTATGTGCGATCGAAATGACGCTGGCGCTAACAAAATGTAAAATAGGACGAAATACTCCGGCGCACCGTGTTTGGATACGAAATTCGTTGGGCGGACGACAATTTATGACAACGCATTGATGTTAGGATGGTGATGTATATCGATATTTTCAAGACTTTGTAGATACCCTTCTGCTCGGGCTCTTTCGTCCGGCCGCGTACAGCCTCACATCACGAATAATAAATTCACATCTAATCGTAGTCAGTATTTGCCATTCATAAAGACAGGGCGGGAATCGTTGGCAAACATACCCAATGGATGGCTACAACTCAGTTGTGGCTTCTGCGAATAATTTCTCTCCAACTTCGCTCTAATATTGTTGAGGAGTTGCAGATAGCTCTGTTGCGGGTACTGTCTCAAGGTTTCAATGAATGCCCAACTTAGAGCTCCTCTGGCTTGTCCACCCTGAAATGTATCAGCCCTAAACCAGAATCAGTCAGAACGGCTTCTCATCAAGAAATAATATCATTAACAGAATTGCTCGTACGAAGTCTGCGTATCCTTAGAGCCAGAGAACATGACAACATCCGCTGGTGAGGTTTTTGTGACCATTCTTCTTTCACGTGCAGAGTCTCCGATGGTAGCTTTCTTGAAAAACCCAATGGCTGTCTGTGCCACGCCTCCCAAGTCACCCCTGCCGTAGGCTGTGAAGGCGCTGAATAGATCGAGTGCTGCTTCTTTTGCGAGGTTGGGTTCTTTTAATACACCCTACACGTCGGCCTGTGAGAAAAGGACGCCAACAACGAAAGCAGACTGTTCAAGACAGACCTGAGTTGAATAGATGAATGGCAAGTCTAATGCTGTTCCAGAATGACACGAATCAAATATTGCCGTGAGTCGTACGCCAGGTCGAAGTGGCTTAACCCTGGTGAATCGCCTTTATTAGAAAGATGTTTCCTTGCTAACAGATATGGCCACTCACATGATATCGTGCATCTCGTCGTCCACTATGTGTCCCGCAACTTTGTAATCTACGGGATAAATGACGTCGTCGAATCCTGATTTCAGGTCAGCGTCTGACCTTGGAGAGGTGTGACTGATAAAATTACATACCATCGTCTTCATCACCATCTAGATCTGGAGTACGGCCTCCGTGTCCTTGAAAGAGCGTTAGCCGAAAAGGACAGGAGCCACGACGCGGAAAAAGGTAACGACATACCAGAGAAATGAATGAACAACGAATCATTTGGCATAGCGTCCTTGACCAACCAATACATCGCTCGTATGATATTAGCCTTTGTCGGCTGACTCATGGGATGATTCTGGTCGTCCGTTAAAATCACCATATCTTCCCGTCTATATCCATACGCTTGGTTAAGAAATATCGACATTTGAGTTACATCGTTGATGCATCCTTTCAATTGATTGGCTTGACCAAAGTAGTTGATACCGATTAGTAATGCCTTGCGTTTCCCGGAACAATTGGAATATTGAAATTGATAGCTTGACGGAGCTCCATGCCCGAATGACTGTGGTGTTTGAGGAGGGGCCGGAGGAATTGATCCGTATGGTGGAGGGTGGCTTTCTATAAAACGATGCATTTGCTCGGTCAGCTGCTGCGCTCGACTGCTTCCCCAAAACCGTGTGATGTACTCACGATATGGCGGTATTGGACTTGGCACAGGGCTGGGCCGTGGGCTTGGCCGCGGAGGCATCGGGGGCGCCGAAGTTGGAGGTAAAGAATGCACTCGCGAAGGCTGCGGAGGAAGACTTTGCGGTCTTCCTGGTGGAGGACTAAATGGTTTTGCTTCCTCAATTCCTCAATCTTCTCTTTTTTTTTGTCTTCTGCTATTGAACGGCCTAAACAATACGTCGGTACTTACGGGTGTGTCATTGGTCTATAAGGAAAGCCTCCAGCCATGGGTGGAGTTCCAGGTGGTGGTGTATACGGTGCCTGCTGAGGCGGATATGGTGCTCCCCAGCCCGAAGAAGGGGGAGGATACGGCGGAGGTGTGTAGTAGCCATTGGGATACATTGGAGTTTGTTCTTTCTTTTCTCTAGAGGATCACACCGAGTCAACAAGACCAGATGAGCCTCAGGTTTGGGTGAGTCTTCCGCGAGAACGAGCACAGCACATATGCCAGCTCAATGATATCCCGACGGGCGCATCCAAAAGTCCCGTATAACCTGTCACCAGGTACGGTAATAGGCTGAGCAGCGCAAATTGATTGCTGTCTTTCCACCACCTGTACTTTCGCGTGTTAGCATATGTGACATCGCTATACATCGTGCTATTGGCACTATCAACTTACTAGGCAGACTGTCAACGAGATGCAATATTGAGTCTCTCAGTTCTCAGTAGTAAGTAACTTAAAGTAGCCCCGTTCCGCCGAAGTCCGGACGGATGCGCGGGATTAATTAAGTCAACTTAGACTCTGCGGTACCGTACTGATATGGTAAATGGTAAACAATGGATGGTTCAACCAGGTACCGGCACCACTGAGGATGATGACAGAATGCAGTGCTTGGCTACGAGAGAGAAAATAAAAAGATATAGAGATTCTCCGCTTGACAGACGAAAGAAAGGCAGCCACGAGGATGACAAGCGGGCGTGGCTGTCAGGTGACGTGGCCCTCGGTTCTTTGCGCTAATTTCTCTCAGTCTTCCCTCTTCAACTACAACTACCAGACACATCTTTCACCAAAATTATAGTAATTATTATCATTCAACAGCCAGCTAATGCTAATCATCAGAGCGGCTAAACATCGCTCATACATACAGACTGTCTTTCGATCTACATGGAATTCATAATCCGTCTCTATCGCGGTCCCGATACATGTATCGCACCGTTCCTTGCTGACCTACTGACCAAAAACCTTGACGCGATCTTCAACGGGTTTGGACTCTTTTTGTCTAGGCTCGCCCACTTTCTTGCCAAACACCAGCTGTGACTTGAACTTCCACTCCTTGGGGAGCTTCCATTCCTCTTTGACCTTGTCGTCGAAGCCTGGTACGAAATTATAATGTTGCAGGCTTGCGCCGAATCCTTCGACTGAAAGAGCAGTCCACACTATATTCAGTCGAGTTAGCGGGAGGCACTCCCGAAAAGAACAATAAAAAGGCTCGACGCCGACAAATGGAGCGAGAGAGATAGAGCGAGAGGGAGAGAAGTGATAGAACGTACCGGCTAATTGATTCATGCCAGAGCCCTGATCCGACCACTCGTAGATCAAGTCTCCAAGGGCAGGTTGCTCCTTGGACAAAGCCGTTAAGTCGGCGCCATCCTCGAAAAACAGGACCTGAATAGAAAAGTTAGTTTTTTTTTTTCTTTCTTTTTTTGCTAATACACAAATTCAAAAGGCTTGTCAATGGGATATCGCATACCGAGCCATAGCCTTTTCGGAAGCCGGCGATTCTGGGAAGTTGTGCCTGAGCGAACGCCTCTGGAAGGGTTTCAACTGCAGCCTTGCCGAAATCCCACAGCTTTCGGTGCTCGTCTTTGAGCAGCACGACAGCTCGCGTCGACTGAACGTTGAATGCACTAGGCGTGTGAAGAATTGTCTTATTCACAATGTCAATGATGCGAGAATCCGGGATGGGCGAGGTATCTTCGATGGCGTAGATAGTGCGGCGTGTGAGGAGAGCTTCGAAGAGGGGATCGGATGCCATTATGGAGATTTCTGACTTGAAGCTGGAGGTGGACTCGGAGTTTATAAATTGATACGATCTTGAGTAAAATATCTACCTAGGTAGTGGTGTGATTGATTATATTGTTCTGGACTGATGATAGAAAGATTCAAGTCATGGAAGGATTCTTGGTGCTATTTATCTTCTTCACTCGACGACTACCTATTTTGAATCCTCTAAGTCGACGGCCGCCGACAAGCCGTGATAATTACGGTGGCTTACTCCATTGTTAGAAATGAACACCGTTACATGTTACAGCAAAGCGTATTCTGTTTTTAGCATCGGAGGATTCGTATATCTTTGTCCGTTGTGTCAACCAAGCTAAGCTCCCCTCGCTCATGAATGCCAAGGCCAAAGACGGGAGACGGCTTTATCAGCACCGCTCAAGGTTTTGTCAGCACGCAATTCTCACGGCGGGCAGATTATTAATTAAGATTACACTTACAGTAGTTAGTTAACTAGTGAGCTAACTAACTAGTGCGTAAATTAGGCTCTCAGACTAGCCGACAATTGATTATGGTTTATCTTAGTATCCGACTATACAAGCCTCACTGCAAAGCCTCGCCTTTGCCTTTCCCTTTCGTCCATTTTGAGCCGAACCAGCTCGCTAAGGATCAAGACAATGGGCCGGAAATCAATCCCCAGCTGCCAGTACTGTCGGGGTGAGTTCTCTGAACATGTCTCTTCCTGTCTACATGTCTACAACACAGCCTAACTGTTTATCCTTCTTTTCCCTCCCATGTAGAGCGTCGGCTGCGATGCGACAGTCTCTATCCAACGTGCACACGGTGCGCCAAGGACGGCAGGGTATGCTCTCTCCAATGCTTCCAATTCTCGGTCAACTGGCCCAATATCAAGGAAAAGAGTCGCTCCAAGACCCTGGTGTCGCAGACCGTGTCTCCGACCCAGTCGTCGTTTCAGCCGTCAACCGTTCATTTCCTCAATACCTCATACGATGATCTCGCTTTGGCCTTCCAGCCTACTCACTTGAAGTGTCAGTACGACCGTTTCCTTGCTCTTCAAGGTTCTTGCCAAAATCTGCATCTGCTGGAGTACCACTTTCGGAAAACAAGCAAAGTAAAGAAAGAAGAAATCTGACCATGGATTGCGCAAACCCGCAGTGGACTGTCGTTCCTCCATCGCGGGCTTACAGAACCGAATAAACCCACTGCCACCACATACCCGCGACCTTGATAATGCCTCCCTCATCTCTTATTGTAAGTAGGCTATTCCTCACTTTTGCGGTCCAGTAACAACCTTGGAAACGGCGGAAAGAGCAACAAGACTGATGATGTACCATCCTCCTCACAGTCTACTACGTCTCATCCAATGTCTTGCCACGACTGGACCCCTCTGCTAACCTCAGCCCACGCGATGTAATGATGCGACTCGCCATCCACGATAGCTCACCTGCAACTAAAGCTGTCTTCTACGCCATCCTGAGTCTATCTCTGGTCCACCACCAGGGAAACAGCGTTCAGGCCGCCAGGCTCAAAGGCAAAGCCCTCGAGGCTCTGCAAGAGGCAACGTACGCAGAGAATGCCCAGCACTACTACGCCCTCCAGCACATGGCGGTCGGCTTATTACTATGTCGCGAAAGCGTAAGTGACTCGAATTCCGCGTCTCTACAACAATGGTGTTTTTTGCAAACCTAACATATTTCGGTTCAGATTGCACTGGGAACGACATCCATATCACCGTGGATACTACACTTGTCAAGCATCAAGACTTTTCTCGGCCATCTGAAAGAGGACGAGATTGAGAGTCTGACAGGGTCTGAGGAGGGTGCCGTACTGTATAGAACACTGCACTATCATGATGTCCTCTCACGGTTTGTTCTTCGGCATTGGGGTGGTTACTCCGGGCTCAATCCGATCTTTACCTCAAAAACAAAAAAGGTGGGTTGCGCTTGTATCATTATTTCCAAATTCTCGAGCGATGTTATACTTTTTTTCTGGTTTCAGTTTTGCTGACATTATTCCAGCCCATGACCCGAACCCAATGCATCATGGCCGAGGCCCGACTTTTCGACGACATCCTCAGTCTCCTGAACAAGTCCTCAGCGGACCTGACGAAATACGCAGAGGCCGCGCGAGAGCTCGAGTCACGGATCCAGCAATCGTACTTTGAGAGTCGAGGCCGACTGACTCAGGTCAACCTGCTACCGCTGTGGCCTGGCAAAGCGACATCGCCGGCGATGCAGATGCAGGAGATGTCGTCAACCCAGGATCTGGTCCGCGCCTCTCGTCTGCACCTCTTCCATGCAGCCACGTGGATCTACTTCGAACGCACAATCAACACGCTCCTCGGCACCTCCGAGACCCTCTCACGCGTCCTTGACGACTCCTTCGCCCTGATGCAATACAACCTTCAAAACCAGCATATCCCCTCGTCGCAGCGCGTCCAGCCCCTGGCCCTATTGCTCATCGGCGTGGAAGCGCGGTCGGATGGGGAAAGAAGGTTGGTCTTGGATATGATAGCCAGCTCTAGCGCCGAGTCGGAAAGGTGGCTGCAGGCCGAAGGGCATAGCTCGCCGGCGATCGGGATGAGGGAGGCCAGCACGACGTGCGCGAGGGTCCTGACAGAGCGGTTCTGGGTCAACCAAGACGCGCACGGGTCGCAGAATCATCATGTCAACTACGCGGAGGAGATCAGCTCCATCATGTCAACATTTCCCATGTTACCGACGTTACTATAATCTATACCACGAATCAATGAGTACACACGAAAAGAAAACTCTCTCAAAATTTGAGAGAATGACTGCTCTTACTCTATCTAAAAGATTTGGTCCTGATAGGACACCAATTACAATTACACCCAAAACAAGTCTAGCTTTTTCGTTGTCCCCCTGAATCCGGCTTTCGATTTTGCAGATTCAAAGTCCTTCTTTCTTCTATAACCGCCTCTTCCTCACCATTTCAGCATACAGCGCCAATTCTACAGCTTCTTGCGCGCCCCGTCCTGCGCAGCCAGGGCACGCATCGAGGGTGGAGTATACTCGTTATACCACGTCTTCCAACCCGCAACCTTGCCGATGCCAACGATGGTGCCGAAGATTGCCTTGTTAATCCCCCTCTGCAACCACTTGGGCGCGGACGCAGGGCCGAAGGCGATGTAATTGTCCCGGTAGGCGCAGAGGTAGAAGAAGCGCAAGAAGGCCCAGAGCAGACCGCCAAACTTGTCCACGTCACGGACAATAGAGAAGGCGTTGCGGAAGAAGAGCTCTTTGTTACCGTCTTCTGTACACAGCACCAGAGGAAGAAGATTGATTTGATTAGCCAAACCGAATCCAAGTCAACCAGAAGAGAACAGATAAGAGTCTTGCGTTTCACTTACCACCGTCTACCCACTCCTCAATGAGCAGGGTTTCGCCCGAGTCGAAATCGGCGCGGCAGAAATTGTGGATGTCGTAGAGCTGGAAGACGGTGCCTTCGCCGGGACCCAGTTCCTGCATTTCGCCGTTGACCCAGACTCTTGCGCGGCCCTGGAGGATGCGGATGTGCTCGACGTACGTCTCGTGCCAGTGCGCGCCGGGCTCCCACTTGGAGCCGACGGGGATCTCCATGATGCGGTGATTGGCGCCGGTGGCCTCGATAGTGGTGCTGATGCGATCGGCATCGCTGATGTGGATTGTCACGGTGTGTCCAAGATCCGGGAGCGTGTAGCTCAATGAGGGCTGTTCGTATGTTGTCGTCAGCTGAGGCGGCGCCATATTGATGACTTTGGATGCGTGATGGATGTCAGGACTCGGATAAAGGCAGACGACTGCCACTCCTGCGCGGTGATACAAGGCACATTAATTATGGATAATAGCCCTTCATTCCGGGCCAAACATCAGCTGTCCACGAATACGGGCCTTTTTATATCTCTCGATAAAGTCGGCGACCATATAATTGGTAGCTTGTTTTATGTTTCTTCTACTGAAATTTGACCGAAATTCTATAAAAGGAGGCAAGCGGGAGTCACGTCCAAATTCCGCTTTTGGAACTTGGGCAAGTCAATCCGGCGCTATTCCCAGAAAGGCCCGCCGTTTGATATCGTCGCCCCGACACTAAGCATATCCCCCAGGCATCTTCTCAGGGACACGGGCTTTAAGTTGGCAAGGAGAAGACAATCCCGTCCTAGCTCTATGATAACTAACTGATAATTAACTAACTAACTTCCTGAGTAATTATTACCTAGTTAACCAATATGTCCGTAATAGTGTGAACTAGTCAGGACGGAAAGTCGGTGGGCGGAACTCCGATAAGATCCTCAGGGTTAGGGTAAAGACGACCGGCGGCCGGCGAAAAACCTCTCAATTTCTCCGTCTTCAAGATTTCGTAGTCCGTCCATGTTTCTGCACTTTTAGTGGTTATATCCATAGTTTTAACTTGGTTGCCTCGATTTTGATGAGAACTGCTCAACATCCACTGACCCAATGCAATTCAATATCTTCCAGTTTGTCATTAACAACATTTCTTTTCAGAAATATGTTGTACGGTAATCTATAATCTGCTCCGCTTCGCACGAGGCAGAATTGCCCCGCGTAAGGCATAATTGCTTTCTCAACCAACCGAAAAGCCCAAAATGATGCAGATGCGTCAATAGGCCTAAATTGAAGAAACTTGCTGGTCAGTGTCTTTGAAGAATAGCATCTTCCGACACCTTGCATATGACCCCCCATGCAGTTGTGTAGTCAATTCAGTAGCTCGTCACGGGTACAATTCAACAATAGCTATTTTGCTGCATGATGGAATCACCCGGGCGTGGTCATCTTTCTCTCGTATTGTTGTATTTGTGTCTTCCAACCTGTTCAGTCTGATTCATTGGATCGGAATGAAGCCGCAGAGAATAAAAGAGAGCGTCGAAATTCGCGTTCGCGTTCGCGGGTTGGTTGTTGGTTTTTCTTTCGGACATATGCCCTCCTCAAATTCAACAGAATTGATAGATCACAGTACCGATATTCGGTGCGATTGACCCCCAGCCTTGTCCGTAATATCACAATAAATTTGAGTGCATATTGAATATGCCGTGGCACAATCTCATAGGCTCAAAGAGGCAAGAGAGCACTGGAAATCTTCTCCTTAGACCCTGAATCAAGGTCTGAATCAAGGTCTAACAATAGAGCTTCCAAAGCTTAGCTCAATTCGACGCGCATATTCATCATGGATCCATCCACGGATCCATTCCTCTACATATGCACCAGCTAGCTGCCTTTGCCCTTCTTGCGTAAATTCGTAACTTCGTAAATTCGCTCTCCGATTTCAACATAAAGGCGTCCTTTATCGGTAATGCGGAATAATTAAAATGTTGCATTGATTGAGAATATCCTAGTTCAGTTAGAGGTCGCTGAGATGACACGAGACCGGCGGAGTTCCTGGACCAATAATCTCCAACCATAGCCGTTTCGATTGGGTTTGTTGATAATTTACCATGTACCTAGGTAGTAAGTGTGGCGATGAGGGTGGGGGTGTCAGTTACACCGACAGAGACACGTATAGAAGCTTTCAGAAAAAGTTCTGGATAATTTCTAGAATCAAGAAAAGGAGAGAAGAGAATAGAAGAGAGAATTCTAGACGAAAGACTGCGAGGATTGAAAGAAGTCTGTGTACAGTGTGTAGGGAGGGAGTAGAAGAGGGAAAGAAAACACGCAGAGCCTCATCAGGACATAGTAAAATAGCGGTAATTAATTTGTATAGTACGGGGTACCGGATGTACGTAAAATACGCCCTAGATAAGAGCCAAACTCTCAGAAGACACAGTAGCTACGTACTGTAGTACGTACTCCTTACTTCGGTCGGTATAAAATTAGTTACTGTATGTATTACTTGTATTGCATAATGTTTCACTGTGTTACTTCTGTTACTGCATCAGCCGCAAAAACGCGCGTATCTCCGACCTCTAAATTTCATCTTTCAAATCCCACCACACAACCACACACACGATCATGGGCTCGGTCATAAGGCACGGAGCCTCACGGCTCATCATCATTGCGAGCGTCCAATCATTACCCGATCAAAAAATCGATCTGAAATAGCTCGCTGTCTTCTCAATACTGCTTTTGCTCTTGTGCAGAGACGAGGTCCGGATGCATTGGATTCTATCAACGTCACGGGAATTCATAAACCTCAAAAAGGCCCAAGCCAGGGTTCCAAGGTTGAGAAAAAATGTAAGACAAGGTGTATCGGAGCATATCCAATTCAAACATTCTTGTACTGTGGATCGTGTGGATCAGTAGACCTCGTTTTTTGGTGCTTTTGCTTCATGCTCGGGCATTCCTTTCGTCACCGACTCTTCGTGGGGCAACCTTGGAACTAAAATTGCTCGGCCGTTTTAAGCCTCATCTACATGCGGCTCAAAAGGGATTTTACTTTATAAGTGCTTCCCCAACATGTCCATTGGCTTTCTATTGTATGCTTTTGGCAATTGACTAATTCAGGATTCATACGAATGTGTGAATGTTGCCGGCCTAGCTTACTTTATTGTATGCGAAATTTCAGCAACTCTTGCAATGCTTATATTCGATTTCATCTGCAACTAATTACCCATGTCTTGTCGTGGTCATGACCCTTTCCTCTCCCAGAAATTACTTGTCAATTCTACCTTACGACATTCTCTACCAAATCATTGGTTATTTGGGGTTATCGGATTTCCACAATCTCAGTCGTGCTGATAGGACCCTGTACAATCTTCTACAAAATGAGCAGTTGGCCAAGCGCAGTATCAAGGTATGTACCGCTTATGAAAGCACCAAGAAAAAAGAAAAGAGAGAGAAAAAAAAAAGAAAATCAACTTGGCCCTCTTCATAAGCAGAAAATTGTAACAAGTGGTCTTGTAGAAGCATGTCCGGTATTCCAAAGAGGCCAAATGGGCTATGGAAGGGAGAATCTCCTATCGACAAGCTGTCGGCCGTTTTCACGACGTTCGACACGCGGTAGCAATGGCTGAGCCGTACGCGGCCGCCGTACTGGCACGCGCGGCCACATTCCTCTATCGGGAAGGGGTTTTATCGTACGTCTACAATAACGAAATCCGAGTCTTGAACGTACACCAATCAAGCACGACTGAGCAAGTCGTGGACATTCACGTCCTTTTGCGTCGGATGTTCCCCGTCTGTCGGCCATGCGGGACTGGAAGAGATCGCTCAACTCAGATCACGTTTCTTTATTATTCGTCGGGCATTTTGGCCTTTTTGGTGGAGTTCAACGACCGCGATGAGCATGCATGGCTGATTCTTCTTGACGTCAGCCCCGGGTGTACTAGACGAGTCAAGTATATGACCCAATTAAGATGTACCCGGCGACTTTTTGTCCGCCATAACGCACATCATCTATTCTATGGAGTCCACACTGCGGATTATACTTCGTGTGGATCGTATTACTGGGCCGTCTTTTGGATTGATCTGAAAAAGAGTAGTAGAACCGTCCAGCCGCCGGCTACTTTGTTATACGGCTTATCCGGGACGGAAATAGGTCACAACATTTGCTTCGAGATCTTCGACAACCATTTTTATGCGGTCTCAAACGTGAATGATTCGGAAGAGGAGATACTGAATTGGCGATCGTATTATGAATGCGCCTGTATCCCGCCTGGATGGGATCAACAGAAGCCACCAAAGCGAAGGATCTGGCGACGAGATCATCTCGAAGGTCCCATCAACGATACCTGGACGGAGATGTCTCTCCGTGTGGACGAAACAAGCGGGGAAGCCATGATTCTCGAATGTCGTCGGGAATGGCGAGAAGGTCGTTCAGACCATGTGAGAACGTATTACGCTGAACGTCTGGACCCGCTCTCCCAATGGGACTCCCAGAGCGCTGCTGACCCTGTTGACCCTCCTGTTGTGATGCAACCGGCATCTTCGTCTGCGCCGTCCTTTTATATCGGCACTGGTCCTTATAATATAACATTGCCCCGTATACCACTCCACGGTCCCTCTAACGACGACCTGAAGCGGCGCAAGCGAGAAGACAAGTACGTGCATTCAGAATACACAAGTGAAAGCTGTACGCGGAAAGAATTCATCCTGGCAAGAACAAAATTCCGCACGTATCATCTCTCAGCTCAAGCTTTTATTGATTTGGTCAACGATCCGGAACCAAATCACCGCGTGGGAGCTGCGACCGATCGATTGCGGTTGCGAGTGAATTCTCGCAAACGGGGTATTTCTGATAGTTGCGACGACGTAAGTCGTGGTAGTGACGATAACCCCAAAACAAAACGAATCAAGATTCACAACGACTTGGTAGCAGCTGACTCGTCGACTGGTCGTGATAATGAAGAAAATGCTTCCAATCACGTCCGACTTTGGCCGCCCGACGACGCTGATAAAGACCTTATTGAACTCCTTTGTCCCACTCGACGAGCAACTAATCTTTATGCATTTGCCGACGAGCGCACTCTGATATACTCTGTTGACACGGAAACGCCTCATGAACAAGCCATTGTCATAATCAGCTTTGATCCTCAAATCCGGCTTCCCTGCATGCGGAGCAGAGGTAGAAGAGATATCTCGGATATGCATTCTTCTACTTCAATAACATCGCCTCCGCCGAGTCTGACTCTACTGGGGCCTGAGGATGCGAGGAAGAGCAGCAAACAAAAGAAATGCTGTATCCCGGGTCCGTTTCCTTCATCTCCGCCATGTAACGTCGGCGGCAAATATCAGTCGAGCGTTCGAAGTGAGCCGGCAATGCATCTTACATTAGATCAAGGATACTGGTTTGATGTCAAGAGGTGGTAAGCTCGTCGTTCGAGTTGGATCAGATATAGTTTCATCGCAGGGCAGGGATAGGTCTAGCGAGATTATCACAAGACTTTAAATTATTCTACCGGGTTGTTTATCTACGTAGAGATCCGTATCGTCCAGTTAACTCTTTCGACTCGACGATGTTGGAAGTCAAAGGGCACCTCCAGCAATACATGCACGTAATCCATATCTATTTCAACACGCACCTGGATCTTTTGAACCTTCTTATGAATTCTGGTCAGCCAATTGACCAGATAGAACGCGAGGGCCAATTCGCCATGCACTCTGGTTCACTAGAGAAATGACTTCGTATAGCTGGATTCAATGACAATTTTGGTATAATCTACAGGGTTAGGGCTAGTCCGACTAATGTCACCTACTTAAACCATTCTATTGACCTTTAAGTTCATGATTTTCCATATAGATTTTAATGGCCGCCAGCCTTCGGCTGCTTATGTCAGCAATCACATAAAATTTCCATAGTAGGTGATCTCTCTTCCTTCTTCTTCTCTCCTTAGTTTCTTACACTACTTCAATATCAACAAATTCCGCAGCTGAAAACTGTCCAAGTGACTTAGTAGCATCTTTGATTGTCTTCTCTTAGGAGATTTGTCAATATGAATTTCACCATTTTATTAAACACGATTTTTATACTGGTCAATATCTCCTTGGCCTCAATTGAAGCGCGTGATAGCAGTGCGCCTACAACTACCTCTGGCTATAATTATGCGCCAATTTCTTCACTCCTGTAAGTCCTGAGATTTTCCCAATCCCAACTCCCAACTACCATTTACATCATCTTTCTTGTACCATCTTGCTCATCATATCAAGCGGCTCGCTCGCTTCGGTTTTGAGCACAGCAACGCCTGCTGCTGGCGTTACAGCCTCACCAGCACCCACCGTGAACTTGAGCAACATCGCTTCACCACCAGCTGGCTTTATGCCTGCGGTATTGACGGCTGTTCCATTATCAGTGCTGGGTGATCTCCTGGACCCTGCCTCTCGAAGCGCGCTGGCATCCGAATTCCATAACGGAAGTACTCCAGCTTGGTACCAGAGTTTACCAGCCTCGGTGAAGAGTTATGTCTCCGAAGTCAACCAGCAGATCAATGCCGGCGCGCTATCGGCAAACACCTCTGTCGCAGTAGCAACGTCGACTAGTTCTGCGATGGCGGCGCAGAGAGCTGTTCTACCAACCGGTGCTGCACTGGGAGCCAACATGTTAGGTGCTTTTGGTATTGCTGGTTTAGCCATGGTTTTATGATTTTATAATCTTGAGCATTTGTGAATTGTTCTACTCTAGGAAGAGATGATATCTATGAAGAGATGATACATATACAAGTTTGTACAGTTGAAGCTATTATTCAGTCCAGCATTAAAACTTTGGAAGCTTGGGGATTTCCTTTTTCCTTCTCCTAGAAAATCTTCCAAGGTTGTCTTGCAAAACAAGGCCGAGTCTAAACGTATGAGCCTCATAAATTCTTAGTATGTTCAAAAATTGGAATTTATTTCCCGATTCGGCTAGTAAGGACTATCCAAGCCCTACCTAATTTGTCCGCTGGCAACCTGGAATTTGCAAAAACTTCAATTCATTCTCAAGTATTTAGCAGTCACATGCTGAAAATTGGTATTCTACCTCTCAATGGCATAGTGTCTTCTCCTTCCAAGGTTTCCAAGGTTCAATCCGACCATAATCGATATTCCGAGGCTTCAAAAGCAGGAACGCCGCCCACCGCCGATCATGAGGGGTAGTTCGGTGGCGCACTGGCCAGAAACTAGGCCTCCCACTACTGCATCTAGATAAACTGGTCCTCCAAGCTTATGCAGATTGAATCATGCGCTGTTCAGTTGGTCCGAGACCATGCACTCCGGCAGAAATGCCATTGTCGTCATCAAAATCTTGGAATTCTCAGATCTCGCGACATCTGGACCAGCATAGATGAGTATCTAGGTAAAGTTCCGGCACACCGAACCACTGACCCTAACAGAGGAAATTTTTCCCGACGAAAAGAATAACAATATTCGTGCACTGATTATGGACAATCAAGCAGACATCCTAGTAATCAGAACCAACATAGCCGCGGCTCACATGCATGCGTGCGGTCTTTGTGGATTCCACACCTGCGAGCGCTCCATGTCAATTCCCCGCTGCACCTGGGCAACCTACGCAATTTGACGGTTCTTAGTGCGGGGAAATTTAAAGGGTACGAGAACTTTGAGATGGGTCATGTCTAACTACCTAGGTAGGTAGTATACGTCCATTTCCAAGGCTCATCACAGGTTTTTACCATGTCCACACTAGTCTACCAGTGCGTACAGGAATCGGCTGGAAAATGAGGAAGCTCAGGCTTCTTGTTGAGTCGACTGTGGAGTCCACGCACGTTTATGGATTTGATCCAGCCTTGCTGGAAAGTCCATATCCTCCTATCTAGTTCAATACGTCCTAGGTAGTAGAAGACGATAGCAACTGCCCTGATAGGCTATGTCCTTCATGTCTAGGAATTGTGTGGTTCCGACTCCAGATTACTCCATAGGAGACTCGAGCATGGCACTTAGTAGCACGCTGATTCGATCTTGTTATCGATGGCCGGCAATGACTAAAGAGTCGCCATGCCTAGGTAGTTAGTTACCCAAAGATGCGTTAGACATATTCAGACATGAAAAATTAGAACTAAATAATTCCGACTTTCATTTGTCTGTGTTCTTCTCTTCCAATTCATAACCAACATATTTTAAATTTATAGATTTTTTCACACCAATCTTGGAAGCTTGCAAATCTGCAGAATTTGTCCAACCATCTGTATTCGCGATTTTTTCACATCCAAGAAGGAAACCTTGGAAGGACTTGAAAATCTGACAAGATGTTTCTACTCCGAATAATTTTCAATCTCTTCTTCCTGCCTCTCCTCATCACCCCGACCATCACTTTGGCGCAATCCCCAACCTCAACAGGAGAGACCATTTCACCCTCCGCTCTCAGCGACATCGAAAGTCTGATCAGCGGTGCCAAAACGCTTCTTTCTCCCGATAGTATCGGAAACATCGAAACAACGCTCACAGGCGCAGCTACGCTCTTGAGCGGCTCAACTGCCAACGACACCAAAACCCTTCTGTCCGAAGTCAATGCGCTACTTTCGCCAGACCTGGTTGCGGCAGTAGCTAAGCTCGTCACGGCCGATACAGTCAATAAATTAGGCGATATCGTCGATAATGCGCATACTCTTCTTTCGGCCCAGTTCGTTAATCAGACGACTACCCTGATCAATGATGTGACTCCGGTAGGTTTTTTTTTCGGAGATTTTCCATGGTTCCAACTTCTAGGTGATTTTGAGACAGCTCGCTGATGAAATTCATTTTAGCTCGTGGATGACTTGTCCAAAGTCCTCGGAGGTTTACTTTCGGCATTGCTGGGTTAAATGGAAAGGGAAAATCGCTTGTCCAAGACATACCTAAATATAGGTGTTCGAAAACGGGACAGCTCCATTTGCGTTCAACTTGAATTGGGATGACTTGCTATAGTATGATTACGAATGAATGTAGAGCTATTGTTTCGCATGTTCCAACGTTTGACCACATAATGTCTTATTGGAGAGCAACATAAGTAGTTTTGCTTCCAAGGTTATTTCCATTCATATAGTAGTCTGCATATCGAATAATGTATCGTACAACTAGAATTAGCTGGAAATTGTGCGTAGTACATACATCCCAATTTGATGTAGTGCTCACAAAGACGGATTCGCCAATAGGAGAAGCTAAGGTTATCGGTATTTGCTATGTGAGGTATGGTCGTCGAAGTATTTCTTCCACCTCTTTCATAGCTCGCTTTTTCGGTATAGATCGAACTGCGGGTGGAAGAGCCGGATAAACAGCCCGACTAATTCCCATGGACAACCTGTACATAAACCGACTAGTAGGCGAGGATTGGAAGCCGTACTGTTCTCGAACATGCGGTGGTAGCATTTCTGGTGTAATGCTTCGCATAAAAGGCATGCTTATTTTAATCCAGCTAGGAACGCCGTGAATTCCTTTCAGATCATGCACCACGGGGCGTGCCCGAGTATCAACGTCGAGTTTCATAATATGATCATCCCAGTAGGCCCAAAATGCAGCGCGATTAGCCGGCCAAAGCCCCTCTGGAAGATTTAGCGCCAGGTTGAGTAGCGTTGTAAAGTCAGCGTATGCAATTTGGGCTTCTTTGAAATTCAGCTCGTGAACCACGCGTTGGTAGACCTCCGTGGCCGTTGCGTACATGGTGGCAGCAATCCATAGCCTCAATTTGGGATCCTGTGGGTAAGGATCTAAATGACTGATCCCGTTTCGTGCAACATGGCTGATTCGCCGTTGTTGCTGTAATTGCTGCTGCTGTTGTTGCTGCGCAGTAAAGATGCGATCCAGGATTTGCTTTCGCTGTTGGCGCGTGCCAAATGTTAGTCCGTATATCAGCACGGATGCGAGCTCTGTGCTTTTATACAGCTGTTCCGCTAGCGTTTCGATTTTCCCTTCCGGCCCGGTCTTGGACGCGCTTTTCGCCATGCCATGAGCTGCAGCTTGCAAGAGAATCGCTGCGGGTCCACCGGTCAGCAGAATTCCTTCTCGCAGAATCCTCGGAGCCAACTCGAGCTGTTCCAGAGAGTGGAGAATTGCATTCTCGGATTGGGAATCAAGAGATCCCGTGAGTCGAACGAAATCTCCGCTGTAGAATTCATAGCTTTCGGTAAATCGAGAGCTGGCTCGGCGGACAGGGAGCGTTGCGCTGTCGTCTGTCATCGACATTTCACATCTGCAGCTGCCTTTCGACTTTTGCTTCCGAGGATATAATGCGATGGATCAGAAACGAATATACGCGTCTCTGTCAGACGGCTCGTCTTCAGGACATTATGTGGTACAGCAGCCAGATTATCTAGCCGGACAGCACACCGTACAAGCAGCCTCGAAAGCCGCGAGACAATGTATGGTTGCCGCGGTTGCTGTAAGTTTGTGGTTTTCGCCGATGGAGAGCGAATGGAGAAGAGACATCAAAGAAAAAGAGACAGAGAGAGTAACATGCAAGACCCCGTGACCATTTAGCTAATCCTGGCAAGTGCAGAGGCTCTTTCTTACTACTGTCTACCTTCGTCTTTTTCTCCACAATCCTACACTTCTTCACTTCTCTTCTTCTCTCAGTCTCATTTCCATTCTCTCCTCAATCGTCCGTACATCGCATCGTCTTGTTCTCGCAGAGTCAGTCATCACGAATTGACGTCAGCCAACAAGCTTGCAATTCATGTGGCTGACCACGGAGAACACACTATTCTTCCGAGGTTCGTTTTCATCTCCCTGTCGAGAACTCCCGCTAGCAGCACGCTAAACCTGAAGCCAGCACAAAAACAGCGTCAATCCCCGCGGGGCTAAACTCCTAAGTGCTAAGGCCAATTTCCTAATCAGCAATTACTCCAAGCCCAGGCTCGCAGCCAATGTTGGTGTATCCACAGCATCGTGTGCTCCTCTAGTATTAGTTCGGTGAGAACCATGATGAGTACGGAGTACCAACACGACAGGTCACATTGGTTGCATATACAGACATATTATCATGTTCAATCGCATTAAACTATCAAACTACCCAGTCAGAAACCATAGACAGTCTTGTTCTTACTCTTCATTCTCTGTATTGTATGCCAGATTTGCTAATTCTCTATTCAGACTGAAATTTTCGCGAGCGCAAATCCACGGACAACTCCGTGCGCCGCTACTGGCAGCTCTCCAATTCCCCCCTCCCGCTCGTGCTCCATTTTTCCGTCGATCTATGCCATCCTCGGTCAGAGCACATAGGGGAATCCCAAAGTTCGTCCAAGTTGATCATTGCGCTTTTAAGTTTGTGCCGACGCTAGCTAAATTGGCCCTGTACTGCAAAGTCTACTCGCCAGAGTTGCTAGTACTCCCTAGTCCCTACTAAGTGCTTTTTGAGTCTTGGCTCGAAATGCCGACATGCTGCTCGTGCCTCTGATGTCAGTGGATCCCAGACTGTGCTACTCCGTGCTTTCGAAAGCAAAGGCGCGCCTAGTGTGGGCTTGTGGGCGTTCTGTTCCTTGCGCAAAGATTTCTGGATACCCTGGCCCGTCGGCTACCACTACTACACATGGCCTCTTCCGATCAATTCTTCATTGGCCCTCCTCTTTGATGGCTTTTTCCAGGCTTGAGCGCAACAGAATAAGACGTCAACGCGAAGAGAAAGAAGGTGGGAAGTGACCGTGGTACTCATTCAGGCGCCGATCCAGTCATCTGGCGTCCTCTCGCTCTGACCCAAAGTCTATCCCGAGCGTCCCTTGGGCCTTGGGGTTTATCGGACTACTTATGAAGACAGTGGGCAATGAGCATACATGTGATAGCAAGTCCGGGAAGTTCTCATCTGGATTGCGCCACAAAAACCATTCCAACTTGGCCGAGGCCCAACTCTCGAGCTTCCCCGTATCTCACTCCCCGGAGACCCACTTTTGCCGAATGCGCTTTTTTCCTGGATGGTCTTTTGATCACAATGTTTTTGCTTGGTACCGCTATATTTTCTTGTTGCGCCTCACGTAGTTGGAACCCCAGAGTAATCGCGTCTATTCAAAGACCCCACAGACCACCCAATTAGGTCTAAGCATGTCTGCACAGAGCTTCTTGCACGGTTTAATGTCGTAAAATGAGCATCTAGCAAAGTCTGTCGTGGGGTAGTGCATCCTCAAGCGGATTGAACTAGAATTGAAGCTATCGATCGACCGCCCCATAAAATAATAAGTAACGACCGGTATTGGTGCTAAAATCCCTTAAGTGTGCTTGATCTCCTTTCTTTTTTCTTGCACTGTCACTGCTTCGACTCCTTTGTCTGTCACACGCGCCTGCTCCGTATTAGTGCCTTCGCCGTTCGGCAACTTGCTTCATGACGAGCTTTGGAGTTAGAAGCAAGTCAAGAATTCAATTCAGCTGCGGCTAGACGGGTCATTCAGTTGTCTCGTCTTATCGTGTTCGTCTGATACCGTGACGAAAAAGACCAAGGTCAATTGCGCAGAAACGATCAAACAAAATGTCGGACGTCGAGAAACCGGTTGAAGAAGCTCCTGTAGCTACAGGAGCTGGTCCCTCAAATGGAGGGACTACTGCTGCTGCTGGCAAAGAAAGCACCAAGTCGCCAACTTTTCTTGATAAACTATCTATGTTCACGATTGGGAGGAACAGGGGACAATTGCCTGCGGAAAAGGGTGAGTCGATAAATGTCGCGCCGGTACGGGGCAGTCTTCAACGACTGTTCTTGTGAAACTATCTGAAAACCCTCAGAAAGTGGACGATTCGCGGCGCCAATGAGACGAGCGAAATGGAAGCATTTTTGCTAATGGTGCAATAGATGTCGGCGCCGAATCCGACGAGAATGTTGCCGCGCCGCCGCCGCCTCTTACGTTCTGGCAGAAGGTGAAACTACATTTCAGGCGTTATTGGATCTGTCATTTGATTGCTCTTATCATCATTCTTGCAATCCTGCTCCCCTGCACGTAAGCAATCCGCAAGAAACATGAAAAATGAATTTGGGCCCAAACATTGATCATCAAACTTTCTAGTTTCCTTCTCATCATCCCGGCAATTGCGCAAGATCTGCTCAATAGTGGCTCGATCGTGATTGATTATGCAAATATCCTGCAACCAACAAGCACCTCTGTGGTCCTGTCGATTGGCTCCCATATCTACGTGCCCGGTCCATTTACAGTTTATACCGATCCCGAGCACCTTGAAATGTATGTCCCTCAGGTGGGCTCGGAATATCCGATGGCTCTGTTGAATCTGCCAGCCGCGAAAGTTCACAAGAATACTACAATGGCCGAAGAAGGCCAATTTACGCCTTTCGAAAATTACACTTCCTGGCAGAACTTTGTTCACAACACCATCTTCCTAGATCGCGGTAGCTTGGGTTTGAAAGGCTCAGTGGGGACGAAACTGGGAGCGATCAAGAAATTTACTCTGAACCTGGACAAACAAATTCCATCTAACGGTACGATTTAACCCTTTTCTAAGAATATTTTCTGTCAAGAATGCGAGCTGACTAAGACTAATTTGGTGGTATAGCTCTAAACCAATTCAAAGGATTCAGCATCGACTCTGCAACGCTGGTCTTGCCGGCTGAAAGTGACGGAACCAACCTGGTTGCAAATGCCACCTTGCCGAATCAATCCGTCTTGACTCTTGAAATTGTACGTACAAAGTTGTCTCTCCGCAACATTGCCGGAACTGGAGAAAAGTCAAGCCAGATATATGTGCTAATGAAATATCCTGGGGCAGGGCAACACAACTGTTGATATCATGGCGGGTAATATCACGATTGGCCACGGAATGATTGAAAATCTCTACTTGAAGCCTGGTAACAACTCGATCCAGATTCGTGGCGTGGCAAATTTGACCACAGTCATCGACAACCTCGGAACTCTTCTTAAACAGCAGGCACCGTATATCAAAAACGGATTCTTGTCCCTCACCACGCGAGTCACCGATATAACCTATAACGGAAGTACCGTTCCTTACTACACCGAGGAAATGGGTAATCTTCCCTTGACTGCTCAGACGCCTTTGCTGGGATTGCTGCTTAACACATTATCCGGCTTCCTGCACAGCGGTGCCGCCAACTCGACCAATCTGACTTCCATCCTCGCCAATGCGACACATAATAACGCGATACACAGCGATATCCTGACTAACACCACGCATCTAGAACTGGTAGCCCGACGGCACCTGGAGAAACTTGCGAAGCTGTAGTTGGGATAGCAACAAGGCTATCTACATTCGCGTTGTCTTGAGCTGGGAAATTATATAGTCACAATGCTGCTCACGCACCTTACCAGGTTTGCGGATTATGCTATTAATGTTTATTTTATGATTGATGATGTTTTGTGTGCAGGCCTCTTGCTTTTTGGCTTGATTTGATACTGTACATATTGAGCAGGAGAGGCTATAACAATTGACCGTCGAGCTATTAATATTTTGTGAAAAAAGAAGTCAACCTTGTAACTTTTGATGTTCGTTCGTACCTGCGAAGTACTTGGTACTAGACTGCTGAAGGCTGAAAGACTGGACCCACCCGGATATATCCGAATCTGGCTGTCCCTTCAATGTAACTCT